>OW971868.1:0-1200000 GCA_943193625.1 Mucor piriformis | reverse complement strand
GATATCGTAAGATAGCTGAGGTTGATGGTCCCTGAGGATCCTTTTAGATTATTGGTCCGGAGAATCATTAATTGGAAATAAAGAAATTTCTGTCAAGAGGATTTATGCTCCGGGATTTTACCCGTGAAACATAGACCTCTTATTATATTGTGTTAATTTATTATGTGGTTTAGCACAAATTTATTATGTGGTTTAGCACATTCCCGATTGCACTGAGTTGGGACGACGCTAATTGAAGTCAATTCTGACGAGTGGAATTCATTTAGCAAAAGGCGGGAAACTGAGTATAGATCTATTCCAAAACCAGAAAGGTTGGCTCGATAACTTCCAGGGGCAGTTGTTCAATATAAAAAGAATTGATTATTTTTACAGCAGCAGAGTTCTTGAGTTTATTTCTTTACCTACAATAAAAAATACACATTTATCTCATTATTTTTACCTGGTGCTATTTATCAAATACCACAGTATGTATGCCCGATCACATCAGTATACATCATATAGATCTATTCCAAAACCAGAAACGTTGACTCGATAACTTCCAGGGGCAGTTGTTCAATATAAAAGGATTGATTATTTTATAGCAGCAGAGTTTTTTAGTCTATTTTTTACCTACAATAAAAAATACACATTTATCTCATTATTTTTACCTTGTAATATTTTATCAAATACCACAAGTTTAAAGGCGAAATATAGCTTAATCTGTAAATAAAAATGTGATTGCATACCATGATACCACAAAAATAGATGCATGGGACACTTAATAAAGTGCTATATACAGGAAAAATACAGCAGTGAGTGAATCTTTTTATTTAAACATAGCAATTTTATCAGTAATTATCATTCAATATTTGATTGATACTGTATTTTTTACATTTGATAGAACGACACTCCATCTTTTTTTAGTAGCGTCCTCTGTTACTTAAAGGTGATCGTTTGTCCTGTGAAAACGGCGTATATTAAAGCAGCCTCTGATACCTAATATGGGTGGCAGGCCATACTCCCCGACTATCAATTTCCCAAGTATTCTTCAGAGATCTATATAAATACACTGTCTTCATTTTCATAGTAGCTGTGATAATTTGGTTATGGAAGAATAAAGGTTGAGACAAAAGTAAGTACTTTGAGACTGCTTATAGTTGTTTATTAGGAGTAAAGTATCGAGATGGAGTTTTTATTGTATGTGGATCTTATTCTATATATATGGTTGATCTGGGAATTATAAATTTAATGATCGGGATTATTATCCATAACTGTGTTATTGTCCTGACACTTATTTTTATGTTTCTCTCTTATACTATAAGACTCGGCTGTAATCATAATTACTTATTGTGCTATTCTTAGATGATTATATTAAAGTAGTTTGAGGATCACCACAGTAGCAGCTAAGAACGCTGTTGCTCTCTTCACTGACATCTTTTATTCCTTTTTTGCTGAGAAGCAATTGATGAATTAGTGGCGGTGCTAGTAGTCATTAGAGACAAGTTTATCTCTTTTGGCAATGTATTGTATAGGAACACATGAGAAGTGCAAACAGAGGAAAATTATAAAATTCAAGAACTGTTTTGTAAAGATAATATAAGTAATGACTTTGTGCATACAAACACAGTCTTTTTTTTGCCATTATATAATGTTGTGTAGAGTCGTTTATATATGCATATTGGAAGTGTTTATGTACAAAAGAAATACGAGAAAAAAAAACGGTGTCGTGAAATGATTTTTGATGCATCGTAACGAGTCTTTTTGTTCTTTTTGCATGTGGTGTAACCTGTTTTTTTTCCAATATGCAAAACCTGGTCTGCAATACAAACTTTTCTCTTATAAATGAATAGCAATTTCGAATAATGCTATCATATAGAGATTAGTTTCACTCAATAAACATATTCTGGTTTTCTCTAAAACGATCGATTGTAGATGTTTATAGCAATTAAGCAAAAGTCTTAACGTCAGCTCAATATAACCCATATACATAGTCAATTTTGTGCTTGGAAAGCATACACATATCTCCACTCATTTAACAATTAGTCAAAAACAATGTGTTATCCAAAGATCAGGTAGAAATCCTTCACAATACCAGCAGTCGTACACCTTCATTATATTCACCTTGAATCCAAAAGATCGTATCGATTTCTATACTTTATCCTCATTTGACTTTACACGTTTAGCCGGTGTCGTTAGTGGATCTGAGATACTGTATTACCATCCAAACAATACGCTGACAGATTTGGAGGAAATGAAATTAACGGTACTCGATCCATCACACCTTAAGCTACCCAAATCTTACATTTACTTCTTTCTTCATTTAACAACCTCTACAGACAATTCTTTGTTCAACCATCCCACTGCATTTACTAGCCGTTTCTTTCCTACATTCGTTAATGGTAAGGCAAAAGTACCCAAAAAAGTTAAATCTGATATTTATTACAAAAGCCGTTTGGCAAAATCAATGAAAGGCGCGTATATACAATCGGTTTTAAAAGGGAGACATTTATTAGAATTTACTGCTTACTATTACGGCAAGATCCAATACTTCTTAATACATCATTATAATCAGCAGTAATGGCACACCCATGCATTCGCTTTCGTACTGTAGTTTATCTCAGCCAAACCTGGTAAAGTTAATTTAGGAAACGGAACGATGGAAATATGCCGAGGCTATAAAGATATTAAGGTTCATTTAATCCTACCAGTTCACAGAGTTCACATTAGCTTAAAGCATTTAAAGCAAAAGTAATCCAAGAATCCGCGACGGCTGCATTGTTATTGTTCCTCAAAACAAAAAAAAATATGTGTGTTAACAAGCTTCAAAATGGGCTAATTTTTTTTTATTAGTCATGCAATTCGGGAATTTTGCCCAATCGGGGGCTTGTAGATACTTATCCTTCACCTTGGTGTTTTCGCCTGCCATTTCCTTTTGTTTCTCTTTCTTTACTACAACTTCTGGTTTTTTGAACTGCCACGGGGTTAATTCTGGAGGAAGAGGGGTTATTAATTTTATGCATGGTAAAAGAGTAATTGTGGAATGAATAAACGTTTTACACAAACATGGTCTGCTGTTGTATGCACAACTTGTTTTGGTTCTAATGTTACTTAAGATCTTTATAGAAGAAAGGTGCTTAAAAAATTTCAGTAATATGTACGTATTTTGGAATGCATACAACTTCTTAATAAAAAGAACTTATTCTCGATTTACTATTTAAATAAATGCATTAATATGATGTATACCCAGATGAGAAAAATATATAAAAAGGACGAAAAAGAGTCGCTGCTTTGCAAATATTTCTTTTATTCTTTTTGATCATCACTTTTCAAAATAGTAAGCTATATATCTTATCCCTTTTACACATACCTAATGTTATATTCTTTTTCTTAGGGTCTTCTAAAACAAAAATGAATCTTTATTAACAAGTATCTGGTCGCTTTATTCTTCGGGTTCTTGGTAGCGTTGGTTTTCTTTGGTCTCAAGTATAAATGCTTTCGCTTTAATTCTTTCTGGTTTCATATACTTCAATATTACCTGGGATTCAAATACTTCCCTGTTTAACCGTCTTGTGGCTCAAAAGCTTCCTTGTTCAATTGTCGTTTGGTCCGAATAATTTCATGTTCAATTCTTCTTGGTCTTGCAACTGTTGCGTGACTAAACATGAGGAAGGGTCTGTATAACTAAGAAAAAAGCTTGTAATCAATAATAACTAACGTCTTTTGTTAAATTCTAGGCTGCTCTACTGAATCTTAAACAATATCGAGATACATACAATCACACATTCGACAGAATATATAATATCAGAAAATAAAACCTTTCCCCTTAATAATTATATACAATAAAAATAAAAATACATATTTATTAAAAGCCCATCTAATTTCATATAAGTTTCTTTGACAGTGTGCACTTGTAAAAGCGCTTTTTTTAACAAGTTTTTGATAAAGAAGCATGAACCTATCGATAACGGACAGATATTGTCAACGGTTGCTACGATATCCTATGCGCAGTGGGATCAATTGTTATGCATTTTTGATACACCGCATAAAGTACAGCATTTAGAAGTGGCGCATGATTTAATAATGGTAAAAAAAGCAGACTGCCAAATTGAATTCAAACCAAGTAAAACCGAGTCTTGGAATTGAACCACCCGGGACTATCACGGTTTTCAGAAACCTACCGAAAACGAAACGGAATTGAATTTTCCGACATCAATCCCGTGACTCTCCCGTACACAAAAAGACGCACATTTACACCTGTGTTATCACAATGAATAAACAATTCATTGAAAACGAGTCTGTTATTTGGGTTAAAAAAAATGACACGTACACTATCTTCATAAATTATTTGCACAACCCTAGAAACAAATCGCTCACTTTTTTTTTTGCACACTTTCTTTAAAAAATAATTTGCACACTTCCTGAAATTATTCTTGGTTCAATGTGTGTGAAATATTTAGAGAGTTCTTTATTCGAACTTTGAGACTGAGTAACGACAAAATCCTTTCAAGTCACTTATTATGACATTTTGACATGCTTCAGAGATTCTCATGTTGAGTGTTTCGGCCTCTAAAAGCTCTTTTCAATTTACTCTTAACAACCGACCAAAATTGCTCAATTAGGTTGAGTTCAGGGGAATATAGTGGGAGATAAACTCACCCATACCCACGGCTTTCGATAGACTTTCTAATATTATCTGATGTACGAATAAGTGCATTGTCTATAATCAAATAATGCCCTTTAAATTCCTCATGGCGGTCCATAACATCTATAGTACTTGCAATAATGACCAGCAACAGTCCCGATAGTTTTCTGTGCCTTATTACCGGTTGCTGTCTTAATCCATGTCTGTTTTACTCCATCTAGTAACCCAATCAAATCTTTTCTCGATGCTTATAGGCGAATTTCTTTGCTTTGAATGAAAATGTGCTTTCTTATAGGACAAGGCACATTTTTCTGTCATGAAATTGTAGACTGTTGTTTTAATTGCTTTAAAGCCGGAAAAGTGGTTTGTAAGACTTCCCATAGCTTGATCCAAAGTTGTAGAAGGATGATCGATAAAATTTTTCTTGCAAGTGCTTTTGGTGTTCTTTATTCAACAAACCTGGTCTACCGACTTTCTTTTTGATTTATTTTATTCCAGAGTCATTTGAAGGTTCTGCACTTCCAAAAATTCCATCTTGATCCTTTTTTTGCCAGTCGTATGCAGTTCGGTGGGCTATACCAAGCTGCTTTCCTGCTTTTTCTGCGGTAAGGCCTTCTTGATAAACCAAGTAGAAAAGATGACCCTTAAGATTGTCACCATGTTTTTTTGTAGTATGCGACTGGTCCAGATAATGTCGAAGATGTTATTTCAGGCTTCTCAGAGGGTTTAAAATCCATGTACTTGTCAAAATCGGTGGTGTCAGCGAGAGGATAACCGTCACTGTCTACTTCCATTTCAATAGGTTCATTGCCGTGCTCATCCACAGCATAGCCATGTCCTTCTTGGTAAAATTAAATATTCATATCGTTCTAAAGTTGTGCGAATTTTATTAAAAAAGTGTGCAAAAACATATGGGTAATGTGTGCGAAAAATAAAATGACAATAGTGTACACTAAGCACTTTTCCCGCTCTCTGACTAAAAAAAGCCAACCAACCATTACTACGCACTCTACCAGACCCAGCTAATTGCTATATACAATCTTTTTTTTTATTGAAGTTTAATAACGATTAAAAGTTCCTTTGGTAAGATAATTTCCAGTTTCTTTCTTGTTCTTATCACCATAAATTGATTTGACAGCCGAGGAAACGGGCGTATTCTTCTTCTTTTCAGCCAATTCCTGTGCAACTTTATCCATGACAGCAGCAGCAGCCGATGATTGAATTGAAGAAACTTTCTTTACAGATTTATCAGGCGAATTTGATCTCTTTCTCTTTTTCTCTGTCGTGATACCGTTCTTTTTATCCTCTGCTTTCTTTGCCTTTCGATCCGCTTTAGCCTTGGCTTTTTTCTCTTCCATAACTTTTTTCATACCGTCTAATTCATCCTTGTTGGGATTAATGACAATCACGTTGTTACTCTCAAAAGGTTTACCACACTATTCCAAAGTGAAAAAAAAAAAAAGTCAGAATGACTTTTATCATGCCTTGTATCCTTTCTATACTTACAGTCACACACTCCTTGCTAGGGATCTCCTTTAAAGCTTGTTCAGCAAAAACACAACCGCAAGTATCCAAATAGACAAATCGTTGCTTTCCATTCATTTCCTTCATAGAGATGGGACAAATAAATTTACTCTTGACATGTCTTTCCAAGTTTCCCATGGTGGTGGAATCGGCGATGGATTCCTTTTCGTTGTAAGCAGGATTAGGGGTCAAGTTGAGTTTGACGGTGTCTTTTAAAGAAGTAATGTGAGAACAGATCTTGTCACCATCGCCATAGACGGTGGGATCTAAAAGGTATTCAATGATGGCGTCTTGGTTGTAAAGTTTTCCTAAACCACAAGATACAACGGGTTGTTCCAAAAGAAGCTGATAGATGGATTAGATTTAGATCAAGACAATGGTAACATTTTTTTTTTTACCTTGGATAAGGCACAGTATAACCAAGCCGCAGCTCTTTCAAGTTCTGGATTAAGTTTAAGATCCTTTGCCTTTTCTTTAACAAGTTCAATACGTCTTGGAATAGATCCTCCGTCGTTTCCCATTATGTAGAAAAAAAAAATTGGAAAAGGGGGTGGGTTCATGTAACCCGAGAAAAGATAGGTTTGTATTACGGATTTAGACCAATCACATAGGAGAGATGTTTTTTTAAAGTAAACATGCGATTTTGAAAAAAAAAAAGGATTTGCTTTTGATGGGGTTATTCGGATATAAACAAGGCAATCTAACTTATAAATTAGATGAGGAAAGTATTTTATCCATAAAACCATTATGTTACACTCGAAAACGAAATCATTACTTCATACGTTTTTCCGACAACTGTCTGGTGTAACTCTTTTCGAAAAAGATTGTATAAGTCTTTATGACAGTTTACGTTTTCTCTCTCCCCTTTTCATTACATTTACATTTAATAGACACTTAATTTTTTTTTTTAATCATCAATGACCCTAGAGATTAATATTCATCCACATCATTATACCAAGAAACAAGATACCATCGATTCAGGTTATCAATCCTGCACGTCATCCTTTACTGCCTCTCCTACCACCAGCACATCCTCTCAGCGTTCTTCATTTTCATCACAACACAGTAGCCTACAGTCGGCCAATGAAAAAATCGAGTTCCTTGAAGACCAAATCAAGACACGAAAACTTTCCAATCATAGTATTGTCAAGGACATGTCCTTTCAAATCGAAACCTTTCTAATGAGTCGTAGTAACTGTGACCCATCTCGTAACACAATCGATACCCTGGGTCCAGTCATAGATAAATTAAATGAAATAAAAGACATTGTCACTACACATCACATCACACTTTCCCAAGGTACACCATCTATAAAACAAAAACAAGCGGGAGGTTTTTTATGTACTTACCTTTTTATTTATATACTACAGATACAGCGCCGATAAACTTGAAGAACGAACTATTCTTTTCAACTCAGATCATTGAAAATTGGATATACAGTGCAACGCAACACAGAACAAAACAAGATTTACAAAACGTGGAACAAAAGCATCAAAGGCTAGCACAGGCTATCCAAACTCTTAGTCAACAACACACCTCTACAAAGCAAGAATTACGAAAATTACAAAAAATACATGCATCTGTTGCAAGGTCTCATGCGAACACCTTGCAAGAAAAAAAAATACTACATCAAGATAAACAAGAAATTGAACAGCTCCTGGATGAGGTCCGAGATGAAATGGAAAATATGATGGAAGAGCTAAATCAAGTCAAGTCCGATAGTGAACGCTTTGAGGAAAAAGCAAACCGTTACGAGTTGGATCTTCAATCCGTCGATACAGAGGATGATGATTTTCAGGTTGTCGCCTTACGCGGTTTGTTACGTGAAGCAGAGACACAGGTAGAACAATTACAGTCTGATCAACAGGAACAACGACTAAAACATGCATCCGAAACAAAAGCACTTCAAGCTAAAATCACACAAGCTCAAAGTTCGGCTGCTCAAGTAGCTCGCATAGCAGCATCCAAAAAACGCGAGCAACAATCCGTAGAGATGGAACAAGCTCTACGACGTACAGTAGCTGAACGCGATGGGGAGCTAGCCAAGGTCCGGTTCGAGTTGGAAAAAAGCCAGCGGCATACGGACCAAATGAAGGCACAACGCGATAAGCAAATGCAGTTAGAGCTAAATACCCGGCTTGAAGATCTAGAGACAGATCTTCAAAGCCAATACAAGAAAATAAGTGATGGTTATCAAGTACAGATATCAAGAGAGCTTCGTACACTTTCAGGTCAAATTGTGGAGCTTGAAACAGAGTTAGAAGGCCTAGAACGTCAACATAAACATGACTTGAAAAGGTTCACCGATGCAGAAGATAAATTAAAACGTGTGCAGTCTTCTTGGGAAACCAACCAAACATCAAGCAAACAAACCATACACCAATTACAAGGCAAAGTACAAGTCCTTGAGGGTGAAGTGCTTTTGCTTTATAGTAAAAATTTGGAGTTGACACAGCATTTGGGTGAATTAGATGAATAAATAATAATAAAAAAAAAATTGAGGGGTTTTTTTTTTCTCTGCATATCCTGTGTTTAGAGCGGGGAGGAGGGCTTTCCTTTTTTTTTTTATTCTAGTTGCTGTAGAATCTTACCCGCAATTGTCGTCATTATGTATGTGTATATAAAAAAAAAAGTGTGTGTGTGTGTGTGTGTGTGTGTGGATAATATGTAATAATAGTAATACGAAGAAAAAAAAAAAGGGTGAGTGAGTGTGTACAAGTTTTAATTTTCGATCAATTCTTGACCTAGGTTGTCGAAATTGATCATGAAGAAAGGGTGCCTTAATGCTTCTCTGGCGGTGATCCGAAGTGCTGGATCATAGACGAGCATTTTTGATAAAAGGTCAAGGAATTGATACTTTGCGTTTGTTTGAGGGTTGATGATGTGCTATAAGAAGGTCTTTTTTAGTAAAAAAAAAAAAAAAAAAAAAAAAAAGAATCAAAAAGGTACATATAAGAGCCGAACCTTGAGTAACTTTAATGCGCGAACATATTTTTTACTTTGTTTTGTGGTATCTACATCTGGGTATTTCAACTTTCCATCCTTGAAGAACTTTTGTGCATCTCGATTAGCGGCTTTAATCAATTTGGCTGGGATTTTACCCAACACCACCACCATCATGGCCAAATGTTCTAAATTATCATGTGTTTGAAATAATGCATCGCCCGTCAAAAATTCCACAAGGATACAGCCAATGGACCAGATATCACAAGGATAGGACCAGCCCAAGCCTAGAATAATTTCAGGTGCTCTGTAATGTCGTGTACATACCACAGTCGAATGGTAATCTTGTTCAAATGTAGCTGATCCAAAGTCAATTAAACGAATGTCTGTATTTTGTAATATTCTTGATTTAGGGTCTACTCCAGGCATCTGCTTCAAAAAAAAAAAAAAAAAAAAGGTCGTTTAATTCAGTGTATATGTGTGTATGTTTACACACTTACATTGGTGCCTGCTATTACACTTTCACTGTCCACTAGCAAGATATTTTCAGGTTTCAAATCTGTGTGGATGAGCTTTAATTCGTGTACAACTGTATATATGTAAAAGGAACAAGGGTCAGTACTTGTACAAGTACACGGCAAATAGATATGCTTACATGCGACACTTGTTAATATCTGTTTTGCGAATTGTTGAATATGGTGGATGGGAAATGGCCGAAATTCATTCGCTTTTAAAAAATCGAATACGGACTGACCTAATAATTCAAACACCATGCATATATGATTACAGTAATCAAACCATTCTATTAAATGTATACATTTACTAGATTAAATTGTTAGTTAGTTGTTCTACAACACGATTGGAAAAAAAAATCTAGTTACTTGAGGTTGATAGGATCATGTTCTTTCAGACTGTTGAGGACTCTGATTTCAATTTTACTTGCGTCTCTATATTTGGGAATAGCTCGAATGATTTTGATGGCACAAAATGTACGTTTCACTCGATCGTAACATTCTACAACCTTTCCAAAAGTGCCTTGTCCTAGTAATTTCATCATTTTATCTAGGATGGAACAGTTTTAGTTTATATGTTTATGATTTTAATTATAATTCACTTACAACGTGGAGTCAGTGATTCGTTGGGTTTAATGATATAATGACCATCTTTATCATCACAAGACTATCATGGAAATATAAGTTTATGAGGATATGATACAGTGGAAATAAGTCCCACTTACGGTAGGTAACGGTATAACTGCAGTCGAGGGTCTCTTGATGAGATTGACTGTTGCTGTTGCTGCTGCTACTGTATTCAGAAAAAAAGGTTAATTTTTGTATGCCTGTAAAAATAAAAGAACTACTTGCCATCTTTTTTTCTCCTTTTCACAGTAGGAGGAGGAGGAGGAGGAGGAAGTTTTGGACTTTCTCTGATACGTTTAGAGCGTGTAGAAGACGCTGGGGGACCTAGTAAGTAAGGTATACTCTGCTGAACACGGTATGGCGTGTTATTTACAGGTGTTGTACTAGGTGGTGGTGTATCCTCTATAACAATTACTTCATTCGGTACTCCATTCTTGTAGAAATCTCTTTTCCAATCCTCTTTTGTGGTTGTCATTGTAGTTTTTTTTTAGGCTTTTTTTTTTTGGGCTTTTGTTTATATATTGTGATGATTTATATCTCGGATGTATTGGAGAAGGGAAAAGAAGGAGGGAAACAAATACAAGAAACTAGTCACTTTTTTTTTTTATTATTTTTTCAACCCAAATTACCTGCAAGACAGTAATCCTCCCCCTTTTTACGACGGACGTAAACGGACGGCCCAAGGACGACGTCACGTCCTTTTACTAACAAGTTTTTTTTTTTTTTTTTTTTTTTTTTTTTTTTCCTCCACGGATTATAAATAACGGGGATCAACCCTTTCTTCCTCTTTATTTCTAAAGCTCGGAAACATGTTCAAGGCACATGATCTGTCAATGCAATTACCCGACGGCCGTTGGCTCTTCAAAGACGTGAGTTTCGAATTGGAACAAGGAGATACGCTTGTGATGCGTGGTCCAAGTGGAGTTGGGTAACCTTACATTTTTTTGATGTAGTACAAAATAGGAACACAATCATTGAAACTAACCCTAATAAAAAGTAAAACCACTTTATTAAAGTGTATTGCCGAACTTGTACCTTATAACAACGGCTATAGTACCCTGTATAATAAAGACGTTCATGATTATTCAATACCTAGTTGGAGAGCTCATGTGATGTACGTACCCCAAAGACCTGCTGTTCATCCTGGAACTCCTCTTGATCTATTTCGCATGGTCACAAAATATGCCAGTCAAAAACACAAAAAATTTAGTGATCCTGTAGAAATAGGTGTACAGTGGAACTTGTCTGAAACTCATTTCAACGAGAAATGGTCAAATCTGTCTGGTGGTGAAATGCAGCGCGCTGCTTTAGCTGTTGCAGTCGCTTTAAACCCTGACGTGTTATTACTAGATGGTAATGAAGAAAGAAAAAAAAAATACACACAAAAGGAACCACTCAACTTCTTTTCTGTTTAGAGCCCACATCTGCGCTTGATCCCGAGTCTGTTCTTCTTGTAGAAAAGTACCTAAAGACAAGGACTTGCATCTGGATCACGCATGACCCAAGACAACAAGAGCGTGTGGCTAGTCATACATTGACGCTCGAGAAATTACACGCGTCATCACCGACCGACTCTGTTGCAGCGTCAAAAGCTAGTAGTAGTTCAACTACTATGATCGATATGAAATAAAATATTTATTGTTTTTTCAACATGTACATTCTAACAGGGAATAAACCCTGAGGCAGTCCTTTTTGCAATTCTTCCTTGATCAAAGTCAAACCAGCCTCTTTAAATAAGCGTTTCAATTCATCGTTAGGTCGTGTGATACTGCTATCCTCATCATCCACAAGTGCTTCACCCGATGCATTATTCTCCTTGACACCGATCAAACCATTTTCTTTTAATCCCGCAGCACAACGCTTGAAAAAAGCGATGAAATGATCTATTCATGATACAATGAGTATAGATGTACAACAAAAGTAGACGCCTTTTCTTTCTTTTACCGTCTGTCAAATGGCCTAATACCCATTGACACCAAATTAAATCATATTTGCCTTGCTCCGGTGTGAAATCTTGTAAACCCTGACACAAGACTTGTCCTACTTTCCCTTGTTCAATCTCCTTGACAAGATACTCATTTTTAGCCTGTTCGCAAAACACGGATGCTTGTTCAACAAGATCCACTTTTTCAAAAGGCACTTGTAACAAAAAGTTTTTGGTCACTCGACCAATACCTGCACCACAATCACAAGCATACCCGTTTGTAATGACTTTCTTTTCAAGGAATTCTTGAACAAAAGAAAGAGAACCCTTGACATCAACTGGATCAACCACGGAAAAACCTCCCAACATGCCATCGACAGTGGGAGTGACACCGTTCCAATAATCTTGGGCTTTGGTGTACCACTCGGGTTGTTTCATCAAGTGTGCTTGGTCTTCCTAATATTTATCAATTCAAGTGCTAATTACGTGGCTTTTCACTTACTGTGCTAGACATTAGAATGTGAATAAAGAATTAAAAAAAAAGAAGAAAAAAAAAAAAGCTGTCCTCTCTCTCTCCCTTTATAGAGAAAGGGCGGTTATTTAACTTTGTTCCCCTTTCACACCCGTATTCATTATTTTTGTCAAATGTTGAATCAAGTTAATCTTCCTGCAAATATCTATCATTTGATGCTTTCTCATGCCTACTCCACAGAGAATGTAAAACCCTGCATTCTTTTGACCCTCCCTTTTTTTTTTGTAACTAAAAACTCTTTCTTGGTTATAGGAAGAGATCATTGGCATGTTGATTGGTTATTGGGAAGTAAGTTTGTTCTATATCTACACAAACGGGGTAACATGAATTCATATTCCTATATATTAGACACTCCCGAGTAAAAATCCATACGTACCAGCAAAGACAGTAGCTCAAATAAAATACATTTCCTTCTTGACAAGATCTGATAAACGTAAAGATCGTGTGGAAATCGCACCTGAAAGTTTACATTTAGCTGCTCTTGAAGCTGAAGAGTTTGGGAAATTAACAGGTACTCCCATGATGGTTATTGGCTGGGTAACGTTCCTTTTTTAGTATTTTCTAGTTTGATCTTCCTAACCCTTGATAATAGTATCATAGTCATCCACATATCACTGTATTCCCTTCTCATGTGGGTAAATAGGTACATCCTAATGAAACTATTTTCTCTTGTTTTCATACTTTTTGCATTAGATGTCAGAACTCAATTATCACAGCAATTAATGGATGAAAGGTTTTTTGGTCTTATCATCTCTTGTTTTGATTCCAACACAAATAACGTATGACTGATATCTATACACTACTACCATCATCTGTTCCTAAAAATCTTCTTTTTTTTAAAAAAAAAAAAAAAAAAAAATAGACTGAGAAAGTACAAATCACATGCTTCCAATCCGAACGAGACGTTGTCAAAGGCACGCCTATCAAAGTCAACATTCCTTTACTCATTACCCCTACAAATGATAGTCAATCTATCCATGACCTCTACACAAAGTTACCACAGCATATCTACGACGAATACAAGAAGGAATACCTTGTTTCCAACGAGCGTATTAAATACGATTTACGATTTGCAAAGAGCAATGAACAAGATAAAGCTTTACCAAATGTCATGACACAGTTGTACAATGCAGGTGTGTATGGTCAGTTAATGACGAGTTTGATAGATAATATGGTGTTACCTGCTACCCATGCCTTGGATTTGAAGGCCATTGCGCTGGAGAAAGAGGTAAAGATAGCAAGGCAAACATGAGTAGAAGGGTTAATGAATTTTATCATAGATTCAAGCACTGAAATTGTTGTCAACAACGTCATCGAAAAAGAATATAGATTTAATAGAATTAGAAGACTGTTGATCGATTTTATTTTATTTTAATAAAGACATGAACTTTTATTCAGAGAGTGAAAGTAATGAACGTGATAATGCGTGCCTTCAAATCGCATGGAAAGTAGATTTCATATGTGCGTGTTTTATATGAGAGAGTAAATAAAGATGTTATTAGGAATGCAGCTACACCTCGTATTCGAAAGAAGATATTAAAGAAGCGTACAGTCTTATTATTTGACATCCCCAGGCTTTGGTATGAATTATGCCCTTGATTGTTTCTTGTTGCATACTTAATACAAGTAATGTAGTAAATTAATAGATCCACAGGATGGTATGATGTTGAAAACAAAGGCTACATTGTTATACGGTGTATCCAATATCATGAGACAAAAGACGTTTCTTTTATATGGTAAATAAGTATTTCATCCATAATAATCATTAAACAACAATTTTATAAAGAGGATTCGATTCAACTGTACACAAAGTTACAATTATGCATGGCTTTGAACGCAGGCACCGATCATATTGATTTAAAAAAACCCTTTGTCAGGTAAAAGAAAAGATAATAATAATAATAAAAAAAAAAAGCCGAGCTAACGTATGATGTTAGTTCTCGTTTAATCACATTACCCGATACAGATACTTTGTTAGAATATCAAGACCCCACCACACCCTTTTCAAATTTGGTAAAATGACGAAAAGCTTTATTTTCCTTATTTCACTAACACATGTAAAAAAAAAGCCGGGAGCCGGATTTCAACATGAAATGGAGATGTGTTCAATTATAACATACAAGTCGGATTTGTCCGAACTTGGATATCCAGAAATGTTATTACATGCATCCCGAGGAGATACATTTGGCGGTTTGACAGACGAAGAAACTGTGGATTTTGGTTTTGCGTAAGTTAAAATCATTTTTTTAATCTATGCATGTTTAAAAAAAAAAAGGGCTTTCTTTACAAAGTAACGATATGGATGATACTATTGGTGTTGATTTCGACCAACAAGAAGAATTGACAACATTTATACAAGACCCTCCTGTTTTCACATTTCCCAATACATTAAATACCGCCGCGGTACAAAAAGGGAGCGTTACTTTCATTTATGCAAAATACTAAACTTTAAAGTATAGACTGTCTTACCTTCCTTGGTGGCAGAAGAAGAAGAGGTCTTTCAACAAACGATGCCGCCTCCGGTACCTAAACGACCACGTATTGTTCAACGCATGATGTTAAGAACCACCGAGGATACCATGCTTCCTTGGGAATCATATACAAACACCGCCAACATCTTGCGTAGCCATCAGGAGCCTCTTCGGTCTAATTCTATCGCATTTAACCTATTTCGAAAAAGAGGGATATTAGGAGATGAATTCGCATTTTCTTGGACAAGTAAAAGAAATCGTATTTTCCCCACAACAAATGAGGTAAACAAATACGCATGCTGCTTATATTATGGTATTTCTGATTTCTTCTATTGATTAGTCTGAATTTGGACACATGGAAGTATTTAGAAGAGCAGATCATCGTCGACCTAGTCTTTACTCTAGTTCAAGTAGTAGCGGCATTCATTTAAGAAGTTCCTCAGGTAACCAATACAAATAAAACATTTAAAAAAAGATTGTTCATTTTTCGTGGTTGTAGATCTGACAAATACTCCTGATATGCATAACCTCGATTTGGGTGATATGGACATGTAAAAAGAAGGCAGTGCTTTAGCTGCTGGGAAAAAAAAAGAAAAAGGGGGGGAATCTAATGTTTTTTTTTTCTCTCTCTCTCGATTAGGCAAGATGCAAAAATCTATCGGGAGATGCCTTCTTTCGGCTTTGATGATGATAATTACGATGATATGGGTTACGATTATCTTGACTTTGGTTTGTAAACAAAAAAAAAAAAAAAAAAAAAAATACCATTATTTATTCATTTTACATTGTGTAGACAATGGGTTTGAAAATGCATTAAATAGTACTTTAGAAGATGAAGACTATCATCAACATCAATTCCTGCTGTAATTATATATTCTCTGAGACGTGAATAATTATTGAATACCCCCTTCCCCTCCCCCCTTATGTGTAGAGAACTCACGGCGTTTTTACAAAACGGACAAAATGTACAAGATTTATTTCAATCAAAAGATCAATCAGGAGTTTCTCAATCGTTCTATTATCTACTTGGTAAATATAAACAATCTTTTTTTTTTTTTTTTTTTTTTTTTTTTTTGGTTATTTTTATTTACACATGTGTGTAGAGCTTGCATGTAAAGGAAAAATCCAACCAAGCCAGTCACTTCCTTACGGTCCTATCCATATCCAACTTGTATAAAATAATTGTGTGTTTAATAATATATAAAAAAAGGTTACGCGCGCAAATAATAGGTCATATATAAAAATAAGCATAATCAAATAAAAAAAAAAAACTCTTTGCAAAAGCGATAGTTACAAGAATCTTCCTTTTGTGTGCAGACACATGATACGAATAAAAAAGAACAGAAAAGAAAAAAATGCATATAAAAGGGCGCGCGTAGAAAATGTTGAACTAGGCTAATTAAGGTACAATAAATAAATAAGAAGGGAAAAGAAGAAAACCAAGTGTAAGTAAAAAATGTGTATATAAAGCTATATATGAGTATGCCTGCCTATAAATTCCGGTAACGTCTATTTCCAGTTTCTTTCATGGCTTGTATAACAGGGCTCTGTCTACATTGTTCTTCCATACGTAAATGCCGTTTTAAAGCATCGGTGCGAGCAAACGATTTGCTACAACTTAAACAAGAATAGGGTTTAGCTCCAGTATGAACTCTAATGTGACGTTGAAGATCGTGTTTACGAGCAAAACACCTGGAACAGATATGACATGCAAATTTCTTTTCCACCACCAGTGGAAACACCATCATAGGTAACTGTTCTTCCACTTCGGGTGAAGAGGCCGTGGTAGCAATTGAAGATGTATATGCTTCAATAGCAAAGAAATCAAGCGAAAAAAAACTCGTCGTCATATCAACAGGCTCGAATTTAAGTGTAGGGTCTAACCATTCTTCAAAATATGTTGACATTTTTTTTTTTTTTTTTTTTTTTTTTATAAAAGAAGGGAAAAAAAGCTTGTAATGATGAAAAAAAAAAAGTTTTAAAAGTAGGGTTTTTATCCAAATGACAACACTCGGTTTTTTTACATTTCCATAAATACCCCTAATGATGGAAAAGGGGAATGCCGTATAATAATACTTATTTTGGGGGGTGGACCTCTAAATGAATTTGTATAAATAAAGTAAAAGGGGCCTCACCCCCTCCTTCCTCCTTCTAAATCCGTTCAATCCCCTTCCTTTATACTCAATTTCTTCACATTTGATAGAACACTGTAGAAAACATCAGATTTACGTTTCAGCCAAGTATCCCCCCCCAACCATCATCAATACACGAAAGGGGACCCGTGTGTCCATTTGTACATATTAGGAGACCAAGGTTACCCTTCATTATTTATACATTTATATCTTTTAGGGTGTAAGTGTTAAAACAGTATGTAAGGTTATATATGTAGTTTCTTCTTTTTTTAATATAAAATGTATTTAATGTTCTTAGGTTTCTTTTTAAGCTGAAACACTCTTTAATTCAGTCTCGACATCTTTACCAGCAACCCAAGCCTTGGTACACTTGGCCATGGTACTAGAGGCACGAGAGATAGGATCAGTACGATAGAAGTTCTTAATGACAGATGTCAAGATCTCGCCAGAACCAACAGCATTGGCTTTACGTTGACCGCTCAAACCAAGTTGAGTGATCGAAGGTTGTTCAATGACATCATAACGCGTCAAAGCGGGACTGATATCAGAGAGACGAGAGCGAACAGAGGAAAGATCGTCATAGGGAAGTGTATGACCGGCCACCTCAGATAAAGCACGAATAATCTTCCAATCTTCACGAGCAGCAGCAGGAGGGTTAACACCAGCACGAGTGATCTGTGTACGACCTTCGGTATTGACAAACGTAGCGTTCTTCTCTGTGAAAGCAGAACCGGGTAAAATAACATCGGCATATTGAGCTCCAACATCACCATGGTGACCTTGGTACACAACAAATGCATCCTTGGGAATATCCTCAGCTGTCACTTCATCAGCATTCAAAAGGTACAAGAACTTGACGGGTGTAGCAGAGGCTTCAGTAGAAGTAGGCACAAATCCAACTTCATAAGCGGCGGTTCTACCTGCTGCACGTTGCAAGATGTTCATACCGTTCCATC
The DNA here is from genome assembly GCA_943193625.1 of Mucor piriformis. Lineage (NCBI taxonomy): Eukaryota > Fungi > Mucoromycota > Mucoromycetes > Mucorales > Mucoraceae > Mucor > Mucor piriformis. Next base: position 1,181,758 of record OW971868.1, on the reverse strand, counting down.
CATCTTGGAATAATGTCTTGTTGAACTTGTCACTTAATTCAGATACCTTGGACAACAAGTACTCACTATCCTTGGCATTCTCAACAACACTGGAACCTACAATGATCATGGGCTTCTTGGCATCAGCAAGACGTTGAGCAAAAGGATGAGATCCATCCAAGATCTTCTCAATATCAGCAGAGCTATCACCAATGTGAGCATACTCGTAGTTCAAATCATCGGCTTGACCAATCAAACCAAGGTCTTGTCCGTTATGAATCCAAGCCTTACGAAGACGGGTGTTCAAGATGGGAGCTTCATGACGAGGGTTAGAACCGATCAATAAGACAACATCGGCTTCTTCTGCACCGGCAATAGTGGAGTTCAAGCTGTAATTGGCACGGAAATCGGCATTGATAGCAAGAGGCTTGGAACCGTTGGGAGCATCAATGGCTAAATTGTCAGAACCCATACGGTTAAGAAGATCCTTAAGAGCAACCATGGACTCGGCATCAGCAAGATGACCAGCAACAGCCTTAGCAGCGTTACCTTGAGTGTTGGCCAATTCATGACCGACACGCTTAAGAGCATCTTCCCAAGAGGAAGGAACAAAACGATCACCATCACGGATCAAGGGAGTAGTTAAACGTTGAACCTTGAGACCGTCATAGAAGAAACGAGTCTTATCAGAAATCCATTCTTCATTGATTTCTTCATTTAAACGAGGAAGAATACGCATGACTTCAACACCACGAGTATCAAGACGAATGTTGGAACCGATAGCATCAGAAACATCCACGGTTTCATACTTCTTCAATTCCCAAGGTCTTGACTTCATATTGTAAGGCTTTGAGGTTAAGGCACCAACGGGACAGAGATCAATGACATTACCGGACATTTCGGAATCGATAGTTTTTTCAATATAAGTTGAAATTTGCATGTCGTTACCTCTTCCACTTGTACCCAACTCGGTAGCACCAGCAACTTCATTAGCAAAACGAACACAACGAGTACATTGAATACAACGAGTCATTTCAGTGTTAATGAGAGGACCAAAGTTCTTGTCTTCAACTGCACGTTTACCCATGGGCTCTGAAAAACGGCCACGGTCAGAACCGTAACGCATACTTTGATCTTGTAAATCACATTCACCACCTTGGTCACAAATGGGACAATCTAAAGGATGGTTATAAAGTAAAAATTCCATAACACCTTCACGAGCCTTATGGACTAAAGGACTGTTGGTCTTGACCTTCATACCGGGCATCACAGGGTAGGCACAAGAAGCGACAGGTTTAGGTGCTCTTTCAACTTCGACAAGACACATACGACAGTTACCTGCAACAGCAAGACGTTCTATAATTTAAGAAGTGTGTGTGAGCTGGAAATCTTTTTTTTTTTTTTCTTCTGTGTTTGTGTGTGTGTGTGTGTGTGTGTGTATATGTCTGTGTGTGTGTGTGTGTGTGTGTGTATATATGTGCTGCTTAAAGGGTATGTTTTAATTTAGTTCGTACCATGATAACAGAAACGAGGAATCTACAAACAGTATTTATTAGTGAGTTTGAAAATAGAGAGAAGGTAAAAGGGTAATTTACATCAGCACCGGCCTTTTCACAAGCTTGAATCAAGGCAGAACCTTGCTCGACAAAGACAGATTTACCGTCAATGAAAACTTCAACTTCTTCCTTGACATGAGTGGATGCAGCGAATGCACGAACTAAAACGAAAAATAAATAAACAATAAATAAACAAAACGGAAGGGGTGTGTTCTCAAGGGTACTGTCAATTTACCTCCTGTTTGGAGAATAGCTTGTTGAGTTCTACGTGCTGCTACGCTGGTCTTATTAATGACGCGCAACATGTTGATAAGTGATGAGGAGTGGGGGGGTTTTTTTTAAAGGTAGAAAAAAGAGGAGAGGGGGGTGGAACAAAAGCTTTAAATTCCACAATTTTTTTTTTTTTTTTTGAATTACAGTCCAGCTCTGGCGAACCCTTGTTCCCCCCGCTTACCCAAAACTGAGCACCACCCACAATAGAAAAAACTTATTTAAGCGCTTGCAAAAAAAGTTGTGACGTAATCAAATTTTATTTTTTATTTTTTCTTGGTTTGCTTCAATCTTTCTTTAGCAAGTGGATGATCGGCGGGTGTCAATAGCTCAAAGCTACATAATAATTCTTCACTCACACTCATAATGGCACCAAAATTATCAAACTCGCCACAATAATTAGGCGCAGAAAATACAGTGACAAGCGATCTGTCTGCAAAAAACTCGTATCCGTCCTCAACCACCATATGAGCTCGACATACTAAATCCAGGTCGAATTTTGATAGGAATTCGTTAATGACCTTTTTACCAAAGACGTACGAGACACCTCTTTCATTATCCTCCCAGTCTTCTACATCGGCAGGGTCGGACCATAATAAATCGTTCAATAAGCCATAGTCAGGTACGTCCGTGGGTCTTTGGATATTGCGGATTTCATCCATGTTATGCAAAGACGGGCTCAATCCTCCATGCACACAAAAGATCTTACCTGCCACAAGTCCTGCAATAGGAAGGGTATTAAAGACATCGACAAAAGTACGCCACATCTTGGGACTTAAACGACGCTTGCATTCATCATAAAAGCCGTATACTGATAAAAAAAAAAAAAAAAATTAACACGACATACGATACCTTTTAAAGGAAAATTGGCACTCCTCTTTCTTTACCTTTGGTGACATTGGCACATTCATGATTTCCTCTTAAGAGAAAGAAATTCTCGGGGTATTTGATCTTGTAACAAAACAACAAGAGCATGTTCTCCAAACTCTGCTTACCTCGATCCACATAGTCACCAAGGAACAAGTAATTGGAGCTAGGTGGGAACCCACCCATTTCAAACAATCGAATCAAGTCAGTGTATTGACCATGTGTGTCTCCCACCACCTTGACAGGCGGAGACAATTCAAGCAGGGACTATGAAAACAAGTTAATTACATTTTGTGCGTAGGGGGACCATCAACATATTACAATACAGGTTGACTTAAAAATATATCCATAGCAGCACGACAAATAGCTGTCACTTCAGAATGCTTTAAACAGAGCTGTTTTGATACTTTGGATGCATAGCCTGCTTCTAATAATCGGCTAATATATTCATCAATATTCGTTGTGGAGGAATAATCACTTGACATGGAATTCACAGTCAGTTGGTTCATCGACCCCACCGTCAGTTGATTCATTGAGCCCACTGTCAATTGATGGTCTTCTTGTTGTTGAGGAGGCCAGAAATCAGAAGTAGCTAATAATTTATGTTGTTGAGGGTTCTCTACTTTGCCTTGGAAAGGATCGACGCTATCCTTATGATTATTGGGCAATGGATAGTCGGGATTTAACTGAGCTAGAGTCCCGATATTGTTGTTATTCACACTTTTGTTGCTTTTGGACGTTAAAAGAATAGAGTTGGTTGAATGCGCTGTGTTGTTGGTATGTTCATGGTCCACCTCAATACGAGGTGGTAACGGCATACTCTTGGTCTTTCCTCCTCTCTTCTTTACGTTCTTTTTTGAAGAAGAAACATTGTTACCCATTGTTTAATGATGAGAAAAAGAAAAAGAAATAACTTTAGAAAAAAGAAAAAAAAGGGTTTGAAAAAAAAAAAAAAAAAATGGTTGGATTTTTAAGCCCCGCTTTATTGTGCACCGCCGCTCTTGTACCTGCTCAATGGCAGATCATCTTCTTCTTCAAAATGTAATACAGGTTGATGATGGCTTGGTATGGGCGCCAAACTAAATTGTACATTGGATTTCTTGGGTTCCACTAGTTGAACAAGCTGACTGACTTCGCTCTTTCGTTTCTTGGCCGAATGGATCAAACGAGTCATTTTGCTGGTCTTTTTCTGGATCACCGCCACGGCCGGTAAAGAAGGTACATCATCAAGACGCTGTTCTTCTTGCTTTTGAAAGTCTGATTGTTGGATAGACAAGTACCAGAACATCAGGTTGGATATTAACACTTGTTGTTGTAATGGGCGTTTGGGATCGGCTAGCTTCATGTGCGATAACCTATATATGGCTCGTTCCACATGCAGTGGTAATCGGTTCGCGTTAAATCGTGTGCGTTGCTCCAGCCTGCTGGGTTTTTTATCTTGAATTTGAGGTGTCGGTGGCGACGGTGGTCTGGGTGAAGGCGTCCTTGATGGTGTTTTCGAGGCTGAGCTAGCATTGGCCTTGATCGACAGCGATTTCGTAAACAGTGTGGCTAATCCAAGCAAAGGCGACGTATTATTATTAGTAGTAGTTGTAGTAGTAGTGGCGGTGGTGGTAGCTGTGGGTTTCTTGTCCTTCTTTTTGTCTTGGAACAACCCGCCTAGCCACGACGATCTCTTTTCCGGCTTGATCTTGCTCGCTGCTGTTGTAGCGTTTTCAGACGCCGATCGAACTATAGTAGGCCGCTTGAGAGGAGCTTGTTTAGGAGCGGGAGGTATATTGACGGCTGGTGCTGCTATAGTTATTGGTTTGGGTGGTGCTGCTATTGTTATTGCTTTGGGTGTTTCTGCTGCCGGAAGCGGTGGTGTAGCTGTAGTCGTAGTCAAGAGTTGTGACTCCGCATCATGCACACGTGTCAGGATGCCTCTCTGAGAGTTATCAGAGTCCAAGCTTACTTTTCCCAAATCTATCCATTCACTCATGTTGACTGGTTGATCATACAAATCAATGCCTGCGGACTTATCCCAAGCCTTGTTTTCATTCGGTGTCTTTTGCGATAAGGATCTTCTATGATTGTTGGGTCGACCTTTTCTACTTCTGCCTCGAGCCGAAAATGCCGATCTTCGAAGTAAAGATTTATCCGTCGAGGGCGAGATAATTGAGGAATCATCAAGCGAGGTTGAATTACGATCGAATACATGCGAATCTATTTTATTATTTTTTTCATTTAATAAAAAAAAAAAAAAAACTCGTGCTAATGTAACATGAAATTTTTCTTTCTTACCTTTTCGTCTTACACTCTCCGTCATGACCTTTTTCAAAAAATCTCTCTTCTTTTCGGACAGTGTCCGATTCAATTCGGCTTCTTCGTCTTCCTGAGAAGACTTGACGTACATGGATGGTGATAGAATCGACTTTCGCCGGCGTATGCTTGACTGCGCTGTAGCAGGTGTCGCTCCATGTGTCTTTATAAAGTTGGCAAATTCAATAGGCGCAATTTGAGGATGCTTGTCAGCAGGAACCCTATCATGAAAAGGTTAGAGATATACCATCAAAAAGGTGTTGTGATATGTGCTGTACCATATAACATCGTTCATACTGTCGCTGAGTTCTTCTTGTATCTCCACTTGTGTCGACTCTCGTTGTATCTCCATTTGACTTTGTTGGTCTTTTACATCCTGTTCATTATCCAACATGTTGGAAAGCATAAGTGTTGCATACAAATCATCGTCTGACGAACGTCGATCCGCACTTGAAGTATCATTCATTGAAATGTGGGATTCAGACTTTTCTTTTTTCGTCTAGTATTAGTATAATTTTTTTTACAGAAAAGAAAAAAGAAAAAAAAAAAAGATTGTTCAAAAAACTTGCCCGGGGAAACAATTTTTTGTGAGCAACAAAAAGTCACGAAACCCCACTTCAATGAAGGACAGAGGAGGCTACTTTCCATTGTTCACCTACACGTGATGCCTTTATCTGTCATACAAGGGCTGTTCATCGTCCCTCGGATTTTTTATTCTCTCTCGCTCGGGGTCTATTTGTTGGGATGTAAGCAAAGCTTGTTGCTTACAGGGCCAAGCAAGAGTATCTTATATCTATCAAATAGATTATAGACATTCGCACCATCACTTGGAAACATACACACAGAGCCTCTCTCAGCTTAATTGTATGTGTAATGCCTTTCCATTGATAACATATATGACACTAAATAAAATTCTAAACAAATAATAAACAAAAATTCTCCTCTCATCACTCAGCCCGCTATAAATAGCATCCCCCAACGATTATATTGCATGTCCATTTATTGCGATAATCCAAGTGAACTTTGTATGCTGCTACTTTACTAATTCATCCTTGCAATGTGTGCGTGCCTTGATATAGCTACTTTTTTTTAAATTGGCTTATGTTATCTCACATCACTACACATAATTAAACTCCACGTTATAGTGCTCCTTGCCCTTTTTAAATGACATTTGTCTGGGTCTATGTAAACTGTAAAGCATTCAAATTTCATTGCGAATATTCAATTTAGATAGATGTGTCTCCTTACATCTTTTACTGATCTTGTGTAATATTGTTTGTCAACTTGATTGTGAACCCATAATTGGGAAGGAATAAAAAAAGTGGGGCATATGTGTGTGTGTGTGTGTGTGTGCAGATTTGAACAATTATTGCCTCTCTTGGTTGTATACATACCCTATATTGCGTATATAGGTGTAATAAGCTTAAACATGCTTCATATTCAAAATATCGCACAAAACGTCAGACACCGACGTCAATAAATTCTCTAGGCCTATTATCGCAGGTCGTTAAAGTGGTAAGCGAATAGATTTATTTCGAAAAATAAGCTAATAATTTCTATATATAGCATTCTCAAAGCTCAAGCTCTTTTGTAATTGCCAGCACAATGGCTACTAGTTTGATACGAAACCTTAATGAAAAAAAAAAAGGGGGATGGGGGGAACAATTGTCCCTTGAAGACTCTGTACCAAATAAACTTGCAACCATAACCTTTAAAATAAGTCGTACCATAGATATATTAATTAAATCACGGGGGTTTCTTTATACTAGGTAAACAATTTGTTCTTAAAGATTCTAGGTATATGTGTAACTTTGAGATCCTCCTTTCATTTATTTATAACTCTTTTTTTTTTTTTTTTTTTTTTCGCTCTACCTGCTATTGAAACGTATTCTTTAGCCCGGTTTTAAATAGATGATATAAACCAATAGTCTCTTATAATCTTCGATCTTTAGTAATAGTAAAATATCTTTTGACATGAGATCAAGTACTTGGTTCATACAACTAGTGAGCATCCAAAGAACACCATCATCAAGAACAGGGCATACAGCTACACTAGGTAGAAAAAAATACAAGAAAAAGCAAACGTAATTCAAGTCATATTGATCATCATTTTCAAAATGAAAAATAGTGGGTGACGCGCAAAGAGATGTCTTGCTATATGGAGGAGATACTGTTGAAAATGAGTTTCAGGGTAAGAGTACATTACGTCAATCAATTTATTTTTATATAGCCTCCGTAGATTATGCATATGTTTCAAATCTCGATAGTTTTTAAGGGACATTACAGGACAGGTAAAGTTGATATTTATAATTGAGAAGCACAAGTAAAATAATTACGAAATGTAATAAATAACTGTCGCTGTAAACAACAACATCGTATTCATTCTTTTTGAAATATCCAACTCACATATGTCAACTAATACACTGCTGATATTAAACTCAACAAATGCATTGCTGATATTAAACACAACAAATACATCAAATCAAACACTATTTATCTCTTACGCATTAATAACTCCAGTAGTAATCATCCAACACCTCTCAATGGAAATGCAACGAATAATTATTTTTATTAAAAGTCCAAATCCTCCTCCACCATACAATCATCTTCCATGTAGAAACTAGGCATCACACGAGTGGCACCTTCAAGGTACCAATCACCATTACTTAATTTACAGAATGTTGCTCTTGTGACCATTCCTATCATCATGAAATCAACAATTTTCTTTTCCAAAAAGATACCATACTTCTCTCCAGAGTTTTCAATATCCTCAAATGTAATCTTAATCAGATAGTTTTCTGCAGCAGACTCTGAATAGGGAGCAATTTCAATGATTTTAACGAATACCCATTCTTTGGTTTCAACTAAATGTACATTATCAGGATCCTTGATATGATCCTTGACAATCCTTTTGGAATCATCAGAATTTGTACCAATAGTTTCAACGACAAATGAAAGAAATTGCTTTTGAATCTTCATAGTTGATTCAGTCATCCAAGAAGTATCCATATCTGATTCCAAAGCACCGAATAAGGAAGCACAAGCCTTGTTGTAGTTGCCAGGCATAAAGCCACTAATACGCTTACATTTTGGCAATTGAATCTTAGCTTCAGCAACAATGGCACGAGCATTGGCGATATCCTCTGCGTATTCAGGAGCAACGTTTCTAATTTGAAGGTATCTCAAGAAAGCGTCAATGAGTACAGGTGCATCAATAAAATCTTGTAATGAAATGAATCGACTCTCACGAATAAAAGTATTACTGAAATACACTTGAGCTACTTCTGTAAAGTTGACTTCAACACCTTCTTCTAATTCATCAGGTACTGTATCAATAGCGGTCTTTGCAGCATCAAAATCAATTTCAGCATCTGGATCATCTGGTCTATCAGCACTGGTAGCACGGCCCAAGAACATGTTAGGTCCAGTATCGATTCCTCCAAATTTCAGGTAGTTGTCAAAGATGGCTTTTTTTTCACCAGAGAATTTATGGTTTTTACGATACTTTCCAATAGCATATTCAATACGTTGAGAAAGAGGTCGCTCACTATATATATATATAAAAAAAGAAGTAAGCGTAACGTACGAGACAAATAGTAGACCACTTTACGGATCAAAAGGATTTTCAATAACGTCTTCAGCATGTTTTTCAACGTAATCGTCAGGTAATTCAGTACCTGCCTCAGGTAAATTGGCAGTCTTCGACTTCTTCTTTCTCTTTTTCTTCTTCTTTTCATTGTCCTCATCAGTCTTCTTCTTTTGCATTAAACTAACAGGTGTAGCTAATTCAGAAGGCATGACATCGATTTCTTCTTCGAGTTGTTCGCCGTCTTCTGGTACACGTTCCATGAACTCTAGATCATCGTCAGCAATATGAGTTTGATTGAGGTACTCCTCACTGTAAAACGAGTTAATTTTATTGTTTAACACTTGCTTAAATTTGATACATGCATCAATTGTTCTCTTCCTTCTTGAGAATTGTCTTCCATGATTGTTTGAACACCCAAAAGTAAAGGAGAAAAATGTCAACTACTCAAAATTTATTCATTTTCGTGACATCCAAAATGCCGACGACTTGATTTGAACCCGTCAGACTGATTAATTAAATTATTGGCGCACTATTTGAAAGAAACATTGCCTCAAAGTTCGAAATAAGAACTAAATGGCTCATAAAAAGATTAATAATTGGCATGAAAATAGTCCACTCTCCACAACGTAGACAAAGAGCAAGATCCCAAGTAGGTGACCAAGATAATGCACGAAACGTCAGACACCGACGTCAATAAACTCTCCAAGCCTGTTATCGCAGGTCAGCCATAGATACGTTCAAGTAGCAAGTAAAAAGATTTTTTTTTATTTTTTATTTTGAACCATTGCTTTGTGAATCACTTTCACAGATGTAAATGTGCGCACGAAAGAGTCACGGAGTGGCTATCGGGTGACTCAATTTCGTTTCATTTCCGGTATGTTTGTGAAATATCGTGATAGTCTCGGGTGGCTCAATTCCATGATTCGTTTTTACTTTGTTTAAATTCAATTTGAGGGTATGTGGCTATCTCAAAACAAATTTATGCATAATGCAGGCTGCTTCTTTTTTAAAATGCTGTGCTTTATGCGATGCATCATAAATGCATTACACTTTATCATTCTCTTAATATGCACACTTTGGCCAAACAATTAATTCCACTGCGCATAAGATATTATATATTCTGTCGAATGAGTGATTGTATGTATCTCAACATTGTTTAAGATCCATGAACTTTGCCAATACCTTGTTTCTTCAAGATTCAGTAAAAGCAGCCTAGAATTTAATAAAAGACGTTAGTTATTATCGATTACAAGTTTTTTTCTTAGTTATACAGACCCTTCTTCATGTTTAGTCACGCAAGTGTCGAAGACCAAGAAGAATTGAACATGAAGTCATTCGGACCAAACGAAAATTGAACAAGGAAGCTTTTGAACCACAAGACAGTTAAACAGGGAAGCATTTTAATCTAGATAAGATTGAAGTTTATGAAACCAAAAAGAATTAAAGCAGAAGTGTGCAGTTTTTTTCAAAAATTCAGTAACTTGAGAATGGGAGCACTGTATGTACCTCTCTGTTATGTACCTCTCCAATATGATTTTTATTTTTGGAGACAAATAGCAATTCCCTTTGGTCGTACTCCTAAAGACAAATTGACGAGGTTTAAGAAACTACCTGTCAATATTGACATCAGGCAGTCAGAACAAAATTTACTACCGCCACTACCCTGGTTGCATCCGAGAAAACCAGTAATACGACATTTGAAGGTGAACAATCGTTTATACTGTTGGACCCACGTTTCTTCAAAGTAGACTATTGTTGCGTGGGACAATGAATTTACCTTACAATAGATAGGAAATATAAAAAATGAAAATATGATAATAAATAGACATTAAGTCAACACAAAAAGGTTGAGTTTCTAGAACACTACCACTCTAACTAACAAAGGACTAAAAAAAAGAAATAACGAAAGAAAGTAGTTTTTTTTTTTTTTTTTTTTTTTTTTTTTTTTTTTTTTTTTTTTTGGATAATCATATTTTAACGATATCAAATAATGGAGGGGAGAAGGGGTAAGATATAGATGTATTGCATAGAGTATAGACTAGATTTGAGATGTCTAGAGACACCTCCACACAACATCAAGAATAGCCAAAAAAAAAAGAATAGGTTCAGCAAGATGTTTGCAACATTATCAATTTATTTGAAGAGAAAGACAAACTTGTCATTACCGGTAATACAGCTCTTTTCCTGTATCTAAACCCTATTGCTGATGATCAACAATTGGTCAACAGATGCTATTATATTCGGCGCAGGAAATAGAATTTTTGTATAACGAATACAGAGGATCAACCCAAGAGGGGTAAACAAACAGTCTTGTCTCGATATAAAGTTCTTTCCTCCTTCTTCAGTAGTCTCAGCTTTAACTGATGTCCAATACTACAGTCGTTTTTTGCTTAGGGGCCACAAGTATGAAACATATATGGGAATCAAGCATCAAGTAGCCTGAGGCACAAAGGGAAAAGGTCAACAGAAAACGCCTATTGGGTTTTGGATAATAATAAAAAGTTAGGACTTTATTAAAAATATACATAGTTACTTGATATTAGCAGAAAGAAAATTGGTGGGAAAATAGAAATTTAAATGAAATGTATTTTTTTCTTTAACTTTGAGAAAAGTTGCACATTTATACGGTATTTTCAATGGGTATTTGGATCCAACTTTCTCTTTTTTTTTTGCTTTGGCGAGAACATAACACGAGGGGTTCCACAGGGAGCCTCTATTTGATGTACATTCGATCTTGTTATACGTTTTAATCTCGAAACTGACAATTTTACTTTAAAACCTTCTGTAAATTCAGCAGCCAGTTTTTCCAAGTGATTCTTTGAAGTTGGAAAAGGATAAGTTTTGTGGGTTAAAGAATTATTGAGATTATCTTATCTTGAATATAAACAAAGTATTTATTGTTTTTGGGATGTCTTTGATTTATTTCTTCTTTCTAAACAGGTAAATATCTTCCACCATGGTTGCAACATATACTCCTTCTATTTTCTCTATTCTGTACATATAACCAGCACTAGCTATTTGTTGTCATTGTCATTAAAGCCTGGAATATACTTGATCGTTTTAGCAAATACTTACCAATAAAGTCCATTGCCAAGACATTCTTCGCTTTTATGTTGTATCTTCGATTTAGTTGGGTTAAGATTGACAAGTTCGTTCTCAAATTTTTCGATTTTTGTTTTATCACGGTATCCTCACTAGCGCAGCTTTTCTTCCACTCATTGTTGGATAACTCAATTCTCTCTTTTTTAATATCAGTAACAATGGCATCTATTTTTCTGATAATGCAAGTTGACAGGGCATTTACTTCGCTAAAAGGGAGTAAGGAATGATTTACTATCATTTGCTCCTTGGCAGCCAAACTACCAGGCTCACCTCTAGATTTTAACAGATTCATAGTCAATTAGCATTGCACTCACCATGTATGCAAAATTTCAACCCACTCTAGTATCTTGAGGTCCGTTCCAGTAAAAAGACAGTCTAAGATCTTTGCGCAGTGACGGTATGAGGTCAACTCACTATCAGCTTCTGACCAGTCTACAATAATTTCAATACTGTTGCGTAATGAAGGTGTCAGTATATACTATTTTCACATTTAATATCATGTTACTTACATGCATCTGAGGATGTTGAGCAACTTGTACGTGTCACTATTCTTTGCGCCTGCTTTACTGAGTTCGACGTCAAGATCTCGATCATCATGAGATCCGTGTTGGCTTCGGCACCTCCACTATAATAAAGAAGCCGTTGTAAGCAATGATGTTTTCAAGGCAGACTTGTTCTTTTGGGATTTACCTTTTCAATACCTTCCTCAACATATACTCATCTTCATCTGATAATCCAAAATACCAATCCAAATTTGATTTGTCGATAGTCTTCATCTCGTTCTTTGTCAATGTCTTCTTTAATACTTCATAGGATTCGGGATGTATCAGGTTAGCTATATTGGATAAAGACTACCTAGCGAATGAAAGAATCAAAACTTATTAGACCAGAGCCAAAACGCTTTTGAAAATATGATATTTTCTTCAGCATCATGTCATCTTGAGCATTTGTAGTTTTCTCCAATAACAGCTTTGCTTCCAATCCAAGCAATTTATCCTTAATAGAAGTTTTTTCTTCATCATCTGCTTTTAAGCTTGAATGTGTTAGCATGGAATAATGAAATATGACTTTTGTCCCTATTTCGTTGGTCAGGAACTTAAGTACTGATGAATAGAAACTTTTAATAAAGCTTTCTCGTCACCATTAAATTCGTGCTTATTAAACTAAAATACATACAGAAATGTTAGTTAGCACAGCAGAAAGATAGAGAAATATATAAACATGAATGTTACTTTTTTGTAATACAACTTGTATAATTGATCAACTGGCTCTTGTTCTTCTTGTCCATTTTCATTTTCTTCTTCATTTTTTTCTTCATTTTCTTCTTCATTTCCTTTTCATTTTCTTCTTCTTGTTCCACTTCTTTGTGGCTACTGTTACTGCTTTCTGCCAGTATCCTCTGCGATCTCTTCGCCGCCTTTTTCATGCTCATAGTGGCCAGCTTTTGACCCTCAATACGACTCTCTGAATCGGAAATCCCTCTATATTACAATAACCTCTTCGTTAGATATGATTAATAAAGTCAACGCGTATTTAGACTTTACCAAGGCCGATAACTCTTCAAAAAGTTTGTCCTATTTTTGTGCATTAAATTTTGTGTTTCTGTAAAATAGGTTGATTGGTCTTAAGAATTACGAGACAATTGAACTAATAAGCTTACCTTCATATTGTCCCCTTTGCCCAAAAGATTCGCCTCAATATCCTGAACATATGTTTGTAAAATGTCTAAATGTCTGGCCTTCTTGGACCACTAGCTTCCGGTATCTCTTTCCAAGGCAACCAAATCTCCAAACCCTCACACCAACTCAGGTACTCCGTAGTTTGTACACATATCAATTTCCACCTTTTCAATTCCATCTACCGGCTGCTTTCCTATTTGGAGCCGTGTTAAAAAGTATCTGGTTTCATTACTGGAAATTCATTTTCGATGATGTGCCTTTTCTCTCAGACCATGTGGTCTGCACCTTCATTACAATATTCCAAACATACTTTAACCAACACGATCTCAAGACACCACAAGATTAGCTTAATATCCAACCTTAGGCTGTTCCTTCCAGTTAATTCAACTCAATTTATCATTTCTTACTGCACACCGCTCTTCTGACGTGTGACTTTCATAAGAATCTATTAATAAAAACTAGATTTATGCAAAAAAAAAAAAAAAAATAAGCTTACCTTAATGATACATCTTGTCTTGTTTTCCTGATAGCGCTATTGAAATTATTGACCCAGTTCCTATGCATATTTTGAGAGGTAGTAACAGAAGTTGCCAATGTCCTTTCAGCAATCTTGGATTGGTGTTTTGTAACAAACTGGCAAAATGTGGGTTTTTTTTTTGTTTAAGATAAATTGATGTAACCTATATGGAAAACTTTAATACACCAACTGCTATTTTGCTTGTTTCATTTACCTTCTTCTCCGGGAAATGTTTTCATTATAATAAACGTTTGAAAGTACTTTGCAAAGGGAAGAGCAAGATGAAAACTACGCGCGTTGCAAAACTACACTGAATTTTGTAAATTTTACGTCACTAAAACAAAAATTAGTGTAGTTTTGGCATAGTGTTATCCGTATTATATCAGCCTTGATGAAGCAGTGATGAATTTTCCACAATCACATTTTCTTTGGCTTAAATTTTTCGCTCTAATAAACAGTTTTGAAATTTTACTTTTTATTATTGAACTAAGTGCTAAATTCTACCACTGAAGCCAAATCGAGTGTTACAACATCAAAGTCATACTCAGGTTCAACACGATAAACATATTTTTTAACATCTACCAAGGATGTGGAATCAGTTTCAGCAGACATGTTGTACATAAAAAAAAACTATTCAAACAAAGAGCGACTGTGGAAAATATGGGATGTTTGACACTGAGCTATTTAGCAGCTCGCCAAGATAACCAAAAGTATACGCTAATCATGATAGTCCGTATATGAGCATCAGAGCTAGATATATTTCATTACCACTTTCACTCGGGGAGACTAGTAAAAGCCTACTAACAAGGAGCTAATGCTAGCTTGGTAGATTCCCTTACTTCCTTCTTGGCAATGCGGAATGTACAGAGTTGCCTTACAAAAGAGCATGTGGCTCTTTACAGAATCACGTAAAAGAGGATAATTAGTTTCACATGGTTATTTGTTCAAATATTACTATTGTTTACCTTCCCCTGCCTTTCCTTGTATATTTGTAAAAAGGAATGGAACATCAAGAAGCAACATTGGCGAAAATCGTTTAAGGAATGGTGCATTTCTATTATTGTTGAAAACAAATACCGATACGTATATACATATAATCTCTTGACGCTTTGAAGCCATTGACTCCACCTCAAAACCAATGCCTTCGACTACTGTTTCGGCATCCCCTTATATTCTGCCGCCGGTATTGCTCGATCTGATTTAAGAAAAATACATTAGCAAGTTTTATTGATCTCGATACATAACTTTGATGAATAGTGCAATAAATGTTTCTAATTCTACTTTGAATATCCTCATAAGTGGGTTTTCTGGCAGCAGTACCCCCATTGTTCAATTTGTTTTAAAACTGAAATTCTGGTTGAACAGCAGTTTTGGCTAGTCTTTAAAAGATCATCAATTTCTTTATCCAATGCTAAAGTTCTGATTTCAGAAGTTTCACGGGAACATACAATTGGTATAATCTCTGGTCTGAGGAATTCTCAAACTTCAGGATTTGCAGAAAAAATTCTGACTTGAAGCAATGCAACACATCGAATCCTTTTTGTGCCATACGAACAACTCTTTGGTAACTGCTACTACGATGGCAAGGGTTGTAGACGCAACCAAAAGAAAAGTACCTGAGAGATGCGACTCCCGCTATACCAAAAGGAACAACAGCGTCCAGTTTATATATCAGTGACACATTGGACATCATGGATGAATTTCTCAACATCAAGGGCTTTCATATTGTTATGGACAATGCCCTAATTTATAGCCATGATATCGTAGATCCTATAATTATCGAACGAGGATACATATCTGTATACCTCCCTCCCTACTCCCCCGAGCTTAACCCTATCGAGCAGTTTTGGAAAGATTTGAAGGATAGAGTCAGAAGAGGTAAGTTGAATGATGTAGAAGATCTCACCTCACGAATTATTGAAGGAAGCGAAGATGTTCCAGTTGAACAATTGCAGAATTTCATTCAGCATTCCATAAATTGTTTCCCTGAATGCTTAAATAAAGAATCTTTGTCAAACTATTTGTAAGAAACCCATCACTGTTTAAAAAAACTGAAACAATTACTTGGATCTCGTTAGACATGTGGAGTTTCCTGACACACATTTCGTCAACTATCCGAGAAAGCAGTGCCTATATAAAGTCTTTAATTGTTGTTAAACATAAAATTCTGTCAATAGATAATCATATATGTGCGTACATATTTAATTAAAATATAAAGGTAAGGAAAGTATATATCAATAACAAAGCCTCTGGTCACTTTGGAAGCTTCAACAAATCCAAGCTCATACTGGGTCATTGAAGAAGATATTATGATATGCCACCACCAATGGCGATAACGAAGGAATTTAAACAACCGCTCATGTTTCCAAAGTTAAATGATCAATCAGAACTTTCTTGGATACCTGTAAAGAAATACAGTCTTTGGCTACTCCATGTGTTTTGTTACTCTTTCACTTTCTTACTGGCACAAAGTTTGTCTTCTTGGTGGGTTTACCTTTTGGCTTGATAAGGTGGATTTATCCTTTGGAGTATTAAAAATTAATTCGTGTTCCCCAGGACAACTTGCTCTTTCAAAATCAAATTAGAAAATGCCTTTCTTGTATCTGCTAGTCTGACCAGTTTTATCAAATGACTCATTGTAAAGTGGATCAACAAACAAACTCGCCTAAAATGGGTAGACTGACTGTCATCCAGGGATCAAAGTATATCTGCTATCTTCCAATCTTAATTAATAAAACTTTTTATGCATCTATTACTAATATTAATGCCAAATATGTAAAAGTACTCATTTGCTTTTGAAAAAAAAGAGTTTGATACGTCCATCGGGATTTCTCAGTTGAGTAATAAGGTTTGAGATTCCGCATTTCTCACGAACTGTTTTTAAACACGGTCTTCTTATTTCAATTTCTGCATACCCTTTCTTCTTCTTCTTCTCTTCTTTAAATAAAATGCTAAAGTCTGCTTTGCAGAATATATACATCAAATCTTGCTTGGATACTTGTCGCGCACCTACTGTTAGAAAATTCGCCATGAGTGTACCTACAACCAGAACCATTGTAACTTCAGTTGCCATTCCCAAGGTAGAAAAAAAATGAAAAGTAGGACATATTGGAGTTTTGAGGCTGATAAATTTATAATTGTAGCTCAAGGACCAATCTTTATTTAAAGAATCCGCCTTTATCAATAACGAATGGACTAACAAGAATATCACCGAGACCTTTGTTGTCCATGGTAAGGAGATTCTTTTCAAACAAACAACGCGATAACTAATCTATTTTATTTAATTCAGATCCTGCTACCGACAAAGAAATTGGACATTTGCCCGATATGGGAGCTAAAGAAACCAAGGAGGCTATTGATGTTGCTGCTGAAGCTTTCAAGAGCTGGTCTCAAACTACAGGCAAAGTACGTCATGACCTTTTGTTAAAATGGTACCAAGCCATGATGGATAATCAAGATGATCTTGCCACCATTTTAACTTGGGAGAACGGAAAGACATTCCCTGAAGCCAAGGGTGAGATTGCTTATGCTGCTTCCTTCTATGAATGGTTTGCTGAAGAATCTGTTCGTACTTATGGTACTGTCATTCCTTCTCATATGCCCAACCAAAGATTTCTTACCATCAAGCAGCCTGTTGGTGTTGTTGGTATCATTACCCCTTGGAGTAAGTATTTGTTTCATGGACCGGGAAATGGTAATTTAACACAAAAGGCTCATAGATTTCCCCGCTGCTATGATTACCCGTAAGGTTGGTGCTGCCCTTGCTGCTGGATGTACAGTTGTTATTAAGCCCGGAGCTGAAACCCCTTACTCTGCTTTAGCACTTTGTGAACTTGCTAAACGTGTTGGTATTCCCGCTGGTGTTGTCAATGTTATCCCTACCCACAAGTATGTTAGTGATGTTGGCAAAGAATTATGTACCAACCCCATTGTCAAGAAGATTTCTTTCACAGGATCTGTAAGTGCATAAATACAAAAAAGATAAGATAAGGTTTATGAGGATACTGAGCCTAACCTATTTTTAGACTGCCGTTGGTAAACTTTTGATGTCTCAATCTGCTGGTACGATGAAGAAGATCTCAATGGAGTTGGGCGGCAATGCATCCTTTATTGTGTTTGATGATGCTGATATTACATCTGCTATTGATAACATTGTTGCTTGTAAATTCAGAGGCACAGGACAAACTTGTGTTTCAGCAAATCGTATCTATGTACAAAAGAATGTCTACAAGGAATTTTCTTCTCGTCTTGCTGAAAAAGTCAGTAAATTCCAAGTAGGCCATGGTTTTGATGCTGATACTACACACGGTCCCTTGATCAACTTGAAGGGTATTGAAAAGGTCCAAAGACACGTTGAGGATGCTGTTAGTAAGGGTGCAGAAATCTTGGCTGGTGGTAAACATCTTGGTGGTAGTTTCTTTGAACCTACTGTTCTTGGAAAGATGACTACTGATATGGATATTCATACTGAAGAGACGTTTGGTCCTGTTGCTGCTATCTTTGAGTTTGAAACCGAAGATGAGGTTGTCGATCTTGCTAACCATACACCTTTTGGTTTGGCTAGTTACTTCTTCTCGCGTGACGTTGGTCGTTGCTGGAAGGTTGCTGAACGTTTGGAAACCGGTATGGTTGGTGTCAATACTGGTGTCATCTCTAGTTGTTACACTCCCTTTGGTGGTGTCAAAGAATCCGGTTTGGGCAGAGTACGTTTAATTTTCTTTACTCGGGATCCATCGTAGTACTAACTTTTTTTCTTTTTTTTTTTTTGCTTTAATAGGAGGGCTCATACTTGGGTGTTGATGATTACGTTAATGTTAAATATATCTCTATGGGTCTGTAAATAATATAAATAAAGCTATCGAGACAAGTCGTCTGTGATGTAACATATTTACATAGGGAAAGGGGTTTATTTTAGATAGATGTTCAATATATATACGTGTTATGATATTATGTACGATGAGGGTTGTTTTGACGCAGTACGATCTAGATGATTAAATCAACACCGACCGAGATGAGTTTCTTTTTTTCTGTATTCTCATTTTCAATGCACTTCTTTAATGAATTGATGAACCAATCCCACACAAACTTTAACAGGTTTACAAAGAATTTCCCAGGATCTGAAAAATAATTGTATGGCAAGGTTCTTTCGGGTGTGTTAACCCAAATGTACTGGAGGCTTTTTTCTAATGACTTAAAAGTAGAGGAAACACTCTCGCCAGGTGACATGTATTTTGAGTCGAGACTTGTAGGATAGGATGGCCCAGCCATCTGCGAAACTTGGGTTGATACCATAACAAGATAGCTTGCCATATAGTACTGTGTATTACCAAAAAGCTTTGCTTGAATATTACTAAAGTGATTATAAATAGATTTCAATGCAACGTCATACTTCATTGGGACCTCGGGAGGGCTTAAACAATGAATTTCCTTCTTTTGCTTTCGAGATAGCCTAAGGATTTTGTCTTTAAATTCAAGCGTATCTTTTTCAATCACTGCATCAATGAATAATTGGCCTATTTTATCATATTCTGGTATGTCGCTATAAATGCGATAAGTTATAAGCCGTGAGTTTATCAATTCGTTCCATTCATCAGCATGTGTTCTACTAAGGGCTGTTACTTTACTTCCATATTCAAGGCATGCGTCAACCCAATTGCTTCTGATATCAGTTCCCTCTTTTCTTTTTTCGACTGGCAACCTTTTAATCATTCGGTTCACGCGCTCTTGGCTGTTGTCGACTTGAATGCGTTGAAACGAGCTTGGTATTCTACTGTTATAAATTGAGCATTCAAAAGTAATGTATTCCTTTATGAGGTCAAAAAAAAATAAACAGCCAAGTTTAATATCGTATGCCTTCAAATTCATTTCGGTTTTTAATCTCGAGATTGTCAAACGACTTGTAGAAGCGTCCCTTGTTTTGTATTCTTCTGAAACAAGACGTAAAGTGTGATCTTTAGCTGTTCTTCTTCGAGGGTGGTCGTCATTGACAGCATGTTCTTGTTCCTTGCAGATCCAGTGCTGAATTAACACAAGGAGCACTAGCGTTATCACGAAAACAATATATCGCCGCATGTTTTATAACAGAAAAAAAAAGAGGTTCGTGAATTCAATTCATGACGCCAAAGTTTTTGAATACCGAGATAATGGTATTCTATCGTAACCGGCAAGCTTTAGTGCCATTTTTTTGTAAGAATATTTTCGACTTATGCGTCGATTGTTTCTAGTATAATGATCAATAGCATAGAAAGAGTGAAACGATTGTGTTCGCTAATTTAGTAAGATCAGTATATATGTAGAAATTACAAAGTAAATCTAGTGATTTTTGCGGTATCAATTTGCATAACATTCTTCCGGGCAGTCTACCAGAATTTCCGAGATTCCAGTGGCTCTTTCAATGTTGGATTTCAACTATAGTTCTAGCTGTATTAAAGTTAAACGCAACTACTGAGTTGATTAATCTTGAAGGGCGGGCAATCGTGCGATTGTGCAAGCAATGGTAATAATCAATTGACCATTCAGGCTTCAGATAGGTCCAACCATATTATTAATCATTTATATTTCGGTCGTTGTCTTTAAATAACATATACAGAGGAGGAAGATCGAGAAAAAAAAAACTTGATCGTGATAAAATGCACGTGTCTATGGACACACCATTTAGCTTATCATTATGCACCAATATGATTTTGTTTTATCAAGGCGTAATACAGGAAAATAAACAATTCGCCTCCTGTTGTTACGTGACATCAGGTTTACAGAGTTGCATTGGTGAGCATGTTTGCTTTAACTGCGCCTTCGAATTTAACAAATAGCCTGGTTTTAAATTATTTTAGTCAAGGGCGGTGTTTGGAATCATTGCATTTGGGTCAGGCGATGCTGCGGTTGGCAATGATGAAAAGTACCGCAGTAAATAAAATGATATATAAAGGAGAAAGATTTTTTATAGATGAAATATCATCTTTCACTACTACTCTTTTAAACATTGATATATGTCTTTCCACAACGCAGTATTCCAAGAAGACTTCCCTGTGGGCTTTGCCGAACAAAAAGAACAATCAGAGGATGAAACAATTTTCTATGTCGAATGGCTTGATAACAGCTCCGAATTTCCTGGTTTAACTACTTCCAATGACCACAATCTTACTGGTGGAAACTGGGAATTGCTTCAACGAAAGGAAATTGATGATGAAGAACATACACTGGTTCCGGTTGAGGACGATGCTTGGTCCAAGCTCAGTACTCCCGACTCCCACGAACTTTACGCTACCATAGCTGAAAAAGATGCAGCTGAATTACAACCTTCTAAACGTGCTATTCAGCCTATTTGGCCTAATTTCAACCATAAAAAAACGGAAAAGAAAGTTGCTGCCGATGAAGATACCTATGAAGAAGATTTGGCTCTCGAATTGAATGATATCCATAAATCACAAAGCCGACGAGCAAACAGAATGACTAGCAGACGCAAACTTCACGATATAAAGACTGTTGATATTTACGTAGAAGGTATTCTTAGATTAGCAACTAGTCATCATGGTAAAACTGCTGTTACTTGGGTTCCTTATGAAAAGGATTTATCTTCTTTCGATCTTTCTCGACTGGATACTTATATCGATAGCCTTGCCAACAATAGCGCCATTACCAACAAATCTCAAGCCATTAGCTACGCATCAAAGTTCTCCCACAACACTAAGCGATATGCATACAAGTACAACCAAAGTGTGGAATCAACAAAAAGACCTCTTTTTCCTGACAGTGGTGAATTCCCAGTCCAAGCTAACATCGTTAGATAATTTTCTTTATTTTTTTTTATTTTAAGTAATACCCGCTTATATTTGCATCCTCAACTTAATGGTGTGTTTTATTTTTATTATTCATTTTTTTTTTTTTTTTACTATCTAACCATGATTGATAATATCAATAAAATCGACTAAACATTTTAATTTATATCTCTGATACCTCCTCGAAAGCAATACTATTTATGATATAGTATTTTGTTGGGTTTTTGCATGAATTAGTTAGCATTTATTTAAGAAACAGCATTTGACAATACAAAATTATCATTGTCTTGTAAAAATAAGAACAAGGTAAACCTTTAAATATAGAGGTTGATATAATCCTTAAATTTATATCAATGTCATTTTATCATTGAAGCCGTAATACTTAAACCTGCTCTAGCTGAAATTTAGCAACAGAATTAGTTATTAATGTTTGTACCCAAGCTAATGATTTTAAAACAGGATATCACATTTATTTTAATTTGTATTGTGGACAAGTATAAAATTTGTATTAACATGCAGCTTGGAAAAGCAGAGAAGACTGTCTAATGATAGAAGGGACAACCAGTGACTAAAACCATTTGGCCAAGATATTGGTCATTAATGTACCCCACATACAGTCAAATGTTTTAATAGAATACTCGGTCTAAGAAAACTTTATGTACACACCCGTCAGAGAAAAATGTTATAATTGATC
Organism: Mucor piriformis; assembly: GCA_943193625.1. Lineage (NCBI taxonomy): Eukaryota > Fungi > Mucoromycota > Mucoromycetes > Mucorales > Mucoraceae > Mucor > Mucor piriformis. The sequence continues at coordinate 1,159,429 of OW971868.1, read as the reverse complement.
TAATAATTGTGTAGTACTTTACATGTTTTCCGAACGATGGTGATAGTGATGTTTTTAAATGAATATTAAAACAGTCGAACAAGGTTGCCACGATGACTCTTCAACTTAACAATACATTTAGCCTTCCGCAAAAGTGATTGAGACTCATCTTCAATAGTTTCAAGGTTTCCATTACCTCGTTGTCAAAGACACAAACTATATACATAGCTGTCAAAAATTTTATGGATTCAAGATCAGGTTCGTGATCATGTCAAATTACATAATATTCAAAAATTTGACCGGAAAAATCAATCCAAGGTATAATCTTGTTAGGTCGTAAATGTTAGTATGAGTTTTAAAATGTAAATCCAGGTAATTTTGCAGACACGCAAAACATTCAGGTGTAAGGATCGATATCAAACAGACGAATGCCTTCGACTGATGGTCTACAATTATCTTTGTTTCTATCATTTGATATTCCCGTACGAGTAGTCTGGGTTGAAATCTCTCTTTTACTGGTCAACAACACTTGTTTTTTATGTGCTTGTGTGTGCTATATTATATAGTGTGTAGTATATGTATTCTAATCGTTGATGGGGAAAAATAACGGAGCCAAAGAAGCAATTTGCATTACAGGTTATCATAGCGAGTCTAGACATATTTAGTTAGAAACATGACATAAATCAAGATTTCAATGTACATTTAAACTTTATAAAACCAATAAAATAATATTTAACAATGTTTCCCTGATTTATTGAGCATGGTATAAACTTTCATGCACATATAAACAAATTGAAAGATAAAAATCAAATTACTATATTGAGCGAACAAAAGAACTTTTTCGCAATGGTTAACCACTCCCTAATAAGTTTTGTCTTTTTTAGGGCCCATTTTACAAGACGTTTTACTAAAATACAATAGATCCCAACAATCAGTGTGTTGTTATATAATGAATATTTCTATTTGCATGTACAAAAATTAAAACTCTTCAAGGATTTCTGGATAATTTGCAAGTCTTTCTTCTTGATACAAAATAATAAAACTCGTTACTCTTTGCAGATCAATAACGCGATTGAACACTATATCAAGTACAAGTTCAATTAGGAGACACCTGCATTTGAGCCCATAAGTCCATGAGTATATAAACTGAACGATAAAAAGAAAAGAATTTTTATTTCACAAAAAAACAGTGCATAATTTCTTTCTTTACCTAAAACATTATGAATGATCTCTATCTTGTTGCCAATCAAACTATATTATCAGCATTCAAAGAGTTGCATGCTGAATCTATTCGGTTTGATGATCTGAATGCCGGAACCAAAAGCTATTTCAGACACACCACATCTACTTTAGTGTATATGAGCATATGTCTTTCTTGCACAGCATGGCAAGTGATAACTGCTGGTGAATTAGCATATAAAGTTCGCAAGTGGCTTCATATTGCAGTTCTTTTTGAAACATTCCTTTCTTTTATCTCCATCCTGTGCAGTATTCTTAATCCGTTAACAGATCTTAGCTGTGAATTTGTACGTATAATTGCAATACATTTTTCTTGTTAGCTACTGATAGTTTTTTTTTTATAATAGCGATTTTGGGTATCAATTATATGTGTTAACTTGGGAGGATGCTGTATACAAACAATCTTACTGTACAAAGCTTTTATCTGTTATGATCGCTCAATGTGGTTACTTTTGTTTGGATCCTTCATTAATCTAGGGTATATTGCCTTGACATTTATTTATGCGACACTAGGCAAAGTACCCACGTATAAAGATCTTCTGGGAAACTGTGTTGTAAGTTACTGATTGAAAACCAAAAATAAACCCAATACATCATACTAATTTGTATATAGATGCAAAATTGTAAATATATTTCTCCTGTCCATCTATTTTCTTTCTTTTAGAGTAACGGTTAATTTTTTTAGTGGAATGGCCTGCTTTAGCAAAATTAGGACTTGATATTGCTAGCAATGTGTTTCTATCTTTTGCATTTTTAATGGTGATCTATCGCCATTATAAAATTTTTGGTAACAGTTTACACAAATCCTTATTGTCAAGTGGCATGATTTTCTCGTGAGGTCCTTTAGTATTGATGTACCTGTTTATATCTAACATGTTACAAATAGTGTTGGTGTTATAATTTCTAATATTGTCACTGCCATCCTGATTTCCTGTAGAGTTATGGGCGGATTATCAGCAGACCTGTATTCTTTTGATTGTAAGTAGGATGCTTTTCAGGTCTCTCTATATATTATTGTTCTCATTTATCTCTATTAGGGGTTATAACCAGTTATCTTTTAATCAAACAATTCAAAATGAAAAAAACAACAGAAAGTTCACGCACAGATGATGAATTCGAAAATACAGTTACTAAAACAATGCGAAGTATTTCCTCGAGTTTCGAAGCACCATCTTCACCAGCGCCTACGGGGACAGCAGGCCGTAAGGAATTGCAACCGTTTAATAGCCGTCATTCAACTGGTGTTATGTCTGCTACAACCGCAGTCAACTCAGGTCATGATTATATGGATAACTACCCAAAGTCACCTTCAATTCATGATGATGAGAAGCCCTTCAGTCATTAAAGAGAAAGAGTCAACCTAGACTCCGATGGCAGTCACCAATGGCTATTTATTTTGAAAACACCAGGATTTTTCACATTAAATCGCCCTTTTTTTTTTTCTACTTGCAACAAGATAACATATTGATATTTCATCTTTTTTATACATATTCTATTACCAAAAACTCTTCTCCAATTTGCAATAAAACCCTTTACTGATTAAACCATAAAAGAGTAAGTTCATAAAGTTTTATTTTTTTCTAAATGAATAAAAGAGCCAACTAAAAAAAAAATTTTTTTTTTGTTCATAGTGGAAAGTAATAATAACGAACAACAAGCAGCAGAAGAAGGAAAGAGAGCACGCGAGGAGGAGGAAAGTACCGACCAACCAGATAAAAAAGTCGATGCAACTGAAGTAGCCAAAGCTCGTCCTGAACAGCGTCGACCCCAATATGAACTTAAATATTCTCTTGTCGGTCATCGTATGTCTGTATCCAGTGTCAAGTTTTCCCCTGACGGAAAATGGTTAGCCAGTTGTTGTAAAGTATTTAGAACAATACATGATTTGGCCATTGTATTAAAAAAAGTCTCCTAAATTTGTATAGCTGCTGATAAAACAATTAAAATCTGGCATGCATTGGATGGAAAGTACGAAGCTACATTAGAAGGCCATACTCAGGGTATCTCTGATGTTGCTTGGTCTTCTGATTCACAGAATTTGTGCTCTGCTTCAGATGATAGAACAATTCGTATCTGGAGTCTTGCTACCGTATGTTTTTAATTGATGTGTTTAGACAAACATGGCTAAGCTTTTTTTTTTTTTTTTTTTTTTTTTTCATTATAGCGCGATACTGTCAAAATCTTAAAAGGTCATTCAAACTATGTCTTTTGTGTAAATTATAACCCTCAATCCAACTTGATCGTTTCCGGCTCATTTGACGAAAGCATAAAGATTTGGGATGTCAAGAAAGGTATATTGAGAAGAAAGCAAAACGAACGACACAACCTAAAATAAATTACTAGGGAAATGTATGAAGACATTACCAGCACATTCCGATCCTGTATCTGCAGTACATTTTAACAGAGATGGAACCATGATTGTCAGCTGTAGTCATGATGGCTTAATGTAAAGTAGATTAAAGGATTAGGAGAGAAAGTATAAGCTAATTATTTGCAATAGTCGTATTTGGGATACAGCAAGCGGACAATGTTTAAAAACATTGGTTGATGATGACAACCCACCAGTGTAAGATGAAGCGATTTCTGAAAGAGAAAAGAGAGACTAAAAAGAAAGCTGTATAGATCATTTGTTAAATTTTCACCTAATGGTAAATATATCCTTGCATCAACTTTAGACAATACGTTACGACTGTGGAATTATCATACTGGAAAATGCTTAAAGACATACCGAGGTCATGAAAATAGTAAATATTGTATTTTTGCTAGTTTTAGTGTGACAGGCGGTAAATGGATTGTTAGCGGCAGTGAAGACCAAAACATATACATTTGGAATTTACAAACAAAGGAAATCGTACAAAAATTAGAGGGACATTCCGATGTTGTTCTTTGTATTGCTTGCCATCCTACAATGAACATTATTGCATCTGGTTCAATTGATCAAGACAAGTCTGTCAAACTTTGGTTTGATAAATCACAACCTTCAGCATAACTTAACTATAATTAAATAAAGAAAAAAAAAAAAAAAAGGTTTATATAAAAATGGGGGGTATATCTGATCAACAGTTCTCTTATTTAACGTTATTTGATGTAGTAGAAGTGGACCACCATTTTGCTAAAAATCCTCTACTTGATTTCTTACTAACACCATCATCCGGTATATAATCAACATCGATACTTTTACGAGATAGTCCTTCCATACTCTTCTTTGCTAACTGAGACAAACCATCAAAACTAGGTCTGAAATCAAGACTTCTTCTATTTTCAAGCGAAGGTCTACCGGTTGGGTATACGTCCACTGATTTACGCCCAGCTGTAAACCAAGATTTTTTGACCTTTTCAAGTACTTCTAAATCTGGTCTTTCTTCATATAGCGAAGGTCTTGATTCCTCCTCCTCATCTTCTTCATCGTCGACTTGGATGATATTACCAAATTCATCATCTTGTAGAGAGATATTGTTTGCAGCCATGGCGTTTTTTAAAGCTGTTGTTCTTAAATGACCAGCGTCGGAACTGCATCTTTTTAAAGGAGTCGAGTCTATTGAAGGACGTCTATTATCAAGAGAAGCACGTCCCGTTTTATTTTCATCCGAATCACTACTGTTAAAGTAAGCGGCAGGAGTGTTTGTAGGTGAAGTAACGCCAAACGCTCTTCTCTCTAGCGAGGTAAGGTAGTTTTCATCTTCGAAATGATTTACGACACCGTAACTGTACCAATCTTCTTTGGATTCATCAGAAGATTTGGAAGAAGCTAATTCTGGAACGACGGATTGTTGTGGCTGGAAATAATGCTGGTATCTTCTTGGTTTACTCAGATTCAATAGCTCATCTGGATAAGGTCTTGGGGTATTTAAGCTGTGTCTTGAGGGTAATGGAGGTAAGGTAGAGATATCTGGAATATCCAACTTTTGAGATTCAAAGACTGAGGGTAAAGAAGGTCTACGTAACCTATCAGCTCTTAGCTGTTGCTGTTGTGTGTATAATGATGCATCCATGGATCTTCTACCTATTTCTTCAGTGATACGGTGTTGTTTAGTCGTACCTTCTTGCAATCCCTTTAGCATTTGCTGCATTGATCCAAAAGTGTCCAATAATTTAACTATTTCCACGTGATTCTTTGCTGCTGCAACATCAATAGGCCTCGATCCATATTTATCCTTGACATTTATTTTGGCTCCGTTTCTTAATAATAAATCTACTATTTTAGTACAACCATTGGCACACGCGACATGTAGAGCAGTAGAGCCAGTAGCCCCTGCCACCGCCTGAGATTTGTCTACTACATGCTTCTTTGACCATCTTTTTGTCTTGTTAGTATAAGTTCTTTTTTGGTACACAAATAAATTATTATTTATTTCTTACCTTTGAGCATTTACATCGGCTCCTCGATCGATAAGATACTGAACAACAGCTATGTGGTTCTCACTGATACAGGCCAACTGTAAAGGCATGTAGCCATTGACAACCGAGTCGATCAGTGCACCGTGGTCAAGAGCAAATTTGACAAGACCTATCACCCTATTTTTTAGTCTCTCAACCCTAAACGTTATTAACCCTTATATAGACTTCTTTACCAACATTGCCATTCATCGCAGCCCCATGCAAGCCAAGTGAGTAGTCTTTTGCTTTGTCTTTTTTTCCTTCGTACATTGCAACAAGAACAAAAAAAAAGGGTAAGAAAAAAAAGAAAAAAAAAGAAAAGGAAAAGAGGGGAATTAATCACATATTATTTATTTTTATTACTGGATGCTAAAAAAAGAAAGGGGTTTGCTCCAAACTGGCTGTGTATTTCCATCCAGTGATAAGCATTTAATACAGGCCACTTGATTCGAATCCAGACATCACTCGTGTGATGTGGGGGGGACAAGAGTCACAGCCCTAATTTATTACGAGCACTTTTTTTATTTTGTGCCTGCTCAGTATTTATCCTTTTTCGGAAAGGAATCATCCCGCGCGCGCGCGCAAAAAAAAGACAGGAACCCTAATTTGTGCAAAAGACCGCAGCAGCAAACTCTCCTTGCCTACACTGGCCTTCACTGTTACATCAAAAGGAGTGCTGATCAGCTTCTATCTATTATGGTATTCTATAGCTCCGGTGTATAACCTTTTCCTAAGAATATGATATCATACCTTTTCTTTTGTGTACGTCGAATCATTGGAATAACTAGTCAAATTAAAAAATAAAAAGGTTAAATTTACAAGGAAATGTAAACATGTCTCATATTGTAAGGGTAACAGTTATTAATAAACCAACTGAAGTGTAACTCGCTGTCATTTGAATCATGTCCAAAATACTATTTAGGACCCACTTGTGCACCTTGAACACAATGATCTCATATCCTTTTCATAAATCATGGACATTAACAAACTCTTTCATTGGTCCTTTTCCCATAAGCCAAAAGATAAGAAATATTCACACCCCAAAGGAATACATTCTATGGAATAAGAGAAAGAACGTGACGTATCATTTATTTTACAAGTTTAGTGGCCATTATTTTTATATATATGTGTGTGTGTGTGTGTTTCCAATATCCAGTAATGGTGTAGCAGGGGTATATTTATAATTGATGATTGTTACTGCAACCATTTTCTACACGTAAATGTCTATTGAGAGCATCCATTCTTGCAAAGGGTTTCTTGCAATAACTACAAGCATAAGGCTTAACACCCCAGTGTAATTTCTCATGTCGATTACGGTCGTGTTGACGAGCAAACTTTCTACCACATTCAGTACATGCAAAAGGACGATCAGCTGTGTGAGTACCTAAAAAAAACATAAATTTCTAATGCAACATGATGAAAAAAATTACTTACGCATATGAGATGTAAGGTTATATGGACGCGTAAATGACTTGCCGCAACCGGGATAAAGACATGGATGACTTCCTGAGCCAATTGTCAATGGAGAAGCGTTTGAGTTGGATCTGGATCTTCTATCACTATTACTTCGACGGATGGATCTGTCGCTGGATAATGTGTTATTGAATTGTTGCTGTTCTTGAATAATCGAGTTGGATGGTCTGGGTGGTTCTGAGACTCGGCGTGATCTATTTACCTTCTTGACCGATAATGTGTTGTTATATTCCGAGAATGAAGGAGATGGATAGCTACTTCCTAGTGTAGGCACATCATTGGTCAACATCAACATGTTGAGGAAGGAGGATGGTTCGGGCGATGTTGAATAGGTAGAATTATGATCGTCAAACGAGTTGCTATTGACCGAGACAGGTGATGTGCCTCTGGCCGGAGTCCAACTAAGCCAATCTGTTTGATCTGTGTCAGCAACCAAAAGATCATCTATAAAAGAAGGATCCATCAGTTGTGTGAAGGAATCATGTTGCTGCTGCTGTTTCTGCTGTTGTTGTTGCTGCTCTTGTTGACTTAATTCAGAGAAATGACGCCCGATAAAGTCGTCGACTTGATCCAGAGCAGGCATCCGATGAATCGGTGTAGGTTCTGTGATGGAGATACAAGGTTGAATATTTAGACTCAAATTAGAACTAAGCGATAATCTTTGTCTGTGTCCATTATGATCTTCCATATTCATACGCGCAACAGCTTCAGATAAATCAACCGTAGGGGGGGACACCAAAGGAGCAACCATTGGCATATAAACAGGCTGTTGTGTTTGCTGGAAATAATTATTGGGATTAGCAAAATGTCCTTGTGTATGGTTGTAATTGAAGGGACTAGGATAAACAACTTGTGCAGCATCCAAGTTACTAAAAAGCTCAACATCATTATCTATTGAGCCTACATGAGATACTTCTGATGTTGGTGTCCACATATACATGTTGTTTTGTTGTGATTGCATTGTTTGAGAAAGATAGTTTGATCCGGGGTATTAAAATAAAAAAGTAAAAGAATAAAAAAAGTTCCCTTTTTATAACTTTTGTGCGGGATATTTTTAGAACCGTCCAAGTTACACTTAAGGTTGTTTGCTGAGCAAGTGACCTTTTTGTTTTTTTTGTTTTTTTGTTTTTGTTCTCTCCCTTCAACTTTTCTTTCATTATGCATTCCCTTAAAGTGCCTTACAGTATGCAATACAGATTTAAAATTCAGTTAAAATGGCATAATATTGTTATATAGGATTTAATACACGTCTTAATCTTGTTACAGGTATTATGTATTAATTGATTCACGCGAGTGTTACAGTAAGTCAAAGAAAAATCCTAAAAACAGTATGTTTATTTCCATGACGAGAACATACTATTGTTACCACTGTCATTTATATAGCCCTTCATAATTGTAAATCCAACAAGCAGTGCAATTATTTTCTTTTTTGTTAATTTATGTGGTTTAATAATCCACAATGCCAGAAAGAGCAATTACCGCTTTTGATGTCTATTATTTTCGATCTCCTTTTTGGGCCATTATTAAAAAACAAGCCAGAGGTAAACAAACCTCTTCTGTCGCTTATCAATCCATTGTACAGTGGCTGGTGAGAAAGAAATTTTAAACCTTAATGCATAAGTGTAGTTTTAATAGGAGCACAATGATATTTATTTTTAGACAAGTACAAGTTTTTGCATGTTTACCTGATTTTCATTGTCATCGACAATTGTTTGTGAAGGGCTCATCATCTTGTATTACTCGAGTTATAGTCATCTTCTAGAACTGCTGAGTATGGCTGACCGATGTCGCTCTCTCCTCCTCATCCCCCTTTTCTCTCTTTATGCACAATAGATCTGTCTTGCGTATCACTAATAAAGAAAAGTACTAGACAACACCTTGCTTTTGTGAAATGGAATACAACAACGTTATGTAGTGTCATATTCATCAAACGGCCCTTGACAGAGCCCTAGTGACACGTCGACCAATGTTACACTAGCGTAGAAAATTGGGGTAGCCCTTTTATACAGGGGAGGTTTTGTACTGATCTGCAAAAAAAAATAGTAAACATTACCAATTTTGTGATTTAAATAAAATTGAAAGAATATAGAAAATATATCAAGTACTGCTTTGCATTAAAAAGAGCGAGAGACTTTCTAAATGCATCTGATGCACTGGTTACACGAAATCTTTTTTTTTTAGGGAGGGAACATGTCGGGTTGCTTTTAAACAAGCATGAAACTCCAGAAGGCTTGCATATTTGGCTAAAAGGGTCCGAGGAAACTGTTTCAACTTGAAATTCGACAATCAAAAGATTGCTTTTTACCCATCCATAGACAGCAATTGTAAAGGGCTCAAACTGATCAATGTTGCAAGTGACTATTTATATACCAGTGGTTTAGAAATGCTTGTGCACTTACTACACGTACGAACGAGTATTATTTTTTTATAAAGGTTTCTGATAGTTTCGTAAATAAACCGAATATTGGGGACAACCGACGATCATTACATTTTGGCGTCATCTTACCCAGTGGTTGAATCCCATACTAGTGTACACTGGTATAAATATCAAACTACATACCCATAGTTATGCAAGAATAGATTTTTAAAAAAAAGAAGAAAGGGAGATGTTTTTTATATATTATTTTTTTGCTGCTATCCAAAAAGTTAAATCTCAACTGATGCACCTTGGCGAGATAAACATTTAAACCGTAATATTAAGTGGAAGTGTTTTGGCTCTATTTTTTAGCCACTGGGATGTTACCGGGTAGCTCTTTGCATAAGATGAGACAAAAATAGATGGGATAAAATTATTGCTGCATGTATCACACATTTCTTCTACTATTAAAAGACTATAAATCATATTTAATAACGCTGTAGTCTCTATCTATAAATCGAAATGGCTATATTATTATAAAATAGATGGTATGTAAATGCATCGGAATTCCCATAAGCTGATGAGCTACGCATCCACTTTCCAGGCGATCACATGGCTGACGCCAAGTTATTTTTGTATATTTAAAAATACCTATGCAACTGCGCACTAAAATAGCATGGGGAAGAGGGTACACAGAATCTCGGTATAATCTCACAACCGATGTTTAAAAAAGTTAGAGATAAGCTCTGAAATTCAACCATCCGGCTATTTATTAATCAATTACGTTTTCAAATTAAGAATCTAGCACAAAAGCAGAAGAAATAATTGTCTAATAAAATGGTGATTGTGTTAAAATTCCCACTTTTATTTTTAAAAAAAAAAAAAAACTAATTGTCATTGCACTCATTTATGCTACAGATACTAAAATTACAACATTCTCAAAGATAAAAGTTTAATGCACAATCATTTATCTGGCCTATCACATCAAAACAATCTATTATTAGAACAAGTCAGAGTTTGATGCAACACTTGTGACATTTTATTTCGTATCACTACGTTATAACAAATCTCATGAGTATAGGAGTATGCATCAGAGTGCTACATTAAGACCAACTTGTAGGTAGCTGGCATATATGCTTGACTTGGTTGCTATGTCCAGATAGATTTGCAGTAACAGCAACATTAAAAAATAGAGAGAGCATGTTTGTTGGATAAATGAGACAGAAATATTTCATACGCATGTTTTGTAGCAATTTTTTATTACACACAATGACCCCTCCTTGATTTCATTATAAGCACTTTGAACATTCACCTTTATGGATCTTTAATAAAGTGTAGTACAATGACGTATACTCAGCAATGATTGGGCTAATTAACAGACATATGTAAAAACAGGGACTAGCCAAAATTAGACAGGTTGGCAGACCATTGATAAAATCAACAGGTTTCTGCGCGTATTTCTACATGTGAACTTGGGTTATTCTGTTGGGAAATGGTTTCAGTCTGAAATTATCATGTTCGATGAACATGATAATGCTTAAATATATGTCTACATATTATGCGAAGCGTAAGAGTTGGAGCTTGAAAAGTTTGTAGTAATAATGACTGCAAGCTGTTGATTTTAGTATCTAGTCTCATTTGATCACAGCACTAAGTAGGCTTTTTTCCGATCCAGCTAAAAAAAGGCTCCAGTAAAAGAATTTGGTTAAGCCTTGTATTCATAATTATAATACAAAAATCATATACCAAAAAATGTAATGTTTAACCAAGTGGTTGTTAAAGTGTAGATACAAAACTTGTTTATTTAAAGATGATGGCAAGTATGTAATGTCTATACCCACATAGGAGGCACTGGTGGACTTCCTTTAGAGCAAAAACAACCCATTATTAATAGTTTTGTGATAGTATGATATATAAAGACACTGACTACAATTATCAATACTTGATGTCTGATAAGGAGGGAAGGGAAAGAGGTTAATATATGGCTTTAAATAGTACTTGGGGTACAACAAAAACGTCAAATTTGGCCACATGGACACCTCCAAAGTACTACAGCCAGAAATGTGTTCAGATTCAAAAGATCTAACATCTAATTAAATTGTTTATATTGACTTTGTTCAACCCCTGATTAATCAAGTTTTCTTTTTTTGGACCCTTTATAAAAGAAGAGCCTGTTCAGATATCCGCAGAACCGGCGAACATTCAACGGTAAACTGCGCTTAAATTTAAAAAAGATGTGCGACAATGCATGGGCCAATGTTGGGTTCTATCAAGGAACCTTTGATCCCCTAGGATTCCTACTTTTGCCACTGATTATTTTTTTAATTAACAACAAAAGGCATTTTCTTTATTTATTATTGTTTTGCCGTGTTTAGGCGATCCAAATTTCCCTCCTTTTCTAGCAGGGCACTTTTTTCGGAATTTCGCAAAAGAGATTGACGAAAGCCTGTTCAAAACTAGCCTCTGTATTAAGCTAAAGAACAAGAAAAGTGTAGACATTCTTTACAAAAAGAATAATTAATAAATTGAAAAAAAAAATACATGCTTTAAACCTGGATAAGCTGTTACCTCCTTCTTTTCATAAATGGGTTTAACACCGCCCCAGCTCCGAATAAAAACGCAAAGTGATATTTCATTATTCCTCTTTTCCTTCTTTCTTTTTCCCACCAACATACATCATGCCTGAGATAATCAAAGAAGGATATCTTTCCTTGAAAGAAGAAGGCTTAAGAGCATGGATATGGTCTAAAAGATACTGTGTTCTCAGGGACCAGTCTTTAACTTTTCATAGGAATGAGGTGATTTAACATGTCCATGGCGTCTTATAAGCACGAGGTTCTAACCCCCAATACTTTATTCTAGGCAGGACAATGTATCGGCTTGTTATTCCTTAAAGAAATCGGCTCGGTAACAAGAATTGACTTGAAGCCATACTGCTTTGAAATAGCAGCTAAAGACAAAACTTATTTTGTTTCTTGTAAAAATGATGAAGAATTGTATAGTTGGATGGACGAGATTTACAATGTAAGAAGGCATTTACAAAAAAAAAAAAAAAAAAAAAAAAAAAATTGGCACTAAAAGCGTTGTTTGTATGAAAAAGAGGTCTTCGGTAGGAACGTCAGGTCCAACGAATTTTGTGCACAAGGTTCATGTGGGTTTTGATCCGATAACAGGAGCATTTACTGTAAGTTAATAATAAACAAATTTATATGCATTTAATTTAACCATTTTCTTTTTAGGGCTTACCCGATCAATGGACACGTTTATTAAAAGGATCTGCTATTACCGCTGAAGATGCTGCTAAAAATCCTCAAGCTGTTATTGACGTATTAGAGTTTTATGCTGAACAGACCAAGCGTGAAGAGGAAGAATACGGAGCTTCTCAACTTCAGGGCGCTGTAGAACGCATGAGTGGCGTCAATTGGGCCAAATTGATGCAAGAACAGCAGTTAAAGGATCAACAAATGATGCCCAACGTTAAATTACCACCAAAAACTATACCAATGAGACCTGCTCCTCCCCCTCCTACCTCGGGCCTGGCCGATATGAAATTACAGGACCAACCTCCCCCACCAAGACCTACACATAAAACAAACTTAATCACCCCAGCTTTACCTGTAAAGTACAATTATTCTTATAATGCTGCTTTAGAAACTGACTTTTCTTGTAGGGAACTTATGCTTTACCGTCTAGAGATCCAAACGGCAGCCCAATTCCTACTGGTAAATCTACAAAAGATATGAAGCTTAATAAATTACTAGCTCCTGAAGCATCAGAAGAAAAAAAACCTAGTGTAGACTATTATCAACAACAACAAAACTATAGAGAAACCGAAAAGGAAAAAGAACGCGAAAAAGAAAGAGAGCGCTTACATCGTGAAAGAGAAAGAGAGAAGGCGGCTGCTCAAGTATCTTCAAAGAAGAAGGTCGAGCAAAGAATCAGTACAATGTCTGAGGCTCAAATCATGGAGAAGTTGCGTTCTGTTGTTTCAAAGGGTGATCCCACAGAATGTTATAAAAAGATCAAGCGCGTTGGTCAAGGGTAAACATATATATACACATACACTATGTCCCTTCTGCACACGTATTTATCTCTTTTATTATCTAGTGCCTCTGGTTCGGTCTATGTTGCAAATTCTTTAGCCACCAACACCAAAGTAGCTGTGAAACAAATGGATTTAGCTCATCAACCACGTAAAGAACTGATTGTTAATGAAATTCTTGTGATGAAGGAGTCCCAACATCCCAACATTGTAAACTATTTGGATTCTTTCCTTATCGGCAACGCTGAATTATGGGTCGTGATGGAGTTCATGGAGGGTGGTGCTTTAACCGATGTCATTGATAATAATAGCAAGATGACTGAACAACAAATCGCCACAGTCTGTCTCGAAACTGTCGCTGGTCTTCACCATTTACATTCACAAAATATCATCCACAGAGATATCAAGTCCGACAACATTTTATTAAACGCTCAAGGTCATGTCAAGATCAGTGATTTTGGTTTCTGTGCAAAATTGACAGATCAAAAAAGAAAACGTGCGACCATGGTCGGAACCCCTTACTGGATGGCACCCGAAGTGGTTAAACAAAAGGAATATGGTGCCAAGGTCGATATTTGGTCTCTTGGTATTATGGCCATTGAAATGATTGAAAATGAACCCCCTTACCTTGACGAAGAACCACTTAAAGCTTTATATTTGATTGCAACTAATGGTACACCTACTTTAAAAAATCCCGAAAGATTATCAAGTGAGTTAAAATCATTTTTGGCGGTTTGTCTCTGTGTGGATGTAAGATCTCGTGCAAATTCTTTAGAATTAATTAATGTAAGCTCTTAAAAAAAACGTGCGTTATAACCCGATATTAATTTTCTTTTTTTTTGTATAGCACGAATTTCTTAAAAAGGCTGGTCCTTTAGATATCCTAGCCCCTTTGTTGAAATTCAGAACAAAAACTAAAATGTAAAAGAACCTATTTTTTAAAAAAGAATGATAATAAATACATATGGTTCATAAACTTTTATTGCCCTGAAGGAAACCGGGTCGACCTGGGCAGGCCTAATAACCAAAATAAAAAAAGTATGATATGAGGGGTGAATAAAAGAACAAAAATAGGAAATAGTAGTGCGAAAGGAAGGGGGTGGTTAGGGTGAGGGAAATATTACAGTTATTTTTTATGAATTTTAGTTATTGGTTGTATATATAAAGTATTTAAAAGTCTTGGGATTCACATTCAACTTCTGAACGTTCAATACCAGTGGCAGCAAGAAGCATATCAACATGCTTGGGTGCTTGAGGTACATCGATAACTAAATCTTCATAACCTTCCCAGAACTTCTTGAAGGCCAACACAAACTCTTCCTTTGTGAGTAAGTTTTCCTTGTAAAGTTCGGCAATAATGTCACAAACAACTTGAACATCATCAGTCTTCTTCTCGACAAAATCTAATAACTTGCCTGCAAAAATAACATGGTAATCGGTATGATCTAATTCCTTGACACATTCAACTAACTCCTTCTTATCACGAAGACTGAAGTATTCTTCAATGGTACTCTTGGATTTGCGAGCAACAACATCATCACTCAACTTGGGCTTCTCAACTTCTTCAGACTTTTCGGTCTCTTCAGAGGCTCCACCGCGGGGTAATAATTGTAACTTCTTTCTTTCTCCAGTAGACTCTTCTTCTTGTCCGTCACCACCTAAAGCACTGAACATGTTCATGTGAGAAGCAGGACTGGCGCTACGGGCTTCAGCAGCAGCAGCAGCAGCTCCCTTCTTTTCAGTGGAAGCCTTGGAGCTAGAACGGGCCAAACTGTTGAAAGGACTGGTGGAAGGACCAAGGATGTTACCACCTCTGGACTTTGAACGTTCAGTCTTACCAAAGTTATTAAGTTCATTAGGACGACCGCCAGATCTAGGTGCGGCAGTGGGACTACCGGGAACAGTGTTCCAACCATCTGAGACAGGGGCAGAGCCGTTGTTTCCGCTGTGTTGGTTTTGGTTACTATTGTGTTGAGAGGTTTGACGTTGCATATCACGTCCACCACCACGATGAGAACCTTGGCGAGAGACAGGGTGAGAAGAGTTACCACGAGAGCTACCTGAACGCTTCATGTTTTCTTTTTCCTTTTCTTCACTGGCCTTCTTGGCTTGTTCGTGGATTTGAGCAATGGTTGCAGGAGCAGGTTGATTGCCACGCTTGAGGGTCCACTTACTCTTACGGAGATCAAAAACATCCAAAATCATGAACTTGACTCTGGAACTTAAAGTCTTCGACTTGTACATCTCTTGCATTCTCTCGAAGTAGGTATCAAGCCATTCCTTGTTCTTTCTTCCACTGGTATCAAAAGTCTTACCCATAGTGGTCAACAACTTACACATGGTCTCAACCTCTTCATCTTCAGGGTTTGTGGTATCGGTACAAAGCTTGATCAAACATTCAATCATGACACGGTCAGTAAGCATTTGACGCTTGAAAAGTTCACCGATGAATTGAACAAGACCAAGACCTTGACGCTTAGCCTTGACAGCAGCATAGTATTCTTCAGTCATCATGACCTCTCCAGGAGCATCTTCATCGATCTTGGGAAGACCAGTCTTCCAACCCTTTTCAAACTCTTGTTGACAACGGTTAAGGAGGTACTTACGGTAAAGTGCACCACCGCGGACAACCTCTTTGGTCTTGGCATCGATAATGTTGACATCTCTAATCTTGTCATTTTGAGACATAAGATCGTACATCTTTTTACATAATTGAGCCCACATGCTAGCAAAGGAGGCTTCATCACAAGCCTTATCAAAAATGAGTTGAATAACGGTTCTTAAAGATTGACCGTTCTCTTCCTTTTCGGATTGCTTTGCGTATTCCCAAATTTGATCAGAGATAGAATCGAATCTTTCCAATGTCAACTTGTTAAGAAGAGACTTGATCTTACGGATGATCATTTCTTGAGAAACTAAAGCATCAGCAGCCTTTTCGGCATCGGTGGCTTCACCTTCATTAGCAACAACAGTGGGGATCCAACGGTTCTCACTCTTTTCCAAGGGCACAACTTGGTCAAGAGGAATAGTAGGAGCACCGATTTGTTCTCTAGGAGGACGACCTCCCTTACCACCACGACCACTACGGTTTCTTCCACCTTGAGATCCTTGACGTTCCATACCGGGTGAGTTGGGTCCATTGCTACCTTGACGGTTACCAATAGGACGACCACCAGTGAACTTACCCATCTCTCCACGACCATCACGAGATCCGTTTCTGAACATACCATCTCCAGATCCACCAGGTGTACGAGGTCCACGACCACCACGTTCGGAGGTTTGACGACGGCCAGATCCACGACGGCTATCATTTCCACCTTGAGAATCATCACCAATGGTTTGGAAAGCAGTTAAATCTTCATCGGTTTCAAGACAGAGCTGTTGGAATTGCATCAAGAATGCAGAATCGTAAGAAATCTTGCCAGTAACAGGATCTCTGGCCTTGGGAGCCAAGAACTCGGGAGGATATTCAATAGAGCTGAAGTCCTCAATCACCTTCATAGGGGGGCCCTTCACCTTAGGAGGTGCTGTAGGGGTAGAGACAGGGGAATCGTTGAATACATGTGCAGGAATAGCAGATATATCGAGACGACCGGGTACAGCACCTCTTGCTGCCTTATCGGCAGTAATGGCAGCAATACGCTCTTCTTCGGCAGCAGGTGTTTCAGCAGGCTTGGATTCTTCAGTCTTAGCATCTTCAGCGACCTTAGCATCTTCAGTGACCTTGGCTTCTTCAGCAACCTTGGCATCAGCAGCAGCCTTAGCATCAGCAGCGGCCTTAGCATCAGCAGCAATCTTGGCCTCTTCAGCAGCCTTAGCTTCAGCGGCAATCTTGGCCTCTTCAGCAGCCTTCTTTTCAGCTTCCTCGGCAGCCTTCTTCTCAGCCTCCTCCTTGGCCTTCTTCTCAGCCTCCTCCTTGGCCTTCTTCTCAGCCTCCTCCTTGGCCTTCTTCTCAGCTTCCTCAGCGGCCTTCTTTTCAGCTTCCTCAGCAGCCTTTTTCTCGGCCTCCTCCTTAGCTTTCTTTTCAGCTTCTTCCTTGGCCTTCTTTTCAGCTTCCTCCTTGGCTTTCTTTTCCGCCTCTTCCTCCTTTGCCTATTTGTAAAAAAAAATAATACGTTTAAATATACTTGTCGTAATCCCTACGCTAAGAAAAAAAAAACTTACTCTAGGGTTGACAATCTTAATAGCACGAGAAGGAGCAGCCTTGAATTCCTTTTCCTTGGGTGCTTCTTCTACCTTGGTAGCAGTAGCAGCGGGAACAGCGGGAGCGGCAACAGCAGCTTCCTTAGCAGCAGCGGCGGCGGCAGCGGCTTGAGAGGAAAGGTTGATGACTTCACTGGTGTTAGGGTTGATAATAGGGATTGCCTTATTTACGGCAGGTTGAGGAACAAATGATTGACCGGTATAAGCGGGCATTGGCATTGAGTAAGAATTGGGAGGATAGTATTGAGAAGGACGGTACTATAAAGAAAAAAGGTTAGAGGAAAACATTGGGGATCCAGATTAAAATTTACATACATATTGGTTAGTACTGTTTTGCCAGTTTCCGGTGCTGTTGTTGTTAGCGGTGGGAGAAGCAGAGCTCATATGAGGAGACATGGGCTTCTTGGCGTGATGAGGAACAAAATTGGGTTGCTTTCCTCCATTGTTGTGGCGAGCATTGTAATGACGGTTGTATTGAGGCTCTGATCCAGAATTGTTGGAGTTCGTTGAATCCCGACGCTATAAAAAAAAATTAACACACTTGTCAATAAAACTACAAGATTCAAGTACTTACAGTAGTTGAACCTTCGGCTTCCTTGGTGACTGATTCTTCAGCAGTCTGGGTTGATGCTATTATTTTTTTACATAACATTAGAGTCATTCAATATTATTTGTTTATTGTTGCTTATTACCTTTATCAGAAGGTGAATCTCTGTTTCGATAAAAAAAAGAGAACAAGTTAGTTTTCAAGAGGTAAAAGCATTGTCATTTTTAGAGGTGAGGGCGAGGGAAAGCCATGTAAACTTTTTTCGAGACATGGCAATGTCAAAAAAAACATAAAGTTCCCACTTACGTGTTTTTGTTCACAACAGGTGCTTCTACGTTAACGGCTTCAGTTTCAGCAGGTTTTGATTCATTTTGTTTGGGTTTTTGTGTATTTTCCAAGTTTTGTGAGCTTCTCTTTGCAGCCTGAGCGTAGTTGAACACTGGTTGTGCGTTAGTGGGTTTATCGGTTGTGTTTGGTGTTCTATTCATTAGTTATATAATTTTTTTCTCTAATGATGCATATCCTAGCTAGACCTAAGTTGGCTAATCACCATCCCATGTCAGTACTGTATTTTTTTCTTCTTCTGCTTTCACTCACTTTGCTAATGTACAGGTTGGTGCGATTTAAAAGGGTTAGGATTAAAAAGTGCACCGAGCGTCGTTAAAAAAAATCAAAAACGAAAAAAAAAACTTTTGATAACTCTCCCAAAAAAAGAAGGGAACGCTGACGTCATTTGGCTCTTTTCTCTGTTTGAAGGTTTGGATTGATTCATTATACTTTGGTACGCAATATGCACCTTTGCTGTAATACGGCATATTTCTTTGTTACAAGAATCCATAGGTTTATATAGTGCTGGATGAGTATATCTGTATTGATCGATGATATGTGAGGCAGCTATCATGTAGAATTATCATATGCAGAAAAAAAGTGATAAGCCACCTCCATAATTTTTTACAAAACGGGAAACTCAGTCTGTTATCCCGAGCTCCTTTGTCAATTTAAGTATCTTTGTTTGTTTATTTTAATTATGACATTCATTGTTTGTAAGAGGAACACAATCTATTAGGAGATTGATTATTGTCCACCATACAATACCTTTTACTTCTAATGATATTGCTGAACATTCAAACTTAGCTATAGTATTCCTCCACAAAAAATAGTCTTTACATCACTAAATTCATATAGCGCTAGCTAGATTTTTCTAGGATGTGCAATGGCTCAACCAAGTAAGAAACCATAGCGAAAAAATGATCTTCTCTTTCCCCAATCTACATACAGAATATAATTCGATTGTTTTTGATATCATCAAAGCTACTATCACGATTGCACCTTGAAATCAATTTCATCCGAAGTCAATTCTATAATCACCGCCTTTAACATTTACTATTTGAGCCTTGTACATCGCTTGCAAATAATTTTTTCATGTCAGAGATATAGCAGCATCTTTTACGAATAAGTCTAACAATTCTTTGGTATACCATTTTAACATGATTGAAAATATCAATTTGAATAACGCGCATGATTTCCCTTGCACAGTAACAAAGTGAGATCTAAAATATCACTTTTTGAAAAAGGATTGAATGCTTTTAGAAGCTTAATAAGTGTGACAGTAGGCTCTGAGTCGAAAGTCGCCCAGTAATATACTGTATGCCAGATGTTTTAAGGACATTTTTGTAGTTCCAGTCCAGTCTGAGAATAGTCTTTTTAAGTGCCTATAAAAAAAGCACGAAATATTATCTCAATAAAAGTGTCGTATCACATCTCCCCGTTATTAGTCGTCACATGGCTTCTGTTTGCCTTATAAAAACAGCCTAATAGTGGTTGTGTTTTAATATTCCTTTTGAAAATCCAATTTTGTTTGTTCATCCATCATGAATGATTGGAGTTTATTTACTAATTCGGACGTACTTTATTGACAACTCATAGCGGTATATTAATCGTTTGCTTACACTTCGCCTATTGAAATGTCAGTAAAGCAATTACTCTTCTCCAAAGATAATCTTTAAGCCGTAAAATTCTAAGAGTATCTTAGTGGTTTTGAAATACCTTTGTTTTTGACCACAAAAAGCGCAAATAATCAATTTTGTTGCTGTTGGCAAACAAAAACCTCTTTTTTAATTGTAAATAATGCATACACATCTAACAACAAGTCATATATATTCCTTAACTACAGTTATTGTGGACTTTATATCGAAAAACCACGTTTGATAATATTTTCATCTTGCGTGTTGTCTTTGTACTTTTTATTTTAATCCACTAGCAAATGTTGCCACTTGTTAAATATAAATACTACTTGAAAATTCTACTCATTGCCATCATAAAATCATCAATCAAATGAATTACTCTAGATATTCTTTAGTTCACAAGCCTGCTCTTCCTCCTTACCCTGTTGGACCTCCTCCTCGTAGATAATTTTTGGTGAAAAGTCACTACATGAATAAATAAACACATTTTTATATTGTTGCCATCAATCTCTTGTTTTATATGTGCTGTGTTCAATATTACTTGTTATTTGATATTCTATTTTCTTAAGACTACTGTACCAATGAAATACATATAACTTTCTTCCAGATCCACCTGTCTTGATGCTTGTCAAATAGAGGTACTAGATTAACAATACACTATTTGATAAAAGTCCTAGTCTAGCAGTGCCAAAATTATAATGTAGGACTGGTCTATTGATAATATCTGTATAATGTATTAAAAAAACTCTAGCATGGCTTATCAGTTCTTTAGTTATAGGTCGCTTACGAGATTTCGAGAAAATTACAATCGAACCTCATGAACTTTAAATTTATTCTTGGCTGCTACTTACGCTACTTTTCTCTTTATCTTGTTGGCGACAGATTTGCTTATTCCGATAATAAATATATTAGACCTTGTAACTTTAATTTATTGACAGATTCTGGATACGAAGTTTGGAAGCTATTTTCAATGTTACTGTCACATGCTTTTGACACATTAAAACAAGAATGGATTTCAAAAGATCAAGTTGGTAAAGCTATTGGAGATGGTGACAGGGGTGATAATAAGCAGTTTGAATCAAGTAAATCAATCGAGCAAACCAATTCCCACCTATTCGTAGATCCAGTGCTCGAAGAAGTGGACCTACATAGGATAGTCCAACAGGAGAGATCAGTTTCAAAACGTTGATAAAAAGACTTGTCGTACCTTTCTCGGTCTTTTAACATAAAATAGAATAATTCGTACTTGTAATAAAATTATCTTTTGATCTCCTAACCTAATATTTTGTATCTTGGGTTAATAATTCTATTTTATGTCAAGTTATTATTAAGAGACCGAAAAAGGTACGACAATACAATCTTTCCAAACAAAAATCCCGTGGGGGGTTTTTTTTTTCAAGTATTCTCCTTTTTTTTCTTTATCACGGGCTACACGAGGTATATGTCAAGATTCTGAAATAGGAGACCCATCGTATTTAATAGGGTGTAAACGATCTGTATGTACCCATGATGAGTAAATGTTGCCTTCAATTTCTTTGATTTGGTACGTATTAAAGTCTAAATTGCGCTTTATAACCTAGGTGGTAAGAGTTATTTGTCCGGACCGGATATCAATCCTCCATCTATAGCAAACAAGACTGTTTATATTATGAGTGATAGTCGTACTACTTCTGCTCGTGTATAAATAGTGTAATCATAAGTCGTGCCATGTCTTACTGGGACAACATATAAAATCGTGTTAAATTCTCACTTAATAAAAACAAGTTTCTTTCACACTCGATTCCTACGTTTTCTATTATACTTTCCTAACGTGCGTGGAGAGTTATTATAGTCAAGATATCAGAGATGGTAATTTATTAAAACAACAGGTAGATCAGATCCCTCTACAACACTTAATAAGGAACCATACAATTAAATTCCAGACCTTTTTTACCTTCATGCCAAAGCATTACATAGTCGTTTACTTGAAACGTTTGGAATATTTGATTCTTTAAGGCACTATCCCACTTTTCCTTGTCTTTATCAGCCTGTATTTTCAATCGATCACTCGTCAGAAATCTGTTTTCCCTTAAATATCGTAAATGGGTCAAAGCGTCTTCAGCAATAAGCTCGGGATCTTCTTCTGTCACTGGTTTCATAAATGGGCATAAGGAATCACCAGGGAGAACGGGATCAACACCGTAGGTCATGTAAAAAGGACTCAAATTGGTTGTTGTATGCTTACGAATTCGACAAGAGAAAAGAGCCGTTTCGATGAATTCGTCCCAACTATGAACTTCGCCTTTAACATATTTTGTTAACATATGCTTGAATGTCTGGTTCAGTCGCTCGCATTTCGAATTGGTTCTTGGATGGAATGCGCTTGTAAAGATATGTACTGTTTTAAGATTTTCGACATAAAATTAGCGCCCCGACTAGTTACCAGTTCGGACAAGAGAATCGGATGACAATTTCGTAACAATTTGATCAACAGTGGTATTATAATCGACAGCCAATATGATCCACCTATTTCTATTTTTTGTAGTTGGTAGTTCACCAATGAAATCAAGATGCCATCGAGAAAATGGGGGAGGTATTTCCAGTGACTTCATCGGAGTATGATGTGTATTTATTTTTTTTCTTGCATGAGTTGACATTCGGGACCTTGTGCTAACCAAATTGTGATATCACTAGTCATGCGCGGCCACAGAATCTTGACTTCGTCAATTGTTGAACAATAATATCACCTTGATGTCCAAAACCACGGTGAAAATCCTCAACCAAATCGGCACGTCGTTTGAATGGAATAAATTTTAGCAACTTCTCTGCCTTGTCACCTTCAGATCCACCAATTCTTTTCCAAACATGTTGTTCCTTGACCACATACAAGTGTTTTTGCTTTTTTAATTCAATTCTGTATTTCTCAGGCCAATTTTCTTCATCTTTAAATAAAATAAAGGCCAATCTTGAACCGGATCAGTAATTAAGGGGTCATCAAATTGATGTGTTTTTATGGAAATAATAGCAGGACAATCATCGGGAGAATCATAAAGATATCGTGGTTCAAAAGATTTTTCGTTTGGCGTAAAATCAGGGCCGTCTCTACGGCTTAAACTATCTGGAACAATTTGTTCTACGCCTTTCTTGTATATGATCTTTGGGCAAAAAATACTTAATTCAGCCATCCATCGTTCTAACCTGGGAGAAATTTCTGTACTGTCATGGTAATATTTCAAAGGAAGATGATCAGTGTAAACCTCATACTCATTACCATCAATAAAGCAACGCCATGTTCGAAGACAATGAAGAATTGCAAGGTATTCATGTTCTTGAGCGGGGTAATTCCTTTCTTGTAAACTGAACTTTTGTGATTCGTATGCTACAGGTTTCCACCTGTTATTATCATTGAGATCTTCTTGCAGCAATACACCTCCACAACTAAAGTTGGAGCTATCACACTCAATTCGCCATTGTTGATTCATACATGGTGTCAAAAGAACAGGAGCAGATGTAATCATTTTCTTGATATGATCAAATGCGACCTGACGATCAAGAGACCAATTTATGCCTCGTTGTTACGGACCAGTACCTTTCGTTAAATCAGTAATTGGAGATGCAACGTGGGCAAAAGACAGAAAAATGATTTGTAGTATTGACACATGCCTATGAATTTTCGTATATCTTGTACGCTCTTTAAAACTGGTCAAGATAAAATCGCACCCACTTTTTTTTTTGAAGGGCTGATTCCCACATTCGCTGTAATGTCATATCCTAAGACGGTATTCACCACCAATCAGGTTCAGCCAAATTTTTCATAACCATGTGTACATGCTGTTTATGTACTTCGACATCTTTATCCTTGGTAAAAATTAATACATCGTCGCTATAAGCAATGCATATTTTGTCGATTAATTCATGTAAAATGGAGCTCATCATTTTCATAAATTGTGCCCCACTAATTTTTAATCCAAATGGAATAATTTTTCACTGAAACTGGCCATATCGAGTAGTAATGGATGTTTTTTTGGAATCGGTGTCTGTTAGTCTTTATTGGTAAAAACCACTCTGTAAATCGATATAACAAAAATACTGTGCGCCATGTAGTTGTTCAAGATATTCATCGATACGAGGAACAGGTATGCGTTGAGATTGTTGCCTTATTTACGGATCTATAATCACAAATTATTCGAAGTTTAGGCGGCTAACCTTTTACTGCGGCGGGGCTGTTTACAAATAAAAACAGGAGTTCCATATTGAGTTGATGTTGGTTCAATAAGACCTTGCTTCAATAAAATATCTAATTGTCGTTTTAGCTCGCGTAGTTCAAGCGGACTCATCTTGTAAGAAGCTTTTGCGTCCATTTTGATTCCTGGATTTAAAACTATAATGTCTTCTACAGAATCTCGCATTGGAGGGAGACTATCAATAACACCTTCAAATATTGTTGGGTAAACTGCAGCAAATTCAGCGATCCACTCTTCATTGGTTCTGTCTTCGTCTGTCATTTTCTTTTTATGAATATCTGGAGTATCGAACATAACCATAAGATCATCGGGCTTAAAATCAATAGCAGAAATATCAATTAAATAACACTTGTCCACTTTGCTTTTCTTAAATAAAGCATCTAATTGCTGAGCACTCATCAAGAAATTTAAACTGGTGTCCTCAGATTCTTTTTTTTTTTTTTTTTTGTATTATCACTTGTTCCTGTAGATCGACTGATCAAGTTCAATTGTAATGGATGTATGTAAGTTAACTAATGAGGATTATTCCGAACTTTAATTTCCCAGTTTCCCGTACGCATAAGTTGAACCTGACTTAACCATAGACGCCCCAAAATAATATCAAATTTGGTGTCAAAAACATAAGCTTCTATTCTATCAGTGTAATCACCTAACGCAATTGAGAAAGTAGCAACCTTGTGATAGGAGTTTGTTGACCATTAGCAGTTTTGACAGATTGACCTTGATTTGCTGATTTAATATGTAATACAAAAGGAACCAAAAGCGGATTGATGTAATTAGCACTGGCACCTGAATCATTAATACTGTACAGGGATGCCCATTGGTGTGAATTTGATACAAAGGTAACTTGTTCGTTTTCATAGTTGCGTTAACAATAAAGTCAACATCCTTTTGGATAATGTCTCAATTAAGAGCCAAAGGTGCAATAAAAGATGCAGATAAAGATAGTACAGAATATACTTTGAGAGACTCTTTAGAATAGCGAGAAATAGAGGATTGAATTTTATGGTTTACAGGCTTAATATCATTGTTCTGCTGAGACTCGTAAGATACAGACTCTTCAGGTTGGCACTGTTGTTGCTGACCATGATAGTAACCGTCATCAAATTGACAATCGTTGTCATACCCATAATTTTTATTGTGACCCGAATAGTTGTTATATGGGTCGTACATGTAATGCAAGTTTTGATTGTTCTGAGGGCAGATATAATGTAGGTACTCAAACTGTCCACATTGAAAACAAGATCTTGTCTCACTACCTTAGGATCCGTAAAATCCACCGCGAAAATTGCCTCGGGAACCGCCACGAAGACTACCACCAGGAAATTTACCATCACCACGAAAACTACCACCACGAAATTCACCATCGCCTCGAAAACCCCCCACGATACTCTCGACAGAAACCACCACGAAAACCATCTCCACGACCGCAACTGCTACCACGATTGTTACTCATAAAGTTTAACGCTTCACGCAACGCAGACAGATTCATCAGATTATCAATAAGAGGACCTATGTAGACGGCAAAAAGAAAATGTGCCGTTTTTGTGATAATTGCAGTATAAAATGGAAATAA
This sequence comes from Mucor piriformis, assembly GCA_943193625.1. Classification (NCBI taxonomy): domain Eukaryota; kingdom Fungi; phylum Mucoromycota; class Mucoromycetes; order Mucorales; family Mucoraceae; genus Mucor; species Mucor piriformis. Next base: position 1,133,450 of record OW971868.1, on the reverse strand, counting down.
AAATGTGTATAAAGAAACAAAGAAAAAATAAGACTCTTTGTTCCTTAATTTTAAGTTGGAGAGTTTGCATGATAAAAATAGAGGTCTTTTTATATTCAATTATTACTTCAAAAATCATTTCCACGTAGTGTGGTATTTGATAAAATATTACAAGATAAAAATAATGAGATAAATGTATATTTTTTATTCTAGGTAAAAAATAGACTCCAGAACTCTGCTGCTATAAAATAATCAATCCTTTTATATTGAACAACTGCCCCTGGAAGTTAGTGAGTCAACCTTTCTGGTTTTTGAATAAATCTATACTCAGTTTCCCACCTTTTGTTAAATGAATTCTACTCGTTAGAATTGACTTCAATTAACATTGTCCTAGATCAAAGAATCCGGGAACACTTCTTATTGTGTCTTTCGTAGTTGAAAGAACTAGTAAGATAATGTGTAACGGTAGCTGTCAAAAGGGGCATAACATGAATTATGGTTAATTGGCTTCGGCAGAACATATTTGTAATGTTTGACCTCTTATTGATTCAACGGGTTCTTTTAACCCATCTGTGAATGAATAAAATATGATCCCAAATATAGAACATCTTATTGATGTTTGTATGTTTGGTTGCAGAAAGTAGGCATCCATTTGATAATGCACTATTTCTATTATACACTTATCAGTCGTATAATTTGTATCAATATATAAATAAATGAACCATTGATAATGATAGCTATTCTATTCTCTCGATGGGTAGCTAATCCATAGAGGGAACTATCATTATTAGATTTCTCTTTTTTATATTCTGGATTTAATTGGAGTGGGTTTTTAGTTTTCCATTTTAGGTATAGTAACTAAGTTGTGTATTATTCTATATGCAACTTTTATTCCTATATCCATTTAAGCCAATCATGCCACCTTTTATATAGAAGTATGTACTCGAGGTAGAGGTAGTTGTATAGTAGTATACATATGTATGCTATTACTCAACATTCAAAGATATTTTATTTTATAATTTATAATTTTATACGATTTATTTATTTATTCTTAAATGAATCGTACTCAAATACGACACGTAGATCGAATTTACTGTTTCAGAAATCTGGGAATAGTTGGAATTAGATTTATAAATCAGTTACATATGAAACTTGACATATTGTTGGTACAATATGTGCCTGTTGATTCATATCCAGAACCTTCTAGCGACTTATCGTTTGTCTTTTCTATGATTAGAATCGTTGATTGGATTACTGGATAAATTTATTTAGATCTTAAAGATACGGCAGCTGCTTAACCAGCCAAGATAGAGCATGGGATCTGATCTCGGTAAAGTTAATGAGCCATGCTGGAACTGTGTCGAACAATAAGAATGATATTCGCTAGATTAAAAGTTATAATATATAATGTATATGTATTATAACTGAAGTGACAAGTTAAGTAGTAGTGATGTTCGATTTATAAGGAGTAAATACAACAGTTTTTATTACGGGCAGATTCAAAAACATACGTGGCTTAAATTGTTTCGTCCATGGAAGGACATTGATCTCCTCTATACAAGTTACGGATATGGATTTGAGCGTCTTTACTTTTTAAGTGTCACGAATTTAGAAACAGCTTCTTCATCAATCATGTTTGGAATACCAAGTTTTAATGTTAAGAAATCTTGAATATATTGAGAGACAACGGCTGTTTAACGAAGCTCTTCAAGTCTTTCACAAAAAATCAAGGCAGAATTGGTCGGCTTAAATTCAACAGCAATTCGTTTCTTTATCGCAGACAATTTAGCCGGAGGATTGTTATCATTTTGTTCCATGTTACGCAACCAGATAGCTGCAATATCACACAAAATTGTGCGCGCAAAACGAAATGATTGTACATCATCCCATCTCTTATACTCTTTGTAGTCCGTAATTGCTTTTACCTAATTATCGATTACAAAGGATCGCGTGAACCATTGTATTATATAAGTTTTGTTGATTAACTCAAAATTATAAGTGCGTTAATTATTCTGTAAGGTGTTTGAAGCGTGTATCGCATTGATAGCTTGTAAAACACCTTCTCTGACAGCAGACTCAATATCTAAATTATCTGTGTTACTGTTGTCCAAATTGTTGTTCTGAAAATATTTGTTTTCCTAATTCCAATTTATATTTTCCAACTAAAGATTGTGCTATAGAATACCAATGTTGTTCTCTTTTGCTTGTTGATTTAAGTCTTTCCATAATATCTTCAACTTTTATGTGTCTGAGTTTATGTTATGCGCTTCTTAATGCAGTAGGTAAAGTGGCTTCGACTCTTTCCTCAATTTTAAATTTGATTAAGTTCTCTATCGATTGTTCCAAAGATATTTGGTGATGTAAATCCTTCCAATATCTAATATATCGACTGTTGTAATTTAAAAAGTATTTGCCCTGGTTCTACCAATTGTAATTAATCCAAGATACAAAATGTTAAGTTAGGACATCAACAAGATGATCTTATTACAAATAATCTGCAAAAAAAATATGGAGAAGCCGGGGTTTGAACCCGGGGCCTTCTGCATGCAAAGCAGATATGATAACCACTACATCACTTCCCCACATTTCTTTCGTGTAAAGAATAGTTTATTACGTCGGCTAATATTTTACCCTGACCTGTACTTCCCGCCTAAAATCACTGCTAAAACTACAATAAACATATCAACGATTATAAAACAACAAAAAATACAACAAGCAACTCACCAACAACCAGAAAAAAAAGCGACTCTACTAGTTTCTGCTCATTTGAACGACATTTGTGCAACCCACAACATTGCCATTTCGAAAATTCCTGACAACTCGGCTTCATCAGTTATCTCCAACGCATTCAAACGTCGATCGAGTAAAGCAGCTTTACCTGACTACAATCAACTTCGTATGAGAACTGGACTTACTATTACCAAGGTCCCCAAGATAGCAAAAATAAAAAGAAAATCCATCGCCACCTTTACACCTACTGGAAGTGGAGTTAAACTCGTGCCTGAACACCTTTTAAACAAAACAACAATTGAAACCGAGCCCACTAGTAACGACATGGGATTTGACCCTCACGTTAGTGACCCGGAATGGGTTATTAAATTTAACCGACGCTTTGAAGAACAGGGAAAAGTTCTTCAAGATCTTCAGCAACAAGTATCAGCTATACAACAGCTGCAATATGAGCTAAATCAAACAAAACAACAATTGGCTAAGGCCCTTAAAACCATTGCGAAGTATGAAGCTCATAGTACCTCCCAATTGCAACCACCACCTGCTACTGCTGCTATGGATACTGACGATTTTCCTGTGCTCCAAGAAACTGCACGACAACAGCAGTATTTTTCAAACAGTCAAGGCACTGAGTCCTCAAAATATGCTCATGACTATGTACCGTCTGGCCAACGTCCTTCGAGCCAAGAAACCAGGAAGTTTGTGGCTATGGCTGCCAAACTCGATGCTACCTCCTTTAAAAAGAAACCTACAACTGCGAAACAAAAAGACGCTATCGCTAGAATTTTTGATGCACCTGCAACCTTAACCGAGAGTTCTATTCCTCTCTTCGAATATGTTTATTTTAACAATAAATATAGAACTAAAATCTCTTCCCTCCGTAGTGATCTACGTAAATTAGGCGTTGATACCGGACGTATCATTGATATCCACTACCCAAGCCGTGGTGTAATTGCTTTGCTTATGCATATCAATTACGTCCCTACCCTTACCGCAATCCTCAGCAAATACCAGAAAGCACCACTCACTGATTACGACCAGTTTTCTGCTAGCAATATTATCACACCTGAACACCAATCGCTTTCCAAGGAGGAAAAGGGTAAACTTGCAACCAAGTTTCAACAAGCTCGATTAAGCCGAGCCTTGATACATATGCGCCCCCAAATTAGAAACACCGTATCCAAGGCTTTTGCTTTACACGGATGGTTAAACGACAATCAAATCAAGGAGGCGGTTAACACTGCTACCGCCGACAGCTACAACACCCAGAACACCAGCAACAATAGCTTCCTAAATGGATTTGACGCTGCTTCCACTGCTAAACCAATGAATACGGCCGATGACAATGCTCCAACTGATACCACCTCTATTAAATCTACTACCCCTGTGGTATTTGATAAAATAGCACCAGGTAAAAATAATGAGATAAATGTGTATTTTTTATTGTAGGTAAAAAATAAACTAAAGAACTCTGCTGCTATAAAATAATCAATCCTTTTATATTGAACAACTGCCCCTGGAAGTTAGTGAGTCAACCTTTCTGGTTTTGGAATAAATCTATACTCAGTTTCCCGCCTTTTGTTAAATGAATTCTACTCGTTAGAATTGACTTCAATTAACATTGTCCTAGATCAAAGGATCCGGGAACACTTCTTATTGTGTTTTTCGGAGTAGAAAGAACCAGTAAGATAATGTGTAACGGTAGCTGTCAAAAGGGGCATAACATGAATTATGGTTAATTGGCTTCGGCAGAACATATTTGTAATGTTTGACCTCTTATTAATTCAACGGGTTCTTTTAACCCATCTGTGAATGAATAAGATATGATCCCAAATATAGAACATCTTATCGATGTTTGTATGTTTGGTTGCAGAAAGTAGGCATCCATTTGATTATGCACTATTTCTATTATACACTTATCAGTCGTATAATTTGTATCAATATATAAATAAATGAACCATTGATAATGATAGCTGTTCTATTCTCTCGATGGGTAGCTAATCCATTGAGGGAACTATCATTATTAGATTTCTCTTTTTTATATTCTTGATTTAATTGGAGTGGGTTTTTAGTTTTCCAATTTAGGTATAGTAACTCAGTTGTGTATTATTCTATATGGAACTTTTATCCCTATATCCATTTAAGCCAATCATGCCACCTTTTATATAGAAGTATGTACTCGAGGTAGAGGTAGTTGTGTAGTAGTATACATATGTATGCTATTACTCAACATTCAAAGACATTTTATTTTATAAATTATAACTTTATACGATTTATTTATTTACTCTTAAATGAATCGTACTCAAATACGACAACCCCGCCAATTAATGTCTCTCAAGACATTGAAATGGAATAGGACATTTAAAATGAATATCAACTCTCTACACAATAATACACCCGATAACTATGATTACCTTACAGATTATGATACTAACAATTCCTTAATCTTTCCTAGTGATAACCCCACAGACACTCCTTTGCCTACTTATGACCTTACTCTCACCATCTGGAACGCTAATGGGTTGATTCGTCAAGCTATTTCAACCGTTACAAATGCTCCCGCTTCCTCTGACCTTGTCTTTATCACTGAGACCTGGTTACTCTCTCCACTCCGTTACCCAACGCCTTGGGCCCAGTACCATACATATGGAATTCCTGCCGAGGGGGATGGCCGCCGTGGCCAGATGGGCGTTACTTTGCTTGTCAATCCTTCCTTTGCATATCCTATCACTCATATACCCACTTCATCCAACTACATTTTCTCATGCCTGGTATCCTGTGTCTTAATCCATTGTTTATATCTACCACCTTCACTAAGTGACGACGAGTTTTTGGAGTTGCTCGAGAGCCTTCCTGTGGTATTTGATAAAATAGCACCAGGTAAAAATAATGAGATAAATGTGTATTTTTTATTGTAGGTAAAAAATAAACTAAAGAACTCTGCTGCTATAAAATAATCAATCCTTTTTATATTGAACAACTGCCCCTGGAAGTTATCGAGTCAACCTTTCTGGTTTTGGAATAGATCTATACTCAGTTTCCCGCCTTTTGCTAAATGAATTCTACTCGTTAGAATTGACTTCAATTAGCGTCGTCCCAATTCAGAGCAATCGGGAACACATCTTATTGTGCCGAAAGGACCAGTAAGATAATGTGTAACGGTAGCTGTCAAAAGTGACATACATGATTCATTGTTTAATTGGCTTCGGCAGAACATATTTGTAATGTTTGATCTCTTGTTGATTCTACAGGTTCTTTTCCCATCTGTGAATGAATAAGATATGATCCCCAAATATAGAACATCTTATCGATATTTGTATGTTTGGTTGCAGAAAGTAGGCATCCCTTTATTCATGCACTATTTCTATTATACACTTACAGTCGTATAATTTGTATCAATATATAAATAAATGAACCATTGATAATGATAGCTGTTCTATTCTCTCGATGGGTAGCTAATCCATAGAGGGAACTATCATTATTAGATTTCTCTTTTTTATATTCTTGATTTGATTGGAAACGGTTTTACTTTTCCAATCGAGACATAGGAACTCAGTTGAATATTTTTATTTATCCGACTTTTATTCTTATATCCAGTTAAGCCAATCATGTCATCTTTTATATAGAAGTATGTACTCGTGGTAGAGGTAGTTGTGTAGTAGTATACGAATGTATGCTATTACTCAACATTAAAAGATATTTTATTTTATAATTTATAATTTATACGATTTATTTATTTATTCTTAAATGAATCGTACTCAAATACGACATAGCCCCCCCCTAGCCTCCTTGTAAAATTTAACATTCGGTAATTTTCAAGTGGCGAGAATAAGGTAGATGTATTTGAGAGAAATTTGGTTGTTTATAATGTATATGTGTGGTGTATATTTTATCAGAACAGCTGTTGTGACGTATTTTTTATAGTGACGTACAACTTTTTCTGTTTACCAAAAAGAAAAAAAAAAAAAAAAAATTTTGTGTGGGATAATTTTCACCCTTTATTTATTTTTTAAAACGAACAGGATCTGTAGCAGGACTAAAAGTATTCTGGTTTAGACGATTGCTTCGACGAAATGAGCCATGTGCAGGATTATTAGCTGTAGGTTTTGTTCTTACGCTAGTTTTGTGATATACACGGTTGACATCATTTGTTCGAATATTTGTAGTTTTATTTTCCGCAGAGGAAATTTGTTGCAAGCGTGTGCCCGTTTTATTTTGATCAAAGGTAGGAAGATCTGATTCCTTAGATTTGAACATTGTTTGGAGTATTGATTCCTCATCTTTAGGTACAGAACCTTTAACACGTTTCCAGTATGTTACAACAGCTTGTGGATCAGTAAAGTTAGTTAACGGAATCCAACTGTCATGTTCAGGGGAGTAATTCTTCCATCGAATCTTATAGAGACGATTACCAGCATCACCTTTATGATCCACAATAGCCTCGAATTCGTAGATTTCTTCTTTGGAGACGATTGAATCTTGTGACACTAGTTTTAATTCAGAAGGTGTAAAATCTCGAGGCATAACCAAACCCATTTCATCACGAAGAGTATAGTTGCCATGTTGAGTTTTACGAATTACTTCATAGGGTCCTTCGTACACTGCAGAGAGTGATTTTTGGATTCCCTTTTTCTTTACAACAACGAAGCTTCCGATAGGGAAGTCAATCAACTTGTGTTTCTTATCAAATTGATTCTTCATCATCTTGTTATATATTTCAGTGCGATCCTTTATAGCGGGAAAGACAATGTCGGACATATATTCAATCCGTTTGATCAATTCATCATTACTCATGGGTTCGATACCATCTTCTGGATCGTTGAATAATGGATATTCGTTCGACATTTTTCTTGCAAACATTAGGTTGAAGGGACTAGTATTTAAGCGTTTAGACACCTTACAGTTGATCATAAGTTGTACCGAGTTGACTTCAATATCCCAATCATCCTCTGATACACCCTGAATTAATTTCGAGAGTAATTTTTTACAACTTTGAACCATTCGTTCAGCTCCACCATTACTGGAAGCAAAATAAGCTGTGGATAGACGTTTATCTATTTTCATTGCTTCACACAAAGTGTCAAGTATTTGATTTTTCCATTCAGTGCCACGATCACTATTGATAATGCGAGGGTAACCGATTAATGAAAAGATTGAAATTAATTCTTTTGCAACCGTTTTGGCTGATTTGTCTGGGATAGGACGTAAGATTACAAATCTAGTAGCGATATCAAGCATAACTAAGATATATGTATTATTGGATGTAGTTACGGGAAATGGTCCACACAAATCCATTTGATAGTGCCATCCCGGTGTGTAACAATATAATGGTTTTAAAGGATTATATCCCTTTTTTGCAATTGCGAATTTTTGACACATGGAACATTGCTTTACAATTTCCAGAGCATCTTGCATAATTTTAGGCCAATTCATACCTTCATCCTTACGAATACGATGTACTAAACTTTCACCACCGCCATGACCAAAACTATGGGCACGTTCGAGAATGTCTTTTCTATCTTTTTCTAAAGGAATGATAAAGGATTCATCCATGTTTTGGATGTAGTTGATTTGAAAATCATCATTGGTATCGTTTTCAACCATGTTGTCATCAAGTTCATTATGAATTGTTTTTATAGACCAAGTGTGTATTCTCACATGATTGTTTACATCATTGGTCATATCTGTGGAACAATAATATTGTGAAAAGTTTGGTAAGCGCTCGGCATTTATATCGTTGGCTTCCATAAATTCTTTTTCATTTGCTTTATGCAATTCATTGTTCTTTTTGTTTGTTAAAGTTTTCCTTTTATGTTGTAACTTCGATTTTAAATTCTTTTGGTTTGTTTTAAAAATTTGAGGAAATAATTGTTTTTCGTCTTTTTCAAATGGAATTTTATCTGCATGAGTGGGGAATAATCTAGAGAGTTTATCACTCATGATGTTTTCTACACCAGGGATCCAAATTACCTTCATGTTAGGAAAAGATAAAATAACTTCCATATATCTTAACATCATCATCGACATGTGTTTAGTCGTAAATAAATATTGAAGACTTCTATGGTCAGTGTAACACTTGAATTTTTTAGAACCATATAAGAATTTATAAAATTTGGTTAATCCAGTAGTGAGAGCATATAATTCCTTTTTGGTTACGCTATAACTACGTTGGCTTGGACTTAATGCTTTAGATGCAAAACCAATATATTTGATAGTCTTTTTTCCTGTTTTATCAACATATTCTTGAAACAGACAAGCGCCTACTGAATAGTTACTAGCATCTACGGCTAAACTAAATTCATGATTTAAATCAGGATGGCTTAAGACAATGTTTTGTTTTATGATATCAATAATGCTTTGATAATGTACATGCATTTGGGGTGTCCATTCTAGTACTTTTTGTGTACTATACCTTAAATGGTCCAAAGGTGCGGTCAATTCACTTGCGTTTGGTAGGTGGGATCGCATATAAGATACCCAACCGCAAAATTTCATCATTGCTTTTGCAGTCTTAGGTTTTTCCCATGAATCGATGTTTACTAAACGTCTAGCATCAATTGATTTTCCTTGTGGGGAAATACAGAAACCAAGTAAATATACTGCATTTCGTGCAAAATAAGTTTTCTCTTGATTAATGGGTAATTTGTTTTTAGTTAATGCTTCCATGACAAGCTTACAATGTCTTTCATGGGATTCTAAATTATTGGAGTAGCAAACGAGATCATCGATGTAAATACAAACGAATTCTTTCATCTCTGCAAAGATCATTTCCATTAAATTTTGGAAAATGCCAGATAAACTTTTGAGACCAAAAGGTGCTCCTCTGTAACAATAAGTTTTGTTTTCAAAGGTGAATGATAATTTATGACGATCATCCTTATTAATTTTTAATCTATGGAATGCTCCACTAACGTCAAAGACAGACATAAATTTTGCTTCTCTTAAAGAATAAAAGATATCTTCAATTAATGGTGTGTTAACGTTGGAAACATCTTCAAGAAGTGTATTTATTTTACGGGTATCTAAACAAACCCTCCATTTTTTAGTTCCGTCTGGGCCATTTGGCTTAGGTACTAATGTCAATGGACTGTTGAAGCTGCTAGGTTTTGCTGCTTCAATTGTTTTGTCATCTAGCCATTTTTGAATTTGTTCCCTTACCACTGGCAATAAAGCATATGCAATAGGGTATGGTCTAGTGAAGGCTGTTTGATTAGGTGGTGTTTTTAAATAAACAACCGCATCTTCACGTGGGCATAGTTCGTGAATATTTATATTTTTGTTTGCTTCTAAATATGGTTTCATCCTTTCCATAAAGATTTCATATTCATTTTCAGAGCATGCTTTTGTTACATTTGGTTTATACATAGTATCATCTACGGTGTCATTGTATATAATCTCTTCTTGTTCGTCAAAGTTATATGCGATGTTCTCAATGTAGATACCAAGTTTAGGTATTAAATCTCTACCGATAAGAATAGGGATTTTGGCATTCGGCATTTCAACAATTTCAAAGCTGTGTCTGAAAACTGCTTTTCCTTTATAACTGACTTCTAAAGGTTCGGTTTTACCAATGCGCAAGGCAAAAGCATCTTTGTTTACGAATGATAATTTACCATTGGCAGGGATTATCTTTTCAAATATGCTTTTATCTTCAAAGTCATAAGTTTTATTGATTAATGATATCGTAGCACCTGTATCAAGCATGCTTACCAATTTTTCATTATTTATTGTAATAAAGGGAGAATAGGGAGAAAGATCTTCCTTTTCCTTTTCATTATATCCTTCAATTAGATAACAAGAGACATTATTATTATTGGATGTACTGATTTTATTTTTATTGAAGTTAAATTTTTTTAAATTTCTATTTTCTATTCTATTTTTAAACTCGTCAATTAGGGACTTGAATATTCCTTCAATATCTTCTTCTAAAAGCTTGTATATATTACTATAATTGAGTTTATTGTCAGTTTTATTTTCAGAAATAGAGTTAATATAATAAATTGGTACCTTATTTCTTGATTGTTCTTTTGCATCGGCAGATTTCATCAAATACTGTTTGTATTTGTCGCTTGTCAAGTAAGAGACGCAAGTTTTCAAATGTTCGTAACTGAAGCTGGCTTTGTTGCAATAGTTACACATATTCTTGTTGTCTTTAAACTTTTTGTTGCGATCATATGCGTTGCTGTTGTTGCTGAAATTTTGGAAATTTCTTTTGTTGTCGAAACCTTCAACATTGCTATTTTTTGTTATTGTCGTATTGGTGACAGAAGGGGTTTTGTTGTTGTTGTTGTGAGGCACAATGACCGAGATATATAAAGCTTCTTGGATATCTCCAATATTCTTTTCTAAATATTTGAAGAGCTGTTCCAATGATGCTGGCAAATAAGATTCGGCATCTGCTTTCTTGTTTTTCTTCAGCGAGTTGGTGACTTCTTCACGTCCTCTAGGCAATAAAGATTTGATGAATTTCATTGCTTCGATTGAGTCGCTGGGATTTTTGTTGCTAGGAAGACGGCGATAGGTTTCGAGGTATCTGTCTATATAATCCCTGATATTTTCGTTTTTGAGTTGTCGAAGATCCAAATATTTTTCGATATTATTGGCACTGTTGGCTGAGTTGCCAAATCGGTCGATCAACTTTTCTTTGATTTCTGCCCATGGTGCTGTTTCACTGATCGGACTGATGAAGTTTGTAAACCAGCGGTGGTGCTTCTCATTTCTACTGAATAAAAAAGCGTTGGGGAGATATTTTTTCCATGATGCGTTAACATCCACATCGTTTGTTTCCAATATCATCTCGAAAGTGCTGACAAAAATTTCGGCGTTTTCGTAAGATGGTCGGTTCTCCGATTTTGTGGAGGCTGGATCGTCAATTAATTGGAAATGGGGAATGTCAATTTTTTTGTTATTGAATTTTGATTTATTGTTGGGTTTGACTTCCTTTTCTTTTTTGTTCTCGTTCGTTAATTCATTGATTGAGATTTTGAGTTGAGCAATCAATTTGTTATTGTTGATGATTTCCTCAATGTTGTTGGTTGTTAGTTGAGCTTTGTGCAACAACTTGATTTTTTGGTGATAGAGTTTAATCAACTCTTTGTCCTCATCCAATTCGTCAGAGGGTGATTGATCTAAAATAGAAATATTGTTAATCTTTCTGATTAACTGATGCGAATTGTATTCATTGCCAACATCATATTTACTATTAAAGCCATAGGGACCAATATCATCCTTATTGACAGAGATATCAGCGTCAGAACCAGGAGCCAGAGGAGAGTCTTGAGCTTCTTCATCCGAGAGGGGGCCGAGATCCAGGTCAAGTTCCATATCAGAGTGATCTGATACTTGGTCGAAGGGAGCACCGTTGTTTACGGGGGTAGCAGCAGTTTCTTGGTTCTTCATTAAAAAAATTGTGGTATTTGATAAAATAGCACCAGGTAAAAATAATGAGATAAATGTGTATTTTTTATTGTAGGTAAAAAATAAACTAAAGAACTCTGCTGCTATAAAATAATCAATCCTTTTTATATTGAACAACTGCCCCTGGAAGTTATCGAGTCAACCTTTCTGGTTTTGGAATAGATCTATACTCAGTTTCCCGCCTTTTGCTAAATGAATTCTACTCGTTAGAATTGACTTCAATTAGCGTCGTCCCAATTCAGAGCAATCGGGAACACATCTTATTGTGCCGAAAGGACCAGTAAGATAATGTGTAACGGTAGCTGTCAAAAGTGACATACATGATTCATTGTTTAATTGGCTTCGGCAGAACATATTTGTAATGTTTGATCTCTTGTTGATTCTACAGGTTCTTTTCCCATCTGTGAATGAATAAGATATGATCCCCAAATATAGAACATCTTATCGATATTTGTATGTTTGGTTGCAGAAAGTAGGCATCCCTTTATTCATGCACTATTTCTATTATACACTTACAGTCGTATAATTTGTATCAATATATAAATAAATGAACCATTGATAATGATAGCTGTTCTATTCTCTCGATGGGTAGCTAATCCATAGAGGGAACTATCATTATTAGATTTCTCTTTTTTATATTCTTGATTTGATTGGAAACGGTTTTACTTTTCCAATCGAGACATAGGAACTCAGTTGAATATTTTTATTTATCCGACTTTTATTCTTATATCCAGTTAAGCCAATCATGTCATCTTTTATATAGAAGTATGTACTCGTGGTAGAGGTAGTTGTGTAGTAGTATACGAATGTATGCTATTACTCAACATTAAAAGATATTTTATTTTATAATTTATAATTTATACGATTTATTTATTTATTCTTAAATGAATCGTACTCAAATACGACACTTCCTATCCAAACACATCCTTCACAAACGAACACCATCTTGTGTGGGGATTTTAATGCGCGTAGTGTTTCCCTTTCGGGTGATGCCCGCACCTCTACTCGTGGTACTAAACTTGCTGAATGGCTATGCGAAAACGGATACTACTGCTGGAATGGTTTACTTGCTCGTGGCCAATCCACTCTTCATTCGATAAATCGTATCAACAGTTCCACCCGGGTAACCACTACTTGGAGTAGTGTTGTTGATCTTTTCATTAGCTACAACCGTCTAGTCAATCCAAAATTAGAAATACATCAGGATAGTCTTGGTTCAGATCATTTACCTGTATCGTTACACCTTTCTTTGCCCCGTTTATCTGCTGTACCGGTCCAACACCCACGCCTTATATGGAAACTTGCACGCTGAGAAATCCAGAGGTTATAAAAAAAGAAATAAAAATAACCAGACTGCAAAAACTAACTGACTTTATTCAAACATAAAAATGAGGGTTTCTTATATACTTGATATCTAATGTTTACTATCGTCAATTTATTATTTGACGACGGCTTAGCAATTCATTCATGAAACAGAGGAGCTTGTCTATGAAACAGGCGAGGCTGTGTTTATTTGACGATGAACAAATAAAAGGAATAATAATAAACATCCTGTGTTGTATTATGATATCATGTTACACTAATGATTTATAGAAAATACAGTTCATTGTTGTTGCAAGCTAAGAAATATAAACTTTAATCTACAACAAGACATTTTGTGTTACACCTCATAAATGTTATGTAGGCGCGTATACAACATTATCCCCCACCAGATTAAAGAATTATTTTGAAAAGGTTGCACGTCAAAGTTTACATGAAGAATGTGTAGATATATATAAAAAATAAAATTAGATCGTAGTAATGATGATACCAGTAAAAACCTGTATATGTATTAAAAAAACCTTATGAGGTAAAAAAAAGGTGAAGACCAGGAAAAGGTACTATCAATTACTTAGAAGGCTTCTGTGTTGAAAGCAGCTTCTGAGATCTAGTAATGACACGTGCATTCTTATTGCTGTGCTTGTCACGATTGGCTCTTTTACGAGTAGTGTTATTTACAGAAATAGGTAATGTCTGGACATTGTTTCCTGAATTACGACGAGCCCAATATAATTCGATGTGTAATTTGGAATCGAAATCATCTGCTGATTGCCAAGTATCGTCTTTAGGGTCATTGTATCCTAACCAGTGTACTAAATATTCATAATTGCCAGTTGTGCCTCTATGCGCTTTAATTGCTTGTACCTCATAATGACCATCAGCGGTATTATTTTGAGAAGCTTTATTGTCATGTATTAATTTAATCTGCTGTGTCGGTATATCTCGTGATAAGAGATTACCAGCAGGATCAGTCAAGATATAAGATTTATTCTTGGTATATCCTTTGATTGTAAAAGGTCCAACATATCGTTCCTGTAACTTGGAATTACGATGTACATTATTGATCATAACTGTACTACCAATAGGATACATATCTTTGATGATTCGATGTGTTTTTTCAAAACGTGCATGATCATTTGTTTGTGTTTCTTTAATGCGTGCAGCGATCTGAGGTATGACAATATTTTGCGCGAAAGCAAGTCTGTCATTTATCATTTTTGTGTCTGCAGATTCCATTGTCAGAGTAGGTACATCATTAGAATAATCTTTTAAGTCATTTGGTTGCCTGTTAAATACTATAGAGTAAGGTCTAGACTTGTGTAATTTCGAATATTTGATATTCATAGCAAGTTGCACAGGGTTAAGATACAGATCCCAATCATCATTCTTTCCGTTTAACATTTTAACTATACTTGATTTAGCGATACCAACAAATCTTTCACAAACTGAGTTTCCTTGAGGAGTGTAAGGTAGAGATAATCGTCTGTCAATACCACTCATCAATACTAGTTGAGAAACAATTTCATTTACAAATTCAGATCCTCCATCGTGTGACAGTACGCGTGGAAAAGAAAATAAACAAAAGATATTGAGTAACTCTTTAGCTATTGTTAAACTAGTCTTGTCGGGAATAGCCCTTAAGATTGTAAATCGACTAAAATGGTCTACCATGACAAGCATATAATTGTTACCACTAGCAGAGGTAGTGTTGAACGTACCTAGATCCATGCTCCAATGATCTAAAGGTTGATCAGGTAGTACACTTCTAAAGGGATGATAACCCACTTTAGCAATATTGAAATGAGAACATGCATCGCAGTTGGATATGATGCGCTGTATATCATGTCTCATATTTGTCCAATGTAACTTGTAATCATTGTGAATCGTATTCTCTACAGCATTAATACCAAAATGTCCTAAAAGATGTGCTTTGTTTATGATATCATCACGTTCTTTAATAGGTGGTGTCATATAATCTGCGAATTGCATTGCTCGAAGAATCATTGGTGCATTGTTGCTACCAGAAGTATGTACATTTGTAGGTAATGCATTTTTTATTTTCGACTCTTGTTTCGAAGTTGAATATAATCTTTTCCGTATTGATGCATTGCTTTTTTATAAAAATGTAGAAGATATCTTTAACTGAGGAGTCGTTCTTTTCTTGTGTATTTTGTATTGCATTTTAGGAAATTGGGATTGTGACGTTGCATTGTGAGGCTTATCGTGTTTATTTTTACGCTTGAGGATAAATGAAGATTTTGTCTCATCAACTAACTTTCCCCCCTCCAAATGATAATCCTCCGTGAATAAACGGCTACCAGCATCAGCAATTGCATTTAAATGCCCAGGCAAATGAACAACATCGTATGATAAACTGAATAGAGCTTCATAATATGTCAGTAATAAGTGGTTTGGCACTTCTTGACTGTGAAGGTATATAAGCGATCGATGATCTGTGTGAAGTGTAAAGTGCTTTTGAACTAACCATTTATTGAATCGTTGGAAACAGAAAATAATAGCTAACAGCTCACGACGTGTGGTGCTGTAAAATGATTCAACCGTAGTCAATGCTCTACTCGCCATTGCAACAAAGCGTTTTTCATCGTTGACCTGCATGTACAGTACTCCGGAGATGCCTGTGTTAGACGCGTCGGTAGCTACATGTAAAGGGTATTGATAATCAACACGATGAATTAATGGAGCAGAAGCAAGTGCGATCTTCATGTTTTCGAAAGCTTTTGTATGTTCTGATGTCCAAGCCGCAGGTAAATCCTTAACATTTCGTAACTTGTCGAGTTTATCACTAATGTGTGCGTACATAGGAATAGAAGCCCGAAAGAAATTCATGTAACCGAGATATGATTGCAACTTTTTGGTCGTAGTGGGGATTTTAAATTCGGTAACAGTGTTTACTTTACGATAATCAGGAAGCAATCCACCACCTTCAACAATTGACCAACCCAATAAATGAATACTAGTTTGAGCTAAGACCACTTTATCGGGTGCAATAACCAAGTTAGCTTTTGTTAAGCGTCGTAATACTTCAGCTACACATGCAGTGTGATGAGTGAGTGGACCATCTGTGCTGATAGTTAAATCATCAACGTAGACTTGGATGTATGTAAGGTCAGCAAATAATTCTTGTAATACTCGTTGGACTAAGTTACCAACAAATGATATGCCGAAGCACATTTTTACGAAGCGATATTGTCGATTAGTGTAAGGACATGTAAATGACAACTTATGACGATCTTCGGCAGCAACAAGGAAACTGTTAAAGCAAGATTTAATGTCAATGATTGTGTGAATCTTAGCAGCACCAATGCGACCCATGATCTCGTTGATTAATGGATAACTTTGGGTATCAGTAACTGTAAGTATGGAATTTAAATTACGTACGTCTGTAATTAATCGAATTTTATCAAAAGTAAATATGCCATCGCTATTTTTTCGTCCTACAACTAGTAGAGGAGAGTTGAACCCAGTGTGAGATGTTGCTACTTCAATAACGCCTTCCTCTAGCCAAGTTTTGATCTGTTTTCGTACAGCATCTTCATAAGCAAAAGGCAAAGGGTATTGTTTTTTAAATGCAATGCATCCTGGTTTGGTATTTAAATGTATGATGGCGCCTGGTAAATTACAGTACGTATTCTTCATTTCAATATTCGCATTCTCTTTTAATAGTGGATTTAATATGGCTTTCATTGCATCCCGTTCTACTGGAGTTCCGTAAGGACTATTGTTAGGTTTGGATATAGGATCAGCAGGAGCTGGAGGAAATGGATTATTCTGTTTTAAGTCGAGATGGGTTAAAGCTAATCCCGTCATCCCGATGCCTAATTTATGACATAAATCCAATCCGATTAAAGCAGGTACGTGCTTACAGTTTTCAGATTTAAAAAAATCAAAAATTTCAAATTTATGTAATAAAGTTGTATTATTGTAAAATAAATTTATTGAAATGTTTCCAACTTTTTCTCGAAGTGTTTCTACATGACCAAGCTGAATTGTCCCGAGAGACGGCAAAACTTGTACAGAAGTACCCAAAAAAAAAACGAAAGAAGGAGAAATCATACTAAACGTGGCGCCAGTATCAATGATGGCATATGTTCTAATAGATTGTATAATGATTGGAATAATAATCATGTTAGATTTGTTATCTGGAGGCAGACTAAATATAGGATGAAACTTACATTGCTGGGCTTGACGAGCAATATCATATGCCGCGTCACCCGTGATGTCCATATCATCTGAGAAAGATGAATTACCCCTGGTAATAGCTTGTTCAGTAGTGGCAATAGCATCAGCTATGTAGTTACTGTTATGCACGCGAGTAGGTCTCATACTCATAGCACCGAAGGTGTATTCATCATTGTTACGGCGAGCCGTGTTACATACATGTTCCTTGGTCCAACCAGAAACACCACAAGTGAAGCACTTCTTCACATTACTAACAGACCCAGCAGCACCAACAGAGCGCGATTGCCCAGTACCTTGAGTGTTAGCAGCTCTACAATCGGCAGTGTTGTGTGTGGTCACACGATGGACCGAGCAGAACTTATCACTTTTTGCCCTCTGAGGACGTATAGTGAGTAAGGGACGGTTAATCACCGGCGCAGCAGAAGAAGACGAACCAGCCTCAGAACCAACATGTCTCGAAAAACGAGAAGAACGATGATGCTCATCATCTTGGTTGACAAACGGACTTGGTCGCTTGGGTGCACGGGGAGCTGCCTCGGAAAAAGTCGCACTCTTCTTATCCTTCGAGAATCGGTTGGACAGTTTACGAGCAAGACCAGCAAGGATGTCAACATTAAATTGTTTATACTCCGGGAGAGTAGCTGCGGCAATAGACACTTGGTTCGACAAAGCGTCCGGCAAAGCACACAAGAACCTTTCGGCCAGCAAAGAGTCAGGCAACACCTGATCCACGGCACGACGACGCAAGCTATTGAACCGGTCAATAAAGTTTTCCAAAGACTCGTTACGGACCATGACAATGGCATTGAGCTCTCTCGCACAATTGTTTCGCTCTTCCTGAGCATTCAACCCATACCTCTCTTGGATGGACACAGCAAAATGAGCCCACGTAGGCTCACCTTGTTTCATCTTACGATGAGTAGACAAGTACTCTTCAAACCAGGTTCGCGTAGTACCAGACAAACAAGCAGGAATCACACGAAGAAAATTGTTGTCCAGGTCTAAACCGTGACAGTTCATAACATCAACAAAGTTACGGATACATGTATTGATGTCCTCGAAAACGTGCACACCAGGAATGTTATCATGCCCCTCCCAACAGAAGATTGGTAAATTGCGGGGTACGACATGAGACTTCTGTTTCATGTTAGCAACAGGAACAACACCACCCTCAACACCGTCATCTTGTAAGGCCTTGGCTGCCTTCTTCAACATCAACACGTCATTGATACGCTTGCTCAACCTGATACGCTTGTTTTGTAACGAGGGGTCACTTTCCGGAGCCGAGGCAACGTAAATACTCAATGACTGAACATCAGCTTGAGCCAACATGATACTTGTTTTCATGTCCTGAGCCATGTATGTTCCTGGTATGGTAGAATTCAAAAGCATAGGTTCAGTATCAACCAGTATTTCATCTTGCAACAGAGCATCTACATCCGTCAAAGATACAACCTCATCAAAATTGGCTTCAATGTCCTCCATATCTTCTAAATCCAAGACAGGCAATTCAGGACCAATAAAAGCAGACAATGTAGGTGTTTCAACACCAGAAACAGAACCAGAAGCAGAACCAGACACAGGAGCAGATTCACCACCCAGGTTAGATAAGTTTGATGACATTTCTTTAAAAGTTTAAATAAAGATAACAGAAGGTTAAAAAAAATGAGAAATCCAGAGGTTATAAAAAAAGAAATAAAAATAACCAGACTGCAAAAACTAACTCACTTTATTCAAACATAAAAATGAGGGTTTCTTATATACTTGATATCTAATGTTTACTATCGTCAATTTATTATTTGACGACGGCTTAGCAATTCATTCATGAAACAGAGGAGCTTGTCTATGAAACAGGCGAGGCTGTGTTTATTTGACGATGAACAAATAAAAGGAATAATAATAAACATCCTGTGTTGTATTATGATATCATGTTACACTAATGATTTATAGAAAATACAGTTCATTGTTGTTGCAAGCTAAGAAATATAAACTTTAATCTACAACAAGACATTTTGTGTTACACCTCATAAATGTTATGTAGGCGCGTATACAACACACGCATGAATGAGCCTTGTCGTATTTGAGTACGATTCATTTAAGAATAAATTGTTTGGGATGTGTAAAAATAGAAAAGAACTGGGACAGGAAAATACTGTTAGAACTGAGGTATCTCCTTTTTATTATAAAAATTCGATCAGAGACTACTACAGAAAACTATGGGGGTTGTGGAGAAATCTAGGATTTAACACAGAAAAATAAAAGATAAAAAAACAGGAATAATAAGATTAATAGTGCTTGTGCGGTTTTATTCTTATTATTTTAGTTTTAAAACTGAATGCCTTTCTAATCCATGTTAGAAGACAGGGTATTTATAGTTATTTAAAGCTGTGGTTGAAACGGTTAATATAATTAGGATGGGAAGTTCACGGAAGGTTGTTTAGAGGTGCCATTGGCTTGTGTATTCCTATAGCCGGTGGTTCTTCAATAATCAAGTGTCAAGTGCTTATTGGCTTCCTTGATTACCTAATCCGAGAATCGTTCTATTGTTCTGTCATTATTAAAGGGACAATTCTTTCTTAGAAATATTCTAGTTTATTCTGAGTAGTAATGTCTTAACTCAGAACATATAATTATTTGATACCTTGTATGTGTATTGATTGTTTAATATGTGATTCGATCCATAGGATCGGTGGTATTTTTATATGTATAGTGCTATTTTAGTACACTCTTGTATAATCATTAAACATTATTAAAACCTCTCCTTGCCTCTTATCTCTTGCCAATATAACTAGTAGGTATCTTCTGATATTATCTCTATAATATAAGCTTAGCCACGTTCCTGACAATAGATGTTGATATGTTCTTATTGACAATAATATGAGTGTAACCTAGCTAGATCACCACATGGTGAAGCCTTTCGTGCATGGATGGCAGTCGAGTTAATTGTTTGTAAACAGCAGTGCTAGATTTGGAGTGACCACCAAAGCAGAGACGTAAGCATTGATTTTGTGCTTTTTCGAGTAGAGCGAGGTTTTTTGCATTGATGTAAGAGATGGCAAGACCGTATTCAAGCTTAGGTCGGATAAAAATCGAGTATAGATGGGCAGAAACCAATCGAGAGAAACTAGGTGTGTGAATACCTAGGGCCTGTAAACCAGTACGCATCGAGTAGAGGGCGGAGCGAGCATTACGAGCAATCAACAATCCAGCATCTAATTTTGCGGAGGTATTGAAGGGTAAGCCAAGATAGTCAAATGAGGTTGCAGAGGGTAAGCTAATACCATAGAGTTTCAGTGGCGAAACATCACCTGTATACAACGGTTCATTAACCACGACACATTTGGTAGGATTCCACTTGTATCCTAGTTTGTTGGAGTGCTCTTCAGCTTTTTTTAGCAGTAGAGGCATAGTATCTTCAGTACCGATCAGCACTACATCATCCGCGTAAAGTAGACAATTTAGCCATACACCGTTAAACATACGATTGGGGACCAACCCGCCATCAAGTGTATGTGTTGCAGGTCGTCGTATTGAACGTAAGGCCGTTGGTAAAGAGTTGATATATATTGAATATAAAAACGGAGAAAGAATAGAACCTTGTAGCACTCCAGTAGCAGGCCAAAAGGAAGGTGACTTCGCACCAGCAAGGAGAACTTCAATCTGAACGTGATCGAATAGCCCTTGTAGAATCCCCAGCATTGGTTCTGATACGTAGGTTTTCAAAGCACGCCAAATAATGTTGCGATCCACACTATCGTAGGCTTGTTTAATATCGAGGAAGCAAAGAACTGGTGGTGTATTTTCATGGTCGAGGGTGTGTTGACGGCAAAGTTTATGGAGAACCAGAGCTTGGTCTAAAGTACTTAGTTCGGCACGGAAACCACCTTGTACGTTATCTAGAGGAGGGGCTGTGGCTAATAGGTCGTCGTAGAGACAGAGCTCAAAAAGTTTACGCAACACAGAGGTTAGACTAATTGGCCGGTAATTAGCAGCTTGGAGAGGGTCGTCTTTTTTGAAGATGGGCACTACTTGCGCAATACACCAATCCTTGGGGACTTGACACCAAATCCAACAGAGAGAAAACAGCAGGTTTAAGATTACACACACTTCATCAAGTATGGGCAACAACATTTCGGTGCGAAGGTGGTCAGCTCCAGGGGCTTTACGACGGGCAAGTTTTTTTGTTATGAGTGTAACAAAAGTAGACCTATAGATGAATAGTTTTGTAGAAAAAAAGAGTAAAAAACAGATAGCAAATACAATTAGAATTCTTGGCCGATTTATTTGTATTTTAAAAGTAGATTTTTTTTTAAGAAGATGGAAGAGACGTGTTATTTATACTAGTCATAAAAGTAGGGAGACTTATTGTGTTACGCATAATAGGGAGAGAAATAATAACAATAACAATAACGTATCTTAGTTTAGAAATATGGTGTTACCGCTTGTCGGACCTATAACTAGTGTCCTCCTTCTCATAGATTCCATAGTACTTGATAATGCTTCATATGCTTTTATCAATTATGATGAGTGACGGATTGAATATCTATACTATAAATCTATATGTGTTTATCACAATGAGAAAAGAAATGTGGTCAACCTTAAACGGACAGTTATCGGTGTAATCAGTAATATCAGTATCAGTGAGAGGGAGAGCAGGGATAATAGTATATCGATCACAAAAGTAACGGACATCGGACATGGTTAAATTCGGACCTATTGGTGGAGCAGGTGCAGACGAACGTAGATGTGGCAAATTATCACCCGAAAACACTTGACGCAGATGGTTCGACATTGTTTGGGCAGCAACTTCCGGGCCTTCTGGGTGGGTAAATGTAGGGCAGACCTTCCGATTATTTCGAAATTTCTTTACTATAGCCGTAGTCTCTGAAAGTTGACCCTCTGATAGTTTGTTACAAAAGGCTTTCCATGTTTCTCGCTCGCGTCTCTTGATACCAGCTTTAAACCGATCACAAGCTTTTAAATAGTCAGCACGAAGGGCAGCGTTATGAATATCATTGGCATGTCTAGAGGCAGCGCGCCAGGCGAGGTATGTTTTCGAACGATGGCCGACCAGTTCCTGTAGCTCATTAGTCCAGAACCAACCATTACCAGGAGGACGAGGAGGCTTGACCTTACGACCAATTGAGTCATCCACACAGCTGTGTAAAATAGAGGTAAACTTGATAGCCAAAGAATCTATATCTATTGGTGGGTGTGGAGAAACTAGAGGGTTTCACACTGAAAATAAAAAAAGAATAAAAATAAAACAAGGGATTAAGTTAAAGGTCCTGCAAAGGGTTTATTCTTAATCAAAGTAAAATAGACTAAAGAGATATCTTGGGTTCTTCCAGGATCTCTATTTATATTAGTTAGTTGAGGAGAATTATTTGTAAAAGTAGGTCACAGAGTGATAAGGGTTTGATTGCTACATCCTGATAATTGATTGATCTGTGGTTATAGCCTGAGTTCACAGTCTATATATGAGGTATATTTCTGATAAGCTTGGATTTGTGTGTAACACAAATTATTATTTCTTTCATTCTTAATATGGGAGTGATTATATGTAATCTGGTACTTTGTGTTCGGTTATGACTAATGGATAGAGGGATAAGGATATTTATACAGTGATGTCCTTATCTTTTATGATATTGAATTTCTTATTGGTTGTATGGTATTGATATGCAAGTTTATGTGTTTTGTATTATTGGCTGTGAGCCAATATTAATTATATTTTATATTGTTATGTGTGTATTTCACCACAGGGCTATCAAAAACAACTTTGTTTTAGTAGTCAAGAGCGAAAGAAATAGAAGGGTTTACCTTAAGTGTAAGATTGGTGACAGCTGTAGAATTACTATCAAAAATCTTGGAGAAAGAAAAAGAGATCTAGTGTGGCGATCCACATACTCTCTTTACAATAACACCTCATAATTAGCATAATTATCACGGTAACACAATAACCCATATTTGATATTTGTTATTGTTATTGTTATCAACTCTCTCCAAAATAATATATCAAAGCAAGCCCCTTAATTTGACATTCGAATATAAATACCCCTCTAAAAACATCTTTTAAAAGGATAACTTTTTAACTCTTAATAAACATTTATAAGCAGTCTCAAAGTACTTATACTTGTTTTTATTTCTATTTTTTTATTCAATCCTAAAACACCACATCTAGCTTCAAAAACGATTGCCCGTGTGGTGATTTGACTTTATATAGACATCTCATAAAAGCATGAATGCATATGTCATAATCACTGTAGCACAATTTCCATATCAAGAGAATTGTTGTTGTTATTGTTATTGATTCTCTCTGATTTCGGTGTATGACGATTAGCCCCTTGATTTGACAATTATTATAAATACCCCTCTAAAACATCTTTTAAAAAATCAATCAATTTGATTAATTTCTAATAAAACATACGAACAGTCTCAAAGTACACTCTATTGTTTTATCTTCTATTTTTTTTATATACCAAAATACCACAGCCCGTTTATGTTTAAGATTAATTTTGCGAAAGCTAAGAATGCCTGGGTAGTAGGTCGCCCCAACGAACAAGAGCATGAACACTTGCATAACCATGTATTATCGGCTCAAAAGATTCAAGTTATTCCCGAGTGTGACAAACACATATAGATTTATAATATAGATATTCAATTTGTCACTCATCATAATTGATAATGGCATATGAAGCATTATCAAGTACTATAGAATCTGTGAGAAGGAGGACACTAGTTATAGGTCCGACAAGCGGTAACACCGATTTCTGAACTAAGATATGTTATTGTTATTGTTATTATTTCTCTCCCTACTATGCGTAACACAATAAGTCTCCCTACTTTCATGACTAGTCTAAATATCACGTCTTTTACATCTTCTTAAATCTCAATCAACTTTTAAAATACAAATAAATCTGCCAAGAATTCTAGTATTTGCTATCTGTTTTTTACTCTTTTTTCTACAAAACTATTTATCTATAAGTCTACTTTTGTTACACCGAGGGAAAAAGAGGGATTTTGGGCTCTAAAACAGTTAATCTGGTAACAGGAATGATCCAAGCAGGAAACAGTGTACCTGAAATCCGCAAAACACTCGGTGGACGTGATGGAGTATCGATATTGTCGTATCATGATATCAGAAACTGGAAGTCCGAGAACACCACGTCCGATAGTATTTCATATTTGGAAGACGATGCTCGTAACTTGATTTCCCATATCGCGTCGAAAGGATATTCAGTATCGTACAGAAAATTAGAGAGGGACAGTGAGAGTAGATGTTCTTTGACATCAATTTTTTTCATGCATCAAAGCGCATTTGTAGAAGTAAGTGTCGTATTTACTCCTTATAAATCGAATATAATTACTACTTAATTTGTCACTTCAGTTATAATACATACACATTATATATTATAACTCCTACTTTAGCGAATATCATTCCTATTGTTCGACACAGTTCCAGCACGGCTCATTAACTATACCGAGATCAAACCCCATGCTCTATTCCGGTTGGTTGAGCAGGTGTTGTTGAGAATTCGAAACCTTCAAGAGCAACTCCGTCTACTTACTGAGAAGGAAAAAATTGTTATGGGTACTCCTACCACAACAATTGCTGACTTCCAACTCCGTGAGTACCAGACCCGTTCTCTCGAGCACGATTTTTCCTATTACAGAAATCAACTGCTCGCTGATAACAAGTTGTACTCGTCCTTTAAGGATACCTCGGTTAGTCTCCTTTCCAACCAAACTCAAGTTTTAAGCTTGAATGACGCCGGTTCTTCTACTTTTACCAGGGAGAAGGATCATTCCGATATCCCTGCCAAGGACATTCCTGTTTTTAACGTCAAGTACTCCGAGTGTACTACCAATCCCGACTCCAGTTCTTCGGACGACCTTTCTCTTAATTCTTTTATCCGAAAGTTCGAGCGTGCTTACAAGAACCATGGTGTTAACGTGGAACTTCACTGGCTATTTCATTTGGAGGCAAGTTTCGAAAACAATGACAATTACAGCTCTTGGTTTCTTCAAAACTTCAAGCTTGGCGCTAAAAACAAAAAGAAGACATGGTCTGAAGCAAAGAAGACTTTGGAACATCGATTTGATCCCTTTGCCCGTCTTGGTCTCATCAAGGTCAATTTCATGCTTCATAGTATGAGACAGTATTCACACGAGCCTCTCGCTGAGTATACTGATCGTTTCGGTTCTTATCTTCGTGCTGCTAAAGTTCAAACTCATGACAACTTTTTCTTCACCGTTGGCTTTCTCTCGTCTCTCCACACCAAGGAATTTCAAGACAAGGTTCAAGAACGAATGGTTGAATATATGAAAGAACAAATTCATGGTCCTGACTCTTCAATGGTAAGCAAGTATGCTACCCACAGCGAATCTCAGTTCCTTGAGTTCTACAGCAACTTCAGTCGTGTTTCTGATGCATTGAATTATCACCTTGGTAATCTTGAAAACTCATTACAAGAAATACAAGCCAGGAACAATGGTAGTTCCAAAGTATCTTCTTCGTCCTCTTCCTCCTCTTCTTCTTCTTTGCCTTCTTTTTCGGGCTCTAGTTCTTCCAAGGATGCTTCCAAGAAACGAAAGCTAGATGAGAAATCCACTATCAAGTCCAACTTCAACAAGTCCAACATTAACTATGAAAAGGTTTTTGATCCCACATACAAGTTGAATGATGATGAGCGCGTTTACATCCGTAAACAACAAAAGTGCTTATCCTGCAGGGTAGTTAAGTTTTCCCCAGAACACTTATCCGAATGCCCCGAAAGAAAGAAGTACTTTGCCAGTAAGGTAAGCAATCCTAGCAATAACCAAGTTGCTGTCTTATCTACTACTCTCGATGAAACTGTCTCTAACACACCTTCTAATTCTAGAATCTCTAATGAACAAGAAGAAAGCCTAAACGACGAGTCTTTTATCTTTGACAATGATAATGAGTTCCTCGCTGCGTTTAATGATTTAGACAACTTCATCATGCATGATAATGATGAAATAGAATTAGATTCTAAAAATAACTTTTTTAATAAAAACATATTCTCCATCTCCATTAATTCTACTTCACCTAACTGTCTTAATAGTTTCTCCTTAAAGAGTAATACCGTCGGCGATATAGATAACCCATTTGAAACAGACAATGTGGCCTATTCTCCGGTTTCTCCAATTATTATTAACTCAGTGAAAACTTACTGCACTATTGATACAGGTGCACAAGTTTCTATCATGAACAAGCAATTTGCCGTTGAACACAACATCAAATTCGAACAAATTGAAGGAGCACTCCTATTTGTAGATGGTACCCAAATTCAACGACAACGCACTACACAACCTTTATCAATCGACTATGATGGTGTTGAAAAGACAGTGTCTCATAAATTTGATATTGTTGATAATAAGTATATGACATCTTCCAACCAGATACTAGCTGGTGCTGATTTAATGCTTAAACTTAACATGAGACTTATTAATGTCGCACACAAATATAAAGATACCTCCAAATCAGTTGATGACTCTATTGATGATCAAGCTTATGTACCTAACGTAACTCCATTTGGAACAGAAAAAGAACAAATTGCGTTTAATCTAGCACTTAAGCCATACATCGAGGCTAATAAGGCGCTGGATAAAAATTCCTTCTGTAACATCCCAGAAAGTGTTCTTCATCTTCCTACTCCTCCTGATTATCATGTCCATGTTCGTCAGTATCCAATTGCTTATAAATTACAACCTAAAGTAATGGAAGTAATTAACGATTGGGTAGATAGTGGTATTATTACTAGAGCCCCTGCTTCTGCATGGAATCTTCCTATTACAGTAACTCTAAAGAAAAATCATGAATCTGGTGTAACTTCCTCTAAGGATAGCATAACCAAGGATGATATTAGAGTCGTTTTAGATACGAGATTATTAAACAAAGCTCTTCCCACTGTCAACGAAACACAACCATTGATTAATGACATTTTCTTTACTTCAATGGAAGGTTGCTTCGTCTTCTCTACTATTGATCTCAAGTCCGCATTTTCTCAATTCTTGGTTAATCCAGATGATCAAATCAAGACCAGCTTCACTGGCCCAGACAATTTGAAATACATGCATGTAGGATCACCTTTCGGTGTATCAACCATTAGTCAATTGTTTAGTAGAGTAGTACTATCTTTATTTAAAGACCTTTCATACGTCCGTACATTTATCGACGATATTTGTATTATGTCACGATCTCTGGATGCTCACTTCCAACATGTAAAACATGTTGTGTCCATATTGACACAAGCAAATTTACGTATCAACTTTAAGAAATCTCACTTTGCCAAATCAGAAGTATATCTTTTAGGATTCTCTATCTCTGCGAGAGGCAGAAGAATTGATACTCGTAAATTATCTAATTTAGAATCATTACCACGTCCTGTTACATCAAAACAGTGTCAATCCTTTTTGGGTTTTGTAAACTACTTTAGACAACACATCCCCAACGCAGCTATGCTAATGGCACCAATCGACTTCCTCCGCTCACACAATGAAAAGAATAAAGGAAAAAGATTTGAGTGGTCCTCCACTCACGATATGCACTTTAACCATCTTTGTGGTGAAATACACACATAACAATATAAAATATAATTAATATTGGCTCACAGCCAATAATACAAAACACATAAACTTGCATATCAATACCATACAACCAATAAGAAATTCAATATCATAAAAGATAAGGACATCACTGTATAAATATCCTTATCCCTCTATCCATTAGTCATAACCGAACACAAAGTACCAGATTACATATAATCACTCCCATATTAAGAATGAAAGAAATAATAATTTGTGTTACACACAAATCCAAGCTTATCAGAAATATACCTCATATATAGACTGTGAACTCAGGCTATAACCACAGATCAATCAATTATCACATACGTGGATAAGCACAGCTGTAAATGTGCGTCTTTTTGTGTACGGAAGTGTCACGGAATTGATGTCGGATGATTCAATTCCGTTTCATTTCCGGTACGTTTCTGAAAAATCGTGAAAGTCTCGGGTGGTTCAATTCCATGACAATTCCAAGACTCGGTATTACTTAGTTTTAATTCAATTTGGGGGTGCAATGGGTTTTAATATCAACCCAAAAAAGTCGTATGTGGCTATCTTAAAACAATTCTACGCATAATGCAGTCTGCTTTTTTTTATTACTATTATTAAACCATGCATCAAAAATGGATTACACTTTAGAATTCTTATTATGCACACTTCGGCCAAACAACCGATTTTACTGCGCATAGGATATCGTAGCAACCGTTGACAGTATCTGTCCGTTATCGATAGGTTCATGCTTCCGTACCAAAACCTTGTTAAAAAAGGCGCTTTTACTAGTGCACACACCGTCAAAGAAACTTATATGGAATTAAATGGGTTTTGGATAAAAATATATTTTTATTTTTATTGTATATAATTATTAAGGGAAAAGGTTTTTATTTTCTGATATTGTATATTCTGTCGAATGAGTGATTGTATGTATCTCGACATTATTTAAGATTCAGTAGAGCAGCCTAGAATTCAACAAAAGACGTTAGTTATTATTGATTACAAGCTTTTTTTCTTAGTTATACAGACCCTTCCTCATGTTTAGTTACGCAAGTGTTGAAGACCAAGAAGAATTGGACATGAAAATATTCGGACCAAACGACAATTGAACAAGGAACCTTTTGAGCCACAAGATAGTTAAACAGGGAAGTATTTGAATCCAGGTAACATCGGAGTATGTAAAACCAGAAAGAATTAAAGTGGAAGCATTTATATTTGAGACCAAAGAAAACTAACGCTACCAAGAACCCAAAGAATAAAGCCACCAGATACTTGTTAATAAAGATTCATTTTGTTTTAGAAGACTAAGAAAAAGAATATAACATTAAGTATGGGTAAAGGGATAAAATATATAGCTTACTCTTTTGAAAAGTGATGATCAAAAAGAAATATTTGCAAAGCAGCGGGTCTTTTTCGTCCTTTTTATATATTTTTTTCATCTGGGTATACATCATATTAATGCATTTATTTAAATAGTAAATCGAGACCAAGTTCTTTTTATCAAGAAGTTGTATGCATTCCAAAATACGTACATACTACCGAAAGTTGTCAAGCACCTTTCTTCTGTAAAGATCTTAAGTAACACTAAAACCAAAACATGTTGTGCATATAACAGCAGACCTTGTTTTTGTCAAGTACTTTAAATAAAACTATAGGTTGATGCAGTGACAGAAAAAAAATATGTTATACTTCAAAAAAAGCGTTACCTTTTATTCCTGCCACATTTACTCTTTTACCATGCACAAGATAATAACCCCTCTTCCTCCGGAATTAACCCAATGGTAGTTCCAAAAAACTAGAAGTGGTAGTAAAGAAAGAGAAACAAAAGGAAACGGCAGGCGAAAAGACGCCAAGGTGAAGGATAAGTATCTTTCACAAGCCCCTGATTGGGCAAAATTCCCGAATGCATGACAAATAAAAATATTAGCTTGTTAACACACGTATTTTTTTTTTTTGTCTTGAGGAACAATAATAATGCAGCCGTCGCGGATTCTTGGATTACTTTTGCTTTAAATGCTTTAAGCTAATGTGAACTCTGTGAACTGGTAGGATTGAATGAACCTTAACTTAAACCAGGTTTGTCTGAGATAAACCATCGTACAAAAGCGAATGCATGGGTGTGTCATTATCGCTGATTATAATGATGTATTGAAAGAAGTTTTGGATCTCGCCGTAATAGTAAGCAGTAAATTCTAATAAATGGTTCCCTGTAAAAACCAATTGTATATACGCACCTTTCATTTAATTTGCCAAATGGCTTTTGTAATGAATATTAGATTTAAACTTTTTTGGGTACTTTTGCCTTACCATTAACGAATGTAGGAAGGAAAGGGCTAGTGGATGCAGTGGGATGGTTGAAAAAAGAATTGCTTGTAGAGGTTGTTAAATAAAATAAAGGGGTATTGTAAGATTTGGGTAGCTTAGAATATGATGGATCGAGTACCGTTAATTTCATTTCCTCCAAATTTGTCAGCGTATTGTTTGGATGGTAAAACAGTATCTCAGATCCATTAACGACACCGACTAAACGTGTAAAGTCAAATGAGGATAAAGTATAGAAATTGATACAATCTTTTGGATTCAAAGTGGATACAATGAAGGTGTAGGACTGCTAGTATTGTGTAGGATTTCTACCTGATCTTTGAATAACACATTGTTTTTGACTAATTGTTAAATAAGTGGAGATATGTGTATGCTTTCCAAGCACAAAATTGACTGTGTATGTGGGTCATATTGAGCTGACATTAAGACTTTTGGTTAATTGCCATAAAAATCTACCATCAATCGTTTTAGAGAAAACCAGAATGTGTTTATTGAGTGAAACTAGTCCCTATGATAGCATTATTCGAAATTACTATTCACTTATAAGAGAAAAGTTTCTTTAGCACAATTTGAATTGCAGAGCAGGTTCTGCATATTGGAAAAAAACGGGCTACACAACATGCAAAAAGAACAAAAAGACTCGTAACGATGCATCAAAAATCATTTCACGACACCTTTTTCTTTTCTCGTATTTCTTTTGTACATAAACACTTTCAACATGCATATATAAACGACTCTACAAAACATCATATTATGGCGAAAAAAGACTGTATTTGTATGCACAAAGTCATTATTTATATTATCTTTACAAAACAGTTCTTGATTTTATAATCTTTCTCTATTTGCACTTTTCATGTGTTCCTATACTATGCATTGCCAAACGAGATAAACTTGTCTCAAATGACTACTAGCACCGCCAATAATTCATCAATTGCTTCTCAACAAAAAAGGAATAAAAGATGTCAGTGAAGAGAGCAAAAGTGTTCTTAGCTGCTTCTATGAAAATGAAGACAGTGTATTTGAATAGATCTCTGAAGAATACTTGGGCAACTGACAGTCGGGGAGTATGGCCTGCCACCCATATTAGGTATCAGAGGCTGCTTTAATATACGCCGTTTTCACAGGACAAAAAACCACCTTTAAGTAACAGAGGAAGCTACTAAAAAAAGATGGAGTGCCGTTCTATCAAATGTAAAAAATATAGTATCAATCAAATATTGAATGATAATTATTGATAAACTTGTTATGTTTAAATAAAAAGATTCACTCACTGCTGGATTTTTCCTGTCCGTAGCACTTTTTTAAGTGTCACATACATCTATTTTTGTGGTATCATGGTATGCAATCACATTTTTATTTACAGATTAAGCCTTTAAATTTACAAATTGCTGTATTAGTCACTTGTCCAAGCAAGATTGCCCCCAAATTTTTCTTTCCGTTAATATGATTGGCTTTTGATTCTTTCCCAGAAGTGCTTGCTGAGAAATCCAGAGGTTATAAAAAAGAAATAAAAATAACCAGACTGCAAAAACTAACTGACTTTATTCAAACATAAAAATGAGGGTTTCTTATATACTTGATATCTAATGTTTACTATCGTCAATTTATTATTTGACGACGGCTTAGCAATTCATTCATGAAACAGAGGAGCTTGTCTATGAAACAGGCGAGGCTGTGTTTAGTTGACGATGAACAAATAAAAGGAATAATAATAAACATCCTGTGTTGTATTATGATATCATGTTACACTAATGATTTATAGAAAATACAGTTCATTGTTGTTGCAAGCTAAGAAATATAAACTTTAATCTACAACAAGACATTTTGTGTTACACCTCATAAATGTTATGTAGGCGCGTATACAACACTTGCACGTATAAATTTTTTTTTGAAAATGACCGTTACACTTCCGAGACTCGGAATTGTCACGGAAATAAGCTTTTAACATTGTGAAGGATGTAGCAATCAAACCCTTATCACTCTGTGACCTACTTTTACAAATAATTCTCCTCAACTAACTAATATAAATAGAGATCCTGGAAGAACCCAAGATATCTCTTTAGTCTATTTTACTTTGATTAAGAATAAACCCTTTGCAGGACCTTTAACTTAATCCCTTGTTTTATTTTTATTCTTTTTTTATTTTCAGTGTGAAACCCTCTAGTTTCTCCACATTTTTTTAAGTTATAACTCTGTAACTATCAAACCAACCTATCCTCTATCTACTATGGCTGATAACTCTACCCCTGCTCAAGTCCCTGCTATGGATCAAGAGAAAAATGTACCCGCTACTGGAACCGCCGCTGCTACTGACTCCAAAGTTAGTAGTGAAATGCAAGAGGTTGCCAATGAACTTCTGAAGTTAGGTGTTGCTGACAAGACTTCTCGCTCTGAAGAAGACACTATCATGGATGACGCTGCCGATTTGAACGAAGAAGATGAAGGTGAACTCACCGATGAGCAAGTCTTGGAAATGATGGGACAAGAACGCAAAGCCCTCGCCAAGGAAATGGGTAAATACTACAAGCGTGCCACCCCTCGAACCGAGAAGGAGAATGAAATCTGTTACGAGATTGCCAACAAGATCAAGAGACTAACAGTGACTATGAGCTCCTACGAGACCGCTTTGAAACCGGATGCTGCTGCTCTTAAAGGTGCCATGGCTTCCAAATATGCCACGCATGCTACTACCCAAGGAGGACTACCTCTCAGCCGCAAGGATCTCCCCAAGTGCTATGTAGAAGGAAAACCATGCAGACAATTCTCAAGAGAAAGACCTTTCAAGAATATTGAAGAATTCTTGACCGCTTTCGAGGAACTGATCATCTCTGCCGATCAGGATCTGGTGACCGTCTGGAAGAAATACTTGCCATTAACTATCTCGGACGACCAGAAGACTTGGATGAGAAAGGAAGTATTGACTTGTGACACCTGGGACTCTGCCAAAGAAGTTATGAAGGAAAAGTATGGCAACCGCCAGTTGAGACTCTTGGCCACGCAAGAACTGATCTCTATCAAGATAAAAGTGGGAGAAACGGTGTCCGACTTTGACACCAGGTTCACTCGCGCCCTTGATGAGTCTGACTTTGATGTGAACTTACAGTTCATTGCCGACCTGTACTTTCTTGCTCTGCCTACCAAATGGCAACCCAACATCCTCACTCTTGTAAGTGCCAAACAAAAGGATAAGGAACGCTGGACTGCCGAAGACGTGGTCAAGGCCGCTATCACTCTCTTTGATAACAAGATTCCTTCTGCCAGTGATATCTCCAACGCCGTCATAGCCAGTGATACCGCTACCATCAAAAGAAAGATCACTTCTGATCAGGGTGACTCTCGGGGAAGCAAAAGAAGAAATCCCTCTGCCAAATATTATTGCAAGGTACATGGGGACAATAACTCGCACGATTCAAACCAGTGTAACCAAAACAAGTCTGGGGAATCCTCTTCGTTTGCTGGGTCGTCTAGACCATCCCGTCGTATGCTTGGTGATCGTAACCAACCTCGCGCCGCAACAAGTAACCCTTGTCGGTACTGTGAGAAGGAATGGTCCCGTGGCCATCGCTGTGACGAGTACCTCGCCAGCCGCAATATTAATAAGACAATTCTGTCAATTACAGCCAACAGGCAACAACAACAAGAACAACAGTTCGATCAGTATGAATGTAAGAATAACAAAATTAATAAGTATTCCTCATACAAAGGTCTAATTACTCCTCTTCTCATTAACGATAGAAAACTCAAAGGAAAGATTGACACTGGAGCTGAAATATCTTGTATAAATAAATACGTTCTTGACGTTTACTTCCCTCAAATTAAAATAAATAAAATTAAAGGAAATATAAATTATCTTGACAAAAATACTAAAAGAATCGGACAAACCGAACCAATGAAAATAAGATATCTAAATGCTATAAGTTTTGAATTTTCCTTCGAGGTTGTTGAATTTAATAATGTTCTTCAAACTGAATTTGATGTATTACTCGGAGAAGATATTCTTGACAATCTCAATATTGGTCTCACTAATGTCGCTTACAAATATCCGGAAGATAAGGAAGCTATTGAAAATCTTCAATTTGAAAGTGCGAATCACGATCCTTCAAATAAATATGATCCTGAAAACGCAGATTATGGTACTTCAGAAGAAAGAGAAAAATTCATGAAATTTATCCAACCTTCCATCCAAAGAAATGAAAGTATAAAAGCTGGACAATTCTGTAACTTACCTGAAAGTATCGTAAGAATTCCCATAAAAAAGGATGCTACAAATTGTTATATTCCTCAGTACCCTATACCATATCATGCTATCCCCGAGATAAGAAAGCAAGTAAATGAATGGATGGATGCTGGAATTGTGGTTAAATGTAAACCAAGCAATAAATATAACTCGCCATTACTCGCTATTGGAAAAAAGGATGAGAACAACAGGCTTACAAAAACACGAGTATGTCTGGACTTAAGAAGACAGAACATGAACATCGATGATTCACTTGTAGAAGATTATACTGTTCCAAACATCCAAGATATTTTTGCCAAGGTATCCCAAGGAAAAGTGTTTAGTCGTTTAGATTTAAAATCAGCCTATAACAGCTTTAAAGTGGATGAACCTAGTCAAGAAGTATTATCTTTTACCTTTGATGGACAAACATACAAATGGGTAGGAACATGCTTTGGGCTTAAATTCGTAACCAGTCAATTCTGCAGAGTAATGAACATCATCTTTGATGGCGAAGCACAAATTGCTACATATGTAGACGATTGCTGTATCTTCTCGGATGTAGAAAATCATGCCGAAATAGTGAATAGAGCAATCGATAAGCTCACTGAAGCTAACCTTAAAATCAATTATGAAAAATGTACCTTCTTTAAAACAAGTATATACATGCTAGGCTTCGTTATCGGCCCTGGTATTACAAAAATTGATCAACGAAGATTGTCTAACATCGATGAGTGGCCAATCCCAAAATCTGCCGAACAAGTAAGAAAAATTATGGGCGTCGTATCATATTTAAGAGCGTATGTACCCATGATATCAAAAATTGCAGCACCTTTGGACGCACTCCGAAATGATAAGAATGTTCTCGAAAAATGGACACCACTCCATACCGAAAGATTGAATAGTATAAAGAAGATACTTATGTCAAAAGCTATCTTACACACTCCTAAAATGTCTGAAAAAATGTATTTGGAAACTGATGCGTCACAATATGCAGTATCCGCCATTCTCACACAAAGAGATGAGCTAAATAGAACTGTCATTATTGCTATGGCTAGTACATCATTACCACCATCTGCCCAGAATTGGTCTGTGAATCGTCGTGAATTATTTGCTATTTATTATGGATTTCAAAGATTTCGTTCATTGCTTTTAGGACACCCAAACATAGAAGTTTGGACAGATCATCGTGCTATCACATTCTATTATACTACACATATTCCAAACCGAACAATACAATCTTACATGGATGTTTTAAGCGAATTTTCCTTCACAGTAACATATATTAAGGGATTGGATAATGTACTCCCTGATCTCCTCAGTCGACTGTACCCTCCTTGTATTGAAGATAAAGAATTAGAAGATGAAGAAGATAAAAAAATAAGACAATTAAATCGGATCATATTAGAAAGAAGAAAGAAAATGCCTGTTGAAAGTTATAAAGTAACAGATAAAATTACATCAACAGATAGATTTATTTATAAACATCAAATACGAAGTACCGATAAACAAATACACATATTGGCCGTAAAATTAAACTCTACAAAACATAAAGAGAACTTACCAGATTACATTACCCCTCCAATCGAACAGAGACAAAAACTATTATATGATGCACATCAACTAGGTCACTTCGGGACGGACAGTATTGTAAAAACCATACATTCTGACGGACTCCATTGGACAGGAATCTTTACTGAGGCTAAACAACTTGTGAATGAATGCATCGACTGTGCTCGTCATAATGTAGCCCGTAAAGGCTTCCATCCACTAAAATCACTTATATCTGCTGATCCTTTCGCACACATTTCCACCGATATGGCTGGACCCTTTAGTGTAACTGCCAATAATAATGTCTATATCTTGGTTGTTGTTGACATCTGTACTCGCTATATCATAGCTCGAGCATTACCCAATAAACAAAGTGATACGATTGCAAATTCACTATGCCAAATATTTGGCGACTATGGATTGCCTACTAGGGCCTTGGTCAGTGACAATGGTAAGGAATACAAGAATGTGCTATTAGCATCCGTTACAAAGACGTTAGGATTCGCCCATAGATTTTTCACACCTTACTACCCACAAGCTAACGGCTGTGCTGAAAATGCTGTAAAAATAATTGTTAATACAGTCAGAAAATTGTGTGGTAACTGTCGTATTTGAGTACGATTCATTTAAGAGTAAATAAATAAATCGTATAAAGTTATAATTTATAAAATAAAATGTCTTTGAATGTTGAGTAATAGCATACATATGTATACTACTACACAACTACCTCTACCTCGAGTACATACTTCTATATAAAAGGTGGCATGATTGGCTTAAATGGATATAGGGATAAAAGTTGCATATAGAATAATACACAACTGAGTTACTATACCTAAATTGGAAAACTAAAAACCCACTCCAATTAAATCAAGAATATAAAAAAGAGAAATCTAATAATGATAGTTCCCTCAATGGATTAGCTACCCATCGAGAGAATAGAACAGCTATCATTATCAATGGTTCATTTATTTATATATTGATACAAATTATACGACTGATAAGTGTATAATAGAAATAGTGCATAATCAAATGGATGCCTACTTTCTGCAACCAAACATACAAACATCGATAAGATGTTCTATATTTGGGATCATATCTTATTCATTCACAGATGGGTTAAAAGAACCCGTTGAATCAATAAGAGGTCAAACATTACAAATATGTTCTGCCGAAGCCAATTAACCATAATTCATGTTATGCCCCTTTTGACAGCTACCGTTACACATTATCTTACTGGTTCTTTCTACTCCGAAAAACACAATAAGAAGTGTTCCCGGATCCTTTGATCTAGGACAATGTTAATTGAAGTCAATTCTAACGAGTAGAATTCATTTAACAAAAGGCGGGAAACTGAGTATAGATTTATTCCAAAACCAGAAAGGTTGACTCACTAACTTCCAGGGGCAGTTGTTCAATATAAAAGGATTGATTATTTTATAGCAGCAGAGTTCTTTAGTTTATTTTTTACCTACAATAAAAAATACACATTTATCTCATTATTTTTACCTGGTGCTATTTTATCAAATACCACAGTAACGACACCAGTCGTTGGGACAGTATATTACCTGCTGCACAACTTTGTTGCAATCTAAAGATAAGAGACCGTACCGGAAGTAGTCCTTTCTCACTTATGTTTGCTCGTAAATTTCCAATCGTCCAAGAAGATTCAAATTCTTCAGTTCAGACTCCACTTCCAAAAAAAGTAATCACAACTGACGATCTTATAAAGAAAGCCGAATACATGGCCTCAATCGTATTTCCTGCTATTCATGAAAGAACAAAAGCATTAATGGAAGTGCAACAAAAAACATTCAATGATAAACATTACCTCATAGATATCCCAATCGGATCTGTCGTAATGGTCAAACTGCCATCCAGAGCAACCAAACTATCACCTCTTTATGAAGGACCCTTCACTGTCACTACCAAAACTAAAAACGGCACATATGTATTGAGAGACAGCATGAATGAGTTATTACACAGAGATTATGTACCTTCTGAATTAAAAATGGTGTCGATCGATGAAACTGCCATTGAGGATGAACTCTATGAAGTCAAAGAAATTCGTGACCATAGAGGACCTGAGAATAACAGGGAATATTTGGTATGCTGGGTAGGATATGGTGAACGCGAAAATTCGTGGCTGGAAGCATCTTCATTCTCGGATCCCGAAACAATTCGTAAATACTGGAATAAAGTGAACAAGCAAAAACTGTGATAATTGTAGTATAAAAGGGAAATAAATATGAATAAAAAAACAAGTAAGAAATGAGACTCTTTGTTCCTTTATTTTAAGTTGGAGAGTTTGTCATGATAAAAATAGAGGTCCTTTTATATTCAATTATTACTTCAAAGATTCTTTCTGCGTAGATCGAATTTACTATTCCCGAAATCTGGGAATAGAAGGAATTAGATTCATAAATCAGTTACATATGAAACTTGACATATTATTTGTATAATATGTGTCTGTGATTCATATCCAGAATCTACTAGCGACTCATCGTTTATCCATTCTATGATTGCAATCGTTGATTGGATTACTGGATGAATTATTTGGATCTAGAAGATACGGCAGCTGCTCAACCAACCGGAATAGAGCATGGGGTTTGATCTCGGTATAGTTAATGAGCCGTGCTGGAACTGTGTCGAACAATAGGAATGATATTCGCTAAAGTAGGAGTTATAGTATATAATGTGTATGTATTATAACTGAAGTGACAAATTAAGTAGTAATTATATTCGATTTATAAGGAGTAAATACGACAAAAACAACTTGACCAGGAGCGTAATCAACAAATTGTACACAACACGACTAAAAAACAAATGGTAATTAACAAAATGCCTACTCGTAAAGAAACTCCAAAAAAAGAGCTTACCAGTAGAAAACGTAAAAGTCTTGAACCTCAAGCGACTCTGATGCGACAACGTGTGTTGCGAAGTAAAACAAAAAAACAAAAGTACACCAAAGCTTTGAAGGCACTGTAAAAAAAAAAAAAATTACAACAAGCCTCCAGATCTTTGTGGTTCCGACATTTTTTTGTAATTATGCATGACGTACACTCAATTGGACAGGATATCCGTATCCAATGTATCTACACATAAGACAAACTGCATTGGTATAAACAGCTATCAAATATAATTGATGTAATTAATGAATAATTGCTTAATTCGCGCGCTACGCTGACGCTGGTGGGGGAGCATGTGGTGAAATACACACATAACAATATAAAATATAATTAATATTGGCTCACAGCCAATAATACAAAACACATAAAATTGCATATCAATACCATACAACCAATAAGAAATTCAATATCATAAAAGATAAGGACATTACTGTATAAATATCCTTATCCCTCTATCCATTAGTCATAACCGAACACAAAGTACCAGATTACATATAATCACTCCCATATTAAGAATGAAAGAAATAATAATTTGTGTTACACACAAATCCAAGCTTATCAGAAATATACCTCATATATAGACTGTGAACTCAGGCTATAACCACAGATCAATCAATTATCACATACGTGGATAAGGATGTAGCAATCAAACCCTTATCACTCTGTGACCTACTTTTACAAATAATTCTCCTCAACTAACTAATATAAATAGAGATCCTGGAAGAACCCAAGATATCTCTTTAGTCGATTTTACTTTGATTAAGAATAAACCCTTTGCAGGACCTTTAACTTAATCCCTTGTTTTATTTTTATTCTTTTTTTATTTTCAGTGTGAAACCCTCTAGTTTCTCCACAGACAGTTTCATCGAGAGTAGTAGATAAGACAGCAACTTGGTTATTGCTAGGATTGCTTACCTTACTGGCAAAGTACTTCTTTCTTTCGGGGCATTCGGATAAGTGTTCTGGAGAAAACTTAACTACCCTGCAGGATAAGCACTTTTGTTGTTTACGGATGTAAACGCGCTCATCATCATTCAACTTGTATGTGGGATCAAAAACCTTTTCATAGTTAATGTTGGACTTGTTGAAGTTGGACTTGATAGTGGATTTCTCATCTAGCTTTCGTTTCTTGGAAGCATCCTTGGAAGAACTAGAGCCCGAAGAAGAAGGCAAAGAAGAAGAAGAGGAGGAAGAGGAGGAAGAGGACGAAGAAGATACTTTGGAACTACCATTGTTCCTGGCTTGTATTTCTTGTAATGAGTTTTCAAGATTACCAAGGTGATAATTCAATGCATCAGAAACACGACTGAAGTCGCTGTAGAACTTAAGGAACTGAGATTCGCTGTGGGTAGCATACTTGCTTACCATTGAAGAGTCAGGACCATGAATTTGTTCATATTCAACCATTCGTTCTTGAACCTTGTCTTGAAATTCCTTGGTGTGGAGAGACGAGAGAAAGCCAACGGTGAAGAAAAAGTTGTCATGAGTTTGAACTTTAGCAGCACGAAGATAAGAACCGAAACGATCAGTATACTCAGCGAGAGGCTCGTGTGAATACTGTCTCATACTATGAAGCATGAAATTGACCTTGATGAGACCAAGACGGGCAAAGGGATCAAATCGATGTTCCAAAGTCTTCTTTGCTTCAGACCATGTCTTCTTTTTGTTTTTAGCGCCAAGCTTGAAGTTTTGAAGAAACCAAGAGCTGTAATTGTCATTGTTTTCGAAACTTGCCTCCAAATGAAATAGCCAGTGAAGTTCCACGTTAACACCATGGTTCTTGTAAGCACGCTCGAACTTTCGGATAAAAGAATTAAGAGAAAGGTCGTCCGAAGAACTGGAGTCGGGATTGGTAGTACACTCGGAGTACTTGACGTTAAAAACAGGAATGTCCTTGGCAGGGATATCGGAATGATCCTTCTCCCTGGTAAAAGTAGAAGAACCGGCGTCATTCAAGCTTAAAACTTGAGTTTGGTTGGAAAGGAGACTAACCGAGGTATCCTTAAAGGACGAGTACAACTTGTTATCAGCGAGCAGTTGATTTCTGTAATAGGCAAAATCGTGCTCGAGAGAACGGGTCTGGTACTCACGGAGTTGGAAGTCAGCAACTGTTGTGGTAGGAGTACCCATAACAATTTTTTCCTTCTCAGTAAGTAGACGGAGTTGCTCTTGAAGGTTTCGAATTCTCAACAACACCTGCTCAGCATTTTCATCAAATGTATTAACAGCGGAAGTGGAAGAGGTACCAGAAGACACATGAGTATCGACTGGAATCGAATTGGATGGACGTAAAGAAGAACTATGAAGCTCTACTTCAGGGTTGTCAACGATCATGGGATCATTGATAGGAAAGTGTTGGGTTGGACCAACAACACGAGGAGCATCAGTATTCGCATTATCAGCCGTACCAGCAGAACCAGAAGCACCAAAAGAAGCAGTAGCGCCAGGAGAAGCAACAGGGGAGGTGGCACCAGAGTTACCAGTGGGCTTGGAAGGATTGGGTGTTGTGTATCAAAGTAAATGTAAAATTATAAAGACAGTTATAGAGTAGTTTGAGACTGTTTATAAGATTGTCCTTTATTATGAAATAAAAACCTCTAGTATTTATATAAAAGACTTGTCTGCTGAGTTATCACTTTGATATTATTGAAAGTTGTTCTTCGTTACCAAATATAGATACCAATATTGCTTGTTGCTTCACTAATGCACGTGTACTCAATGACTTAGTTTCCTTATACAACGGTATTCTCGTGCTAACGAAATACTAATGATATAATATCTAATAGTACTAACTATTTCTTTTTGGTATGATTACTAAATCATGAATGATGTATAGATGTTGATATGTTTCTATTGACAATAATATGAGTGTAGCCTAGCTAGATCACCACATTGGGAGAATTCATTTAAAAAAATGTGATAATTGTAGTATAAAAGGGAAATAAATATGAATAAAAAAACAAGTAAGAAATGAGACTCTTTGTTCCTTTATTTTAAGTTGGAGAGTTTGTCATGATAAAAATAGAGGTCCTTTTATATTCAATTATTACTTCAAAGATTCTTTCTGCGTAGATCGAATTTACTATTCCCGAAATCTGGGAATAGAAGGAATTAGATTCATAAATCAGTTACATATGAAACTTGACATATTATTTGTATAATATGTGTCTGTGATTCATATCCAGAATCTACTAGCGACTCATCGTTTATCCATTCTATGATTGCAATCGTTGATTGGATTACTGGATGAATTATTTGGATCTAGAAGATACGGCAGCTGCTCAACCAACCGGAATAGAGCATGGGGTTTGATCTCGGTATAGTTAATGAGCTGTGCTGGAACTGTGTCGAACAATAGAAATGATATTCGCTAAAGTAGGAGTTATAATATATAATGTGTATGTAGTATAACTGAAGTGACAAATTAAGTAGTAATTATATTCGATTTATAAGGAGTAAATACGACAGTATATACAATTTTTCAAAAAAAGCCCGAAAATTAGCCAAGTTTTACGAAAAAAGGAAATCAATAAATTACGGTACGATGCAACTTTAGGTTCTTTGCCATGGTTCATTTCTCCCTTTTAAAGATTCTTTTAACTAGCCCTATTCCTTGGCTGGATGACACCAAATTCGACTATTTTTGACCTATGTTTACAAAAGGAACATATCAAAGTGGTTAAAAAAATGAAATGAAATTACAATGTCAATTAAAGTGAAAGGATAGAAGATACAAGCTAACAAGATGAATTCAATTCTCGATCAAAAATGAAAAAGTAAGCTTGGAGTTTTTAATGCCGACATGGACCAACAGCATACTCTGCTTGCTTGCGCACGACTCTCAAAAATTGAAATACCGCACGCCTTGCTAATATATTTTCAGGAACAATGTGAAAAAAACGGTACAGGTAGAGGTTTCAATAGAAGCTGTTTCGCCAACTAGACATTTATTATGATGAATCATTTACTTGTTCTAAAATAATGCCAAAGTTGCATTATAAATAAATGTTCATCTTCCGATATAAAAGCGCTGTGGTTTTATTCAAAAAAACAAAACCAAAATACAGTATGTATGCTGGAACGTAGACTGAGGATGTACATTGAAATTGGTTTGCTTTTTCACAAGTCTGATCACGCTTGCTCGAGCAGATAGTCTAATCTTTTAAGTATGTTGTTGCTTTTGAAGAATAACCTTTGTAAATTTCCAGCAAAAAATACAGTGTTAGATTCATTCTAAGCTCCAAGTAATTGCTGCTTTATACCATGTGATCGAGTTATTTGCATTGAGGTATTTACACGAACTAACAAAAAACTGTCGGAAGAGGAAAACATGAAATTTTCTATCTTTTTTACATCAATAAATAATCATCAACGCAAGCTAGTTTTAACACGAGGAAACAAAAACTCAAGTGTTTTCAACTGATGCCAGCCTTTCACTTTGAACTAAGCGACTTGTTTGGTATCAGCATTGA
Organism: Mucor piriformis; assembly: GCA_943193625.1. Taxonomy (NCBI): domain Eukaryota; kingdom Fungi; phylum Mucoromycota; class Mucoromycetes; order Mucorales; family Mucoraceae; genus Mucor; species Mucor piriformis. The sequence continues at coordinate 1,089,756 of OW971868.1, read as the reverse complement.
AAATCGTTTAGCCATAAAATAACCTACCTCAGCTCTCCAATAACCCTTGAACAACAACCCATGACTCTTACTGTAACCAAAATAGTTCGGGATGTTTTATCTGTGATCAAGTTCTACGAATCAACAAAGATATTTCTGAAGCCGATTCCGATAGATTTTCTAGATCCCGCTATAATAAAACGTAAGCCCTAATGCCATTATAGCTTGAATCAATCGCAAATTATTTACCACCGATTAGTCCGAGATCCTTGTCTAGAAATTTTAGGGAAGAACATACTAAGGCTCCTAATAAGGGCGTAGTATAGCTGTGGTGTTTTAGGATTGAATAAAAAAAAATAGAAATAAAAACAAGTATAAGTACTTTGAGACTGCTTATAAATGTTTATTAAGAGTTAAAAAGTTATCCTTTTAAAAGATGTTTTTAGAGGGGTATTTATATTCGAATGTCAAATCAAGGGGCTTGCTTTGATATATTATTTTGGAGAGAGTTGATAACAATAACAATAACAAATATCAAATATGGGTTATTGTGTTACCGTGATAATTATGCTAATTATGAGGTGTTATTATAAAGAGAGTATGTGGATCACCACAATAGCTACACGGTAATATAATATTTAACTGCGTTAGTAAACCTACTAACATATATTAAATAGAATCGTGAAAGCGTGTATTTTGAGTCATGGTAACTGGCTGTTAAGCAACTTTTCTGCAAACCACAAACAATCTACAAAAGTCAAAAATAATGGATTTAACAGAGGTATGACTAGATCAACACGAGAACAAATATTATAAAAGGATTGAATTATTTTCAAAAAGACAGTAGTGGAACAGAGCTATTGTGTGTATATGGATTATGTTGTGCTTCGAACAACTCGTTTATGGACAAGATAGATAAAAAGGGTCAGTTCCGGATACTTTTAATATCATCGTGGATAAGTGGAGGATAAGGAAGAGCCAGACAAATGAAATATATTACATGATTCATCAAGTTAACTGGAACATAAATTAAATTCTATCAACTCGGTAATACCTTTCATGGTTTTAAATCAGTGAAAGGCATGGAAACAGGGATGCAACATTCACCAAGGCTAAATTTTATTATTTAAAATTGGACTTACCATGGCAAGAACTTATCATACGTTTGCGGGTCGGTAAAAAAATATGAGTATATATCAGGATACATTGATTGCAATGACACCTTCCGCATTTTCCCAAAATGAAAATAAATGGCAGTCAAAAGGTTGAATGTTTGATAAATTGTTATACTTTAGTGGTTTGTTTGTTTGTAGGGATGGGTAAATGGAAATAATTTGTATACTGGTTGATATTTACTAAGAATGCGAACAAAGTGTGTGGGGGATGGTAAGCTAAACTTATTCAATAATGTAGGGTGTAATGTCTATAATATGGGGCACCATGTGGATTTGAATTTCCTTTAAGCATTAACATTATGTATGAGTACATAGAGACACAATAGTGCCTTTTAGAGCAGTGATGCATCTATGTAAAGAATATGTTAAAGAAGGGGGGGGGTTTAGCAATGTTTTTAAAAATTACACCTGCGTACGGTAAACAGATTTCAATAGCCTAAAATGATAATCAAAGAACTAATACAAAGAGAGATTAACATGGTATTTTAATAGGAATGGTTAACAATTCCCACTTACTAGGAAAAAGCAAAGCTATTATCAGCAATGCCAAGACATATAAAAAAATTGACACTTGTTAACGATGGCGTAGTTAAAAAGAGTACACATAGCATGTATTTTGAGAAACAAAATTAACAACTGATATCAAGATATAGCTTTACTGTTAAAAGATGAAAGCGCAACATGTGTAAGTAAATCAAAGCATATTTATTTTGAAAAGGGCTTTACGTAAATTTATAGATAACAAATATGGTATCAATGCGCCAAGTATATTCGAGAATCTCGTATCTTTCCAGTCAACCGCCTTTCATCCAATTAATGAAATGCATATGCTCTTCAATATTGCCAAATATATATTTTCAATGCTTCCCCCAAGATATAATTAACATATTAAATACTGCGGTAGTGAGGAGCAATATCCATTTGAACTCTCAAACAATGCATTCGCTATCAAGTAAACTAAGGATGCATCTAGGCCACCTAAACCAGCATCATGCTTTAAAGGAAGCTGGCTTTCAATGGAAACCAGCAATGAAAAAGGCTTGTATAGTTCTGCTGAATGGTAGGATTGGCTTCTTTATTGTTTACCAACCGTCATCTTGTCCCAATTCGATAATCCTCAGGTATTCAAACGGGTTTTTTAACTTGGTACATAACATTGCAGTTTTCAGTTACTGATACTAATAACAAAGAAATTGACAGTTACGTACACGAACCTGTTTCGTTATTTCCATAGTCTATAATCTCTAATCCACCCTTTGCAGATGTTTCAAGCATTGGTTTAAATTCATTGACAAACTCAATGCTGAGAAAAAAAATTCCAATTGTATCTACAAGATAAACATGCACCTACTTTGCTATATCCACTTTTATCATTAAACAACGTTCCATTCTTGGCTGCGTTTCTATTCGGTGGTGCTGGGTAAACAGCGAGTATAAATCTGTACGTTCCATAATGTTATTGGCATTTCACTAGCGTTTGCTCTTGATCTCATTTTTTTTTGTATGCTCCTAAGATGTAAGTTTTTTTTTTTTGTCGCGATTATGAATTAAAGTATTTCTCTTTGGTAATACTGAGTTTGGCGCCGTTCTAAATATCAAACCAACCTGATGGATCTTGCAAAAAATGTTTGTATAGCATACCTGGCCCATCAAAAATATTGAAATCGATGTCGCGTCCACCCAACCCGCTGGGAAAACTTTGGCAAGATTCCCAAGTCTCAGCTGCTATTTTCAAACAGGGTCTATATCGTTCAATAATACAGCGTGGCGGTGAACATGTTTTGTTTCATTTTACCTATAAGATTGGAAGGTAAGTCTACTTTCCAAGCGAAATAGGATCCCGCATTCGACATAATCGATAATATCTGGAAACAAAAACTTTGCCTTCAATTATTATTTAAAAATACACATTGATCCAATTTAACATAAGTTTCTTTGATATTGTATGTAGTTAATTTTAGACTTCTTTTGGGCGCCAGTCAATGCTTTCCTATCAAATATTCCCTGTTCAGTGGTGGTTCCGCTTCTAGTAGTTATCGGATTCTTCGATCCAAGTATTTTGTTACAATATTAAATAGGGCGTGGTTTTTATTTTTGAAGCATCTTAGAGGACATGGTTTACAATACATAGGATCAGACGGATTTGCAGTGTTTAACAAAAGAAAGCAAAATCCCAATATTAAAAATTATGACTTAACGTTACAAGATTTCCAGTATCAAGAAGTTGAGGCTCTATAACAAAAGATAAAAGATGAAGCTGGAATAACAACAATCAAATCGAGTGCACCAACAGCGCAAACCTCCATTTCTACTGCTTACAACAATTACGCCATATATGCCTTAAATAACAAAGACGTTTTGTTTAGCTATTACGGTTTTCAACAAGCCAAGGATCGCTTTCATCTATATCAAGGCCGTCAAAAGGCACTACAGATAATGGTAAACATTTTGGAAAACGGAATTAAAAAGTATGACAGAAGGCAGAGGAAAAAGAAAAAAAAAGGCAATAGAGCACACGTTAAATGTCCAACAGACAACAACCAAGTAAGTTGACATAGGTTATACTATCTATTTTTTCACTCAAGCTAATGTGCTTTATAATGTAGGCATAAATGGAGACCCGCCAAGTTTCATCAAGATGTCGCTAAGGTTCCATTATTAGTTTTTGGTGATGGCAAGTTCAACAAAGATTCTGTAAAGCTGAAAGGTCTTAAAACTGGGGTCACTGGTGTTCCTGTGAAGAGCCATTAAAGAATTTGCTTTCGGTGTTACGGTGATTCACTTAACAAGGTAGAAGTTGTCAAATGTCATGGTGTTCTTGAATGTTCAAATTGTAAAACACTCTGGCAGAGAGACACCAACGCCGTAAAGAACATGTCTCTCACAGCATCATCCATTTGGGATGGTTATAATCGTCCACCTATGTTCCAACACCCTACCATAACCACATGATTAAGCTTTTTATATTCTTGATCGCCGTAACAAAAACACGGTTTTCCTTCTGGAATTTAGATTTTTACAGGTAAAATATGTCTTTATTCGTCTTGAACCAATTTTCTTTTATCCAAAAAAGGTAAGCTAAACATCTAAAAATTAAATTTTTCATTCGTCTAGAAAATAACTAACATCGTCCGAATTTGAAGTAGAAGTAGTGTTTGGCCAAGTGTCAGAAGAGCTGTCAAAATTAATTTATGTTCCGCTTTATCTTCAACCGTGGAAGAGGATCCTATTTTTCTTTTACATTACTTTTTTTTCTAAATGGCAATACCTGATTCAGGATTCAACTTGACTGACTACCCTGTCATTGTTGGTATTGATTTTGGTAAATTAATAAGCATAGTCCAAGTATTGAAACTAATCTTATATAATGAGTCTAGGCACAACGTTTTCTGGCTGTTGTTATGCTTTTGCTCAAAATGAAGAGATCATTGACATTGTTAAATGGTAAAATAAATAAAAAAAAAAGAAAATGTTTACAACAAGCTTACAACGAAATAACAGGCCAAAGCAAAATAACAATGTTTACCCTAAAGTAAAAGAGATGATCTGGTCAATGTAAAATAACTTTCTAATTAAATTATCTGGTAGACACCCACTTTATCATTATACCGTAAAGGATCCACGGAGATATTAGATTGGGGGCATAGTGCCAGAAGAACAGCAATGAAGCCTAACAGTAATGACTTGCTACTTTTGTCCAAGTTTAAACTATATCTTGATGAACATTTGCAAAACGAATCATTACCTAACGGATTAGATATCATTGATGTTATTGCGGATTATCTTTACCTATTTCATAATCATGTATGCTCAGAATTGTTGAAGGGATTTGCTGGAAATTATGACCAAACTAATTTTCGCTATGTGAGTTTTTTTTTTTTTTTCTTTTTTTTTTTGAAATTTATCTTTTTTTTTTTTCTTTTTTTTTTGTTAGTGTTTGACAGTTCCTGCAATGTGGTCCGACCGTGCTAAAGCGGCAATGCGTGAAGCCGCAATTCGTGCAGGACTTGTGTCACGTACTGATCCTGCTGAAAGGTTGATGCTTATTTCTGAGCCTGAAGCTGCCGCACTATACTGCGAAAAAAAATCGGAGCAATTCAATCTTTGTCATGGGCAAAGATTCATGATTTGTGATGCAGGTGGTGGAACTGTTGATTTAATTGTGTTTGAGATTGATCAAAGCGAGCCAACTAAAAAGTAAAACTGCCCCCAATATGTCATCCAAAAAAAAAAAAAAAAAAAAGTTTATAACCAAGAAACCAATTTAGGCGCACATTAAAAGAAGTTACCAATGGCCATGGTGCAACTTGCGGGTCCGGGTTTCTAGATTCTAGAATGAGAGATTATTTTACTCGCAAATTCTCTCATATTGGACCTGTTAATGAATCAGCGATGGAACACATGATGGAAGCATTCGTTAATATTATCAAGCCAGAATTTGACGGTTTAGAAGACCATTTCTTGGATGTGCCTGCTTCGATGGGTCTTGGAGACCTTACTGATGAAACAATTGGACTAGATAATGGCTTGTTGCATTTATCTGCCTATGAACTTCGCAATGAGGTCTTTGAACCTGTTGTGGCTCAAGTTCTGTCATTGATCGAAGAGCAATTAAGCCAATCACCTATTATGGAGGCAATTTTTTTGGTAGGTGGATTCGGACAATCAAACTATCTCTTTAGACGCGTAGAAGATGCCTTTTCTGAAAGGGTTGGCATGATTGGAGTACCGCCTAGGGGTGAATTAGCTGTGGTTCGTGGTGCTGTTTATTTTGGTCTGAACCCTCAGGCTGTTACTGAACGTATCTCCAGAAGAACCTATGGTGTTGAAACTCGAATGCTGTTCCAAAATGATATTGATCCACCAGAATTGTCTGTTACTGGCATTGATGGGAAGGCTTATTGTAGACAAAGATTTAGTGTTTATGTTCAAAAGGGGCAAAGCGTGAAAGTAGATGAATGTGTATCAAAGAAATTCATGATTAGTTATCCAAACAACACCGACTCAGGTATATATAATTATATGCTATACACCTGTAAAAGGAGCTAACCTATTTATTTTATAGATTTGTACGCATATGATGGTGATGGACTAGTACCACGTCTTACCATGGACCCTGCGATCCATAAAGTTGGCCATTTCCCAATCCGTATGCCAAAATTGGATGGTATCAAACCTGGAGATAAGGTGAACTTGACAATCAAAATGTATTTCGGTCTTACTGAGATTAAAATCGAATCTACTATTCATGACAAAACATTTGTGTTTACTTCAGCTTTCGAAGCTTCTGATGCATCTAATCTGCGTAAAGCTACACCTTATATGAAACAACCCATTGGAATGTTACCAATAAGTAACTTTTCTCCAATAACTTCTAATACATATTCATCAACCGGTTACCCATCTTATCCTAATTTGATGCCAGAATTACATACACATACGGATAGCAGCCCCAATATTGGTTACAGCACTTCCATAAGCTACCAAAAAATGTACCCTCCACAGCAATCAGATAGACAGCCCTATACACCCCAACAACAACAAAGACAACTTTATCCATCTCAAGGCTACCACCACACTACTAATAATAACAGAGATTATCATCAAGTACAGAATAACTCAAAGTCTTATAATCAAAACATGTTTAATAAAAGCTGAATGCTTTCTTTTTATTCTGTATCTTTACCAAACTAACACTTGTTAATATGACAAAAAATGAATTATCAAATAAATACCTGTTTCTCTGATGATAGAGCTTGAAAGATAGGGTAAAAGGAACCTTTGTTAGAATGCCTGGAAATGTCACACGTTACATATGTGTCAGTTTAAGAACAGTAAAATGAACAAAGGTATTGTAGTAGTGACTATTATTAGTCTAATCAAGTAAGTATACTAGATGAATAACCCAAGTAGAAGAAGGTTTCGGTACCTTGAAAAAAACTCAATTAAAAAGGGTGGCACACAGCAATCGTTGAAACATTACCGAACAAAATTTAGCAGAGATTATCCAACTACCACTGTCGTCAATGATACCATCGTGTATGCTTTTGCCAATTCTATTGGCAAGAGAAAAAATCTGGCACTTTTTTTCACCTCGTGTACCCACTTTACAAACTGTCTAGCATCATCAATCGGATTTCATTTATAAGCAGCCAACTAACGAACAATTGTAATTACTTTATATTCTGAAACATAGAATAGAAGAAAAGAGCTGAATAGAGCTCAAAAACATAAAATGCTATTACCAGAGATGATATTCCCACAGTGTTTCTTTAAGTCAAAAATAGATTTAACCTTTTCTGCAGTTCCTGTTTAATTGAGCGTATCCTGAAATTTGGAAACTCGATGAACCGTCATAATCGTCATTGTTTAGATGTACATTTAGTGGAAAATTACGAAAATTCAATTTCAGTGTGATACAAGTTGATGACCCTGCGCGCGGCTCTGGGCTGTTACGCCTTCTTTTTTGGAGATGCTAAAAAAGATAGTAAAGGTTACCATAGCTTTGGTAGCTATTTATGTAGTAAGTAATGGCTCATGGTCTCGTCTTTCATAAACCTAATGTTGTGTTATAGGCCATCATTGCGATCTTAAGTTTCGATACACCACAACGATGGTAAGCTCATTTACTTAGTTATTCTTGACCAACAATAACGATTCTTGTTGTAGCTTAATGTTTTTGCATTGGGTTAGATTCCCTTTACATCCAAAATTTGATACGCCAGAGTACTTTGGATTTGGACGTAAGTAGCGACAGCGAAGAAAGAAAACATATTTGGGGTAACTTATTTAGGATGATAACTGTAGACAATCATGGTAGAAACATCAGAATACTAACTTCTGATAATGTAACCGTTGGTAAACAAGAAAAAGATGGATGTTAAGAGGATCAAATGCTGACGGGACTTTAGGCGCTTGGCATTTTTTACCTAAAGAATATTACGATAAGCATCAATTACGCGAACAAATTGATGTAGATGAACAAGTGTTTACCGAAGCACTCGCCAATCCTCTTTATGATACTGTTGTTTATTTCCACGGTAATGCACTTGATCGTGCTGCTCCATGGAGAGTTAATTTTTACAAGGTAAGATCCAAAAGAGTTGGTTTGAAGTGTGACATTTATGCATTTTATAGCAAATCTTGAACAGATTTGGCAATGTCAATATTATAACCATTGACTATCGTGGATTTGGAGACTCTGGTAATGAGATGATATATTATTGAGCTATCAATTAAAAGAGGGGTTATTAACACACTATAACACAGAGTCAACACCATCGGAACTCGGACTTGGTTTGGATGCACACGCAACACTAAAGTGGTTGAATGATCGAGATGGTAATTTGTAAATAAGAGTTACGGCATAATCTAAAGATACCCTTTGAAAGTTCCAAATAGTCGTATTATATTGATTGGACATTCTCTCGGTAATATACCAGAATTTATTTATATAGATAAAACAACTAATATATATTGTACAGGCACTGGCGTAGCCACACACTTGGCATATGATATGGCATTATCTGGTAAAGTAACCTTGTTTATTTATATTTCTATCTCTAATCAGAAAAGCTTAAATAGATAAACCAGCCAAAGCCCTTATCTTGAATGCAGGGTATAGTTCGATGGCCACACTGATTTTTGAGTACAATGTACTTCCGTTTTTTCCACTTTTGGCGCCGATAAAACGTATCCCAGATTTAGAACGTAAGATATATTTTTTATGTGAGCAAGGGGGGGTTAGATTTGAGATTAACTGTAGATTAAACAAAAATAGAGTGGCTTTTATCCAGATTGAATCACAAATTTGATTCCTTGTCTAGAATTAAGGTAACAATGAATAGAGATCTATCAAAAAAAAATCGAGATTAAGATGTTTCATGTGATTGTTATTTAGGACATTAATTGTCCCTTGTTGATAATTTATGGTGCCGCTGATATGGAGATTCCGATCATACATTCGCAAAGGTTATTTCTGCAAGCTATTTCAGGCATAGCAAAAACAGGCATTGAACAATCAGAAAAGAACAGTGACATTTCTCGTACTGTCGTTCCCAACGAAGCCGTTGTTTACAAGTCTAAAGATCATAAGACAGTCATGGTAGAACTCGAGCATGCTCATCACAACAATGGTATGCTATTGATTGAGTTTTAAGGGATCTATATACTAATCTACTTTTTTTAATAGTGGGATATTTCGATTACACTTACCAATCAATAAAAGATATACTTTAGTATCACGGAGTAGAAAATTCGGTTTGAATCGCACCCAATCGCCTCATTTTTTTTTTTTGTACGTTCATGCCTTTATAATAAACAGGATTTTTTTGCCAAGATTGTTCTTCTTTCTCACCCCCAATTATCTTTTCTAAAAACAAAACAAAACAAAAACTTGCTATGGGAAATACGAATTCCAGACTTCCAGGGGAGTGCTCGGATGAAGTGATGGCAAGTTTATCACCTCAAAGCCAAAAAAGGTTGAATCAACTTTCATATCCAAACTTTTTTGAGGCGGCAGCAATAACACCAGAACCACAACCTGTCTCACAAAGAAAAGGCACTTCTATATCAGCCAGTGTTGATTCAAACAAAAGCAATAAAAAAGAGAAGCGCAAGATATCTGCATCATCCGAAGAAAGCGACCGTTTAAGCCTGACACCAGTAACCCCACCTATCGAAACAAAAAATAGAGTCACCCATTTGAGTAGTAGTTCTTGTTGTAATAGTAAAATTGATTTTGAGATGATTAATGGAAGAAGATATCAAAGTTCACCGGGAATAAACTTTTACTTGCCGTGCGATGATGATGAAGCAGATCGACTAGTAATCATGGTAATTTTAAGCAATACTTTGAAAAAAAGATTGTGCGACTTATAGGTTACAATAGCATTTCTTGATCAAGTATGCGTTTCATGGCAACGTAGTTGCGCCAGTTATACGTAATCTACGAGTCAAATTAGAGGAGAATAAAGATTACACACCGAAAGTGCTCGATGTTGGCTGTGGTCCAGGAACTTGGTAATATATACATTCTTTCATTGGTGTGATTATCTTACGAATCATTCCGTTTAGGGTTCTTGAAATGGCAACCGAATTTCCTAATTCAGGTAATACAATACAGAAAAACTATGTGGCATATAAAACTAATCTTTTAGAGCATAGAATTCCATGGTATTGATCTTCGCACCATGTTCCCTTCCACCATAAAACCACAGAATACGTATTTTCTTCAGCACGATTTCCTAAAGAGTTTACCGTACGCTGATGAGACATTTGAATTTGTACGAATGCGATCTATGCTTGGTTTCATTACGCAAACGCAACTCGTGAATTTACTATCTGAAATTCAGCGAGTTTTAAAACCATTGGGATATATTGAGCTCCTTGATGTGGAATACCAAATTCACCGACCTGGGCCAATATGTGAAACCATCTTGAATCAACAATGTAAGATTTTTATTTTTTAAAATGCATGCATATCAACTAATCAGGTAGTACAGTGCAAAGCACAATGCAAAAGAAAGGGATAGATTTCTTAGCAAGTCATCATCTCTCTACATTACTAATGACCCAACCAGCCAACGGTGGGTTTATCGATGTGCATCAGCATCGGGTCACAATCCCAATCGGATGGGGAGGTCAATTAGGTGATGTGCATGCTCAAAACCTCTGCAGTTTCTTACAATCTATCCATCCTAATATCAAACAAAATATTGCGTATAATAACTACAATCAAACGATAGATTTGGACGCTTTAATCGAAAAGGCCATCAAGGAATGTACTACCATGCAATCCCATATGAACTGGTTTGTTTGCTACGGTCAAAAACCAGCAAATACAGTATGTACGGTTACACCACCACCATCTGTCAAAAATATGATACCAACTAAATACCCAAATACAGCGACTCCGCTTGCTTCGCCTAGTACCTCAACCATCGATTTAAAAACATATTATACTAATGAAGATGAGCACACTTGGGATTCAATTAATGATTTTGTTGATGGTTACACCGATTAACACCCATGTACACATACACACACTCTCTCCTTTTAATATATATTGTAAATACGACCTAAATACTATCTGACACTCACTCATCTCCCTTTATATGTATAATTCCCCTCTCTTAAGTTAAATTTAATAATACATGCAAAGAAAAAAAAAAGAGTACATAAACTGAAAAAAAGTTCTTTATTGGCTGTTTCCGACTTGCAAAAAAAAAAAAAAAAAAAAAAAAAAGAGCCGCGGAAAGAAAAATAATATAGAAAATAATGAAAATAAATTTTTTTTTGATGATTTTGATGGTGGGGGTAATATAATCACGCTTTTGTTAAAGCTTTATGAGCTTCAGCCAATTGAGCTTCCAATACACGGATTCTATTCTCCATTGAAATGTCCTTTGATGTTAAACCAGCCTTTTCAGATTCCAATACAGCAATACGCGTGTTTAAACGATGGTTGTCTGCTTCTAAATCAGCAACGCGCTCTTCCAGATGTTCCATCTTGACCAGCTTCTTTAGGCGAGATCGACGTGCTGCGTCGGTATTTTTTTGACGTTTCAAGGCGATTTCATCTTGATCGACAACAGGTGCAACTTCTGTAAGACGACGCTTAAGGACAGGAGCAGGTTGTTCCTTGACCATTATTGGAGCTATGGTAGGACGAGGAGCAATACGAGGAAGGATACTGACTGCTTTAGGCTGGATCGCAACAGTACCTATGGGTTTTACTGTGGTAATGTCAGGGAAAAGGGAGACATTCGATAGGGTTTTTGAGGAATCAGTTGTAGCAGTATTGGTAGGACTGAATGGTGGGGAAGGAAGCGTAGCAAGAATATGTTGTTGTTGTTTATCTGACCCAGAGAGGAAATCAAGTGAGTTTGCAATGAGGCCTGATTTACAAAGTTCGTCAGCAAGCCAGTCATCAATCATGTTTGAATTCAAAGATGGGATGCCGGGAAACAAAGTTGCAAGCGCATCCTGTTGGGATATAGCAGATGGATCAATGGTGGTAGGATCCATGTTATTAAAAAGATCTTGGTACGCTGTCATTTTTTGTACTGGGGTTTGTGTTATTGTTTTAATATTGTTTAGATGGTGGTTGTATATATATTGTTGTTATTGTAATCGATGTGTTCTAATTTCCTGGTGGATAATTCTGTTCTGGTGTTTTCTTACGTAATGAGGTGGATGGTCCGTCTGTTGTATAAGAGAAAAAGGGTTTGCTTGACATGATGTAGCAGATAGGTTTAATACTTGATGACTTTAACATTAATTAGATAATGATATGGATACTTTAATTTGATGACTGTATAAAAATGGATACGGGGATTTAAATGATAATAACAGCAACCATCTTGGGCAAAAAAATATGTATTATCAAAAAATGTGGGAAAAAGGGATTAAAAAGGTAGCGAAACCATAATTTCGCAGGGGAAATCTTGGTATTTATATTACTTGACACAACTTCATAGATAAGAGGGGAAGCTGTCCGAAATTTCGGGGATTCTTAGTAATCATTGGCTGCAAATGCGGCTGCAAGAAGTTGGCGGCGATAACAAACCTCACACACATTTACGAGATAAATATTTGATTGTCCAATCATGTTCAAGATGATTACAAAAATGTTACTTAATTTAGGATAAAGGAAGCGGAGAATACGAAAGCATTAAGATGGTCATGTGCACGAGATTATCTTTGCCAATAGGAATGCTGATGTTTCAGATAGGCGATAACAATTTAGAGATGCAGAGAAGCTTATCAACCATCACACCAAGATTAAGTTTCCCATCATGTGCTTTTTTTGTAGCCTTGCTAAACTACTCCGCTATGTTTTATCATGGTAACAACACTTATTTATTTCTTTAAGAAGCACGCCTGCTGGACTTATTGGTGAAAACGCTTTGATTCGCCACTTGAACTCTCGGTATCCAACGCCCCTAAATTAGTATTTTCGGTAAAATGTTTCCCAAGCCCTTGACCGTGCAAGAGATACGCGCTATGATTGTACAAACGAGAACGTTCTTAAAGGGACACAGGGAGCAACCAATGGTCAACCTCTCCTCGTTTTCAACATTTACTAAATACGCGTTGATAAAAAAAAAAAAAAAAAAAATAACTTTTTGTCTTCTGAAGCGCGGCTGTGACGTATAAATGCCGGCAGGTGGCGTAACGTTTATCAAAAGGCGATCCAGAACACAAACATGGACCAATAAATAATGTGAGTAACATGCTCTTTTGTTTACTGATTATCACGCTGCCGTGTACCACTATGATTAGGCACGCCCGTAATGTTTGTCGTAAACGACTGATGGAACCATATAATCACGTAATCTAGAAAATCAACCATCCTTTTTGAACGCGAGGTAATGTCTTATTGCTCACCAAACAACGACCGGGGCCTTAGATGGATCAATGACCCCCGGCTACCTTGGAGATGCTATTGTTGAAAAATAGAATCCGATGCTTATCAATACTTGGGATCAGGCAATGTGAATTTAAAAATAAAATTTATAAGGTGACACTTTATTTCACCCGTAAAAATTGACATTTTAGGCAAATGATTGTGAAAAATACAGTACAAGAATATCTTTTACTTCAAGATGGATTCTCTGACATTGTGTGCATTTTGTTATACACGCATGACTCTTTTAGTGCATTGTGTATATGCAACGTATGAACCATTCCTTTACATGATCGTTTGTCGTTTATCTTCTGGAATGGGCAAAGATCCTTTGGTAATAGTCTGACTTACAATGTTCGTGAGAACATTAATCATAAAGCCCCTTTAATTAAATCGGCGCTCTTCGGGCATTAATAATTTCATTGTGCTTAAAATAATTGCTCCGAATTACTTCCGTGGAATGTGCCACCTTTAATTTGACAGAAAATGCTTGCTGTCCTAAAAATCTTATTATACGGGCTTGGTAAAAAAAAAAAAAAAAGTGTGTGGGGCGGCTGAACTCCGGCGGTTACCTTGGCATCCAACATGGCAACGTCTCTATCTTCTATCATCATGATAGCAACGTATATCGCATACTACTACCAATATTACGAATGTGCATATGTGCTGCTTATACAAGTAAGAAATGTAAACATGCCTGGAGAGAGACAGGTGACATGTACATTGGTATTTAGCAATATACAATTCTAAAAAAGAAAAGTAAACATGACAAGATATAAGAGAAATAACAAATATTTCTTGGACAAGTAGTGCGGCAGTTTAATTGTTCTAAAGGGTGTGTGTGTTTTTTTTTGCAAGTGTCAAATGCACCCATTTCTTTTATAAATATGTGTACAGCAGTCTTTTATGAACAAAGTAAAAAAATACGTAGGCCTACAAAAAAGTGCAATTAAATATCTCCTTAGTCAGCTAAGCCTCACTGCATATAATGTTTGTGCTAAAGTATGAAAGACCGTAGAAAAAAACTGGGCTTTGATTATGTTCCTTACTCTGCTTGTAGCCTTGATGGAATTCTGTACGATTCAAACTTAAAATGCGTGTAACCTAAAATACAGCTGAGCCCGACGTGTTCATTTAAATGATCCTTATTCAAATCACCTTTTCTTTCTCTCACTTTATCAAAAACTGAATAAAGAAATGGGATTATATGGTACAGCAATCAAACGCATTTTTTTTAAAAAAACGCCATGTTTCTAACTACGGGTATAGGAAAGACAACCAGCAATTTTTGGTATGCTAAAGGAATCTTCAGTCTAAGCATGAAAAACTATACCGATGCAATGTACTATTTTCTAAAAGCTGCCAAACAGAATCACACAGCCTCTCAATACTTAATAGGCACTCTTTACGAGAATGGAGAAGGAGTAGATCAAGATTATGCACAAGCTCTTGCTTGGTATTTAGTAGCGGCAGAGAAAAACAATGCCTGTGCACAAAACAACCTGGGTTGCTTATATTATTATGGTGATGGCGTAACACGAAATTATAAAGAAGCCGCACTCTGGTTTTTGAAATCTGCTAGACATGAGGAGACTGGCGCCAGCGCACAAAATTGGATGGGCTTTTTATATTTTAATGGACATGGTGTTGAACGAAATTACAAGCAAGCGTTTCACTGGTATAAGAAATCTTCGGATGCTGGATACGGCCGAGGACATTTGAATCTTGCAAGACTTTACAGAGACGGATTGGGTACCACTCGAGACTATGCAGAGGCTTTCCAACTGTTCAAAAAAGCGGCAGCCAAAGATGTTGATAACGCTTACTACTACCTCGGACATATGACTTACCATGGTCACGGTGTTGCTCGAGACTACGCTGAAGCATTCAAGTTATATTCTAAGGCTGCTAAAACTGGACATGTGACCTCCCAAAACAATCTTGGCTGTCTGTATAAGCTTGGTCATGGCACCGAGATAGATTATGAATTGGCGTTTTATTGGATACAAAAAGCAGCTGAAGGCGGTAACGTGCAAGCACAGAACAATTTGGGTTCATTATATCAACATGGAAATGGTGTTCAATCAAATATTGAAGAAGCTTATCGCTGGACTAAAATGGCTGCTGACTGTGGGAATCCGGGAGCACTAAACAATATTGGATATATGCATCACAAGGGACTTGGCACACAAAGAAATTATAAAGAAGCACTACGCTGGTATCGAAAGGCTGCTGATAATAAAGTTTCAAGAGCTCACTATCATATTGGTGACCTGTATCGATTTGGTGATGGTGTGGATCAAAGCTACGAAGAAGCAATTGCGCAGTACTCCAAGGCCTCCAGTGATTGCGATAAAGATGCACAGCTAGAGCTTGGTGTAATGAATCTTCAAGGGCTGGGTACACATGTAGATCACAGTGTAGCACTAGAATGGTTTAAAAAGTCATTGGAGAACGGAAATGACACTGCTCAATCGTATATTATCCAAATAACCGGATCAAAGCAAAAAGTGAACTGCTGTCTGAATGAAGAAAAAAAAAGCGCTGTGCCTATGGAACTGGTATCTTTTTTAGATTCGAAATATGACCAAGAATACATCTGGAAAACGCCAGGAAGAGACGGAAACGTTCAAATCGCTGCGCCAGAGGCACATATTTCACAAAAGAATTCTCAAATCTATGATCTTACAGAGGCCGTGGATCTATCAGTAAATATAGAAGGCCCTCCTGACTACTTTACAGCAATGTCATTGATCAGTATTAGTAATTCGGGTACAGAAAAATCAAGTGCACGTCGTTAAAATAACTACATGGCATCCATCATATCTTATAATTGTATATAGAAATAAACAGCATTTTTAAAATTATTATCTTGGTTTGGAGCCATTCAAACAAGTAAACGAAACCGCTTGAAAAATAGGAAGTAGCCATACAACATCTTTTTTTTTTTTTCATCATTCAAGTTGACAATAGATAGAGTACAAAGTTTCGCGGTAAATACTCTACGTATTTAAAAAGCAAGTTCTAGTCATTGTTGCGCATGTCAATGGACATCTAAATTCTGATGCAATGGTCAAATAAACAATAATCAAGACAAGAAAAAAAAGTTTATTAGATTCAGTTATGAGTGAATGTCCAATTCTTGGGCCAATCTAATGACAGACGTGGGACAAATATCATTGAGGATTTCGATCTTGCTTCTTGTGTTTTCTCAAGCCAGATACAGTATTCGTGCATAATGACCTTCATTTCTGAAAGTATTTTGGATGCATATACATGACTGGATGGTGGATATTTCCAACTTCGTGCACAAACAAGCATCACGGGAGGAGCTTCGTAATAACCCATGTCTGCATCTTCCTGTCTTTTCTCGTGACATGAATCGTGGCATGCCATGTTCTCTAAATCTTTCTGTAATACCAAACTTACGGGTGAAGGTATTTGTTGTAAAATATGATGATTGCCTACTTGAAGATGATCCTCAACAGAGTTTAATGTGTCATCTTGACACTGCCCTACTGCTGTTAGTTTTCCCGGATTTTTCTCTTCTAAAATAATAGTAGGATTAGATGATAAAGAATGATCATCATGAGCCTCTGCAAGTAAAAGAGACTGTGCAGTGTAATCACTATTGACGGTATAGAATTCATTTGTGTGTGAAGCAGTATCGCTTTCTCCGGTCATTATTTCATCCATCATCTCATCTTTGGTACCAGCAACATAAACGCCATCATCCATCATCTCATCGTCACACAAAGTTGGTGCATTGCTATTAAAGAGCCTCAAAAGTCTTCCTTTTCCTGTTCGGGATCTTGTAATCATATGTCTCTTTTTGAGATTAGGTGTGGCTCGAATTCTTTTGTGGTTATTGGAACGACTCGTATCATCCATTGTGTCATCCCTACCATATGCCGGTGATAGATAATTTGGGTCTGTTGATGGAATCACAAGCTGTGAAGAAAAGCATTTTATCCGGTCAGGGATAGGCGAGGTACATGAACTAGTCGTCGCCGAAGAAATCACGAAATCTAATCTCTCACGACTCGGTAAGCCTATAAATGAATGTTGAAAATACGAATGATTTCGGTGGAACGACGCCATTAGCGTCTCTAATACAATGTGAACCTCACTTATAGTAATAATAAAGAAGTCAGTCGTGATGTGCTGTAAATAAATCATACTCATACATACAGTGAACATTGTTGATACGCCTTAATTTCTGCAGATAAATTGGGAACCGGAAGTTCTTCTTTTGACCTAGTATCCATCCATTGAGACCAACAAGAGTGACCATCGCACATGGTTGCATCGTTATTTCCTCTTACCATCATTTTTACCATCTGTTCCGCTTCACTGTTCCACCTTATACCTGAAGGGTGCCAAACACGACCAACTCGCCACATGAGACACCTGATAAAGAATATGCGAACATTTTTACCCCAATGTAGTAATAAACGTTCAAATGTCTGTGTATCCAGCATAATCCGATTGCACAATAAATCCAGTAACGCCGCATGGGACGTCAAAAATCCAAAATGGACGTAAATGAATGACAACGCCCGAAGTAGTGATATTGTGTGATCCGATCTAGAAAGGATTATATCTAATGTATGTAATATAAATGGTAGATCTATAGGGAAATAATTTCTTTTGAGAGGGAATCTACGAGGAGCTAAATTAGAAAATGCAATTGCTTCAAGTCATGATTAAATTTACTTTTGCAATTCCAAGATGATTTGCTCTATAAAATCGAGAAGGCCTAAGGGGGGTGTGGGGAAAGTTTAGTTTAGCATGGGGGAAATAAATTATAGTCAATGGTAACAATATACTTACAGTAAACCCCTTCTGCTTCTGTAAGCGTAGTTCTTTTTATAGCAAATCGGATCCATACGTTAATCATATCATGGTATAAGCCCGATGGATCAGCTGCAACGATGCACCAAGTCATACATTCAGCATACCTTTTAGTTGCCATTTCTAAAGGTTTTGGTTTTCCTGTGGGCGTGTTATGATGAGCTTTTACTGCAGTATAGTCACCAGTCGATATAAATGGTCTAGTTTCATCTATCATTGGAATGTTGTCTACAGGGGCAATAGTAGAAGATAAGAAACTGATTTTCTTATTTGCCACCAGTTGCTGATCGACTGCTGTTGTGACAGAGTGTATCTCTCGATTAATCAATGAATCAACTTTACCGGCAAAAAATGTGGCAAGATACATGTATCCAGGAGATGACATTAGTATCGAATTTCGTTGATGAAGCTGATATCGATTGATGGCAGGATAAACGGCAGAAATGTATGATTTTAAAGTACTATGGTAATGACGATAGAAAGAAAAAAACAGTTCACTATCATCACTTTGCCATCTGTTCAAGATTGTTAGATGTGATGGATGGTTTTACAACTGTCTCTTTACCTCCTAATCCAATTCCCGGTCAAGTTAATAGGTAACTTTGTATTTTGACTTTTGATAGATGCAAAATGACTTTGATAACTTGATGCATCAGATGACAGTAACGGATGTAAATAAGTTGGAAACACAAGCTTCAAAGATTCTTTGGAATGAAGATGCTGCTGTGATGAACCACTAATTTTTGTAAAATATTTGAGTGAGGCAAGCTTAAATCTACACATTTGTCTTCTTACTCTGTCATTTCTATACGCAGTCGCTTCATAATTGCTGGTCGTATGCTGAGAGCTTGTAATAAAGATGATGCTAGTCCTGGTATTTTGAAATAACAAAGAGCTAATATAAATATATCAGTACATGGCTGAAGAACAGTTTTGGTTTTGTCTACATACCTAGTATCTTGGCACAAAATGAAATCATGTTGGAGTATACTGCCTTTTGGTTTAATCTGTCTAGTGCATATTTTAAAGTGGTATTTAAGAGTTGGCGGTATTCATCAATTAGACTCAAGTGAGAGATATTGTCAGGTTTACACCATTGTGTGTAATCAGTCGGTCCAATGTAATCTTTATTGTCGGTTAATATTGTCCTTTTCGTAAAAAAACATGTTTCTTACCAAAATCTAAAAATTCACATCTACTAGTGTATTAGTTTCTCTTTCTCCTTGTTTTTAATCTATTTATTCTTCCGCCCCCTTACCTTGTGATGATTTCCAGAATACTTTCATAATACAAACATCTTTCATCGCTTTCAATAAGAAGCATGGTACTTAATAATGACCTCCACCTATTTATTGATATATTAACTATTTTAAGATTTAATGCGTATTTTTTTTTTTTTTTTTTTTCAACAGCATTTTGAAGAATAAATATTACCATCTCAGCAACACGGATCTTCCAAATTGTAATTCCTTCTTCTCCTTGGAAACCGTTTTTAAACCCCATAGACCGCTTTCTTCTTTATACTCTGTCTGGATGCATAGATTAATTACATACTTTCTTAGCCATGGTAGTAACTGTAATTTAAGGATGTCTGTTCTATGCTTTGATTTACTTTGAAATCTATGGATAAGAAAAAAAAAAAAAAGTGTTCAAATATGGTTATATGTGTTAAACATTAAATGGTTAGATTATACACAAATACGCATATATTAATCACACACGCACATGATTTTTTTTATAAGGATCTTACTTTGAAAAATGTTTTCGAAGGTTTGCATAATCTGGTTTACATGAAGGATTAGTAACTTTAAATTGGGGCTTCAACATGGTGGGGATGGGAGAAGGACAAATTGTGGAAGATGAAGAAGATGAGGTGGTCATTGTGGAAGAAGTTGTGGTTGGACTACCATAAAATGACGTAGAGGGTGGACACTGTATTATCTGGGCTTTGTTATTGTTATTGTTATTGTTATCATTGTTGTTATTGAGGTTACAACTTGATGATATCCATTTCATGTTGGTTTGATTGCCTTCATCTTTGGATGATGAAGGAAAAAGAGATAAAAACTTGTTTCGTTTTTGTCGGCTACTGATATGGTCATTATCCGATGTGGCAATGGCTGCAGCAGACACTGCGGCAGTATAAGCCGTTGTTGAAGGCGTATTGGTTCTATTGTTATTTAGCATGGCTGAAAATGAGGCAAAAGTAACATCCACTATAAACAAAAGAAGAGGAAAAAGAAGAAAGAAAAAAGGAACAAGTATTACCAAGTATTTGTTATTTTTTTTTGAGTTTTTTTTTTTTTTTAGCGCAATGTGCATATAATAGCAATAATTTTATTTCTTGCATAAACTAGCCCCTTCCACAAAAGTGTGTGTGTGATATACTAAAGAAGTCCTCGATATTCACTCTCCGTTTTTGTAATCCTCAACGAGTTTTTTATGGGTCATTGCCAATTGGACCTCCAAATCCAGCACACGTTGCCTATTACGCTGCTCCTTTTCAGCAGCAAAATTTACTTCGGTTTCCAATACAGCCACTTTCACTCGTAACCGTTCATTGTTGTTTTGTAAACTACCCACTTTGGTCTCTAAAGATCCCATCATATTGGCCTTTTTCAATCGTGATCTACGTGCGGCAGCAGTATTTTTTTGTCGCTTGGAATCCACTGAAGTGCGGCTATTTACCCTTCTCTTTTTGTTGTTGGTGTCGGTTGTTCTAGTGATACTCGGTGTGGGTGAAGGGTGTGCAGGTGCGTTTATCATATGGTGGTGTTTGGTATCTTTAGCAATCAGTTCATTTTGTTTGATAGCATGGAGTAATGAGTAGACCTTGATAAGGGGTATTAAATTGGCGGGAAGTGATTTAGGATGATGGTCTTTAATTAGTTCTTGTCTCACTGCTTTAATATTAGGCTCCTCTTGTTTCACTGATTTAATAACAGGCTCTTCTTGTTTAATTGTAATACTTTGTGGATTAATTGATTCGTTATTCTGAATCATGATATGGTTTAAGGAGCATTTGCTATGGCCACGCTGGAATAAGCTAGAATGCTTTAAATCATTTTCAAGCCAATCATCCAATGTATTGGTACCAAACCCCCAAGTTATTCTCGATTTATCATCGCTGTTGTTATCGATGCGGTTAGGGTTCATTTTGAATGTGCGTGTAGTTTGTAGAAAAAGTAGGAAAAGGTAGGAAAAGAAGTAAGAACTCTATGACGGAATATGGCCCTTTAATACCAGTAGCTAGATTATCACCTGGCATTGGGGACTTCTGGTTGGTCAGATAAATGACAAGTTTTGTCTCCCCTCTGACTCCACGTTTGTGATTGGATGTCTAAATGAGGAAGAAACTAACTTTTTAATTCTTTTGTTCAGGTCATGCTGACAACGTCAAATAAAGGTGTCTATTTTTTTTAGGTTAAATGATTTGCAAGTGGGAACACACTGCACATTTATCCTATTTGCGACTTTAATTGAGTACAACCATGAAACCTTTTTTTTTCAAAAACCCTTTATGCCATTGATGATGACCTAAAGTGAGATACAACTTGCCTCCTCCAATAATGG
Organism: Mucor piriformis; assembly: GCA_943193625.1. Taxonomy (NCBI): domain Eukaryota; kingdom Fungi; phylum Mucoromycota; class Mucoromycetes; order Mucorales; family Mucoraceae; genus Mucor; species Mucor piriformis. Next base: position 1,067,766 of record OW971868.1, on the reverse strand, counting down.
GATTTGACTCACAGATTGTAATATCTAGGATTGGTGGTTGTTGCATAATGTTTGTGGAGATTAACCCAATATTTTAATCTCCGATGCTTTCTATGGATTAGAAGTCTATATGCCTCTTACTTCAATGTTATACAAGCTTTTATCTAATCTAGGGGCAGATAACGCATGAAACAACATGGAATTTACTCCATGTAGAATCAACAAACCATCAATCAGTTTGGATCGTGAGGTGGTCATGGTATCGTTTAAAAAACCGAAGAAAGGGCTAAAATACATATGTACATATCTGTCTTTTCGGACCCACATAAGATCATATCAACCCCTATACATATAGTGAACTAGCTAATACCATTGTTCCAAGGAGGAATCTCTTTCAGTTTATCTGTTGTTGATTAGATTTTTTTTAACAGAAAGATCCAATCATTATTTACCGGAACTTGATCATAACGCTTCCCTTATATAATCGATTAAATACACCGGGTAGTGAGAAGCTATTGTTTGTAACGAACGTATGTTTCAACAATATGATGACTCATGTTCTATAAGATGGGGGTAAGCATCGCTTAATTGTGAATAAACGTTCATCATCTTGCTAAACAAAGCCGTTACACATAGTTCTCATCTGCATAGCGCAAATGAAAAGATTAATCACAGTTTTTTATTGTCCCGGAGATAGAAAAAAAAGAAATTGATGTATTTTTATGCGCGAATACTTGTAATTAATGGTTTTTTTTTATTAGTTGTATGCTTTGAAAGATTATCAAAGGGGGTTGGAATAATGTACAAACTACGAGAGGAAACGATCCCCCGCTTCTGATCACCTATTATTCAATAGCCCATATATTGGCTTGTTGAGTTTTAGAATGAGTTCCTGGTGAAGAATTCTCTGCTTCTAATAAAGTTTTACTGGCATTAGGTTTGCCCGACATTTCATAACCATCATCCAAGCTTTCATGATCAATAGCAGCTTCGTGGTTACCATAAACCTTGTTTTTATGCATTGCCGTGTCCTTGAAAATGACAAGGCCATTATGAACGTTCCAGAAACATTTACAGGCGACAATAATGGTTGCTAACAAAAGAGCAGCGGCGAGCACAGTTGTAAATATGAGGAATTGTCGTGTGTGTAAGTAAGGATCATCCGTAACCAGACGAGGTCTCGCAATAACTGTGATTCTATAAATAAAGTATGCAATGGCAAGTGTACCACAGCCGATGAATGCTCCCATAGCATATTTGTTTTCTCTGTATACTGCAACCAAAGCTAATGCTAATCCAACACCGCCCAAGATAAACACCAATACTGTCTCTGTGACAGAATGATCATAACCCAAATCTTGAGATGGAATTAACTGAGCAGCAAAAGAAAAGACAAAGAAGAAATCCAGTTTAAGTAAAGTCATTAAGAGACTTGTCATAATCAAGGCATTTCGAATTCTAATCATGATTTTTTAAATAAAACATGTTCTGGGGGGTCAACAAACTTTGTATTACCTCATGTCAGCAGAGAAGTTTCTATAGTTGTCCCAAGCAAATTGCTTACGCAAACGCCAGCCGAAAAAAGCCAAGATTAGAAAAAATACAGGAATCAAGGCAATGATGGTGTATTCAACAGGTCTCATAATGCTTCCGTAGAATAATTTAGCGCTGTTCATACCCATCAGATCATCGGCCCAGCGATTTTCTACAGGCACCCAGAATGTTTCATCGCCACTATATATTAAACAGTTAATAATTTTATGAGCGAAGAGTACGTATACAGAATTCATTACCATACTGCATTTTCTAAAATGACATGTTGTTGTAATTGAATACCGGCATATCTAGATATACAGATGAAAGTTTAGTCTGTGGGTTTTCTGATTCAACTGGATTTACATTACACTAAAAAATAAAGACAAGAGCTATTAATAGGTATGTTGTACTAACAGTTTTTTGGCTACTCACTAACAACAGAAAGGCCAAAGGTTATCAATGCGCACAATTGAGCTAAAGGAAATGATGGGATTACTCAAACTGTGAGATAATAACGAAACAGGATACGTACCTGTGTTTCTTTGATACAATGCGTCCGCACATAAAATCACTTGAAAGACCTGCGCAATGATAAACAGGGAATGATAAATCAAATCAGACTCGCTTACACCTAATTGCAAAAATTAGATTCATCAACGAGAGAAGAAAGGTCTGCAGGTTTACCTTTTCCATATAAATCCATATTACAGTTTTGTACTAAACCAAGATGATTCATAATTACAATGCCCTCTAAAATACAAATCACAATGGCTTCAAATGTAACTAAGCCAATGGTGAATATAGATTCTTTTGTTTTGAAAATCGGATTATCTCTCGAAACCATTTTATTGTGCTTGTGCTGGGAAAAAAAAAAAAAAAAAAAGGAAAGAAAGATGATCTTGAAAAAAAAAGAATGTTACAAGTCCATTTATACCCAAGGTAACTTTTTTGTTATTGTACGACTCCAATATTTTTTGGGCAACAACCGTAACTTCATTGATATGCAGCTACCCATACTTAGCACTTGAGGCGCAGTCGTAAATCACAGGATGATCAATTCCTTTTTTTTTCTAACCTGGGAAGAGGATTCATTACTCAAAGTATCAGCTTACTTGGATTCTTTTGTTAGCAAGTAATAGGCTTTTGATTTCAAAATAGGATTTCCCGAGATTTGATGCAGTTACATGTAACGATGTATACCCTTGTGTCACAGCGAGGTTTGGGGTTACTTTTTAGATTCGCCAAAAAAGAAGCTGGTATATTTGACCTTGACTTCTATATGCAATACAACGCGCCACATTGACTTGCTTGACCGCCAAGTAAACCCAACCTATAAAATCCGGTCCGAGTAAAAAGAAAGAGCTATTGCTTACAAATAAAAGTCACTTCGTGACATGACAAGAAACTCTGGCGCAGTAATGATATATATACGCAAATAACACGTTCTATTGGACACTCTTTTTCACTTTACATTACCTGTTTTATAAAAATAGGGAAGCGAACCTTACTAAAATGTCCAGTACGTGCAACATAGGGTTTTAAGATGAGAGAGTCTGGCTTAGTCTTTTTTCATATTCTAACTGCTTATTCTGATGCCTATTTAGAAAATTATAGTTCTTGTCACGATTTTTTCCCGGAATTCCTTTGAAAAGTGCGAGCTCTCCTCCATGAGATCCCACTTGAATTAATAAACAGGTCCCCAAAAGTTTAGTGTGTAGATATAACGTAACATGTTTAATCACTTGGGCCTTGTCAATTTTTGTATGCTTCTTTGAACAATTGCATGTGTGACAGTAATAGGTAACATCCTTTTGGTTTCAAAAATAAGGTTATTACATATTATTTTCAGAGCATATGTCAAAGACGTATGCCAACTAAATGTAACACATATACAGTGCTTGCTTTATTTAAGGTCACCTCCCAAAAACCAGCAGAATAGTGACTTCAAATCGGAAACAACCTAAAATGGAACACCATTTGACTGGCAGCTTTATTTTCTTTCTCAAAATAGTTGTTTTAAATGGAAATAGCCATAAAAGGGGTGGCCTTGCATATAGTGACTATTGTACCTGTGGTGAAGCTTTGAAATCCGTCAAAACTATGATACATCCATTCAGAAACTCTCAAAAAAAAATATCCATGCTGGCCCGAGATATTCTATATCATGCTGGCCCGAGATATTCTATATCATGCTGGCCCGAGATATCCTATATCTATGCTGGTCCGAGATATTCTATATCCATGTGTCTACCAAACGATTTAAATATACGCTGCTCTTAAGGTGTTTCTTTGGAACCGATCAAGCCGGACTCCACACACAAGTTTTTTAACAGCCGAGCACGGGTGGAATGCAAGTGTGGTGAACGTAGCTACATATTTCAGACAGCACCCCCTCACTTTTATGTCAGACCATGTCACTTGCCGTCACAAGTGTATGTCATATCTCTGTACAATAATGCAAACTGACCAAATAATAAAAAAAGAGTTTGTCCTCATATCGATCTGTACAAGCGGATTGGATCCGTTTTAAATACTCATTTTTTTAAGGTATTCGCCATGTCTACTTATTACATTTCGAAAAAGAGGTTCTAGAAAAAAAAAGTGACGTGATTTTCTGTTGGAATATGGAGGTCTAGAGATACCTGATTTACTCCAAATGGATGATATTACTGGGTTTAGATCTAAAACCAATTTGTACGCATGAGATGTTTATGATATTGCTTAGAAAGCAGTCAAAAGTTAACCCATAGAGGAAGAAATACGGATATTAAGCCGTCATGCACGGTTAGACAACACTAGTTTGCAGTGATTTAGTATCACTTAGAATGTCGTACAAATTAAATAAAACAGAAGCGTTTTCTTTTTTTTTCGATTTTGCATTTGACGTCTGTCCAAACACGATGTAAAATGACAGGCACGTTGCTATGGTTATAACCCTCTTATAATAATTTACTACATATCAAATTCACGTAAATAGTAAAAGGGAGAGGGGATCGATGATAGACATGAGGGGTTAACATTTGTACGCTCTGCTTGTATCAAGGTTACACTTGAGATAAACGTCAATTAAACCTTGTAATTTCTGTGTCGCTACATATAACCGTCTTTGATAACACACAAGAGAGAGCATTTACGGGTAACCGGATAATCCGGTACAGTCTGCTAATGTGAAACCCACTTAATGTGTTGTACAAGCATGTTCTCAACGCTAGATTAAATTAACTTGTAGCGTTACAAGATGAGTGACCCTTTTTTATTTCAAACTCCCAAAGTTATAAAAGGTAGGTCCGATTTTTTTGGCATGCTGGATTATATTTACTATATCATGGATTTCCATACTACCTTACAGCAGATTCAGCAAACATCTCAAACTGCTCTTACGTATCTCTCGCAGTGCTCTAATGTGGAGAAAGTTGGAACCATCACCGCCATTTCTGTTGCTTCCTACCTTGTTGGCAGCGTAAGATTGTTTAAGCTCTAAATAAAGCTGCATGATACTGATTTTTTTTTTTTTTTATAATACAGAAATTATATGATGCTTTCTTTGGTGCTCTGTCCAGTGTTCCCGGTCCATTTATTACAAGATTTATAGATATACCCCTTCTTTTAATAGATATCCCTAGAGGAACAAGGTACGTATTATTTTCTTAAACAAGGGCCTGGTTTTTTGTTCCTGACACAAAAAGTACAGTTTTAAAAAGCTGAGAGATTATCATGATACTTATGGTGATGTTGTCCGTCTTGGTCCTAAAAAGATTGCTATTTCAAACAAGGATCTGATTAAACAAGTCCTTGTCACGGATGATCATCCCAAGAGTCCTTTCTATGAGATCTTTCAAGGTAAGTTATTTTTATTTATGTGTGTCGTACCTTGTACACAGAATAGAGACTTAATTTATATTTGTGCTAGCTACCGGAAAGTATTCAGTATTTAGTGCTACCGATAAAGGATGGCATAAGAAGAGAGTAAGTTTATCTAAATCGTGTAAACTAAAAAAAAAAACAATCTAACACTGTTTTTCACTGCTTGTAGAGAAGAATGATTGCTCCTGCCTTCTCCATCAAATATCTTAGTTCTCTTGAACCCTATATACAAAAAGTAGCCAACTCATTGCTTGAAAAGATTACACAAGACATCGCCGAAAAGCACGACGCCGATAATTTCGGACAAGTCGATATCTGGACCTTATTAAAGTGTTATGGATTAGACGTTATTGGAGAAACTGCTTTCGGGTCTTCATTTAATATGATTGAAGACAACAGTCATTTTATTCCTAAAGCTATGAATGATGAATTAAGAGACAGTGCTATTTCCGCCATGTTCCCTATTCTCTCCAAGTTTATCTTGAAGGACGGTGGCCGAACCAACCCCAAGATCACCAAGTTCTTGACCGAGGTGATTGAAAAACGTATGCAAGACAAAGATAACAAACGAAAAGATATTCTCCAATCTCTGATTGATGCTAAAGATGCCGAGGACGAGAATGATCGTTTAGATACAGCAGCTATCATGGGCGAAACAGGACTTTTCTTAGTGGCTGGATCTGAAACTTCAAGTAATACAATTGGTTTTACTATTATTAGTTTGCTTCGTGATCCCGCTATGCTTGCTAGACTCGTGGCAGAAATTGATACTGTGGAGTTAAAGGAAGGACAAGTTATCTTTGATCACGATCAAATTAAGAATCTTTCTTATTTGAACGCTGTTATTAGCGAAAGTACGCGTATCTTTACTGCTGCTGGTGGAGCTATTCCTCGTATCACTGAAAAGGATTGTAAATTAGGTGACTTAAGTTTGGAGAAAGGTGTAAGTATTTCTTTTATACATGATGAACATGAAGGAACTTAAATTTTTTCTATAGACCACTATCATGAACACTCTCTATCACATCCACACAAGTAGCAAATACTGGCCCAATCCTTTCGAGTTTAAGCCCGAGAGATGGCTTCCCGAGGAACAAGATGACTCTGAATTTAACGATCTGGATGCTTTCTTTGCTTTCAGTGCAGGGTAAAATGATACAAGTTCGATTTTCTTGTTCACATTTGAATTAATCATATTATCATAATAGATCCAGAAACTGTATTGGCAAGAACTTTGCTTTGATGGAAATCCGTTTGTGTTTGACAACACTTTTAAAGCACTTTGAGTTCTGTGCTATTCCTTCAGAAATGGATGATGCACTTAATTTGAGAACCTTCATTACCTTGACAGTTGCAAAGAGTACCTTTGATGTCAAGCTTAAACGCAGAGTTTTATAAAGCGATTCTTGCACTCTCCTTTTTTTATCTATTTATACCAAGGAACACTTTTTTATATATCTATTCTAATTAAAAAAAATACTTATAACCCATTCTAATTTTCCTACTGCTAGCGAAATTTTTCTTTGGATTATCTCATAAGTCAGTGCAGTAGTCACTGATTGATTTCAACTCGTCCTAAAACAGACAGAGACTTGGTGGGTGATGCAGTAGTCGGACTTAACTTTGTGATACGCGTGTTTTTGAGGCAAACGTTCCGAAGCATATGAACAATATACATATGGCATTTGATACTGTACCGACTCTATTTTATTTTTACTTGGAGTGTTATCTGCTCATATTAGACATTCAATAAAAAAGCAGGAACGTCGAAAATAAGATTCAACTGTGTACCATGGTTGTAATTTTTGTACTAAACGTCATGGGTCGGCACAACACACATGGATAATTGTAGAATCCGTCATTCTTGTTATGCCGTTGAGGCAATCGTAAATCGAGGTTATAAACCTCTGTTAATGCCAATCGAGAATCCTGCTCTCACCTTCACAATAGATACTTACCGTCGAGAATCAAGGCCGCTTATGAGACTATCACCACAGAAGATTCTCTTGTCATGATTAGACACTCAAAACCGTACTGGGATAGATGTATTGATAGATAAACTAGTATCGTTTGGTATCTTTAAAAGTCTTTGTCTGGATAATACACTTGTCTGAAAATAGTTTTCATTTGTCTGAATTGATATCGGCCCCTGAAAAGAAGGCAACACCCGTTGTAATGATTTTTTTTTTCGTATGTTTGGGCGCGCGTCAAAATAACTTTTGCTCATCATCTTTATTTCAAAATGTCCAATATTAAAATGGTAAGTGTGTATAGCGTGTCTCATTTGAATATAAATTAAACACGGTCAATATAAAGTTAAACAAGAAGGAGGAGACCGATGGTGATGTCGAGGTTTCTTGGGTTGATCAACAACGTATTAACGAATTCAGTAAATACAATGCAAAGATTGATGATCTCGAGGATCAATATCAAAAAATCAAGGTAAGAAGGGAGATGTATAGACCAAGTGATACGAAAATATTAAATGGGTTGTTGATTTTATAGCAAGAGAAAGAATACTTGGATGATGTAGCCATGGAACTCGAGTTAGCAGATGAAGATGAAGTAGTTCGTTATAAGGTCGGAGATACTTTTGTTCATGTCACTGCACCTGAAGCCATTGAAAAGGTGGAAAAAGAGTCCGAGAAGCTTAATTTAAAACTTGAAGATGTCAAGCATCAAATTACTGTAGTTCAAGAAAAGATGGAAGGATTAAAGAAGGAGTTATATGCTAAATTTGGAAATGCCATCAACTTGGAAAAAGAATAAAAAAAAAAAAAAAGAGAGAAAGCCTCCAATATGTAATTTATTTTTCGCCCAACTTTCTTTCGAGTTTATCAAATTCTTGAAGAGCAACTGCTTCTGTTTCATCAATAATTTGTTCAACACCTTGAACTTCGGGGATATAATGCATCAACATGTTTTCAATACCGTTCTTGAGAGTGATGGTAGAACTGTCACAACCTCTACAACTACCCTTTAATTTGAGCTTGACAATGCCTTCTTCAAATCCACAATATTCAATATCGCCACCATCTTCTTGGATAGAGGGACGAATACGTGTATCGAGCAATTCCTTGATCATTTGAACCTCTTCCGAGTCATCAGGATGAATGGCGGTATCGTTGGCTGCCAAATCATCTTCGTTGTATACAATAGCTTGTCCAGATGCAAAATGGTCCATAATGGCAGAATAGATATCGGGCTTCATTAATTGCCATTCTGTAGCTTCGTTTTTGGAGATGGTAATGAAATCAGGACCGAAAAAGACTCCCACAACGCCATCGATACTGAAAAGTTGCTTGGCAAGAGGTGATTTCATGGAGGCACGTACATCTAAAAATTCGGCAGAACCTTTACCTAAAACGGGTACACCGGGAATGAATTTGAGTGAATCGTCATTGGGAGTCTGTTCGGTTTGAATGAACATGGTACGCACTGAAAATTTAAAAAAACGGGGACATTAATAGACTGTTCTGCGCAAAGTAATATGGTATTTCTTACCTTGTTGACTGCCCAACAATGAACCGACCTTCTGATGACTCATACGATTAGCCCACATATTTGTCCTTGTCATTAAAGATCTCTTTACGGCATGGTTAGTCAATTGAGGTAAAAGAGGACGCAAAGCAACTCTCTTGAGTTGGGACAAGATGATTCTCGATGTCATGTCAATATAAGGTGTGTAAACTATTAAAAAGAGATACCTCTTTTATTTATTTTTATCCCATGGGCTACATGTGTGCTAGTCACAACTCGTTAAATCTAACTTTTTTTTTTGGCTTGCAAAAGAGTAACGTTTACCCAAACCCAAAAAATTTCTCTTTCTTCAAACATGTCACGTTCAGACCTCGGAGACGTTACTCCTAACAATTTGGGCCAAGTGAGAGTCCTTCATAAAGTCTTATTTCCTGTCAGCTATGGTGATAACTTTTATAACGAGTTATTGGAAGCCGATGAATTCGCAAAATTAGGTACGCAAAAAGAAAAAAAAGTAAAGTGAATCCTCTCAACTTATACATCTACTCATTCTAGTTTACTACAACGATGTCTGCGTCGGTACTGTTTGTTGCCGTAAAGAAGCCGATGAAAGCAACCCTGAAAAATTCAAAATCTACATGATGACCTTGGGTGTTTTAGAGCCCTACCGTCGACTCGGCTTAGGTTCTCAGTTGTTAAAACATATTTTGGAGCAAGCCAAACTTGCTAAAGATGTCTCTGAAGTTTATTTGCACGTCCAAACTAATAACAGCCAAGGCGTCGAGTTCTACAAGAAGCATGATTTCCAAATCGCCAGCACCGAGAAGGATTACTACAAGCATATTGAACCTAGAGATGCATACCTTTTATCGATGACCATTGAACAATAGATTATTAATAAATATATTAGTGTGTTTGAATTTTTATTTTTGTGTTGTAAAAAAAAAAGAATGTGTATAAAATTTATTCTATTTAAACAGTAACGATCTCCTCTTGCTTTGTTGCTTCTTGCTTTGCTGCCTCTTGTTTTGCAGCTTCTTGTTTTGCAGCTTCTTCTTCTGCTGCTGCTGCCATGGCAGCAATCTTTTCTTCAGCCTTCTTCTTGTTGGCTTCTGTTACTTTAGGCTGTTCAGCCTTGTAGATGTCTTTGCGCTCCTTTAACTTTTCAAGTGTGGCAGGCACTTCAGAGATCTTGGTAGGCACAGTGACCTTGACTTGGAAGAAATCTTCCATTGTAGCCAAAGGTAATTTCAAGACATCTGATTTCTTTTCCTTGGGAGCCTTAGCAGCACCACCCTTCTTCTTGTTCTTACCACCACCCATAAAGTAGACTTCATCATCTTCCTTCTTCTTTATAACAAAACCTTGAGGAGCATTGTTACTATTTGCCTCAATGGTAGCGGCATTTAAAGCCGCGCTAGGATCAACCAAGCCAGTGGCTTTAGCAACAAAACCTTGCAAGAAAGCAGACAAAGTGTCACACAAGATGATTTCTTGCTCAAAGGCAGGCAAAGAAGCTAACTCGAGTTCTTGACGTGCAACTTCTTCACGTTTTTCGATTTCGAATTTGATCTTTTCAAGACGTTCAGTTTCTTTTCTCTTTTCACGAGCTTCACGAACCGCGGTATAGTACTCATCATTGGCCTTGCGGTGTTCATCACGAGAAGAACGCAATGAGTTGAAAGCTTCATCCAATTGAAGCTTGATACGAGTACGTTCGTCATAGAGCTTGTTACGTTCTTCGCGTTGTTTGGCACCGTCAGTTAACAAAGTCTTGAGTTCCTCGTTTAAGAGCTCATATTCATCACTGAGACGCTTGTTCTCACCGTCATCAACGTTCTTTCTCAACTCGTTGTAAAAGGTACGCTCTCTTTCAATGGCTTCTTGTTGCTCACCAACACCTTCTACTTGAGTACGACCGCGTTTTAAGGTGGAAATCTCTTGAAGAATCTAATTAAGGTTGTTACACACTGTGCTGGTCCAATGAAAAGAAATCATTTTTACCTTTTTCTCTTCCACTAATCTTACACCGCGTTCGATTTGGATTTCAAGTTCTCTAAAAGAACATCTATTTTTAACAAGGATTCCAAGCGTTACAGTATCTATTGGTATTACCTGACACGTTGATCTACCTCCTCAGTGGACTTGAAAGGGACCTTTGTTTGGAAAGACTTGACGTTGCCAACCTAAAGATTTTGTTTAATCACCCAACCATCGCTAGTGTACACTATCTTACCTTCTTCTTGATGGAATCATTCAAGGCGTCTAATTGTTCATAGACGGACTTCTTGCTCTTCTTGATCTCAGATTGCTTATCACGAATTTCATTCAATTGATTCTTCAAGTCTTCACGACGTGTAGGGTCTGATTTACCCAACTTTTCAATCTTGGATTTGACAGTGTCCTAGATAGACAAATAGAGCGCGTTTATAAAAGTGGCGGAAAAAAAGATGATGATGATGACATGTTACTTACATTTTGCTTTTTCAAGAGATCAATCTTCTTGTTAAGGTCCTCCAAGAACTTCTTGTGGCCTGCATCGTCAGGCTTCTTCAAGTTCTTGTTGTGAGAGGGAGAGGTAGCAGGAGCAAGGTCAGCAGTAGTCATTGTTTGGGCTTTTAGAGAGAAAGAGAAGGAAGAAATGATTAAAAAAAGGTTAAATTGATTAAATACGACACAAACTTAAAAATCGTCACTTTTTTTTTTTTTTTTTGATGGATTGGATTTTTTCCACCATCTTATTTTCAGCGGTCATGTCAATTCAGAATGAACAAGAGTTGATTCTCAATAGGCCTGTTGGATTTGCAGTTTTTGGCATGTTCATGCTGGTCTGTGTAGACCTCAATGCTTCAAAAGCCGGACGTTCAAATTTGAACGAATGAAAAGAGTGAGCGTAATATTTCTAAAATCAGATCTTTGCAGCATCCACTTTCGCAGACTGTAGTATGAGGTCAGTCTCACGCGTGATGTTTGAAACCGTCACTCCTCCGTTATAAGAACCCCCTTTTCTCGCTCACTCTCTTTTTTCCTTTTTTTTTTTTTCATCACTTTTTTTAAACAATGAAAGAGAAACAAGAATACATTACAAGAGAAGAACCACCTGTAGTCAACAACAGATGGGTGTGGGTGCGTCGATTTATTATGTGTATTGTTTTGATTACTTTATTGATGCAAACTCTTGCACCCATCTACTTTGATAATGAAGACATATTTATCAGTGATATCTCTATGAACATGGAAAACCAAAAATCGCGTATTGTTTTACACACTGGATTCCCATCCGCAGTCAATATCTCGGGACTGGCCATCGTTCCTGGTAAATCCGCAGCAACTGCATTTTCGCCCAATCCTGCAAGCACGTTTGTGAAACAAATCGACATGAAGCATACTGCAGTCACAGGAGGTGAAGGCTGGTGGGACCGTCTTTTCCCTAACCGCCATGTCCATCTTGTCAATGTCCAATTACCCGTCACTACCTTCATCAAGGATGTAAATGCTACGGTGGTAGAGGCCAAGCTCTCGATCTGTGCTAGCAAGAAACAAAGATTCGGCTTAGGAAGACCTCAGGTGCCAGATATGGAAAACTGTGTCGAAACTGTGCTGGTCAAAAGTGAGACGGAAGATCCAGAGGATTTGTTTAGTGTGTTGGAGTGGACTCCTGAAGTCACGATTGTGCTTCAGAAATCAAAACTTTACTGGCTTGTTGTTCAAGCTCCGTCTGTGCCTTTCCTTTGGGTTAATTCCGAGATGGGGGTCAACAACTATGGTACTGCCGTTGAGACAGACGCTGGCTGGGAATTCAAGCTGGAAGGTGAGCCTATTCCTAGCGCTATGGTCATGGTGGAAGACCATCATTAGGGTTAGAACACTCCCACAAATCAATCATTCTTTTCATGCATACGGGTTGTTTCTTTTTTTGTACACAAACCAATAAATATTTACAAAATGTCTTTTTTTAAATTAAACGTCCTACTTTAAACAAACAAAAGGAAGCGGAACCATTGGAATCCGATCATCTCACTTTTTTAAAGGAGAATAGAAAGGTCTAGTTTTGGTCAGGTACCCGGTACATCTGATTGGCCGGGATTTTTGTTTCGCCGACTGGTTTATCTGTTGCTAGATGTAACACCATGTGGTATTAAGTCTGCAGCAGTATGGATCGTTTGATTCGCTTAGCAGTCGGCAGCCAATGCGGCCGGGTACCTCTTATGGATAGAGTTACAAACGGAGAGTCAAAGATTGATGTAAATAAAGAGCCAAAACCCAGGAAAAAGACGGCCTTATCAGTCGGTAAAAAAGGGACGTGTCGTAGTTCTCGAGATTGTCCACACGTGAAATGACTCTTTTGATCTCATGGCTAGAATAAGTCTTTATTGCGTACGTCATTGGACATGCCACTAGAGTTCTACATTGGTCATCACAATGATTCGGGTTACGGGTTTATCTGGACGGGAGTTCTGTGCGACCTCGTACTTTTCTCGAGTTTCTCTGAGTCTAGTCAAGGCAGTTGAGAATACCCGTGTCTTCGGTTCTTAGGGTGGAAGACTTTTTTTTTTTTACCAAGCTAAAGTCCAAGCTACTTATTTTCGATAATAACGTCAATAGTCGCATTAATGTAGCCGTCAAATGTACAGTCATCCTTGAGTAAAAGAAATAAGGAGGGGAAAAATGATGAGCCGACAGCTATACATTGACCTCGTCACACGGTAGAATGGAAAAAAAAAAATAGGTATATATAACAAAGACTGGTTTTAATTTTCTTTCATTTTTTTCTTTTTTCTGTCTTTTTTTTTCTTTTACACATAGAAAAATGTTCAAGACAAAATTAAATACATTGGTGTCGAAATTACCACAAAATCGAAAATGGTCGTTTTATGACCTTCAATATGTATTAATTGCGACAATTATGATTACAGCATTTTTCTTGATTGAAAGCCCATCACTTTTACCTCGCATATTGTTATCCAGTTTATTTGTCGCTTCATTTTGGATTCCTTATATCAGACGTTTCACAGTACCTGCGTTACCGATTTTTACATGGCTCATCACATTCTATGCCTGCCAATTCATCCCTATCAATTATCGACCCACCCACATCTTTGTCAACCTCCTACCTACCCTCGAGCGTATTCTTTACGGTGCTAACCTATCCGAAATCATCTCCAAACACACTCATCCCGTCTTGGATATCTTGACTTGGTTTCCTTATGGCATCCTTCATTTCACTTTCCCATTTGTCTTCTCCACCTTGATGTTCGTGTACGGTCCTCCAGGATCACTCAGCGTCTTTGCAAAGGCTTTTGGCTACATGAACCTTGCTGGTGTTCTCACCCAGTTGTTTTTCCCTAATGCATCACCATGTAAGTTTAAATATAAATATATATATTAAGGGGATAGACAAAATACTCACCTATAAATAATTCATTAGGGTATGAAATCATCTATGGTTCAGCTCCTGCCGACTATTCCATTCCTGGAGATGCTGGAGGATTACTGCGTATTGATAAAATTTTGGGGTTAGACTTATACGGCACGACATTTGGAACTTCACCTCTTGTGTTTGGTGCGTTTCCTTCTCTTCATTCTGGATGTGCTACAATCGAAATGCTGTTCTTGTCTTACTTGTTCCCTCGTATGAAGCCCTTCTGTGTCATGTATGTGCTTTGGATGTGGTTTGCCACCATGTACTTGACTCACCACTACATGATTGATCTTGTTGGCGGCTCGATCTATGCTATCTTGGCTTATGCAGTCGCACAGAAATTTTTACCCAAAACAAACTCAGAAACTCGCACACGTCTAGGATATCTTGGCATTACCAAATCCGGCTTCAGAAGCTACATTTACAGTATCGAACATGACACACACGAATATAACGCTGTAACCTCGGGGGATGAAGAATCAGCTATGAAAGAAATCGTACATGAAGCCGTTGTCAGTTCTTATCATCGCCATGTTACTAATCGACCTGAACCTTTGCGATTGGAGATGACCAACAAAGGTATAGAAGAACCTGCATTATCACCTACTTTGTCCGTCCCTTCATCTGGTTACTGGTCACCTACTTCAGAACCTCAATCGCCCATAACGCCTCATTCACCTTCTCTTCACCATTTTGCTTTTAGCAAAACTTCCTAGATCACATGGAGAATCAGAAAATATTTATATTACGCGTACGATAATTTGTATCACCAGCCAATTTATTTGTATCATACTCCAACCTACATTTTTTTTCTCTTTCTGTGTACTTTTTTTCCAGCATTTTTTTTTTTTACTATATTACATTAATTTACCCTAATTTAACCCCACCTAATACCTCACACTAATAATTCTACTACCCACTTTTGTAATACCTCTATATTTACTTTTAATCAGTGCTAAACATGACACTTGTAAAATCTAATCTTCATTATAAAAAAATAAACGCTTTCCTGAGGGCAACCCAAATGAACTTTGTCCTACCCTACCTGATTAGACTTTGTGTAAATTATTAATCAGATTATTAAACCCAGGTTTTGGATTTCCCACAAATGTTTAGCACCAGAATTCTCAGATTCTTATACTGAGAGCAAGATTTTGGGTAAAAGCGCTCTTATAAGTAAGTTCGTTTACCGCTTAATTTGGACTCGAAGCTTCTCTATTGTGTTCCTAAATGGGGAATAGACAGATGTGTACGACATTTATAATCTCTGCTGATAAATTCGCTTTGCCCTCGAGGACCTTTTCACACGTTTTTTTTTTAAGCTATTGAAGGTGATTGCTTATCTATACAAATACTGGCTTCTTGATCTCGTCAGTTTCTTGTCTTTTTCAAATAACTACAAGGATAGTTAGAACTTTGAAATAAACAAAACTTTATTTTTGTTTAAATCAGTCACGTACGTAATCAATGTTGATAGATTGTAGTAATTTGTACCCAATCAATATGTCTTTCCCTGTTGTAAAACATGACTCTTTTATTTGCATAATAGACATGATAAGTGTGTAACATTTTTTTGTCTTTGTTGCTTGGTCTTCTACTTATCGATAATATTGCTAACGCACCAAAAATAATAAGCCAGCTGCAGATAATAACATTGTAGTAGCTGATATTGTGCTTGGCTGATGACTGGTTAAACGGATCCATGCTTGTTGGTATCGTTTTTATGTACCTCCATCTTTTCGATTATCTATAGACAGTAGTGTCATTAACCGGTAATGATACTATCCAATACCAGGCAAATAATACGACCATGTCTTTATGGTTGGTCGGAAGAAAGGTCGTTGTCATAGATTTGAACAGCTTTACTCAAAGAATCTATATATTTGTCTTATCCCTATTAGCCAACGTCCAAGTCATATCAATGTCACTATTCTCTTGATCCAAAACTCTAATGTCATTCAATAATGGTACTTTGATAGATTCTTTTAATAGAAAATATGTATACAAGTCGAAAATGGATCTTGTTCTGCATTCATTGAATTTAGCAACAACTTGAAGAACCGGTTTCATCCAATCATCATAATAATCCTTAATGATATCAGTACATATGTTTTCTAGAAGTAAATAAAGAGGGACAAAAAAACGTGGTTCTTTCTTGATCTACAGTGGATCATCATTCAATATAGGAATAAACCTGAGGGCATGTTCTTCGTTAATTTATACAAGAAGTGAGATGTACTATAAAATCAACGAGCTTGATCCAATACTAGATCTCAAACATATATAGACAGAATCACACTGCTTAAACCTATTAACGAAAGTCCTTTTTGAAAGAAACAAAAGTCAGTATTATCAATTTTGGTCGTTATTTATGTACACTTCTAAAATTATGAATTGGTGGGACCGATAACTATGCATTTTTCTTATAAAGAAGCTGCTACGTACGACACACTTTGTAAATCTGAGAAAGTACTACTTCAAATGCCAGTGATGATGTATTATGCATATCAAAAATCGTCAATATTTATGAAACAAGTGGTAAGGTTGTCCTCGTGACATTTTTATTTAATTGACTACCATATAAAGAAGTAAGGGGGTAATTGCTTCAATAAAACCACACAACACCAACATTAGAATCAATTCTACTAGGAATAGATTATTCTTGGCATAATAATACAAAAAAAATCTCGAAAGTATGATACCAATATCGCAGCTGTTGTATATAAAGTGATATCAAAAACAAAATCAACAAACACATGCTTTTTTTTGTCCTGCTCTCCTACGAGTAAAATGTATCTAGTAAATATTTACCAAATCGCTTCTTTGAGATAAAAAGCTCGGCAGCGCGTGATTATCATTTCTTTTTTTAGCAGAATCCATCATTATTTTACATGATACATAGTTGCCATTTGCCAACGAGCGATAGTACATTATTACAGGACATCAATAGTCATCCTGCAACCTCGAGGTCAATCCGCTGCATTTACAACAAAAGTTACATACAGTCGTTCCAACGCCAAAGGGCGGGTTTTCAAATAAAAGGGCGGATAAAATAATTTTTCAATGGGCGGCTTTTCAATTCCCAAAGGGCGGTTTTTCATAACTCAAAGGGCGGTTTTTCACTGTAATAATACGAGCTTTGATTAAAAATGAAAGCCGCCCTTTGAGTTATGAGAGCGGTAAATTTTGTCACTTTGAGAAAATCAAATGTCCATAACCAAAAAATAAATGTCGCTTTCCAAAAAATTAATGGCATTAAGCCAAAAATGATTGTCCCTATATGTCTAGAAATTTTGTCCTTTTGAAATAAAGAAATGTCACAAGGATCCGAGCCATAATAGAGACTAGGAATTTAGGGTTAGAGTTATACGAGCGTTCTGAGGGATTAGGACCCGTATTTTTTTTGGTTGGTGTATGACGATCTTAACGGTGTCGGTGTCGTCATTCATTTTGTTTTGGGTGTCGGTGTCGGTGTCGGTGTCGGTGTCGGTGTCGTCATTCATTTCGTTTTGGTGTCGGTATCGTCATCAGTAATCTTTTTCGAACATTTATTTAATTTCTTTTGGTGTTGCAAAGAAACCCATCTCTTTCTGTACACAATGTTGATTGAAGCTGAAGGTAAGCTTATAAATGCATTTTGGGAAAAAAAAACTGTAAAAATAATTTAGAAGTAGACGAGAATCTGGATATCCCCAATCTGCCACTCAAATGGAAGTCAAATACAAATCTTATAGCTCAGCTTCTACTGAATGATCAAGAAATAATAAATCTGATCGTTCAAGTTTTGGTTGGTATGATACATCACTGCTTTCTTATGAAACATACTGCTTTTATATAACTCATAACTTTATTTACAAGTACACACATCCCACAAAACAGCTTTGTAGTGCATCAGGCTGGATGGCCAGAGACTGAAGGGATTTTTAAAGTATACACCTCTCAGAATGAAAGTGATGAAAGTTTCAACCCGATACTTGTTACTATTTAAAGTGAAATTAATCAAGTGCTAATGCTGAAAATTGTACAATACTGTACATTTATTTACGAAAAATTCAATTCTTTGCCAATTGTGTTGATTGTTGCTAACAAAGAGTGCCTTGGCTCAAACGAAAATGAATTAAATTCACACTTGGTGAAGATCAAATCTGAGTTTTGGGCAGAAAAATGTCTGGTGTTTCTTTCCGATTTGAACATCACACCTCTCAATAATCATCCTACAAATGCTTTTCATGCGTCATGTCAGTTTTTGTCCCATCCAGACAAGATGGTCTCCTCTTTTAATGTAGGAAATCAAACCATTAATTTGGTTGTAGAGAATTCAATAAAAAAAACTTCAATGTAAAATCTTTATTTGGAAATAAAGTTATATATTATTTTCTAGTTTTTTCACGCTTTTTACTATGATGGTATGAACTTTTGAGGGAATTTGATGAGGTATAAGAAATAAAGAGTCCTTTGGCTTTTCCTTCATCATAGATTTTCTTCCATTTTTTTGGTTTGCCTGGTTCAGAACTGCTTTCAATGAATTCAAAGTCTTCTGCAATATATTTTTTCTGCTGCTTTTGTGATGCTTCTGCGTTCAATTCGTACATCTCAACTAGCTTTCTTTTCTGTACTTCAATAGTTTCCAATAGATTTTCAGCGAAACCTTTGCACTTTTCAGCCGTCAAGATAGGATCTTCATCTAACCCGATTGCTTTCCTTATTTGTTCTGTGCTTTGGTCGATAATTTCAACTAATTCACCATCTCCCTTTTTCTTCATGTTAGCCTTGCATATTGAGTATAAAAAGCGTACGGTTGAATCACCAGCATATTCTAATAAACTTAAGCTTGCAGATTGACTGGTGGTAAAGTAAGCAAGTGCCACAAGCTGATTCATGCCCACTTTGATATGATTTTCAATTGATTTTGCAGAAATAAAGTTCACCTCCTGAGCCCAAAATTCGCATGATGTTTCTAGCAAATATGGTGTGTTGACTTTTGGCACAAATTTTTTTTCAAATTCCTTGCTAGAGAACTTTACAACTACGAATACAAGAACCACAGGCAAAACTTGGAAACGTTCATACACACGAGTACAATACTGGATTAATCTTATCATAAATGCTTGATCGACGCTGTTTTGGATTTCTATCAAGATTGGAGGTTGATCATTATTCACTTCAGTGGGTACATATAAAACATCTGATTTCGTTCCATCTGACCATTCTGTTGATGCCGAACGATATAGATTATTTGAAA
The DNA here is from genome assembly GCA_943193625.1 of Mucor piriformis. Taxonomy (NCBI): domain Eukaryota; kingdom Fungi; phylum Mucoromycota; class Mucoromycetes; order Mucorales; family Mucoraceae; genus Mucor; species Mucor piriformis. Next base: position 1,048,243 of record OW971868.1, on the reverse strand, counting down.
TGTTTGATCCTAAAAGAAGTAACATCTGTAAGTAAAATTAGTTTGCTTTATGCGCAAAAAATGACAAAATTACGAAGCAGTTCATGAATGATAATATTCTTTACAGTCTTTTCGTTCATTATGAATTTACTAGTGACATCTGTGCCTGGCCGTAGTTCAAAGGGCAGGTATAAATTGTTTTCATTGTTGTCTACCATGGTATTTTGTTATTGTGAAAAAATAAAACCATTGATACCGACACCGACACCGACACCGACACCGACACCGACACCGACACCGACACCGACACCGACACCGACACCGACACCGACACCGACACCGACATCGACATCGACACCGACACCGACATCGACATCCGACATCGACACCAAAACAAAATGAATGACGACACCGACATCGACACCAACACCGACACCGACACCGACACCGACACCGACATCGATATCGACACCAAAACAAAATGAATGACGACACCGACATCGACACCAACACCGACACCGACACCGACACCGACACCGACATCGATATCGACACCAAAACAAAATGAATGACGACACCGACACCGTTAAGATCGTCATACACCAACCAAAAAAAATACGGGTCCTAATCCCTCAGAACGCTCGTATAACTCTAACCCTAAATTCCTAGTCTCTATTATGGCTCGGATCCTTGTGACATTTCTTTATTTCAAAAGGACAAAATTTCTAGACATATAGGGACAATCATTTTTGGCTTAATGCCATTAATTTTTTGGAAAGCGACATTTATTTTTTGGTTATGGACATTTGATTTTCTCAAAGTGACAAAATTTACCGCTCTCATAACTCAAAGGGCGGCTTTCATTTTTAATCAAAGCTCGTATTATTACAGTGAAAAACCGCCCTTTGAGTTATGAAAAACCGCCCTTTGGCGTTGGAACGACTGCTATGAACTGTTTTACAAAAATCAGGCAGTGATAAATTCAATCCTGCAAGATCAAATGATCATTTTTAAAAAATGTAATTTACACATACGAAATGACATGAGTTGTTTTAGTAATGATAATTTTTTCACAAAAAGTGACAAGGCATGTCATGCAACGCACACATGCAGTAGGACAGTCGGTCCTTCGATTAGCCGAAAACACCTATTCTATTCAATCCGAGACCCTCTTCAAAAATTTCCCTTCATGACAAACCTTGCTGGTATTATTTTTCCGTACACACTTTATTACCAATACTAAAACGTTGAATTAGTGTTTGAGACGTTATGTTCCAACTTGAGTCAACATGATGCACTCCAGATTCCTTCACCTGTTCATCAAAAGCGTCGAGCAGCTGTAGCAGCCATTATAAGATGGAGCAGTACCAACCATGCGGCAGAGACTAGAGTGAGATCGATCCCTGAATTCTTCAACCAAAATTGGGTTCAGGATGGAGGAAAAGCCGAGATTTTGTTCATGAAGAGAACAAGTCGAGAAGGAGACAGGTAGATCCAGACAAATGAAAAGTGGAAATGGCACTTGCTGAACATTTTTTCTAGGTGGTCAGGTCATGTTTCTTTTGTGGGTGGTAAAAATGAGCCTGGGGAGACAGACAGAGAGACAGTGGAGCGAGAGGTAATGGAAGAAATTGGTGTGGATTTGAATAGTGACGCATATATTCCTATTGGAAAATTGGATGAACGAGAAGTAACATCATGGCGAGATAATAAACTCTTAATGATTTTAGTTCCATTCGGTAAACTGTTACATTGATTTACTAAACCGAGATAAAAATTACTCACAGGCAAAACAAACATAGTTTATTTGCAAGTCGTACCTGAATCGCCACCACTTAAACTTCAGGAATCAGAAGTAGCAGGTGTACAATGTAAATAACGGTAGCTTTAGACGAACCACATATGCTCATATCAGTTATTTATGTAGGGGTACCTTTGTCATTCTTTCTTGCCACTGAACCCTACCCATCTCGTCCTGTTAGCGAATCATTGTCAATTAGCTATCCTCTATTAAGACCCTTAATGCAGTGGATGATGGGGTCAGTGTCCTTTCCTGCTGTGGACTTGCCTGGCACACCGCATTTTCGTTTATGGGGGCTCACCATGGGCATGACACGAGACATCATTCAGTTTACTCAATTGGATCAACTTGCATTTGTGGCATTGGTAAATAGCCCACCTACTGGCTTCCCCATCTATTTTTACAATCTCTACTCATACGTATCAAAAAAGTTTACTTGAATTCCTCTGCCTTGCTTATCGTTCAAGTTAATTTTATTTTTAAGCAGCCAGGCAATATTAGATAACTGCAAAATTAAGCACAAGTCTCGATCTCATTTACCTTACTAACATAACCTATTCTCTTTTATTTCATTTTGCAATGAGGCATTGGCAACATAATATTCTATTAATAAACTATGGAAACGTTAACGTCCCTGAGTCCTTTTTTTTCTTTGGACGTAATGTGTACAAGTCACCAAGTACATCCTCGAGACTATTGCTACCGTGTTTTCAGTCGTTTTTCTTTGTGACCCCGTCAATCATGTATATTTCCCATCACAAGGATAAAAAAATATTACCTGAAACAGGTCGCTTCTTCCAATGTCGAGGAGAACGACATCGTAAATATGTAGTCATGAAAAATTTTGTTTCTGTATCCAAGGAGATGATAGCCAAAGATCCCAGATTTTATCTCGTTTGCCTATTAGTACCTCTGTTCCCTCTCTTCTACTACGATTAAAAATTAGGAAAACTATACGTCAATTTTTCTATGATTGGCAGTTAACTTTTTTATCCCCAGCAGTTCAGAAAACAGTAGCACGCTATTATTTGAATCAATAACAAGTCTCTGTAGCCGTAGGTGTAGTGGCTTTTAATAGACCCAATTTAGTCATGGATCTTTGAGCGTTTTTTTAACCTAAGAGCATTGCCAGTGGAGTATATAAAAAATAAATTTCTGTCAGAGTTTGAAACTGGTAAGTATCCGAATTGGATACTAATCTTAAACTCTGAACTTTTACATATGCCTGTTTTTATTCTTTTGTTCCTTTTACTTCATTTACCCAATTTAAATCGACTTTATACAATGAGTCAACCCGGATCTATAAACTTTGCCAAAGAGAATTGAAAATGAAAACGCGAAAGTCAGTAGAGCATCCTTGAAGAAGGAGTTGTATAGGTCTTGGCTTGCTACATTGGTAAACTCAATTTCCGACCTCTCTAACTCGGCTAAGTTCCTCGAGAATCTCGGTTCTTAAAGCTTCATCGTCAACGAAAAAATCTTTAATCCAATCCATTATGTTTAAAAATATTCTCGTGAGTATTTATCTAAAAAAAAGATCCATATTTTACATTTACTCCGTTGGGAATGCTTTAAAGGTCCCTAAACAGCAATATATAAAAGAGTGAACTGAGTAAATTGAAAAAAAAAAAAAAAAAAAAAAAAATGAAGAACAATGAAACAATCGGTCCAGTCTTAATTGGCATGAATATGGAATATTATTTAATAAATCACATTATATTTTTAAATAACACAAGTGTATACATAAGGAAGCACCAACGATAGCTCCTAACAATAGCATTGTTCTCTTATTATACAGCTTCTTGTCTTCTACTTGCAGTTTTTCAAACCACGCTACACGTTAATTTAAAATGTCTACATGATGACTCGAAATTTAGATAAAATAAAGGAGTAAGCATAACATTTGGGTAGCTTAAGATGTGATGGATCGAGCTTTGTTAATTTCATTTCATCAAAATTTGTCAACGTATTGTGTGGATGGGTAATACAGTTTTTCAGATCCGCTAACGACACCGACTAAAAATGTAAAGTCAAATGAAAATAAAGTATAGAAATCGATGTGACCTTTCGGATTCAAGGTGGCTATAATGAAATTGTAGGACTGCTAGTGCTATGGATTTATACATAATCTTTGGATAAGACATTGTCTTTGACTAATTGTTAATGAGTGGAGATATGTGTACGCTTTCTAAAAACAAAATTGACTATTTATGTGGGTTATTAGAGCTAACGTTAGGACTTTTGGTTGATTGTTATAAAAATCTAACATCAGTCGTCTTAGAGAAAACCAAAATGTGTTTACTGAATGAAACTAATCCCTATATGATAGCAACATCAGAAATTATTATTCATTTATAAAAGAAAAAATTCTTTGGCTTGATTTGTACTGCAGGTACTGCATATAGGAAAAAAAAATAGGTTACACAACATACAAAAAGAAGAAAAAGACTCGTAACGATGCTTCAAAAAATCATTTTACATAAACACTTTCAACATGCACATATAAAAGACTCTACACAACATCATATTATGGCAAAAAAAGACTGTACTTGTATGCATTAAGTCATTATTTATATTATCTTTACAAAATAGTCCTTGAATTTTATTATAGTATACATTGCTTAAAGAGATAAAATTTTTTCAAATGATCACTAGCACCGTCATTAATGCACCAGTTGTTTCTCAACAAAAAAAAGAAAAAAAGATGTTAGTTAGGAGAGCAGCGTTCTTTGCTGCGACTATAAAAATGAAGACAGTGTATTTGAATGGATCCCTGACGAATACTTGCGCAATTGACAGTCGGGGAGTATGATCTGGGAGAAGATGCTGCTAAAAAAAAGTGGAGTGTCGTTGTGTTACATGTAAAGAGTATAGTATCAATCAAATACTGAATGGCGATTATAGATAAACTTGCTATGTATACATAAAAAAAATTACTCACTGGTAAATGACACATGCATCTATTTTTGTGGTATCATGGTATACAATGACTTTTTTTATTTACACTTGTACAAGCAAGATAACCGAACCGTATATCCTAGTTTATGATTAGACATACTGTACATGTAAAACTTTTAAGTAATGACATCATATATTAGACTCGACAAACAATTAAACTACCTGTATAGTATACAACGAGATAGAAGATAACAAGTGGGAATATGTGGAATAGACTTTTGATTGAAAGGAAATAGTTCTTTATGGAAAAATCTATAATATCCTCAATATGCTCTTTATGCGAGCAACCAGGCTTAGAGTTTCTCACTCAAGGCGAGTTTCGAGTTGAAGTCCACCATCGAGTGGATCAACAATAAAGAAATGAGAGAATTTCGTGTGTGATCATAAAGGATGAGTCGTAATAAGGAGTCTATTGCTTAAGAAGGATTAAGAATACACAAAATTAACAAATTCCGATTTAAAGGGATAAAATAATAATCATGCATCCTATTGGTATCAATTTAGTTGTTTAGACACATCTTCTGAAAAGTAAAAATAAGACTACGTTAACGCAATGCTAAATCACATAATCAATTAATACAACACAATAAAAATATTAGGCTTCACGGGTAAATTTTCTTTTATTTCGAACTAATTATCGTCCCGCCCCATAATATTACAGGATCCTCAGGAACCATCAACCTCAGTTATCTTGCGAATCAACTATACGAATGAGTGGTTTATCATATAAAACAACGACGGATCTGAGCAGTCATGTATCTTTCAAGAAATAATTAACCTTAATTGTATTCTCTCTCCATTGTTTTATTTTTTTTACGCAAACTATTCTATTCTAGAACCTATTTTGCAGCACTCATGGAAACAAGACCAGAGCGAGCGTGTAAATTTTGGCTCTAGCATTAAACGGTATGCCAAAGTTCGAAAAAGATTCTGTACATGGTATTGGTAGACTATACAGCTTAAGTGGGGAGGTACCATTATAAATAGGTTTTTCTTAGGGACCACAGGTGTTTTTCTTAGGGACCATACGTGTGTACCTAGCGTACCCATGGATCGGGTATCCCGCCATCCCTATGTATACACCTGTGGTCCCTAAGAAAAACACTTTTCAAATCAAAAGATGAATCTTTTTTATTATTCTTATTCTTAAATAAAATGAACACCAAAGTTGATCTTTTCAAACCCATACACCTTTACCACCTATTGATGAAAGGTTTTTCTTAGGGACCACAGGTGTGTCCATAAGGTATTTCGCCATCCCTATGTACACACTTGTGGTCCCTAAGACGGCTCATTCAAAAACACAGATATCAGAAGCTAAAGACTTAGAGATTTTACAACAATTTTATAACAATACAAATTATCGAACCATGCATTTCGCGTTATTAACAAACTGGATAGGCTTTTTTAGATTTGATGTGTAAATAGATCAGTAGACTAGAGAGAAGAATCGGCGGTAACAGATAAACCAAACATAGGCAGATGAGATCGATATATTAGACGGTGATTACTACTATTACAGCTGTTGATTTTTAAAAAAAAAAGTACCCCATTCGCAGGGTTATTTCCCAATCGCAGGAATCGTACTATATGCATAACTACAGACTTTTTAGCCTCCATCTAGCACAGCCTTAACTCCCACTAGTGGAACATATATATCGTATTGAATATTCACAGACTACCACATAAGGATCTTTTCCTGGTCGACGGATGTCGCCTCCAAAACTGGAACATATCATAGAGAATGTGCTGCAGCACAATATATTGTCGCAACACTTTTTCATGTTTCTTGACACAATTATACAGCCATTAACTGAAACAAAAAGACTATGTAAAGTAATACAAATAGACAACTTTTACGCTCTTTCTAATGATGCTACTTACAAAACTACCGCAAGGTTGTGGCATAACGTATATCTTATGAAAACAGTTGTAACTACGACTCAGATTTCCCACATATCTTTCTTTGTCAAAATCCCAAACCGCTTTGTTGCACTGAAGGGTAATGGAATATAAACATATGTATTAAATTATGCTCGGTATAAGAAATTGGCATTCTTTCGTAGTAATCGCTTTCGTCATTGCTGAAGGTGCTGGGGGAGGAAAAAAAAAAAAAAAAAGTGACTCTGAAAAAAGGCTAATGAGGGTCTCTATGTCCACGAGCTAGAAAGCCGATGAAAAATACTGGATTATATGTATAATGTTATGCCTGGGTTAGTTTGCCACAGATAATTAAAAAAAAAGTTTCCTCATTCGGGGACAAAGGACTTGCCCATTTGGAACATGAAAGCACTTTAGACTTAACTGGCGCACATCGTACATAGTGTCTGAATATATTCTTTCACAATGGTAGCTTCTCGGCTCACAAGCACCTTGTTATTGTCTTATAAAAAGTCATTAGGTTCTGTAAAAGATATACTCGGTAAACTTCAAGATGACAGAGGTGAATAAAGATGGTGAGCGCCTTACATAGGCGTCATTCAATCCAGCAGGCTCAAGAAACGATTTAAGTATTTTTTTTTTCGTATCTGCCTGGTCTAGCATATAAAAAGTCAATTATGTTCCTATAATAAGCACTACATTAGTATAGTAAACCCTAATGGAACAAACCATGAGCAGTAACGCTTAAAGTAGCAACTCTTGTGTGATCTTTTACTAGATTATTGTGTGATTGTATACATGGTTCATTTTTGTTTATGGGTCAATACTGTTTGTGGGTCACATTGATGCGGAAGCATACTAACAACAGTGTTCTGGACCCCCCAAAAGTCGATTAGAAGGAGTGTAGATAAGATCGACTAAGATGTTTATATTAATTATTTAGTGGGTAAAATACACATTGTGTCGAATTCAATAAGAGGATGCGAAATGATTCTACGTCGTTTTTAAAAAAAGAAAAAGCAAAGGAAATTTATAAAAAAAACAAAGTCGCAGAAAAAATAGCAAAGTGTTGTTCCAAAAATTCAATCTCGATTGACATCTCAAATAACAGAGAGGAAGAAGCCCCAAACGAAGAGGAAATGTTGTTTATATCCACTAAAAAATGCTGATATCTACGGCGGCTCTTGCCGTATGGTGTTATAACATCACCACCAGCACTAGACAAAGTAGGAGACGTATTGGAACCACCACCACCACCACCAACAACAACAACAGCAGCAGCAGCAGCACCCAAAACACCACCAGCAACACCACCAGCAACACCACCAGCAACACCACCAGCAACACCACCAGCAACACCACCAGCAACACCACCAGCAACACCACCAGCAACACCACCAGCAACACCACCAGCAACACCACCAGCAACACCACCAGCAACACCACCAGCAACACCACCAGCAACAGCACCAGACAAAGTAGGAGGGGTAGTGGAACTACTACCACCACCAACACCAGCAGCAGCGGCACCAGACGAAGTGGAAGGCGTATTAAACCATCATTACCACCACCAGCGAACAAGGAAGAGTTGTCAGTACTGGCGGTTTTTAGCTTGCTTGTTTTTGGTAAGATCATATGCTATTTAACAGCAGCAGGTGACGCAAAGATTTTGTCACATCATTCACAAACAGTTGGTATTGGCTTTTCTCTTTTTTTACCGCGAGACATGCTTAACGAAGTGAAAGGAAAACAAACTTCAACAACGTTTCATTGATTGTTATTTGTTGCAACGGTTGAATAATGTTTTTTTCGAATGTTGACTCATCCAAGTTCTTGATATCATGCTTTTGACAAAAAATAAAGTCAACACTACACATGAGAAGCATGCTAGCTTAGTGGTTATATTGTTACAAATATATTATGTCTTACAAGATCATCAAAAACTTGGTGACCAAAGAGCATTCATTCAACAGCTTAACATAATGGATAGGATACTTCTATTTAAGAAGTGAATACATTGTTCAAGGGATATAGTTTATAAGGAAATTTTTACACTTTCACAAAAACCTTGAATTATTTTTAATTCGTCTTAAAGTCATTGCCGTTATTTAAAGCATTCAAGTCCTCAACAAAAAAAAAAAATTCTTTGGAAAGCACTGAAAAGCACTCCGGTTAGTTTGCGTATATCTAACTTAATTGATCGATCATACATGTCCAATTCAAGCTCTCTGTTTGACTTTTTCATTTTTTTTTGTTTCTCCATTTGTTCTTTGAACAAAGTGTGGTCGTTGGGTTTAAATTCCCAGAACTATTGACATTTTTTAAAAACAGTTACACCTTAAAGCATCGTCTTGCTTACCTCATTGGGATTTGCAACTAATCGAACTTGCGTTGCGTTTGCATTTCTTATATAATATGATTGTTAGAGACAATTATTATTGTATTTGAACTTCACCAATAACTTTTTTTTTGAACTGCTTTTTTAAGTTATTCATAACATTGGTTGATCACAGCCCCCTCGGGACTAGATAGTTTTATAATTAATATTTAGGCTATATTCAACACAAATCATATGTGCATCTCGACGCCCAAGATATGAATGACTTTAGACGATAAACTTGCTTTGTTACTAAATCCAGAGTCTTTTTCTTTTTGCAACTCTAAAAATGTATCACCTTAAAGTGGTGCACATTTAGTGTAAAACGTCAGTAAATCAGGATTGTCGTTTTTGTTTTTGAAACAGGTTCCAGCTAATGAATCATTAATATGTAATTTTTTTGTCTTATTTTCAAGCAACTTCTTACCTATTTCGACTTTCGACTGCGGAAAAAATTTGATGGTATTCGGGCATAGTTTAAAAGTAAAAGGAGATAATAAAGTAAGTGATCCCTAAGAAAAACCTATCAGCAATAGGTGGTAAAGGTGTATGGGTTTGAAAAGATCAACTTTGGTGTTCATTTTATTTAAGAATAAGAATAATAAAAAAGATTCATCTTTTGATTTGAAAAGTGTTTTTTTAGAAACCACAGGTGAGTACATAGGGATGGCGGGACACCTAAGAAAAACACCTGTGGTCCCTAAGACGGCTCTTATAAATAAGTGAGTTAATAAACACACTTTTCCGTGGATTGCACCTATAATCATTGTCCCCGGAATGCTGTTCTCGAGTATCTGGCGAGCGCATTAGTGCCTATATTTTGACCACATTGCTATTGACAACCAAAACGTTCTTGACTCAGCCATCAAAATTATTCGCGAAATCTTGGCATCTAGTTCACTGTATCACTACTTTGAATTCTCTTAGTCAATTCACTGTATCCACACACTTGATCTATTTTTTTTATGAGCTTATTTTCAACCACACATTTTCATCCATACAAAAAAAAAGTTATCGCAAAAATCAGAAATTTCAAAAAAACGCATACGCCTCATTAAAAGGTACAGGTTTTATAGGTGGGTTGATTATAAAAATGTATGACATCTAGGGTAAAAACCGAAAAACAATTGCTTTTAGAGAAAGTATATGTTTTACATATAAATAAGGCCTGAACTACCTTCTGACGAAAGAGGACCCGCAAAAAAAAAAAAAATAGCTGGGCCAATATAAAAATGTCTTATTCTGAACAGGTTAAGCTTGACCCACTAATAGAATACTCTACTTTTAGTTATTTTAAGGTTTTTGATTAGACACACCCACTGCCAAAGCTCTGGCTGCCTAAAGAAAAGTGAATTCTATAAGAAATCTACTACGCCAACTCCCGAAAGCTATGTCTATCTTATGTATAACGCGCCAGAATACCTACTTGAGTGTGGTTAATTGATATGCACAGAAAGTATCATATTAAAGCGAATAAAACTATTCAGAAACCGACACTGCTTTTGAATCGACAAAAGCTTGACTGTTTACCTTTCTTTTCTTTTTCTTTTTAATCTCTAAATGAACAAACTCGCTGAATACGATTCCTCGTCAGACGAAGAAGCATTGCCACTACCCAAAAGGACACAAGCAAGGTTTCTTTTCCTATAGCTCATGTCACCTCGATCCCCATTTATTTAACAGACATACATTCTCTCTCGTTTAGTCAAAAAATGCCTCCACTTTCCTCCTTCTTTCAAACACCTTTACCTGAAACTTCAAAAGATCTATATCAAGGTAGAAAAAGGACTGTCCCACATCAAAAGAACAGTTGGGCAACACTTGTCTATTTTCAAGTGGACCTAGGCGACGACAAAGATACGGTATTAAAGCATTGGCCTCAATTGACAGCTCTTCAAGAACAACATATCAGCGTAAGTAGAACAGTTTATTTTCAAGAACATCAATTGGAAGGATTTGTGAAAGGGATAGAAAAGGTCTTGAATGACATCAAAGCATTTACTATGTCGTTTGCTCAAGTGGCTCAACTTACCAATGATGAAAAGACCAGATCGTTTGTGACTTTAGAAGTGGGTGCAGGGTATAATGAGGTAAGGCCAGATGTTTTTGTATACTTTTATGTGAGGGATAAGTGCTAATTTCAAAACGAAGCTGTCAGAATGTATGAAACGTGTTGATACCATCATGAAACAATATAACCAACCTGTATTTTATGACCCGCCACGCTTCCATACCAGTATAGCGTGGTCTCTTGACACCGAACCATTTGAGATACCAAGCCATTGTATTGATACCATGATGACCAACACATTTAACCTATCTCGATTGTATATCAAGCAAGGAAACCGCATGAACCACATTGATTTAAACTAATAAAATAAATTAATGTTCCGCGCTGTGACTTTTTAGAAAGAAAAGGGATTCAAGGGTGTCCTGCGGTAAAAAAAAAAAAGCATCACCAAAAAAAATTGTTTCTGTCTCTTTTACCATTTTTCGTTCTTTATTTTTACAATCATGGATCCTTACGAGTTTACGCAAACGGTTAATGAAGAACGTCATGAGGATGATAAAGACGATTTGAAGAAACTTGAAGAGGATTTAGCACCTAGCGCTGCTGATTATTATGGCGTGTTGAATATCTCTAGAAAAGTAAGGGCTTATTTGTTACTTTTTGCAACAACGTGTACTAAAAGGTTCATAGGCTACCGAAGACGAAGTGAAAGAAGCTTATAAGAAGTTGTGTCGATTTTTTCATCCTGACAAGGTAAAACTGTGTAGTCAAGAGAAATAAGGCAACCCACCTAACAGCTTGTATGAAAGCATACGGATGAATTTAAGAAAAAGATGGCAGAATCACGTTTCCAAGTTATCCAACAAGCTTATGAAGGTAACATACAGAATACAGACATAAAGGATAATGAAAAACTAAATTTTTTGAAATAGTATTAAGCGACCCTGCAAAGAGAGTGATTTATGACACATATGGAGAAGAAGGATTAAATGCTTCTTGGGATATCGGACCTCGTTACAAGACACCTGAAGAGGTAAAAAGCACATGCTATTAGAGAGAAAATGTAGACTGAAACAATATATAGTTGAGAAACGAGTACGAAAAAATGGCACGTCAAAAGCGAGAACAGGATTTAGAGAATTTAGTGCGATCCAAATCCGAATTTCAATTGACTCTAGATGCCACGCAAGTATTTGATCCTTATGAGGCACCTGTGTTTGTAGGGTTTGGTCAACCTACACAGCAAAGAAAGAAGGGTCCGTTACACCAAATCACGAAAGCTCAAGTACAACAATTATTCATGCGGTCTTCATTCGAGGTATTCATCGTTATGCATATTTAAAGGGGACTGTATAGCTAAAAAAAAATGTGATTTTATAATAGACCCAAATTGGACCTCAGACACATGCTGTGATTGGCGGATCCATGGTCTCTCGATCTGGTATGGGCGGTGGAAATGTCTTGGGCACCATTCGTCATACGGTGTCTCCTAAATTATGGGGCGAGGTAAAATATACCCATATTATTCGAAAAAAGGAGGGGGGCCTTACTAAATGAAAAAATTACTTAGGTGACTGCAACTTTATTAAAGCCAAGAATGCTTACATTAAAGTCATATTATTCATTATCAGCAGACAGGTAAAAAGAAGAAATTAATAGAGGAAGGGGGAGGCTGAATAATAATCTTGAATTGCAGTTTTGTAAATACAACAGCCCAATTGAATTCAATCTATGATCCACCTGTTTTGGCGATTACAGCAGGTCGTCGTATTTTTGCTGCTACTACAGGTTATATGACTTATCGTACAGGTGAATGGTCCTTATTAGGCTGGGGTGGTGACACATCGCAGAAAATGGACAAATCGTCTGTCTCACTTGGTATGGCTGGTATGCATAAACATGGCAACTACAGTGGAGAGCTACAGGTAAACAAGAATAACAACAAAAAAATGTAAACTTTATACTGAATAGCCACAAAAAAGACGGGTATCATGTCGTCGCACATTGCTGGAGAATACTCTTATAAATTAGCCAACCAGGTGCGACTTAGCTTAACTTGTTCATTATCTTCAGAAGGAGGAATTAATGCCAGTATCGGAAGTGATCATAAGGTGGCTGAGCATACAAGAATTGGTATGTCCATGGAATGTGGTTTGCCTTTAGGTGTTATTGTTAAATTTAAGTAAGGGGCGAAAAGGGGTGGGGATAAGAGAGAAAGATAAAATGTAATAACTAAATATTTTATTAGGGTCTCACGTCTGGGACAAAAAGCGGTAGTTCCCATCATCCTTGCATCCGAGTTTGACCTTAAATTAGCGTTCTTCGGTGCAGTCGTTCCAGCTTCCGTCGCCGTAGCCCTTGATCAATTAGTATTGAAACCCCGTCGCAAGCGACTAATCAAAGAGTAAGCTTTGTGTCATGGTTTCGTACATTCTAACTAAACAGACACTGCTTAGGAAAATCAATGAGTTAAGACAGGAGCATGCAGAGTATCTTTCTAACCGCCAACAAGAGGCATTAGATGCACAAACACTGATGTCTGATATTGCTGATAGAAAGCGAAAGCAAGAAGAGAACAAAGCTGATGGTATGTTTATTAAAATAAGGGGGATAATGGGAAATTAAAAAAAGGTCATGTAGGTTTGGTGATTGTGAAAGCTTGGTATGGACATTTAGAAAATTTGGATAACGATGCGGATGAAGGAGTGATCGACGTTACCATCGTCATTCAAACACTAGTTCATGAGTCGAGACTGACAATTCCAGGCGGACATTCAAAGGTTTGTTTATTATTATAAATGGAGACAGAAAACATTTAAAAATATCTCTTTTGATAGACAAATATTCTTGGTTTCTATGATCCTTGTTTGGGCGAGAAGAAGAAGCTTCGTGTACAATATAGATTTAGACATCGACTTCATCAGGTCACCGTAGAAGACACCGCTGCTCTGATCAGCCCTGTGCAAGGTAAGCGATTTGATATATTCAATTCCCCCCGTACTGATGGTCTCTTTAGCACACCTTGTTTGATTGTGTCCTAATATGTAAAAAGTATAAAAATAAATTGTTACACTATACTGGTGGCAAAAAAAAAAAAAATCTATTTCCAGGGGCCACCCAATAAAAGCCTTTCCTAAGGATGAAAATAGTAACATGTTTTTTTTTTGCGCCTATAAAACTAAATTTTTTTATTTGATTTCATGATAAAATTCCCCTTTCCTCCCTTCTCTCTCTTTTTTTTTTTTTTTTTTTTTTTTTTTTTTTTGTTATTTTTGTAAATAGAAAAAAAATAGAGTAGATCTTTTTAAATATGTCAAACCCTAATAACCGACCTGGTTATCGAGGTAACCCAGCCGATCCACGATTATCTCAACAACAACAAGGTTATTCTCAAAGACCCGTTTCTCAACATTTACAACAAGGTCAGCCTAGACCTCAAGGAGGACAACGTATCCAATCGTATGGCATGGACCAGTTAAACCGTCCTCGCCCTCCTCCTCATAACCGTCCTCAGCAAGGCCAAGGACAGCAACAACAGAGATCCTCTCGTACACCTCAACCACAGCAACAATATCCTCAACATCGTACCTCCCAACAACCACAACAACAACAGTACCAGTCATCAAGGCAACAACAACAACAAGGTGGGCGTCCTATGCGACCACCTAGTAATTATGCTAACGCTAACCCCGCGATGGGCAGTCCTAACGCAGGTCAAGGCCCTTACCGTCGTGTCAGTATGAACCGATCCCGTTCGCTGTCTCGTCCCGAACGTCAACGGCCTAGAACAGGCATGATCCGTTCTCCCTCGCAGCAACAGCGAATCAACCAACAACAGCAACAACAACAACAACAGAGGTACGGTCCAAACGGCCCCCCTCCTAATATGAGAGCTCGCCCTAATAACCAACCTATGCCAAACCGTTTACAACATCAATTACAGCAACAAAAATTATATCAACAAGAGGCTTTATTAGATCAACCAAACGCTGCTGCTGCTGCTGCTGGAGGTGCCAAGAAACCACAGGAAATACCCGAGGAAGAGGTCAAGGTGCTTACCAGCTGGTGGGCTTGGATGGCTTTTTTAATGACTTGTTGTATTCCAAATTGGTTTTTAGGTGCTTGTTTAAAGAAAAAGAATGCCATGGTGCAACAAGCCTGGCGAGAAAAGGTAATAAGCCTCACGAAAAAATTCATTCTTTACTAACATGGAACAGCTTTCTTTGTGTTATATCATTTTACTTCTTTGTGGTTCACTTGCATTCATTACATACGGTCTTAATAAGACTTTGTGTCCTGTAGCCAATCAGAATTCCGCCTACTCTAGTGTGAACCAGGGAGTGCGTATACCCGTCTATTACAACAACATGCGCGTGTTTGGTCAAATCTATTCTACCGATACCATGAAGAGTTTCTTTGCTACTAAAGGAATGAACTTGACAAACGATTATGAAAACACGGATTTGGCTCCCATCTTTGACGGTGATGTGGATGGTCATTGTAATCAATTTAATATCACTTTGACCTGTGCTCTTGTTGACCCTTATGGCGGTGGAATGACGACTCCCAACAATACTTGTTTATCTCTTGCTGAATTACAAAACTTTGCTAAATCTTCCGGTGTTCTGGGCTATGATTGGGCTGATTTAAATAAAAATTCCGTTACGGGTCATGGTCTGGTTTTAGTAGGTGATTCAGGTAAGAACAAAAATCGGGCTTAAATGTGATAGATTAAACTAAAAAAAACCAAATTAAATTTTAGTCCTGAATTTAACAAAGTATCTCAACTTGGCTACTTTGCCTTACGGTTCGCAAGTAGATCATGCCATCCGTAACAACTTGGCCAGCGATTTATCGTACGCTTTACTGTACTCGAAAGAGGGTAAAGAAGCACGCAAGTGTATCGTATCTCGTTACAAAGTCGGTATTATGGAGACAGAGACTGGCGGATGTATTGCTGATAAGATGATTATGAACCTGATGCTTGTTGTAATTATTGTCATGATTGTGATCCGATACTCGATGGCCTTGCTGTTTCAATGGTTTATCTCCCGTCGTTTGACTAAGCCCGGTGGAAGATCCAACTGGTTAGCCTGGCGTTCCATCAAGGGAGGTAACGAGGATCCTGCAAACCATATTCCTGGGCCTTACAATAATTACGGACCGATGAACAACGCAACCGCTACTGGATCTGCTACTTCCTTGGGTTCCGGTTCATCTTCTCGTGGTACTCCCGCTTTTAGTGAAAGTTCCGCTGTGGGATTGGGTGGTGCTCGCTCCGATATTGTTACAACAGAGTTGTACACTGTACTTTTAGTCACTTGTTATTCCGAAGGTGAGGAAGGGCTTCGAATCACCATGGATAGTTTGGCTGAAACCACTTATTCTAAAAAGCACAAGGTAACATATTTATTTTATTGTTGTTATTGTTATTGTGTATTTACTTTCTCATTTCAAAATAGATTTTCTTTGTTATTGCGGATGGTATGATTACTGGTGCTGGTGAAGCGAAATCAACTCCCGATATTGTTGTCAGTATGATGGACCTCGATCCTACTATGGTCAACCCTAAACCTTCGTCCTACCTTGCTATTGCTGATGGTGAAAAACAATTGAATATGGCCAAAGTGGTAAAGAAGAGAGAAAAATCTGTTTTTTGTGTGTGTGGCTAAGCTTTTTTTTTTTTTTTTTTTTTTTTTTTAGTACGCTGGTCATTATAAAGGTGTTCCGTGTATTACCATTGTTAAATCAGGTACAGAAGAGGAAGCCACCGGTGCCAAAGCAGGTAATCGTGGTAAACGTGATTCTCAGGTAAAATGATTTATCGGAACTCAAGAAAAAAAAACCAATTCTAACCTTTCCCCCTTGATAAGCTTATTTTAATGAGTTATTTCCAACGTGTCTTGTTTAACGATCGTTTGTCGGAACTTGATTATGAGATCTTTTGGAAGATGACTTGGTTAATGAAGGGTGTTACACCTGATAAATTCGAATTAGTTTTGATGGTACGTGAAAACGCAACCATTCTTTTCTGGTTTACACAAAAAATACTCATGTTTGTATGTTTATTTTTAGGTTGACGCCGATACCAAGGTCTTACCGGACGCTTTAACCTACATGGTTGCTGCAATGGCAAACGATATTACTATTATGGGCTTATGTGGTGAAACCAGAATCGCCAATAAGAAGACATCATGTAAATGATTATTGTTACTCTTTTTTTTCTGCGTGTGTACTAACCCACTACTTTTTTTTACAGGGGTTACTGCTATTCAAGTATTTGAATACTATATTTCTCATCATTATGCCAAAGCTTTCGAGTCGCTCTTTGGTATTGTGACATGTTTACCAGGTTGTTTCAGTATGTACCGTATCAAATCCCCCAAGAACGGGGCTTGGGTTCCTATCTTAGCCAACCCAGACATCATTCTTGAATACAATCAAAACGTCGTCACCACACTTCACGAAAAGAACCTGTTGCTTCTTGGTGAAGATCGTTTCTTGTCCACTCTCATGCTTCGTACTTTCCCTAGACGTCAGATGATGTTTGTTCCTCAAGCACGTTGTAAAACGGTTGTACCAGATGAATTCAAGGTGCTGTTGTCTCAACGTCGTCGTTGGATTAACTCGACTGTACATAATCTGATGGAATTGGTGCTTGTTTCGGATCTTTGTGGTATTGCTTGTTTGTCGATGCAATTCTCCGTGTTTATCGATTTGATTGGTACGCTTGTGCTTCCTGCTGCTATCGTCATGACGGTTTATTTGATTGTGAATACTGCCATCTCAAGTAACCCTCAATGGCAGTCGCTTGCATTGCTTATTGCTATCCTTGGTCTTCCTGCGGTTTTGATTGCAATCACGACATTTAAGCTTGTGTACTGTTTATGGATGTTTGGTAAGACAATAGAAAAAAAAAAATGAAGTTCAATGTGTGACTAAACAAACAAACAAAATTTTTCTTTTTTAGTGTACTTATTGGCTTTGCCTGTTTGGAATTTTGTGTTGCCATTATATTCATTCTGGCATTTCGACGATTTTTCATGGGGAGCAACCCGTGTTGTTGAAGGAGAGAAAAAGGATACCGGACATGGCGATGCAGAAGGTAAATTTGATCCTACAAGACTTGTGATGAAGAAATGGGAGGATTGGGAGACAGAAAGAACCGGTCAACGTTTCAATAAGAAGATGACTCTGAAAACCCCTCTTGATTCCCCTGCCGCATTTGACGGTAAAAATACAATTACACCTTCAACGCCTTCTTCGTTTGGTACCATCTTCAATGACCGAAAGATGTTTAATTCTTCTCCTGCACCCACCATCACATCACCACCTCCACCATAAATCTAATCTATTACATATATATATTTGCCTCTCTTATTCCCCCTTCTTTTCTGAAAAAACTAAAAAAAAAAAAAACTCTTTCTCCTACAACACATACACACATACAAAAAAAAAATTGAAAGGTTTTCTTTTAATAAATGTATAAATAAATTTAACATTCATAATCAATTGCAAGTATATCTTCAATTGTAGACTTGTATTGACCCAAGAAATCCAAATGAGCAGGATGGATAGCATAAGCTGCAAGTTGCTATGACAGGGATTAGGATGACATTACAATATTTTCATGCAAAAAGAAACTTTACCTCCTTGCTTTCCACTTCAACAACCCAGCCATATTCATATCCTTTACCTCGGTCAGTAAAGTTCTTACCAGCACTGGCCAGGGTAATCTCGGGAATCTTGTCCTTTAAAGCTAATACGTCCTTGATCGTTTGCTCCTTGGCTTCCTCGGTTACCTCGGGCTTAAATTTGACAATAACTGTTACGCGTTTTCACGTCAGTCTTTCGTGTATTTTTTTTCTTCTCTTTTACAACAACTTACCAATATGAACAACCTTCATTTCTACAAAAAATAATATATAAGACGAAAAAAACTAGATTGATACAAGCACTTAAATATCTTCCCAGCACTCACGAGTCACAATCCCGTGTGCATCACTGTAATGAACATTTGAGCTCAGCTCCAATGTAACAATGTTGCTACGCACCTCACTACTGCGCCGTCCATGATGAGTAATAACATAATCCATCATCTTCTAGAATCCCTGACCGCATTAATCATCAATAAACACCATTCTGTTATTCTATGAGCTAATTGTCTCATAAATATTATTAGCCAATAATATTTATCCTTTTATTCAAACCGAGCTTTGAATATACAATCACGCGGGTAAACAAAAAGGTCCCAAGAATATGCTATTTTTAACACCAAGTCTAATAAAATGTCAAGAGACTTGAACAAAAGGAGAGAACGAAGAAAGGTACAACCAACTTCAAATAAAATGACGTTCGAAGCTAAATAGGCTTTGTCAGAACGATTCAACTGCAAGATCGTTTCTTCAAGCACCCATCATTTTAGATCGTCGTGAACGTCCTGCAGATCCCGTAGCGATTGTACAAGAACCTCTTGTCAAACAAGATGAAATTACTCCTATTGTTTCTTCTTCTTCCAACTGTATACCTTTTATGCGTAGACCCAACAAATTCAACTCGGATGCCATCCTCAAAGTATAAACAAATCACACCATTTTTTTAAAAAAAAAAGACTCACTCCAATGGTTAGAGTTTAACAGATCATCCAGGTCATTTTGTCATTGGTATTATTGGTAAACAAGGTATTGGAAAATCCACCATTTTATCTCACTTTGCTCCAGACTCTGAACGCGTATGTAATATTAAAAATTTAGGCACCACCACAAACCTACTCAATCATTTGCCCTATTCTAGACGTTTCCGACACAATGCAACGACGAATTTCTATCACAAGGTCATAAAACAGACGGTATCGACATGTACATTACACCCGAACGAGCTATTCTGCTCGACTCTGAACCGATCTGTAGCTGGACTGTCTTGGATCAAGTTTTAAGGACTGGTCTAACCGGATTACAACCAGAAATCTGGTTAGAAATGGAGACCTTATACAATATCATCTTTATGTTCTCTATCTGTAACGTTATTCTTGTTGTCAACGAGGGTCCCGATATAGACATGGATTTACTACAACTTGTTCAAAGAGCTGAAATGTTAAAATTCTGTATACCCGATTTCCCGCTATTACAACGTGAACAACAAGACTTACATTATTACCCAGATATCGTCTTCGTGTGTAATAAATGTACCATGGAGGAATTCACCTTTAAAACGTACAAGGATTTACAAGATATCTTGGAGTCTTTTTTTGAGAACTCTCAGCTTAAAACACAAGGTATATACACACACAATTACATTTTACGAGTAGATACTTATTCTTGTTATATATAGGTTTGGTAAGCTTAGGTAACGTGCTGCCTTTGTTTAAGAACAACGGATCAAATCTCTTCTTTTTACCAAAAGATGATGGCGTGGAATCTTTTGACGTGTTGATGTCCTCACTCAGAGATCAAGTGTTAGCTACGCCTCGGAAATTAGGAAGGAAAGGTCAGGTTTCCGAAAAGGATTGGTACAGAAATGCAGTCAAAACATTTGAGCTTGTAAGGAAATCAGAGTATATTACTGAGTACCTTCAAGTTGTGCGTAAATTGAGGGATTCTTAATAAATTGATTCTTCGTTTATCTTTCTTCCAATTGTATCACAAAAATCTAGTTTATATGTACATCGAGTTTATCTCTTTAACATACTTTAAATCCGTTTCGTAGATTTTCTTTCATTGTAAACAATTAGCATAAAAAGATGTGTAGACATGCTCTATTCATTAGCCATAATGTCATTACTTCTACTAGTCGCGCTTCGAACCGTCTCGATGTTGAATTCCAGTCTAAAGAGTATATATGTTTAACTGATTGTCTTGGCCCCATTCTATTAATACATATGATTACCTATTTTGTCTATTACCTCATCACGGCATTTAGAGGACTTTTAGCTTGCCCCTCCCCCCTTATGGACAAACTCTGTTCCGGATTGGTCTTAAACTACAGTGATGATATGCCGCTATATAAAAAAAGACCTAAAATGATACGTTTTAATCTGATGGCATATACTGGGTATAAATAATAGGTTTATTATTTCTATCATGATTTAAGCTGTATATATATAAACAATATCAGCAGAAGATGAGTATCACGTAAGAAAGCATCAATATTAAACTCTGGAAGCTGAGGGAGGACGACAGAGAAGAGTAACCCGAGAATTCTTAAATCAACTTATCAATGACCTCGTCTTGTTCAATTTGTGCAATCTGAATCAGAAAAAATGGTAATATGATGTGTATAGTAATAGAACAGGTTATTACCATTAACGTAGCCATCAATTCAAACATAGTAAGCCAATAGTTATATTTATTAAAGTTATATTCTTTAGTACTTTATACAGTTGGTGTCTGACAATTTTGTACCAACACTCACGACGCACGAGCTTCCTTGTAGAATATCTACGACGGACATTAAGTTACCTACAAATATAGATCACCTTATTGCGCTGTTTCTTACTACGCGTTACGAAAACTGCACAACAATATCAAAATTGAATGAATACCTGGTCAGAAAGACCGGTTTACCTTAAACTTGTGATACCTTTCTTAGACGAGAATAAAGTTAATGTTTATTGAATGAGTAAGGTAGACTATCATGTTATGATGGAATTTTTGGACGTCTTTTTCTTCAAAAGTCAGGGGAAATAAGTAAAAAAAAAAAAAAAGCATCAAAATATCACTCCTTAGCTTTTTTTCTAATGCCAACTTTAAGCCAGTAAGGCCTAAGAATCATAGCCTTCCTATTTCCTGGTCAAAAAGGTCAAGCCCAGCCTTGTGGGGGAGGGGAAGGGGTCTGCACATTGGTTGGTTATGCAATGATCATCTACGGCCAGGGAGTTGTAATGTTTTTTTACAGAATCTTGTAAGCCAGTAAGTCCTAAAGACCGTAGACTTTCTATGTCCCTGTCAACAAGCCCAGCCTTGCGAGGGAGGGGAAAGGGTCTGCACTTTGGTTGGTTATGCAATTATGACCTATGCACCCAGCATATTTTGACATCACTCCTTAGGAAAAAAAATAATACGTCTACATGCATCTCATTATAGTGCTGTGATTAAGAGCATATAATCTCTTTACTAGGAATATGATTCAATACCATTCGAGTTTGCAAGTCTTTCCATGGCAGAAACCTGAAGATAAAATCTTACTTTGCTCTCAATGAGTACATGTATGAGTTTAACGAGTTTCTGCTTTTACATGGCTACACATATCCCCTCCATAAATGTTAGTCGGCCTCGGTTTATCTACTACAAATCAAAGCACTTTCAATATTTTAAGCTTTGATGTGTCTAGACGAGACTTTGTCATTTCAAATAAGCATTATGTCGTGAGTTTATAATATTATCCAATCGTTTACTTCGATTATAATACATGTAAAATCTTGGCGCCATGTAACCACATACATCATGTTTTTGGTCTGTATAAAAGGGAATTGATTCGACTGTTCTTTCTTTTTTAGCGCCATTCCTAGCGGTGACAAATAGATATGAGCATATGACGATATCAAAGCAATTCGCTGAGCATATCTGCTCTAGTAGACTATATGCTAACCTGCATCCTTTTCTTTCTGAAAATGAAAAAAGTGTGGCAACGGTAAACTCTTGTTACTTATTACATTCATTTTAAAGTTCTTGATAGAACACTAAAAAAAAGGTAGGTATTATTTGTTAATTCAAGGGATTCGAGCGTAGTTTAACATATAGCTAGCTGTTTGTCGTTTTATAGTTATGATTTAAACGGATGATAGCAGCATCTTGTTAGCCAGCCGTGTTAATACAAGTCTCTATATATACACTCTCTTGTATAAGTATATCCATAAGAACACAATTTATAGATGTCGATTTTTCATTTTAAGTGATCCCAATAATTAAAAGCCTTTGATTAGTATTGTATGCAACCGCAAAATATTTAGTTCAAACAACAATAGGTTTGTATTGCCAACGCAGCCTTGGCTGTTGTTATAATCTGCCTTGGAACATCTATACTACAACTTTTTCGTTCACAAATTTATTTAATAATTGAGCTTACTTACCAGTTTCATGAGAGTGACATGTATCATGCAATTGGGAAAACGGGACAAAACGAGGTACAATATTCAAATTACGCGCCGTGACTCTTTTTAAGAAGGCAAGGTTTTTTTCAATAGAATAGATTCCAATCTTTCTTTCGTGTAAATTTATAACATGGCAGACGAAGAATTGAATAGCAACAAGAGACCTTTGGAAGATAGTCCAGAAATTAAAGAGGACGAATCTGGTAAAAGCGACCATTAAAATAAGAAATGAATCAACCCAACTGAACATGTTCTTTTTTTCGTGTTTTTCTAGACGATGACATTGGACCTGTTCTTCCTCCACCTCCTTCCGAAGAAGCCCCCAAAAAGAAAAAGAGAAGTAAGAAAACGACTATTTTTTTTTTTAAAAAAAAAAAAAGCTCATCTACTGACATTTGGAATCAGCTCTTGCCTATGAAAAGCTTTATCTTGAACATTTACCTAACGCTGATATGTACGAGAAGAGTTATATGCATCGCGATGTTCTCAATCAAGTAGCTATCACCAAGTAATACACAAAAAAATATATCATTGACAATACCATACTGATTTTTTTTTCGCTGATGAAATAGAAATGATTTTATTGTTACTACTTCTGTCGATGGTCATTTGAAGTTTTGGAAAAAGACAGCCAGTGGCATCGAATTTGTTAAGCATTACAAGTCGCACATGTCCAGCATCGTTGATATCAGTCTTTCTGCAGACAATGAATTATTAGCTACTATTTCAGATGACATGTCTTTAAAGGTGTATGATATCACCAACTTTGGCAAGTACAACCTATCATCTACATCAAAACATGCAATTAATCCTCTTTTTTTCTGTTATATAGATATGATCAACATGATCAAGTTAAAATTTAAGCCTAAAGCTGTGTGTTGGATCCATCAAAAAGGTCAAGCCCAGGCCCTTGTTACAGTGTAAGTCTTGCGCACCTAAAAAAACAGAACTGTGATTTATTAAAGCCAACGATAGTTCTGAAGCAGCCAACACCAATATTCACATTTACGATGGACGTTCCGACGGCAAACCACTTCATACATTACCCAACATGCATAGCAAACCTGTGCATCTTATTGAGTTCAATGCTCGATTCAACACCGTTGTATCTGTCGATTCACTTGGTATGATTGAATATTGGTCACCCGAAGAACCATTTGAATTACCTCAAAATCTCGAATTTGAAATGAAGTCTCAAACCGACTTGTACGAATTCAGAAAGAAGAAATCAGTACCTACATGTTTAAATTTTTCTCCTGATGGCCTCAGTTTTGTCACCATGAGTTTCCCTGATCGTCAAGTGAGGTTATTCAAATTCTTGACGGGTAAGATATACCGTGAGTACGATGAAAGTCTTCACATCATTAGTGAAATGCAACAAGCCGGTACTTCATTGTTCAAATTAGATGATATGGAGTTTGGTAGAAGATTAGCGGTTGAAAAGGAACTTGAAAAGTCAAGCCAAGCTAGATTTGTTAATGCGGGTAAATACAAGTGTGTAAGGGTCAGTATTTCAACATAACTCACTTTTTTTTTTTGTTCATAGTCTTCGACGAGACTGGACACTTTATTATTTACGGTGCATTGTTAGGTATTAAAGTTATCAACGTGCTTACAAACAAGGTCGCTCGAGTGATCGGTAAATCCGAATCCAACCGATTTGTCAATATGGGATTATACCAAGGCGCACCTAAAAAGAAGGGTATATATACCTTGGCTATGGCAGCATCCGACAACGCAGTCCTTCGTGAAAGTCAAGAATTGGATCCTACCTTATTCTGTACAGCTTTTAACAAGAATAGATTTTACATGATGACTCGTAGAGAACCCTTTGACAATGGACAAAAGGGAGAACGTGATGTTTTCAATGAAAAGCCGTCTCGTGAAGAGCAAACCGTGGCTGCTACACAAGAGCGTAAACAAGTACTTGGTACAAGTGCTATCTTGCGTACAACATCTGGAGATATTCATATGCGTCTCTTCCCTGATGCAGCACCGAAAGCAGTTGAGAATTTTGTTACACATGCCAAGAATGGATATTATGATAACTTGATTTTCCATCGTGTTATTAAAGGATTTATGGTTCAAACAGGTTGTCCTTTTGGTGATGGTACGGGTGGTGAGTCTATCTGGGGTGACGACTTTGAGGATGAGTTCTCTAGAGAAGTTAGACACGATCGTCCGTATACCGTGAGTATGGCAAATGCTGGTCCTGGTACTAATGGAAGTCAGTTCTTTATTACTGTTGCTCCTGCTGTAAGTTTCTTTTAATGAATTGCTTTTCAAAACAAAAAACTAATCTGTCTTTTTTTTTATGTAGCCATGGTTAGACAACAAACATTCTGTATTTGGTAGAGTTACAGCTGGTATGGATGTAGTACACAGTATAGAAAGTTCAAAGGTTGACAAGACCAACAAACCTTATGATGATATCAAAATCATTAATATCGAAATTCGATAAATTGTATAAAAAAAATAAAAAAAAAAAAGAAAGTATTTATTCAATCATCGCTTTCACGGATTACTAAACGTTTACCGATTTTTCTGTTGCTTCGGACGGAACGATCACTGGGCGATGAGCCAGCACCACTATCAGATAAGGTATGATCACTAAGAGCAGGCTCGTATCCATTATCAAAGTAACTATAGCCATCGTTTTGTGCTTGATATTCTTGTTCTTCAAGAGCAAGCATACGTTGTCGTTGAGATACGCCACCAGGGTATTTCTCTTTTAACAACATGGCTTTAATGTCGAGTAGATATTTCTTTAAAGTTTGTAAAAATCGCTCTGTTTGGCGATGCTTAGAAGATGCTACAAACTAGACAATGTGTGTTAGAATGGGACGTGTATTATGTAGAAACAAAACTTACAGAGATACGATCCTCCTTGATAATATAACCAATACCAAAGCCATTAGAGACGACAGGGCCAAAACCAAACAAGCGAAGTGCAGGATTACCACAATTAGAAGTACTTATGACTGTGTTATTCAATGTTTTCCAACCTGCATCAGTAAAGATTTGAGGCTTCTTCTCTCCCTTGTAGAGTCTGTCCCAAACACATTCTAGAGCATATAAATGACGATCCTGGCCTTGACCTTTGGAGCATTCACGAGTAATATTTGTATGTGCCTTCAAGGCTGATCTGAGAGCATCCAACTTGTCAGGAGCAGAAGCATTTGTCGAGAAGAAGTTTTCAACAAAATTTAAAGACTGGGATGTAACAGAGCGAATAGCTTCCGTACGACCATGCAAGAAAGTCTTTGTCATGGCAGGTTCATAAGTTGATTCACATTTACCATATAGGCCATAGTAAGCAGCTTGAATGGCCATTTGAACAAAAGCATCCGGGGACATTTTCATATCAGTGATAAAGTTTTTGCCGTAATCGTGAAACTCGAGTACCTTGATTTCATTTTGTAAGATTAAATCGGAAAGTCTTGTCTCGGCAAAACGTACACCCAATCCCACCTCTTCAGTCATGTTCCATTCGATCTTTCTAGGATTGTGATCAAAATAACCCGTAGAACTTTCGGTCGACGAAGCACGATGGCGTGCTCCAGATTGACCATCACTTTTCTGACGGTAGTTATGAAAGATGGATTGTGTTTGACTATTTATAGTCTTTGCAAACCGCAGAATGGTATCAGTGTAAATATCAGAAACGTAACGTAATACAGTATGGCCATCCACACCTGAATTTGTGTTACAGTCAGCACTTTTCCCCCACATTTTTTTTTATATTATCCTACCTGTGTGTTCAAAATTAATACCAGCACTACCGTTTTGACAAACAATGATCTGATTAAAATGTTAGATGATCCAGTGACACAAAAATCTGGGGACGTAAAAAAAAACTGATGTTAAATACTTTACTTGAAGCTTATCGTACCATCGATTGGTACAAGTTCCCACTTGCATTCCTTGCTCTAAATTATAAGTACCACATAACATATTGTTACTCAAATCTTCAGAAGAGGTAGGTTTTACATGGTCAAGACAAACAATGAAAAGAGCGGCATCTACGACTTTCAGAGCTTCACGGTTTACAGGGTCACTTTTCAATTGAGTTCTTAATTTGGCCCAGTTACGACGATTTTCGGTAGTCAAGATACCAACGGCATTTTTAGCAATTTCGGTCACAGGTGTTTGAGCAGAGTCTCTCAAGATAGCACGCAAATTAGCAGCAATTTCTTTTTCAGAAAGAACAAAGTTGCCTGATTCATCAAACACTTCAAAATGATAGAATTGGGAGTGAGACATGACGGCAATATGTCTACCCACAATTTCATTATTGGGAGCAATATAACATCCGTTCTCGGTAGGCACACGAGCAGTAGCAAATAATCGGCTGAATTGAGACATACATAGCGGAATACCACGAAACACGTCAGGTTCAAGTCGTTTGGTTTTGAGTGCATGCACAAAGGTCAGCGTAGAGTAAATCAAGGAAGAGGCCCGGATCACTTGGTCATTACGCAGTGGTGTTGGGTCATCCTCCAACAAAAAAAAGGGGTTCAAGTTTAAAACAACGGGGTCGGTATAGTGGAGATAAGAATCGTACCAAAATTCTTCGATATAAGAGGATTTATCGGTAGCATATGTTTTGAGCTTTTCTTGAAGTGCAGGTCCTTCATTGTCCATGAATTCTTGAACGAATTTTTTAGAGGCTTCATGGTCTTGTTCAGACTAGTTGGATAGATGAGTAACAATTAGATTAGTTTATGCATCTTTTATTTACCTGTAAGGGTTTCAATGCAGCTAGGTAACGCTTTGCTGTGTCTTGAAGATTGGGAATAGGGAGCTTTGGCAATTGATTTTGGTATTGAAAAGTCTCACCATCAGTAGGTCCATGCTCAAAGCGAATAGTCATATTTTTATTTTTAGAAAGAGAAAGAAAGATAATTCTTGAAACAATTGTCGTCTTTTCCCATTTATAAACAGATATGAAAAAGTGTGGGGAAAAAAAACCTTAAATAGTTTTAATGGTCGTATGATTGGTGTAACTTGGGTGTTGGGTCTCTCTTTACCAGTCTGCTACAAATGACCATTGCTTGACGTCTGGGAACAACGTGGGCCACAAAGAGATCTAATTTAATTTGGAAGTGATTCTGTGAATGATAGAGTGGTTGACCTTAGCTTGCATTCATATCACATATCATCATGTCAAGGGTTGTTTACCAAGAGCAGTGATGTTTTTGCCAGGAGCATAAAAGTAGAATAGACGGTTTTTAGTTTAGGCATGCAGTGACGACTTTTAGTTTTCTTTCGTATAACATGGTCCCTGAACAACTGAAACATACAGGTACCGTTACGAGTAGCAGTTGTGGACATTTTAGTTTATTGAGTATATGTAAGGGGGAGTGGTAGAAAATGGTTCTTCTAGTCCCAACTGTGAGAATTCAGTTCTGAGTGTAACGGTAGACGTTGGTTTCTCTTTTGACAAATCCCAATTTTCCGTACAGTCTATTGGCTGCTTCTCTTTCGGGTCGACTGGTCAAGTCTATACTTTTAGCCTTGATGGTTTTCGCACGGTCAATGGCCTGCTTTATAAGATTGGATGCGATGCCTTTTCCCCGATAGGCTGTATCGACAACCACGTCTTCTATATGAACACGGACTCCAGTAACACAGTCTAAATAAGCCATAGTTGTTGTCCCTACTATGACATCTCCTTCCATGGCAACGAGAATACAATTCTGACTAGACTTGATGGCATTCATTACAAGTGGTTCAGTGACGGAAGTCGACAACTGCTGTAATAAATTTACGAGCTGGTCTAATAAATCTATTGTCAGGTTTTTTTCGGTGAGTTGTAATATCTGCATCGTACGAAAGGAAAATAGAAGAGGATAGAGGGTCTTATGTAATATTAAAATTCCAGCATCCGATTTATTTATTATATTTTTTAAAATTAACAAGCACAACCACTTGATTCAGTATTTTCAGACGTATTAAGATCGACCTTTTGCACTAAAACAAACAAATGAAAATCAATAGAGCATCATAAATAAAAATATTGGGAACGTACTTTGCTCTTTTCCTCCAGTTACTTCTGTGTCCATACCAGGTAATGCTTGAGCAATACGTCTAAATAACGCCTTTACATTATGACCGGCCTTTGCACTTGTTTCAATAAACATGACATTGCAGTCATTTGCCTTTTTTTCTCCTTCCTCTAATGTTACTTCTCTCTTATCATTTAAATCCGTTTTATTTCCTACAAGTACAATAATGACTTCGGTACCACGCTCAGCACGTACATCCTCGATCCATTTCGACGTATTTTGAAATGAAATACGGCTTGTGATGTCGTACACGACGACTGCTACTGAAGAATCTCGAATATAACTTGGGATCAAACTTCGGAATCGTTCCTAATATAAAATTGATCTCAGCCTAAAAATGATCGTCATCATCTCCATGTAATCATATTTACTTGTCCCGCGGTATCCCAAAGTTGAAGACGTACAGTTCTATCTTCTAAATACATCGTCTTACTTAAGAAATCAATACCGATGGTTGCCTAGACAAAAAGAGTTATTAGAAGTGTTGTCGAGACTTGTTTTTGCTAAATTTACTTGGTATGTATTGTCAAAAGTGTCATACATAAATCGAGTGATAAGTGAGGTTTTTCCGACTAGAGTATAGGGTTAATTTGTATATTGGCAACAATCAAGAAAGGATGATGTCAAGCATGACTTACCACTTTGTTCACCAAGAAAGACAAGCTTGAACTTTCTCAAGGGATTACTGAATTCTTGACTAGTCATTGGCAAAAAAAAAGTTTATTGTAATCTAGAAGAAAAAAGAATTTATGAACGGGGATTAACACAAAATATAAATAAAGAGGTGCGAGGTAGGAGTTCCTAATAATTATGCAGCCAAAAAAAGAAGATTTTATTTGATATGAAAAAGTAAGGGAGAAGGGAGGAGGGGGAGGGGTGTTTCTTAAGCGTCGGATAGCTGGGCTTGAGAGAGTCTTGCTTCTAAGCTACGTAAAGCTTCTTCCTTGCTCATCAGTTCAGCTCTTTTTTCTTGTATTTCGCGCTGGACTTTTAACTCGATTTCACGAAGCTTTTCCTCTTCTTTTCTTAGGTGTTCTTCTTTCAAACGTACAGTCTGTCCTGTCATTTCATCCGCATCCATTGAACCGTCGCTACTATTTATATAGTTAGTAAAATAACATAAAGAAATAAAGTTGCATTTATTATGGTTAAAAAAATATATGTTTATTTACTCTTGATCTCCACTATTGACTGTACGACTAAGTTTTTCAGTACGGTAATTCTCATATAAAATATCATGAGTGATTTCCTTGAGGTCTTGCAAATGAGAACTATTACTGGTGTTCATTAGTATCATATATTATTCTCTAGTAAACATTAAAAATACCTTAAGAGGGCTGATCTTAAGCGAGCGAAATCAGAATGTTGGGGGTTGTCCACTGTTTACATATACATAAAAAAGGTAAGTACTCGCAGATCATTATTTATTGCACTATACCTTCAACAGCACCCCAAGGGTATTGTCTACCACGGACGGATCGTCCATTAACCGTTATTTCCTCGTCACTACCAATGATGGAAAATGGTAAAAGCGCTCTTAATTCGCTGTTTTCTTCAATCGTGTCTTCATCATCTTCTTCAACATCATATGGGAAGTTATAGATACGAATGTTATAGTGTTCAATGTCTTCCATAATCTAAACACTCGATGTTAGTATCTAGGCTATGTTATTCAAATCGAAACCAGTTTGTTTACTCTTCGCTTAAAGTCCTTGAGCTCTAACGGTGTAAGTGAGTCAGCACGACCAACCACAGGAATTACATTGACACGAGGACTTAAACGACGCATCAATTCAATATCAATTTCACGAAGACTAGCATTCACATAAAAAAATTATCAATGATGTGACCAACACGGTGTAAACAAACACTTACGCATGACCTGTAGGCGAGATAAAATACAAGAGGGCATGGACACGGTTATCACGGAAACGAGGATTACGTTTAATTCTCGATTCCTCAGCTAAAATATCATCATACTGTGTCTCTAAATGACCCACAATTTCTTGAAAACTAGTAGACTTCCGGGTTAGTTGAAAAGCCCGCAATGAAAATATCCCCAGACAAAATTACCATTTCTCGTTATCAATATTGTCACCAAACCCAGGTGTATCAACAATGGTTAAGGAGATTCTATGTTATGATATAAGTATACAGGGGAATCTCCCTTAAAAAAATGGACCCCTTCCGGCCCAGTTTTTAACACTTTACCTAACACCATCCTCATCCAGTTCTAGATACAGATTATTTAGATTTTTGTAGTTATTATAGTAATCGAAGAAATTAGACTTTACCGACAGAAACAGGCTTTATAAGAATTCCTTCTTCATTGTGAGCCTCTTCGGGATTGTCACAAATCTTTTTGGATAACACATTGGAATCACAAAGTGTATTTACAAAAGTCGTACGACCAGTACCAGAAGCACCTGTATGTAGAGTTTAATACTTGTATCCTTTCAATTTCATCGTTTCACTTGCCTACAACCATCAATGTAAATTGAAACCCTTTCTTTACGTTCTTTCTACGTCCTCCTAATCTCTACAGAAAAAAAAATAAATACACTTACAAAAAAATCTCTTGTATATAACCTTACGTGTGCCATGTTTATTAAAAAAGTTTTATTTACTTGAAAGAGAGAGAAAAAAAAGAGAAGCAGAAAGTGAGAGCAAAAGATAAACAAGATGCCAGCTAAAAGGAGAAACAAAAAAGGGAGCTAATAAGGGGAAAGGAAAACAAGAAATAAAGGGGACAAGTTGTCTTGCAAATAAGTGCATGGGAAGACAACAGTAGTAAGGAGAAAACCATTCTTTACATATTTAAGTATTATTGTTTATTTATTTGTTTATATCCTCCTTCTTCTAATAACTGGTCTAAAGTCTTGTCTGTATTTAATCGATGTTTGGACTCCAAGATATTCCATATCGACGTTAATCTTGTAATAAAACCATGTTGTAAACATGTATTTACTACAATGGATACACTCTCATCGTCGAAATTATCACTTGATTCTGCGGTATCCCAAATCTCTAATACTGAACTACCTTCGCCTACAATGTTATATGCATTCATTAAGTGATTAAACACCTTGATATCAGGGTCAAGATAAAGATCCATTCGGATCAATTTATGTATCTTTTCTAAAACAAATCCATCCTTCTGTTCCGCACACGACTTCAACATATCAATATACATTTCAGAAGTGGGTTGGATTTCTAAATGGCGCATATCATTGAATAACGTCAATGCTGTCAATAATGATGGTTGTGAGTCTCCTTCAATATCCTGATAGATGGCTGAATCCACATCTTCAACGGAATATTCATACAATGGTTCCACTGTTGGGTCAAATTGTGTCTTGTTTAGCATCATATTTTTGACATCCGTCAGTGATCGAATCATCGTGCCATAAGTCTCGGCATCCAATTGTAAATTCTTAACTGAGCTATTAGGTGAATCCTCATGATCACGTAATTCATAATATATTTCCATGGCCTCCTCGTATTTACCATCATTAATATAGGCCAACATTAATTGACTATACGTTGTAATGTTGGCTACAATGTCGTGTTCTCGAAAAATCTCGTCGTAAACTTTTTGTGCTTGTACCGATCTACCTTGTGACGCTAACTGCTGTAATAATTCATTATAAGTTTTCGCGTCCTTGTTGTTCACTTGATGTAAAACTGTTAGGATCGAATTGGCATCTTTTGTATCGGGAATAGTAGACAAGTATCGAAACATGGGGTATTTCGTTGGCGTTCTACAATAAATGGATGGTGTTTGAACCATGCGACCAATACTCCTTGTGAATCGCGCTATAGACATGTTGTGTATTTATTTTTGGAAAGGTTGAAAAAGTTGCCGAAGAACTTTTGTTTTGATTAACCCTGGGCCCATTTTCTTCAAACAGCGATAGCCGGCGGAATTCACGGCCCGGTTGTCCCTGGATCCTGCTGGTGCATCCGTCAATGAGGGGGACGTTTGTAACATACGTTCAATAGTGAGCGCTCAATCAATCTCTCATAATTTGCGGTCAGTTATGAAGATACATTATATGTGCTTGGAGTAGCGGCAATTAGCTTGAAGGTAAGTTCAGCGCTTCGCCACGGCGGTGACCATCATATCTTCCTTCATTTAAAGCCAAAAAAAACTTGATACCTTATGTTCTGGCTACTGAGCAAAGTAAATTTATAGCGTCTGATAAACTAGATTATGGCAATCAAAGCTTCAAGTATAGCTAAATTCTGATCTAAACAAACTCTTTGTCCTGCATGAAAAAACTGTGCAAGCTATAATTAGCAGCATTCTGGAAATAGGGTTTATTTGTCTCGCCTGGCCATTAACCCAGAGATTCCTCGATGAAGATCAGCTTTTTCTGTAATTCAGCGCTCAGGCTTAATTTTCTTTAGCATCGATTACCTATCTAATATGCGTGCCATCAGGCCACACACCATGATTTAATGCATACTTTAATTTTTGGGTACTGGATGAGACAATTACAAAACCTTATAAAATTTAGATAAACTACCAGTTTTTATTCTAACGCTATGTACATATAAGCTATATGTAAAGAGCTTGTTAACATCGTACAGTAGTAGCCGGTATCATATTAAAATTATAATAAATTAAATCAGGCATCGTAAACTTATAAATAAAATGAGATCAATAAAAAAGCAATCGTTTCATGAAATACATGGTCTGTGAATCTTATAGATATGTCACTGTGGGTTTCTCTTCCACGGAAACTAAAATATTGCCCCTATTATCTAATTCAACATCTCCCGTCAATCTTGTAATATCGTGAGATCAATTATATGTATAAGACAGATAAATAATCAAAGTAACGATACCCTTTTATTATAGCGTTAAGTGTGGTCTTATTTATACTTTTAAGAAGCTGTGTCTATTAACATGATACCAATCGGCATCATGATTATTATTTTATCCATCTGTATCTGACTTTTGTTGATCTTGTGTATTCTTATTCGTTCTTAAACAATAAACTCCTCATAACGACTCATAGTTTATCCTCTGAGGTCCAATGTTACTGTTCTATTGTTTCTATGATTCATAAGCTTCCATACACCTGTGATACAACAATCTCAATGAAAACTGAAGAGCAGAAATATAATCAACGTATCTTAATTTTAAACAGATGGGTGGTACATGATAGCCTTTTTTTTTTAAAAGAGGCGTTCTAAGGACATCAATATTGCCAAAGGACCCTCTATTAAACGTACCAATATTTTTTTGACCCGTTTTTTTTTTTTTTTTGTAAAAGTAGTTTTATTAAAAAATAAAAATTTAGTCACACGTCAGTGAGTGGTGGGACTAGAATAAAACGGGGAATTATTAATACATTATATAAGGGAGAGAGGAAAAGAGAGAAAAGATGAAATTAATAACTTGTTGAGTGGAGCACTCGTTGAATGTGAGTGATTATCCGTGTAAGCAAAGCTTCGATTTGGGAAAGAGGATAAGTGAGCGGGTTATCGTTTCCATGTTGCCAGTAGATATCCCACAGTTGGTATAAAGTAGTGGAGAGGATTGTGAAATATTCCTTGACGTTCCGAATACTTTGAGGAACTGTCAGATACTGTAAAGATTTGTAAACATCATCGGAAGACAGACTAATGAGGGGGAAATACTGTTGTAAGACTTGTGTCCATGGTCTCCATTTAATATCACAGTCAACTAGAATATGGCGTTTATCGTCAACACCGTGGCCACATAAGGAGCAAGTCGATGAGGGGACCATACCATACTTGAAAAGATCCTTTTTGGTTGGGATACAGTCAGAGATAGCACGAAAGTACAGAGTTCGAGCATTAGGGTACATGCTACTTGTCCAGAGAGACTTGATGGTAGAGTGGCGGTATTTTAAAGGGAGAATAGATGAAGTTTGTATATCTTGTCGGAAGCTTCGGGAGGTGTAATATTTCCATACCTAGGAGCCAATGACACTAGTGACCATGAAGTGACCCGACCAGTCAATGGGAGCAGGTGGTTCGTCTAGGATATATAACCAAATAGCAGATTGGAGCTGGTGATACGAGTCTGCAAAATCTCTTCATATAATTGTTGGCATAGGCGGGGAAATCGAGTGTATTCACCGGAGACACGGATACGAAGACGTTTTTAGGCTACAGCATTAATAAAAAACTGGCCACCGAGGAACGTTTTATGTTTGAGTGTCCAGTGATTGTTATCGGGTGGCGTAATAAGCTTATATAGAGGTAAATCCATTACGGTTCTAAAGGGATCGCAGGGAAATCAGACGTGGAAGCGGTATGGAGAACGTCAAATGCTTCAAAGATCGCAAGCAAGATAGAGAGATTATGGTCACATACACAACTTTTTCGATATTCATTGAAGTAGAATGGAACTAGAGGACATTGTGTAGACTGAAGGAACATGGATAGGTGATTGAGAGCCAGAGAGTAGACAAAGGAGGGATGACCTGTGGAATCAAAGATATAATTTAACCACCGTTTTTGAAGAATATGATGTTGAATCACTGGATCCAGTACTTTTAGGCCATCATGGCGCCAGGAGAGAAAGATAATTTCCTTTTTAAGATAAGGATGCTTTTTTTGCCAGATGAATTGATATATCACGGATCGGAGACGTTTGAACAATAGTTTGGTAGGTTTAAATAATCTTAGGGAATACCAGATTTTGGATAAAATCAGTATATTCATAACAGTCACGCGTCCTAAAATTGACAGTTGTCGCTGCGAGTATATCTGACATTGGGTGGTTACCTTTAAAATCAGTTGATCTTCAAGTATGCTACGTTGTCGAGTGATATAAGGAAGGTAGAAACCGAGGTATCGGAATGTTTGCACAGATCCGTTATGATAATAGTTGAGATATTATGATCGGTTAGTATTGAATTCCAAGAGGGGTCTAGTTTGCCGTTTAAGGAAAAGGCCTCAGTTTTATTAATATTAAACTTAGCATTTGATACTAAAGTGTATTGTTGCATGTGATGTTGAGCACGAGAGAAGTCAATTTGATCTCGTAACAGGATACAAACATCATCGGCATATGCAAGAAGTTTGAGTGTTGGTGAATCGCTATGGGTATCTTCGGAAAACGATGAACCTTGAAGAGTCATCCTTGTATTTGGTTATCTTGTAATATTGAAAGCAGAAAAGGTTCCAGAGCTAAATTAAAAAGTAGTGGTGAAAGTGGATCGCCTTGCCTCAAACCACGCTGTTGTGAAATACAAGATCTGAAGTAACCATTGATTTTTACATTGTTACCAAAAAATAGTTTACAAATACATGTTACAAACGGAGGAGAGAATCCAAATTTAAGCATCACTTGACGAAGATAAGCAGGGTGTACGCGATCGTATGCTTTTTCTTGATCAAGCAGTAAACCTACACCAGAAAGACCTAAACCTTTGGCTTGATCTAATACCATCGAGAGCCACTCCATTATCACCGATAAACCTTCCGGGTATGAATCTGGTTTGATACGGGTTTAGTAGCGAATTTACCAATGGTCCTAAGCGTTTCGTAAGGAGTCTAGTAAATACTTTAGCATCGCAGTTGATTAAAGAAATAGGACGCCAGTTTTAAAGAGGAGAGATCGCCTTTTTTCGGTAGTAAACGAACCCGTATATCTTGCCAAGAGGCAGGTGTAACCCCTTTTAAAGCGACATTGTATAAATCAAGAATCAAATCTTTCAAACATGGCATTCGAAAAAGTATAGACAAAAAAGGATATCCTAATTCATCAACCCCAGGACTGCTATTCTTCGATACTCGATTAGTTTGGCCAATTAGTTCATCTAATTCTATTTTAGATTCTAGGAATTCGGCATCGGATGTATCGAGTGTGTGATCAAATCTAATACGATCCAGATAATTAATGATGTCGGTGGGCTCAACCAGGTCAATAAAAGAGCAATCATCAAACGACTATAAAATCTTTCCAGAAAAAACTTCTCCTTTTTTTTTTGTTAACCTTACTTACAAAAAATGCCACCACCACCATCGTCTGAAGTGCTCATAACGATTGAAACGTTACCCCTTCTGTCGCTCCTAAAGTTATTATCAAGACAGGTGGAAATTTTAAAGTTGATTTATCTACCAAAGTCGATGGTTGTCTTTCAACAATTTTGAACTGATGGCATATATCTTGACCACCTATGATGCTGCCAAAATCAATGACTGGCCCGCCATGACTGTCACCGGCAAATTGTTTGCAAGAGCGTACATTAATAAGGATAACTATGCAGGTATCACCCTCGCATGCCATTTACAATCATTACAAGTCGCCACTTATAATTTTGATGCCACCCTTGAAAGCGTACAACTTGTATTTTTCGAATACCATCTCTTACTACAACTTTTATGATGCCGAAAAAATAATCACCAAGATCTCCGATGCTGTAATTTTGGACCGTTTTAAAACCCTCCATGAACAATTATGTAAGTGTATTTTAAAAAAAAAAATGTCATCCACCTTAACAAAATATATCAGGGACCGACATACCCTTTGAAGACTTGCAATTGAACACATCCCAAAACCGAAAAGATATGCAACAAAAAAACAAACGCAAGTTTGATACCACTCTTCCCATCGCACAAGAAATTCGTGCCGCGTATTTTTTTTTTTTTTTTTTTCCCTCTCCCTCCTTTTTATTGAATTCGTTTTCTATTTAAAATAAACTGCTTTTCTTGGCTATGTAAAATCTAGGGATCCGTACAAACACCACATTGAACTGTTTAGGCACCAACCACAACGTCTTTTCGATGTCACATTCGAATCGATTTCTAAACGAATTGGTCAGTGTGTGGTCACGGTTATACCAAGTGATTTTATTCTAAGCACTTGCGCGATATATACACTTCGTTTAATTTTACAGACTAAATGGCGCTTGGTCAATATGTAAATTTTTAAGGTTTCACTTGTTTTTTGATATCCTTGGTATCTTCAATAACAGATAATTTAAACCAAAGCGATTTTATTAATAAACATTACACATCAAAGAAATCATTATACATTGTAAACAGCGATAATAATTGTTTAAATAGAATAAAATAAAAGTGTCGTACTGTTTAGTTATATTATGGTTAACTTTGTTTAATCAACGAGCTTAACTTTTAAATGGCAGAACTGAACGGCATGCTTCGTTTCTAGGTGGAGTAAAATTTATTGATGGGTCAGGAGCGAGCTTCCTTTTAGGAGAAAAATCTTCAGAGCGATAGTTTTGACGCTCGGCATGTTTCAATGCTTTTTGCACTTTGGTTGCAATTCGCTCAGTATCTTCTTTAAACTTGAACAACAATTCCAGATCATCTTTTAAATCTTCAAGCTCGCTGATACAGGTAGGAAAATGAAATGTGAATTGATAAATGTTGACATATACCTTGTGTTCGTCATCATAAAGAACTTTTGAGAAGACAGCAGTCAAACCACTAATTCTAATAGTCCAGGTGTATATATAATCTTCGCTTTCTATAAGGTGATGTATCATTTCTGTATTAATCATGGACTCTCTTTGTAGCTTGGATTCATCATGACACAATTTGACTTCATCAGCAGACGGAAGAGATACTTCAATACTTGCCAAATCTATTTCCCAATAACATTCTTATCGGTTCCATACTGTTCGGCTTTCTTTTTTGTTGATTCTTCAGGCACTGATTCACCTGTCTTGATTCGGACTAGAAAGATTTTTTTTATGTTGAATAATTTGGTGAAGAGAGGAACCCAGACCTGTGTTTCGTAGTCTCGTTCCGTTAATTTCATCGGATCTTCAGGATGCAGAATAAATTGCTTATTATCAAAGGTATCGAGGAAATAATCAATTATTTGTAGTTGTTTAAAAGTGTGTTCATTAATATCGTTTCACTAGAGAGGCGATTGAAGGTTTTTCGGGCTTGAAAGAAGTTGTAGTCCGTTGCAAGCGTCTTGTAAATAGTGTCCCATATTTCATATCATGAATCAAGTTTGGAATTAAGTTTTGTGTACATAAATGACTGTCTAAATCGGGCGTAATATGCATTTATATTCTCCCATTTACTGGTGCTAAACAGAAATCTCTGGCTATGGTATGACCTATCACTGATATCAAGCATCCCAGAAAGACCGAAGCACATACGTTTCCTTTCAACAGGAGTCAAATGTTGAAAGACAAGAGGAGCCGTAAGCACTGCTGTACAGTGAACGATTTTCTCTTTGTTTGTTATTTATACCGCCATTTGTCATATGTACTCAATGATATACTTTGCTAATAAAACACGAGTTGATATTAACCCGTTATCTTTTTTTAAAAAAAACTTCTGATTTATTTATTTACAAAAAATAATTATGCGCAAGTAAAACTGTTATTCAACTACTGGTGGGTGTAGTTTTGTAAATTCCATTTGTGATAACTGACAATGCAATAAGATGAGAGGCTTGATTTACTAGAGGTGTGATATTCATCACTATAAAGACTCTTCCAATTTAAACGACTTCTTGTTCCAATTAAGACTGATAAAGCAGAGAGGTTGAACTTTGAAAAGGAGACGCTCTTCAACATAATGTTTTGTTAAACTTATACAAAATAAAGTTGATTAGTTGATGAAGTAATTGGTTTAAACCATTACCAAAGAAAAGAATGGGATTTATAAAAAAAAAGAATGGTAATATCAGTTCGCTGACTACCCTGACCAAGAAACAGCAAAAGTAGCTAAATGTGTATTTAGTTTTCTCTACTACCGCAGGGCCATGGAATTTGTCGCAGCAGGAGTCGAGTAAATCGCCCACACCCTGGTCCGTGTTTTGTAAAGCTGCCTCCCTCTAAGCAGTATGGCATCATTCCATTATATACAATAAAGCTACTCTGTTTTGTCTTTATTTTCTGAAGCCTGCAAAACAGTTAGAAGAGGGGTTTAATGAAAAAAATTTACAATGTTTAGGGGAGTAACATAGAAGAGTCAAATGGGATAGAAGAGTCAAAAGGCAAGTAACATGGAAGACGAAACAGGGATTTTGCTGATAATGCTGTTGAAAAAATGAGTATGTTAAAAAAAAATTGAGTCAACTAGATATAGTCGTCAAGCCTACCCACCCATAGAGTTACTAGAATCTAAGCTATTCAACCATCAAAATAAAATACAAGCTTAAGCGCCCATGCAATGGTAATGCCTCCCAAGTAGCTAAAAAAAAAAACTACAGATGGGAAAGCTATTCCCAAGCACATTAGCGCACATGCAAAGGTCCCGAGTAGCTAAAAAAAAACCTACAGATAGGGTTGTTAGTAGTATATATGTCAAGACGTTCAAGCATTCGCCCATCAATGTAGAATACAATTCCCAAGCACATGCAAAGATAATGCCTCCCGAAAAGCTCCCAAAGAGATGAGTTACCTGTGCAAAGAGTGATCGACGAGACACGGCCGACGATTTCGAAATACAAAGGCGAATGGGTCACCTCTCTCTCATCAATGTAAAATACTATTCCCAAGCACATGCAAAGATAATGCCTCCCGAAAAGCTCCCAAAGAGATGAGATACCCGTGCAGTGAGTGATCGACGAGACACGGCCGCCGATTTCGAACATACAAAGGCGAGAGGCCTATTCTTTCCAAACATATATTCATATTGTTTTTTAAAAATAAACTAAAAGAATTTACTTAACTGAAAAGTGCAGACAAAAAAGAAAAAAAGCATAAACAAATTCTGAAAAACCTCCTAGGGGGGAAATAGGACGCAAAAGTTTTAAAGAATATGTTTATTGATTAAAAGAGAACTAATGCGGGCCAATAGAAGAAGACTAAGGCTTTGAGGCACAAAGGAGATTTGCCTTTGGTTGAATCCAGACAACCCATTGCGTTCTTTAAATCTTGGATATTAAACAGCTTTAGCTTATCACACAAAACATTTAAAATTTGATGATGCAAAAGCCAATGTAAACAGAACGCCAATGGAACACCAATCCCTGATTTCAATGCAAACTTTATATCAAATAAAGTTATTATTATATAGTGGCCGGTGACGTGTTAATACACGATTTAAATTTAGTTCCCACTAAAGACTGGTCTAATATGAATATGCTTATGATGTTCAGCGAAAGATATCATTTTAACAACGCTAATACAACTGTGAAGAAAGCTACAACTGCACTATCAAGGTTCTGGAATGAAACAATAGTTAGTGGTAACTCGGCAAAAAGAGCAAAGACTTTGCACAGTAAGGTGCATATTGTTTTGAACTCAAGGCCTACATTATCCGTTATTAATTCTAATATCAAAATCAGCCGTTCCTGTTATTTCGGTAACAGGTATGTCTCGGTCTAGAAGAGATTTTTTGGTGGTAGGAAGGCGTTTCGTTACTGCATCTCTGTATGAAATTCCATTTTGGGGTCCCGGCGGGGTAGTTTCTGTTTTTTAGCGGAAAGAGCCATGCCCTCTGGATTATCGAAAAACCGCCCTTTAGAAATATTTATTTACCACCTTTTGGCGTTGGAGCGACTGTATATACAATTTACCCCTAAGAGACACTACAAGGCTCACTCGAAAACAAGACAAAAAATTGAACATTCAATCGGTTTGCTGACTTCTTGCTAGAGATTTTTGTGGCAACACTTGTATCTTCTTGATTTTAAGAAGATTATCTTGGCAATTTTTGCTTGTTGTGTCTTTCATAACATTTGTATTGAAGAAGGTGAAGAGGAATTTGGTTTTGAACTTTAACTGAATGCTGTGCAAAATTATAAAGATGCTTTCTAGGCACTTAATCACATGCCTCGGTGATTCTAGTTTTAAGGACCTATGTATTCCCAAACTGGCTACGTCTTACTTTTCCTTTTACGATTGCCCAGAACTGTTCAATAGGACTAAGCTCAGGGGAATATGGAGGAAGGTAAACACATTTGTACCCTCTGCTCTCAATCAGTTGGGTAAGCTCACCGCTTTTCCCGTGGATAGGGATCATGTAAAACCCTTTGAAATGGGGGTATTTTTCCATTTTATCCATAGTTTTTTTTTTTTGATAAAATTGGTATAGTGGCCTGCTTTTACGGCCGATTAGATTTACGAGAATTGATATTCACAAGTGCGCAAAAATATTTAAAATCGCGCAAATTGGTACCGTGAGCATTGTAATTGCTAGGCAATGGGTTTCTCATTTATTTGT
This sequence comes from Mucor piriformis, assembly GCA_943193625.1. Classification (NCBI taxonomy): domain Eukaryota; kingdom Fungi; phylum Mucoromycota; class Mucoromycetes; order Mucorales; family Mucoraceae; genus Mucor; species Mucor piriformis. The sequence continues at coordinate 1,005,940 of OW971868.1, read as the reverse complement.
ACAAAATAAATCGAAAAAGACAAGTGAGTTGCTATATAATATAACACAAAAAGCTATGCTTGGCATCTTACATAGTGAGATATTGCAGGTGACACGACATCAAAAGTCATAGCATAATAGTTTGACAGTCTCACTTTATTTTATGTAGTTTCACGTTAACTAAGTTTAGTCAATCCAAGTTACTGTTCAATGCCTCTTTGACCTTGTAAAAGACTCACTTTTTAACCTCTTTTTAGACCTTCCTTTACAAACGCAAAGGATGAGGAGTGACTGAGTGCCAAAAATGTGTCGTCACTTTTTTTTCTTGAAGAAACATTCATTTTTTCCCTAAATTTTGGTGTGTCTTTCTTTTACATAATACAAAAAAAAGTAGATCTCTATGGCGCAACAAATCGAGCGTAATCAAGAAGCAACTATCTATATCGGTAATCTTGACGACAGATGTACTGAATCACTTGTTTGGGAACTCATGTTGCAAGCTGGACCCGTTGGTAATAAAAAGCAGGAAAAGAAAGAAAGAGAGAGACTAATTGAAAAGAGTAGTTAATGTACATTTACCCAAGGATAGAGTGACACAGAGTCATCAAAGTTATGGTTTTGTAGAGTTTTTGACCGAAGAAGATGCGGATTATGCCATTAAAATTATGAATCAAGTACGACTTTATGGTAAACCTATTCGAGTCAACAAGGTTCGTGTTTTTACGTAAAATATTTTGGGAAAAAAAATAAGCTAAGCAAATGTGTATTTAGGCCACGTCAGATAAAAAGAACTTGGATGTTGGAGCCACGTTATTTATTGGTAATTTGGATCCGGAAGTGGATGAAAAGATGTTATACGATACATTCAGTGCGTTCGGTTTAATTGTTCATACACCCAAGATTTCCAGAGACCCAGAGACAGGTGGTGTGAAAGGATTTGGATTCATCAGTTTTGATAATTTCGAGTCGGCCGATGCAGCCATTGATGCTATGGAAGGACAGTACTTGATGAATAAACAGATCTCGGTTTCATATGCGTTCAAGAAGGACGGTAAAGGAGAGAAACATGGTTCTGCTGCCGAAAGATTGTTGGCAGCTGAAGCAAGGAAAAATGTGCAGATGCCAAATCGTTTGTTCTCCGGTGGACCTGCTATGGCACCAGCACTTGGGGCCGGCAATCACAACGTAGCTTCTTATGCAGGTGCTAGACCTCCTCCTCCTCCACCACCCATGGGAGGTCCTGCTGGCTACCCAAATATGGCATACCCACCTCAACAGTACGGTGCTCCCGCTTGGCAATAAAAAAATAAAAAAGAAAAAGAAAGATATACTATGTTCGACATAATCCTTTTACCACACATAGTATCTGAAGTTCAAAGCGGAAGAGAAGCTATCTGATACGTGTGTTTGTGACTTGTTGTGTACAGTTAAAAAATGCCGGATTTCCCTTTTGTTTCTATTTTTTTTTTTTTTTTTTTATCTTTTTACATACAAACTTTCATAACGGGCATGACTAGAGTATGTCCAACAAAAACAAGACTATAATGAAACAAGCCAAAATAAACGAAACTTCAGGATCCGTACCCGAGTTCATTCAAAAATTATTTAGGTACTGTTTTTATGGCTTATTTTTCAATAAACTAAAGACTAACGAGAGTGAAAACATAGAATGCTGGAAAACCAAGCGTTTAAAGATACTTTTTGTTGGAATGGAGATGGTACCACCTTTATTGTAAAAGATACAAACGAGTTTTCTAAAAGCATTTTACCAAAGCATTTTAAACATTCTAACTTTGCGAGTTTTGTACGTCAGTTGAACAAGTATGATTTTCATAAAGTACGCAATGGCGAAGATGGTCAGAAGCCTTACGGTGATCAGGTAATTGAGGGGGAATTTTTTATTAGGATTCGAGTATGATAAGAAAACTGACAGTGTAGTATAGGCCTGGGAATTTATTCACCCAAAGTTTATCAGGGACCGTAAAGATTTGTTAGAGGATATCAAGCGGAAAGCACCTGGAAATAAAATTAAGAAGGAAGAGTCACCAGCCAATCTTGTACCACAACAAGCACCGATAAAGCAGCAAACGGGTATGAGTTCCGTGCAAGAAATGAAGGACATTGGTATCAACTTGCAGTTGCAGATCGATCAATTAAAAAAGACGAGGAGCACATTAGAAGAGAACATCCATAAGCTGAAACAAAGCGATGAACATATCATGGCTGAATTAGCAAACTTCAATAAGAGTATGGCTGTCAAAGATAACCTTATTAAAGACTTCCTTAGACTAGTGACAGAAAAAGAAAAACGTAAGGGTTTCTATAATTTGGCGATGTTTAAATAATTGACAACATTTTTTAAATATTAGAAACTCATACAGCTGCTATAGTCACTAATTCAACTCAAGCTCAGCATTTGTTGGATTCCTTCACAAAGATTTCTCGAAACAATACAGAACAAATGACCAAACTTCATGAACAGCTGAATCCTGTAGCCAATCATAAGGTTATTACCGAAATCAAGCAAGAAAACAATGAAACCGCTTCCGCTGCTGCTGCCGCTGCATCCATGAATGCTGGAAGCTTAATTGGATCACCTTTAAAAACAGCTGATGGCCTGACCTTTGTCACATTAGGTAGACTTTCTTCAAATATGTCGGTAAGAGATAATCAGCCTGCTATCGAAATCATGGCTGCTGATCAGACTCCCAATCTTGCCACCGCTTTACAAAGACCTACTGGCATTAAGCGTAAATCCTCTCCCTCTACATCTTCCTCTTCGTCTCAGGTCAGCTGGACTGTACCTCCGCGTATCTTGTTAGTTGATGATGATTCCGTATACCGTGACTTGAGTGGGAAGCTTTTACAGATCATTGGCTGTACCATCGATTTAGCAAAAGACGGCGTCGAAGCATTGAAAAAGATGGGCATGGAGAAATACGATTTAATTCTGATGGTTAGTCTACCAAATACCTGCTACTATTACCATATACAGTTATATAACACTTAAATTAGGATATTGTCATGCCTAAAATGGACGGTATTTCGGCTACACGTAGCATTCGCCAACATGACGCTTTAACACCCATTATTTCAATGACATCCAACTTTACAGACAACGACATTATGCAGTACATTGGCAGTGGCATGACTGATATCTTGCCCAAACCATTTTCAAAGCGCACGCTATATCAAATGCTCGAAAAGTACTGTGCGCATCTAAAGACGATTCAAAGAGTGACAGGGCTAGATCCCTCCACGTCTTTATTAAACCCCTCACCTTTAAACGGACTTGATTTACTACCCATATCACCCCCATATCCTTCATTAACCCCTCAGCCACAACATCCACAAGACCCACCTCCACCTTATTCATCGATCCCATCCAGCAATAATACTACGCCTGCAAGTACACCTACTGCGTTTCCATTAGCGCCCTATCCATACCCCGTCACCATGAACTCCGTTCCTACCGACATCACTGGTGGCGATTTCAACAACTCTAACAATGGTGAGATACCCAACGTCACTTTTTGGCCACAACAACAACCGCAACAACAAGATCCATTACCTGCCATCATCCCCAACGATGGTAAATTCACTTGGGCTGTACCCAACACTACTGCAGAACAATCTCAAATCTTTGATCCTGTTGCTGTTGCCTTGAACGAATCCAAGAGACGTAGAATGAATCAAAACGAATAAATTTGTAAATATTTTACTCTCTCTGTAGAAAGCACCCTCATTTTGTAAAACAAATAAAGCCATCTTTTTCTGTTAAAAAGGTATAATTTTTTTTTTTATTAGTATCCAATAATGTGTACATAGTTTGCAGGAAAGATGCCAACCACTCCTTGAGAAGATCTTCCTTGCCACCAATCACAAGGCGCGCCGGTAGCTGGATCCACTGTGGACAACACTTGCACTGTCTCTCCTTGGCGAAGGCTTAATTCAATTGCATTTTCGGCTACAAAATCATGAATCACTCTTGCTGTCTGAGGTGGCGGTCCATGTTGTGGGATCATCATTCTTTGCTGTCTCAATTGGTTGGATCGTTGGATCAGTTTATACATCAAGTAAGGTAAACCCGTCACCAAGGCCAAAAATATAAGAATGGGTCGTTTACGAGAAACATGAACCACATGTTGAAGTTCATCTGCAGCAGCAGCGTCTTGTGTCGTTTCGCCTGCTGTAATCTGCAGCGCCTCTTGTTCTATATTCACTGCTTCTTCTGCGGGAGGTAATAATTCCGGTGGAATAGCTCTACCTGTGACCCTATACATGATTCGTTTCATCCATCGTATTAATGCAAATATACTAAATATACCACCCAAATAATGTTTCAGGTTTCCAAATTGTTCAGCTACTCCCACCATCGCCATAAAGCTTGAATGTGTGGCCATATACGTCGAATCTAGCATCTGTGCAAAACCGCCAAATGCTCCTACAATCGATTGAATTACATCAAATGTGGCTCGCGTGCCTGCTTCCATACGTTGTGTCAGGCTGGACTGGTCTTCGGGACCGTACATGCCTTGATTCATGCCCATACCACCGTATCCTCCCATACCTCCATAACCCATACCCCCATAGCTTCCCATACCACCGTAGCTGCCCATGGCTCCATAACTTCCCATGCCTCCATAACTGCCCATGCCTCCATATCGACTATAGCTAGATCCATAACCTCCAGTGCCATAACCACCAGTACCATAACTACTGGTGCCATATCCACCGGCTCCATAACCACCAGCACCATATCCTCCAGTGCCGTAACCACTCGTTCCATAAGAGTTTCCCAAGCCTGTATGAAATGTAAGTATCTGTTTGTGTTATATTGAAAGTGAGGGGCGAGGAAGAATCTTACCACCGTAACCAGAGGTCATGCCTGCCATGGTAGAGGGTCTTGTGGGTACAGTTGGTGCAGTAGAGTCAGTCATTGAAGTTTGTTGAGATACGACAGGAGTTGAAGCAGCAGCATTATTGATTTCCCAAGGTTTTGGGGGTGATGGCATTTAAGTGAGATAATTTAAAATTAGGTAAGAAACGGCCAACGTGTGAAAGCAGCATGTGAAATGAAGATGGATAGATAGACACACTACAGTGACTGTTTGGGTATATTTTAGGGGGATGTCAAACTTGGGCTTTCATTGTAACACCCTCTTTCTTTTTTTTTTTCCAAGCAAAATAGTTGAAAAAGAGAAATTGTGATTCTGTTAATGGTTATAAAAAGGACAGCATTTGAAAAAGTTCGGTATACTTTACTCAGACGTCCCTTACACACTTCAGGTAAAAAATGCATAAATTAAATGAATACAATGAAGAGGGGGGGCGATCTAAAAAACCAATGTAGTTAAAATAAATCCTGCCCAGGTTCAACTTCTATCTCCTAAACTACAGTCTCAGTTATTTCAAGCCTATCCAACCGTTGAAAAGACAAAATCGGTAGAGACCAAAACCAAGGAAACCTATGCGGAAGAACATTTGAAGCTGCAGGATATTTGGGGAAAGAAGGCTGAAATCAGTACTCCCATTGATCTCGACTTGCCTAGTTTATATGGCAAAAACATCGAGGACCATTTTATCAGAATTGGTTTAGAACAAGCTACCCCATATTTAGATCAATGTGAGAAGTTAGCAACTATAGATTTACCAACCATGCCCAACAATTGGCTGAAAGTATCGGGCTGGACAAGATATGCAAATGGAACCAGTGTCGCTGTAGATCATCCGCTGGAAGACACCATGGTGTTTGATGTAGAGGTTTTAATGAGCGAAGGAAACTTTCCTACCATGGCCGTCGTAGCAACACAGGATGCATGGTATTCTTGGACATCGCCTTATTTATTAGGTGAAACCTCTGATAAACAACAGTTGATTCCGTTTGGTAACAATCACCAAAAACGTCTCATTGTCGGTCATAATGTCGGTTATGATAGAGCAAGAGTGGCTGAAGAATACAGCCAAGTAGCTTCCAACATTAAATACATTGATACCATGAGTTTACATATAGCAGTAGCTGGTCTCTGCTCTCAACAGCGTCCTGCTTGGAATATGGAAGTAAAGCGTAGAAATCAAGATACCTTGGATGGCACCACCAGTACAATAGATCATACCAAGTTCTTTGACGTTAGCTCTCTCAATAGTTTAAAAGACGTTGCCAAATTCTATTGCAAAGTAGAAATGGATAAATCGCAAAGAGACTTGTTTGTCACTGGTGACTTGAACGAGATCCAAACCAATTTTGATGATTTGATGGCCTATTGTGCAAAAGATGTGGCATTGACACACGCTATTTATAAGGTGGTCTTCCCCAGATTTAGAAACAACTGTCCTCACCCTGTTTCGTTCACTGGTATGTTGGATATGGGCAGCGCTTTTTTACCCGTGACAGAGAAATGGGAGGACTATCTTCAAAAGGCCAGTCAAAAACACAAGGAACTAGACGATTTACTCGATGCTAAAATGATGCATCTAGCTGAACAGGCAAGATCAATGATCGATCACCCAGAAGAACGTGAAAAAGACCCGTGGTTAAGTCAACTTGACTGGCTCGTCAATCCACGTCAACGCAAGTTAAAGGGGCAACCCAAATGGTACAAAGATTCGTTCGACACAAAAGCAGATAAACTCAAAATCACCACACGGTCTCGTATCGCTCCTCTTTTACTTCGTTTAAAATGGCAAGGCTATCCTTTACATCATCTAGCAGGTCATGGTTGGTGTTTCAAAGTACCTCGTCACGAAGCTACCGAGAATCAACTCACCAAAGCAGTATTACACGATGATCATTTGATTTATTTAAAAGTGCCTCATAAAGATGGCGAAACAGCCAATTGTGGTAACCCTTTGGCCAAAGGATACATTGGTTCCTTTGAAGACGGTGTCTTGACCTCGGAATATGAAGCTGCAAAAGAGGCGTTAGAATTAAATGCAAAATCAGCGTATTGGATCAGTGCTAGAGAAAGAATCTTGAACCAATTTGTCATTTGGGATTCAACCACAGGTATCGATATGAATTTGCCAAAGAAAGAATCCGGTAAATACGGCATTATTTTACCTCAAATGGTTGCCATGGGCACCGTCACACGTCGTGCAGTTGAAAGAACTTGGTTGACCGCAAGTAACGCTAAATTAAATCGAATTGGTTCAGAACTTAAATCCATGGTGCAAGCACCTGAGGGTTACAAAATCGTAGGTGCAGATGTCGATTCTGAAGAGCTTTGGATCTCCAGTGTCATTGGTGATGCCCAATTTGGTTTTCATGGTGCTACTGCGCTTGGTTGGATGACTCTACAAGGTACGAAATCAGAGGGAACAGATCTTCATTCCAAAACAGCGGGTATCTTGGGCATCAGTCGAGACAAGGCCAAGATTTTTAATTATGCTAGAATCTATGGTGCAGGTGTCAAATACGCTACCAGTTTATTAATGCAATATAATCAAGGTATGGAAATTGAAGCAGCAAAAATACGTGCTCTAGATCTCTATTCCAATACAAAGGGAGAAAAGGACCATTCCGTACGTAACTCGTTTAAAAGGACTTTTTGGCATGGCGGTTCAGAAAGCTACATGTTTAATGCCTTGGAAGATATCGCGCTTTCAATCGAGCCAAGGACTCCCGTTTTGGGTTGCTCTATTACAGATGCTTTGAAACCAAAATACACTGGCTCCCAGTTCTTAACCTCAAGAATTAATTGGGTGGTACAAAGTTCCGGTGTGGATTACCTTCATCTTTTAATCACATCCATGTCTCATTTAATAGAAAGGTACAATATAGATGCTCGGTTTATGCTTTCGGTGCATGACGAAGTACGTTATTTGACTTCGGATAAGGATCAACATCGAACTGCTTTGGCGCTTCAAGTTGCTAATGTTTGGACAAGAGCTTTATTCAGTTATAAATTGGGAATGAAAGATTTACCCCAGGTAAAGTATAAAGGCGAAGGAAAAGGAAACCAGTGTTAATAACAATTCTTTTAGAGTGTGGCTTTCTTTTCTGCTGTAGATATTGACCACGTGCTTCGTAAAGAGCCCAACATGACATGTTTAACCCCGTCTCATGAGGAAAAGATATCGGAAGGATCCAGTTGCACATTATTAGATACTGTTGATGCATTGACTATAGAAACTAACAGTGAAGGATGCTTATTGGGTGAATCGGAAGATATGAAAGCAGCACATATTCAACCTGAAGTCGTGACCGATATTTTAAACAAGGTGAAAATGGATCTGTTTAAAGAAACCAATTTACCGTTTTTGAAAGCTCAAATGTATAAAGACTATAAACAGCATCAGGGTCCATCTGAGCGTGGTAACAAGGAAACCAGAAAAGTGGTGAAATATAAAAGTAAACCCTAAAATACCTTTGTAAATAAAGTTTTTGTTATGATAAACTTTCGGTCGATCATTGTTGTAAATATATGTGCAACAACGTCAGTCACGAGACTTTTCATCTAGCCATTTTTCATGTCAAATTTGCAGGCGATGCGGTTGAAACAAATTTAAGAAGGATTTCTAACTCCTGCTTAAGTCCAAACAATCTTGTTTAAATCAAATAAACATCCCAGTTTTCCATGGAAAGATTTCAACTATTTTTAAAAAAGATGAAGCATAATTACTAAATTTTATATTTGTCTAAAAAAAAAAAAAAAACTTCCCCCATAAACCATTGAGGTCCAAATATAGAACTTTGGTCTACATCATACCAGGAAAAAAAAAGAGAGACTGTTCATGCAAGTAGAAACCTGAAATCCAAATAACAACTTTTTCTCATAGCTAAAAGCAAAATTCTTTCTTTGCCCTGCATTTTTCATCAACAAAAAAAAATTATGACATACTCATGTTCTAGATTCTTGCTGTCTTTTTTTTTTTTTTTTTTTTTTTTTTTTGCAGCTCATATTAAAATTGTTTTTTATAGGAGTTAAAAAGGTCTCGACCCCATAAGTTGTAAGTTTTTTATTATGAAAATATATGTGTTTAGGAAGGGGGAAAGAAATAATTACTTTTACAGTTTGAAATAATATTAATAGAAGTAAAATGACTTGATGATGTAAGTGAGAGAGAAAAAAAACATTTGGAGAATTGATTATAAAATCATAACAGCAGCAGTAATACTCATGCCTAAACCAAGTCCAAATAATGTAGATGACAAACTGACAGCTCCACTATTCGCACTAGTTGCTTTGGCAATGGTACCTGTAGAAGAGGTAGTTGTAGTGTTAGCAACAATCGCAGTAACAGGGACAGCAGTATCGTTGTATGCACAGGTGGTGTTAGAGCATAAACATTGACCGGCAATAGGATCCCACCAAAGACTATCACAGTTGCTAGGAACTGCATGACGGAACTTGGGATCGGAATCAGCAACTGCGTTATTAGGTGTGGGGTTGTCGAGGGTAGGTTCAACAGCAGGACAGTTATAACATGTACCCCAGTTGGTAGTGTTAAAGTTACAATTGTTTAAAAGGGCACCAGAAACAACACTGCTGGCAATGCTGATACTTTCTAAACCGTTACAGATCTCCTTTCCAACATTGGGAAGAGTACACTGCATGTAGGATTGACTTGCTAACTGACTAGCGGGAACAGGGTTTTGCATCTGTTTATAATCATGTTAATTCGATTTTGTGATGAAAAAAAAAAATCTTATTTACCCATTGTAAAAGTTGCTCGTTGGTCACAAACCAAACATCAGGCTTTGATGCAAGTGATTGAATAAAGCTGATCACAGCAGCCTTTTGTGAAGACATATCAGCAAGACCAACATAGTTTGTCAAATGAGCTTAAAGTAACCAATATGTTAATATAAAGATTTTCTTTTTGTTTTTTTTTGGGGTCACTTACTAGGATGGATGTAAATACCAAAAGGTGCACGGTTTCCGTTATAATGTCTTTCAAAGTTAGTTTCTGACCAAGCAGTTACGTCGGCAGGAGTACCAGCCAAATACACGTCCATCAATTGAGCGGTACCTAGATTATCATTCACTGCATACATTGGAACTTCCCATACACCTATTTGTTCATGCAATCAGTGTTAGTACATTTTTTTTTTAAATCTAGAATCGTTTTTATTTTTCTCATTACCAGGAATTTTGAGATCTGAGCCGCAGACGTTGTTCCAACAATCGTTGGCTAAACCATTATCGAGAGTGTAAGGCCTAATAGATAATGTCTGTTAGCACAGCACGATATATTTATATCGACTATTTTTTTTAATTTTTACCAGAAACAATCGTCTACAACACCAGTAGAAGATGAGTCATAAAGGAAACCTTGCTTTGCGATTTCTCTTAAAGTATCTGTTGTATAATTTACTACAAAAGAAAAAAATATTATAAATCTGAAACCTATCCTTAATTAAATTAAAAGACTTACAAAATGGAGCTCTAAAACCTTTAATTTTTCCAAGAGGGATACCGGCGTATTGGTTTAACATGGCACGAGCAGCAGCAATTTCTCTAGTAAAAAAAAAAAAACCAATTCATGAAATTAGTAACATCATTCCTTGCAGTTTCTTAATTTTTCAATAAGCTTACTGAGAAGATGGTGAACCAACATGAGTAAATGTATGACTATATCAAAAAAAAAAATTAGTACATCTAAATCAAACATAGTCTTATAAAATAAACACTTACTCGGCAACTTCGTTTCCGTTAGCATACCATTGTTGAACAAGCGCAAAATTAGTATAGAGCATGGAAACGTACCACGAACCCTAATTGGATATGTTAGAGCTTGAATGCTTCGTAAGTAGCACAATATTTATTTTATTTTACCTTTGCAGCACATCCATTTGGGTTCCTAAAAATATAATGAAAAGAGGGGGTTTTGGTTGCATTAGAAGTGAGAACGTCAAATATAAGGGGGTGTGTTGTACACAACAACAATGATATGGTTTTAAAAGGGGAGCTTATGACTTACTTGACGTTCATTATATCCTGTGCTGTAGCTAAAAGTTCGGCCTGGACAGAATCGTCAAATGTGATTGTGACGAATTGAGGTACGTCCTTGGGTTGAAGACCATTTGGTGGAGTCAAGGAAGGACAAAGACAATTAGGAAGTTTACAAGTGGTTGGGTCACAAGGAGATGCTGTGGTAGCTGCTAAAACGGTTTGAGCAGCGAAAAGGGCGACTACAGCTGTGATACTGAATACTTTCATTTTTTGATGTTTTTTAATTGTGAAATGAAAAGAGAAGAAGGGTTAAAAAGCAAAGCCAGTATTTAAGTGTTACGAAAATAAATCCAAATAACCTAAACTGAATAGAATTGACTAAATAAGGGTATAAAATTATTTTTACATTATAGGTCTCTGATAAGCAAAAAAAGTGTCACATAAAAAAGTTGTTTGCACCAGGATAATAACCACGAGGTAACCAAGGAAATAATGGCATGGTTTTTTCCCCTTGTACCCCCCCCCCTTTTTTTTAAATTTATTCGTTATTATTCGGTTACATGATCCCGCCCATTTTCAAACTTTTACCTGTGACAAAGAACAATTGAATTTATTAAGGTTGTATCTCAGAATTACCCTCCCCCCGAAGCCATATCACTTATATTTTGACATTTAACGGTTTCGTGAATAAACCGATTAATAAAATGGAATGTTTTGATGAAAGAGTCTATTTCTAGGCATGGTATTAAACTTTTGAGAGTGAACTCCTCCATTACATGTTATATTGACACAAAACCTTTTTTTTTTTGTTATTAGTAGCTTGTCTTCTATAAACATTATTGTCAGCTTATATTCACATGACTACTGTTACGGGTGAGATCTATTATTAACTATACCGTTGTAGTTTAGAATGGCTCTTCCGCTACATTTTCCACTCGTTTGAGTATTAATAAACACTCTGCAATATTTGCTTGAGCCACGGCAGAGAGTTATAATTAGACTGTCCGCCGTCATGTAACACCCTTTCGATATTTGGCCAGGTTACGTCAATATCTTTTAAAATTAAGTTCCCTGCTTCAATTTAAGGTACTCCCTACAAACATAGTAGCTTTGTATAATAATAAAATGGGTTTATAGAAAACGGAAAATAATGCTCAGCTTAGACCATAGCTTAATATAGGTAAGGCTTTGTTATTGACAGCCCTATTTATAAAATAACAAAAAAACTTAGCCCGCGTACACTTAGAATGTCTCAAAACAAATGTTCACATTGAAGGGCTTACATTGAGACAGCTAAGTGTTGTGATTTTCAATGCAATGCACAAAAAAAAAAGTCGGAATAATACGACATAAAAACATACGTAGAATTGTCGTTGCGAACACCAAGTAAGCGTTTATTAATGTCGACTTGTAGTTGCAAAGAACACTTAGCAGAGATATATCTAGGGCAATTATTTACTTTTATAAACAAATAGAGATTAAAAAAAAGTTGGGTAACACTAAACTGGCGGTAAAAAAAAAAAAAATATGAATAACCCAGGATAATTTAAAATCATATATGTTGCATATCAAAATTCAAGCTCGCATTTTTATGAAGTGCTACCTTTGATAGTCATTTCAATAAAACTTCTCTTCAAACCAACATAATTAAAGTTATTTTACATTCATACAAATTGGTTATTCTAAAACTGAATTGCTTCTTTTGAAGCTACGTCGCTATATAGAGAAATGGTACACTGGGTGGACATCTGCCCGGATTTTTTTTTTTTAAAAATTGGGTGCTAGGGCTTACCCTGCGATATCTGTAATCCACAACTTTCTACACGTGCAGATAGCGAAATGATGTCCATCAAATGTTTGAAGTGCGATAACGTTTGAAAAAATAAAAAAGCGCATGCATACGTTTAATTCGTCATTTTATGTTTAAAAACATGTTTTGAAATAAACCGGAAAAACTGTGTAATAACAAATTCGTGTGTTACAAATAAGCTTAAACGTTCCCCCTCTTTCGCGGCACTTCATTTTAAAATGCAAAATTGTAACATGTTAACTGTTCTGCAGATACTTTTTCTTGCGTCGGATAAATCATCTTGTTCTACTAATGGGACCCATTTTGTGTGCGTAGCTTTTTGAGGGAAAATCACATAGGTACAAACAATGTCGGATATTTATATCCTATTTAACATAATGGGATTGAAAAAAAAAAATTACGGAAAAAACAGACATTTCCCATTGTTGCCATTGTTGCCATTGTTGCCAGATTTGAAGATATTCACCAATCCCGTAAAGCAATCTATATTTAATCTTAATTCAAGATGTATTTAACGAGCCGATTCTTTGAATGGATATAATTAGATTTCTTTTGTTTAAACTGAGTTGTGGGCACTGGGAATCCCACACCTATAAATATATTTGTATCACAATTCTACACCAAATCAACAGAAATAAAGTGATACTTTGAATCGTTCTTAACTACAATTCCTCCAATGCTTGTACGCAGAATGGTACTAAGCTGCAATGATGATGTAGTAAGGGTATCCCAATTGCAGTGTCTCTACTTGGTATGTTTTTTTTTTTTTGCTTTCAGCAATCAATGCATACTCTTTCTTGGAAAAGGGTACACATTTGATGGTCACGCTTTTCAGCGTTTATGTTTATTCTCCTGCTTATTGGGTATGGTGTATTTCCTTCTTTGGGGAAAATTGGTAGTGAGGGTAAAATTTGAGAAAAAAATATCATGTTAACAAACAATAGATGATTGACGTTTGTTTAAACTTACTTTTTCTTTGGGACCCAAGTCAGTGGACTACTATAACATATGTTACTTTTACCAAACGGTAGATAATTGAATGTTTCTTACTGAGTTGATCTTTTGGTCCCAGCAAATATATCGGCTATAATTTTATTTGAACTATGTTAACATGGGATTCATGCTTTAAAATAGTATTTAAGAGTTACCTTGTAGAAGCCTTCACAGCAGCACTAAGAAAACGACACAGATAATAATCTGTAACAATTGCTTCTATGTTAACTCAAGTATTACCTCGCCTTGGAGACAAAAGTCGCTTTTGATTCTTCCACCACCACCACAAATGATAACCTTAAGCCTCACAAACAATATTTCACCACCAACAACTACTTTCAAGGTCTTATATTTGTTTCACAACTGGTAGCATATAAGTTTCAATACTAGAAACCTTTTTTGGGTCTTGGGCTGTAAGGTCGCAGGAGGTGAGCGGCTGTATGATTCAATGATCACAGATCCGGCAAGCAATTGCAAGGAAGAGAAGCCAGATCTATTTAATAAGTTGCATGCAGAATTTTTTAAATGAACCTTTGGGCGTTTTGATAGCTGTCGAGAATAGGACTCGTATTGCAGCATTGACAGCAGACTTGCTTTTTTTGGGGGGTATTGTTATTGCTTGCGCCTATAGTTTTGTTCTCTATGTCTCGTTGCGTTGTATTTGGCTCCAAAAAGATTACTTCTGTACTTGATCGCGACAAACAGGGCTGACGAATCAGATCGACCCATCAAGTCGACGCGTGAAAAAGTTGACGCGCAAAAAGATCCACATCTTTAATAACATTTGTTTTTTTTCGCGTTGCGCCAATTGTACAGAATATATGCACTCTCTACAATTCTAACGAAAACAATTATAATATTTCAAAGGTACTTTGTTTCCTTTAGTTTTAGCATGTATATAATAGCATGCTTTACAATGTCGAATACGAAATATTCCCACAGCATTATTGCGATAATAAAACTGCCAAAAGAAAACAGTGTTTGACCTTTGTGCAACCATCTAAAAGCCAAGTAATTCTTGTCTACTTTTTAAACACGTCAATAGTTTAAAACAAGTATTAAACTCTTATTTCAAACGACGTGATTGTAACCCGCTTCATCTTTTTGGATGCATATTACAAAGTGGATAAGGAGGGCCTAGTATTAATTTTTGGAAGAACTTTTCAGCCAATGAAGTCCGAGCCAGTCATAATGCAGGTATTTTTAACATCAAAGCGTTACGCATTATCAGGTGCTAATTGATAAGACACGTTAACTGTTACCTGATTTTTGAAAAAAGTAGCGTGAAAATGGATTTTTCAATCTAAATCTTGGTGACCCATTTTGGTACTAGTAAATAAGATTAATATATCGCCACTGTTGCCTACCACAGTCTTATTAATGTGACCTTGAATAACATGTCACAAATTTTCTGACGTTGATACGGCTATATTCCAGTTCATGTAGCCGAGTGATGTTACTACTTTTAGTGCGATGAGTAATCAACTGCTAGTATGATTATCATGTATTTTTATATAAAATGAATACAAAAGCGTGGCTAGTAGGATTGGCATTATTGTGTTACGGTGTAATTTATTAGCCAAGATGCGTATCACTTTCAAACATTCGATACTACACCGGAATCTATCTATCTGTTTCATATCTCAAACTTTCTCAGGACATATCAAGTGTTTTAACGTACCAGAGATATAAAGGCATATTTTGTGTAATACCTATTTATACGGCTTAATTATGATTTTCGAGACACGCGTAACATGTGAAAAATATGTAAAATGAGGGTAGTACAAAAACAAGATTTTAAATAAAAAGGAGTGAAAATTAATACTGCGTTTTTTATCCTTTTTTTTTCTTTTTGATACTAAAACTCTGAAAATGGCTTCGGAAACCTTAATATCTTCATCTCCGACCAAAGATGCTGTAACGACACCATCAAAACCTCACAGCAGCCATGAGAGCCACCCTGTTCAATGGGCGCCCTTAACAGGTATTCCTATCGAAAGACGTCTCCAAATGCTCGCTGTTTGTGCCTGGATTAGTCTTTTCTTTGCATCCATTATTGCATTTTTCGTTATAGCAACCTACAAATTTCTCTGGCCAGTTTTAATCGGCTATGTAACATTTATTTACTTTGACAAAGCTCCGGAAAACGGTGGAAGACGATTCGAAAAATGTCGTCATTGGATAGTTTGGAAGTACTTTGCAAACTATTTTCCAGTTACCTTGATCAAGGTAAAAAAACAAAAAAAGTCTCTTTTTTTTTTTTTTTTTTTTATGTCTGACTGACTCATCATGGTAGGAAGAAGACCTTGACGCCAGCAAAAACTATGTATTTGGTTATCATCCTCATGGTATTATTTCAATGGGTGCATTTGCTAATTTTGCAACAGAAGCTACCGGATTCTCAAAAGCCTTCCCTGGCATCAAACCTTTCTTACTTACATTAACCAGCAACTTCAATATTCCTTTCTACCGTGATTATATTTTAGCAATGGGTATGGCATCAGTATCTCGTGGATCTTGTGAAAAGATTTTATCCTCTGGTGCTGGTCACTCGATTATTATTGTCATCGGTGGTGCCGCCGAGTCATTAAATGCTCGTCCTGGTACAGTGGACTTAGTGTTGCGTAAACGTTTGGGTTTCATTCGCTTAGCAATCAAACAAAAGGCGGAACTTGTACCTGTATTTTCTTTCGGCGAAAACGATTTGTACGACCAAGTGGATAACACCAAAGGAAGCAAGGTCTTCCGTTATCAAAAGAAGATGCAAGCTATGCTTGGGTTTACCATGCCATTGTTCCATGCTAGAGGTGTCTTTAATTGTAAGTAGTTGTTGTGTTTGTGTTTTTGTATTAGAAATTAACGGGTAAAAAAAAAATTATAGACAATGTAGGAATCATCCCATTCAGACATCAGATCGCGACAGTTGGTAAATATAAAAAAAGGGTTTAGAGTGAATGGGTAATTAAAGTGTTTCTTTTTTTTTTTTCAGTGGGTAAGCCTATCCCTGTACCTACCTTGGAAGAAGGTACAGAACCTACTCAAGAACAATTATTAGCAGTCCAAAAATTATACATCGAAGAGCTTCAAACTATCTACGATAAATACAAGGATGTTTATGCTAAAGATCGTAAGCAAGAACTTTGTATTGCAGATTAAACAATTTTTTTTTTTTTCATTTCCATTAGCATACCTTTTTACAAACCTCTTCTCCCAACTTTTCATTTTTTAAACGTTCTCATTAAAGGCATTGTAGTTTACACTATTTTTTTAAAAAAAACAGTATTTTTATTACTAATTCAAGATATCTCTGTAACACCCGACAAGCCTAAATGGTGGTCAGGGCACAATCATGAAACTAAAATTAAAACAGAATGTGATTATTGGTAAACAGAATTATTCGATGCCAATTAGAATAGGAGACCTAAAAAGAAATTATCTCTTTTCTTTCACAACCAGAACAAGCCATACATATGCAAAAGCCATAAAGATTGTAAACATTGCACTCATCTTGATAACATCGGGCCAGTAGTTTTTAGCGTTAAATCCAAATGTAGATAAAATCGTTGCTCCAGGGACATCAATGTTCAAACCAAATCTTTCCTCTACAAGTTGAAGATATAACATTTCGTTCACCAGTAGAGCTTCTAAAGCGTAGTTAAAGAATGAAAGGTATTTGAGCCATCCAAAGTAAGGAGACATGGTATCTAAATTTACTTATTAGTTCAAATGGATGCCGATTTTTCTTTCTTTGTTTACCTTTGTTAAGTAACAAGCCAGCAAACAGCATGGAAAATAACATGACCAGCACGCTTAATAAGTTAGCCATAGATACGTTTTTGAAAATAACGCCAATAGCCAAGCAAAGGGCAGCAGCAGTTAAATTAAACAAGACCAAAACCAACAAGAACTTTAAGAATTCAGTCACCCCTTCTACCAAGCCGACCATATAATACGAGATCAACCCCATCATAAGTGGGGGTACCACACGCAATGGAATGATATCAAAGAGCACTTTGGCAAGGAAATAGGTACTGGGTGAATAATATCCATTAGCACGCTCACGAATAAATAAGATACGTTCAGTTGAGAATACTTGTAACGAAGTTAAACACATGAATCCTAGTAAGGCTTCATAAAAGAAGAATAAACCCATTCGATTCTGGAAGCCTGCAATTGTGTTGGACACTTGATAAAATAAACCACCGCATACAACTACATCAAAAAAAAAAAAAAAAAAATAGGAAGTATATAAATATAATGTTCTTTCTACATGCAAACATCACTTACGTGCTAGAACGACAGAAATAGCATAATGTGCAAACATCAACATAGGATTACGATACAAATTTTTAAAAGTTCTTGAAGCTAAAATCATGAACTGACTAGCAAATCCAGGTCTTTTATGTGAAGTAATCACTAACGTGCTTTCAGATGACCCATCATCTGTATTAGTTGCGTTGGCCTCGGAAACAAGTTTTGCTATTTCGTCTTGCACTGCTGTTGCTATAGAACTGCTTTCATAAGCCTGACTTAAGGTTCTTATATGAGGCGTTAATCCATCGGGCGAAGGACCATCTTCAACAACCACATTTACAGCCAAAGATGAAGAAACCTCATTTGCTGATTCATTCGATTCAACAGCTTCCATAGTCAAATCAATCAAATAATCTGCAATATTAAAACCAGACGGACAACTGTATCCAATGGATCCGAAATAGTTTTGAGTCTGGGATTGAGAACCAGAGTAAATAATTCTTCCTTTGGCCAACAGCACCAAATGATCAAAGAGGGTGACAATATTAGATCTAGGCTGATGGATAGTAAATATAACCGTACGTTTATAGTTCCTAGCTAATGTAACAAGACTTTCAACCACATTAAAGGCATTATATGCATCCAAACCAGACGTAGGTTCATCCAAGAATAAAATCGAAGGTGATGTAACCAATTCACAGGCAATAGACACTCTTCTTCTTTCTCCTCCACTAATAGACCGATCATCGGCCTGACCAATTTTACTATCTTTGATACCATCAATGCCCAGCTCCTGCATCACTTCCATCACTCGATACTTTTTAGCCTCTTCGCTCATCGATCTAGGAAGTCTCAAAAGAGCAGAGTATAAAATGGTCTCGTATACTGTCAAGGTAGGTATCATGGTATCTTCTTGATCAACATAACCTATCAGTTGAGCATATTCTTCGCGAGAACATTTTCTACCGTTAACATACATATCTCCAATCACTTGACCTGCCTTGGTACGATTTGCAAGAATATCCAATAACGTGGTTTTACCTGCACCAGATGGGCCCATAATAGCTAATACTTGACCCGAATGCACGCAACCAGATGCATTGACAAGTAATGGTTGTTTAATATGTGGCAATGAATAGCCCACGTTATTAAATGAAAGGCTAACAGGTGTATGTTCCGTCATGAGCTTTCCTGCTTCATCATCTGCAAGATGGATAGAAGGATGTTGAGTAGATCCTCTCGCAAGGCAAGTTACCACG
Organism: Mucor piriformis; assembly: GCA_943193625.1. Taxonomy (NCBI): domain Eukaryota; kingdom Fungi; phylum Mucoromycota; class Mucoromycetes; order Mucorales; family Mucoraceae; genus Mucor; species Mucor piriformis. The sequence goes on along the minus strand of OW971868.1, from coordinate 986,750 downwards.
GAACCGACAATGGTTAAAAATATAGCTACACCTCCTAATCCACTTGCAATCATAATCCAATTAATAGGACGTTCACCGCGCTTGTAAAAAAAAAAGACTAAATATCTCACAACTTTTTTTGACATGTTATAATTACCTCGAATCCAGGAACCATGGTATAATGAAGACACTCGCCTGAATTACAGTCTAAAAAGATGGAGTCATCACCAAATACAGCAAAAATTAATTCATCCATTGCAGGCTCTGAAAATGCACAATTTTTCCCTTTACAGTCAAAGGAAGCTGGACCCTTGATTTCGTCTTTGAGTAAATCGGTAAGATCTTTTGATAAAAATGATTAGTAAGGGAGCTTGTGCAACACGACTATCTATTTACCAATGGAACCGTCTTTTCCACAAAGCATTTCATCTGGAATACATCTACAATCAATGGTATCACAAGTGTATTTCGTAGTGTTCTTGTCATAATCGTGAGCTATAATATACTAATTAGTACGTACTACTTCATAATACCCGTTTTTTTTTTTTTATTTATTTTTACTTTGTTTAAAATCGCATTTATCCAAATGACAATAGAATGACTCTACTTGATCAACCCAAACTAAATAAAAAATTAAATTTACATGTATGCTGATAGATTATTTTGGTAACGTACATTGAAAGTCACAAGCGGATTCGTGTCTATTGCATGAAAATGTAACTTGAGGTATTTGATCCTTGAGCTGATCGAGAATTTTACGATCTACCAAATTAGAATATGCATAAATATTTGGTATCTACTTGTTATGATTTAAAACATTACTTGTTACATCACACATTTGATGATTTTCATAAACAGCAAGACCACCACGATAACAGGTACCATTTTGCCCAGTGGGTACTAAAGAATCACACACAGAATCGCTTTTACAGACTACACGTATTTAAATTACAATGTTCTATAGGCGTAACTCGAATAAATGTCGCACTTACCATTACAATTAATACCCTCCCATCCTTCAGGACAATCACACGTAGTGCCATTTTCTCTCGGGTATCTGTGTCTATCTTCATCTAATCCTCCACACACTGATAGAATTCCGTTTTAATATGATATATATAGTAGGGGCACCAAAAAAAAAGAAAAAAAAAAAACGTACTTGGTTGTTTACAGTCGTTTCCACCAAATCCAGGAGGACAATTACATTTACCATCATACTCTGAACAATTAGCGAAATGGAGACATTCAAAACCGGGCAGCATACAGTTAAAACAGGGAGGACACTCTTCCGGAACACCGAATACTGTTAAACTAGGGTTATATGGTGTTATATCGATATAACCTATATCTTTTTGTTGTTGTGCATTGGATACTTTCAACACAGCAAAGAACCCAGAAAGTAATAATAAAGGTAACCTTTTCATAGTTTTCTACAAGAAAGAAGGGGGGAAGGTGTTTCAAAGCAGTTTTTTCTTCTTTTTTTACAAACTCCTTCCTAACGTTACTTTGTTCATACAATATCACGTGAGATGTCTTTGCGCGCGCGCCAAAAGGCCCTGTGATTATAGGTGTGGTTACTGTTAGTAAATCAGACTGAAGTTTTTATGTAAGATGTTTCAACACCGTTTTAAACTGCTCGTACCACATAAAAAAAATGATGTTTCCCCAGCTTCAAAATCATCAGATTAACCGTGTAGGATTATTAAACTGTTAATTTTCTTTTTATATGGATGAAACTCATAAAAAAAAAATAGATCAGTGTGTAGGTACACATTGACTTGTCTAAGAAAATTCTCTTTAGTCCACCTACCGCGTCTCTATCATGATGTCATTTCTCTAAATGTTCAACACTACTACCTTCTCCACGTTGCTATTGACAACCAAAACATTCTTGACTCAGCCATCAAAGCTATTCGTACCACCTAATTAAACGTCACTTTTCTCCAAGATAATAAATTAAAACCCCTTAAAATAATCATATTTCTGTTAAAAAGGCTTGTAATAGTCTTATAAAACAAGGGACCAAGTCTGACATCAAATTCAAACAGATTGACAAATTAACTACCAAAAGTGTACAAAGAAAGTTTCAAGAAACACACGTTTGTGTTCAAGGCATTTTTATTTTTTGCTGCTTGCAAAATTCAGTTTGGACGTAGCCGTAAGTTTTATAACCAGCATAACATACGAAAGCGCATACCAAAGATATACCTAAAACCAAGATGGTAAATATATTCAGATTGTGGGACTTGATGTATGACATATGACGATCAACCGATTGACGATGAGGAAGTTTGGAACGTTTATGAGTAAACAATACCTCTTCAATCACATCAGCACCACGCAAAACACCATTTTGAGATCGTATCTGGGTAAGAGCTTGCATTCTTTTCACGTTTTCTTTAATATCACCATCTTTGTCCTCAGCAATTTTTTTGAATAAATGAACAGCTTCTGTGATAGAGGCATCCGGCCTCAAAAGACCGCCTAACCTATTGCGTTTAATTAGCAATGCATTACCACGCTGATCTCCAAAGAAAGGGAACATAATCATAGGTGTACCAGCATACATCGATTCGTACCAAGAGCCTAACCCTCCATGCGATACGAAGACAAAGGTAGAAGGATGCAAAAGAATAGCTGTTTGAGGAGCCCATTTTATCAGACAAGCATAGGGATGATTATGGTTTAGCATATCTTTGATATAGTAAGTAGTACCCAAAGATGTCGTGATGGTTTCAGGAAAAGATTCTACAGAGTTTACAGTGGCCCAGATGAATGCATCGAAAAAGCCCGCTTCGATACTTTCCAAAAGGCCCGTCAAGATCAACTGGATGTTGCATTGAGAAGGTACAGCCAATTGTCCAAAAGCGATGTAAGCAACACGTTGATGCAAGGCTAAAAAATCGGAAAGTTCTGGTGTTAAAGGTTTGTATTTCTTGGGAATAATAGGTCCAACGAATTCCGCCATGGGACCAATAGGTCTGGCAGGTGTAAATCCAATCGCGCTATTGATCAACTTCATAGAATCCTCCCAAGATTTTTCCGCTAATTTAAATTTGGTCTTAATACCAAGGGCCTTTCTTCTTGCAGACATGTCCTTCATGTAGGACCTGTAATTGTATGCCATTTCCAAGGGAAGAATATAATTGTTCTTGAAACGTTGGAAGAGGCCTTGGAATTCTGTCGTATAGTCATCCATCAAAGCCATATCATTATTAATATAGGGTTTAGCAGATTCTATTAATTTTTATATGAGTTACTATTATTAAATATTTAAAATCTCTTTACCTGAGGTAGGATCCGTAGCTGATGTAACAATAAATGGTATTTCCAATGTATTTGCTGCGTCAACACAAGCAACCATAAAATAATCACATAAAGCCACATCAATCCTATTAGATTTAAAATAATCTACTAATGTATGATAATCTAAACCGACAATTATCAGACACTATATCACAAAAAAAAAAGACAAGCGTGTTTACCTCTTTCATAGTCTATTGCCATCAATCTTGTTAGCTTGGCCATAATGTCTAACATGGATACTCCAGGTGTACTTAAATATGAGCTGAACCAAGCCTTGTCATAAGAAAATTCAGGGCCTATATCAACTGTCTTTACGTTAGCATACGGCTGACCAAAGCGAGTGTCCTCTGTCTAATATAAATTATAAGTAAAAAAACGCTATAAAACAAATCGCACTTACGGTTGTTAAATAAGACACGTTATGCCCACGCTCTCTTAACGTATCTATAATAGATAGAACCCATGTGTGATGAGATGATCCGCACATAAAAGCACTAAACGCAATATTCTTGGAAGCTCCTAATCGAAAGGTAGGCTGCATGTCCAGTGCATGAGAACCAACCAACAAAGACACAGACAATATAGCAGATCTGATAAGATTAGATTTCATTATAAATATAAAGTAGCAAACAGTTGAAAGAAAAAGAAAATAGTTTTATATGGAAAATTAGATTGTCTGAATGAAAAACATGTAATATGTATGTAAACATCTAATGCTGTGTTACATAAAAAGAGTAACGTGACTCCGGGGAATTGCGCTCAACCGGCCGAAAGAAATTAGGAAAAAACCTGGCATATAGCTGATGGTCGCTTATTAAAGTATATGTTGTTTTTGAATTCGATGGCTGGAAAAAAAAATAGCTGGGCAAAAAAAAAAAGAACATAAAAGTATTGACAAGACACACATTTCTGTCAAACATTTTTTTTATCAGGTTTATAAGACTCAAATTCCATCTTTTCAGGTCAAAAATTGGCTAAAACCGCATACGTTGAAGGCAAAGTATTAAGAAAATAGACATATAGAAACGTCACTTTCGAACTCCCAAACAAAAAAAAAGAAATGTTCAAAATCATCTAATTAAGTATGAAAGACCATAAAACTGTCAAAACAGCAATGTGATTTTGCACTGAATGCGCCCGTCTCAATCTTCTCTCTCGAATCAGGAAAGCCATCAAAGAGGACTTCTATTGTTTACTCCCAACTTTGTATCCTTGCTATCCAACCCCTTAACACAGGAAGCTTTAGTATTTCTGCCAATATAGAACATTTAAAATATGATGAAATACCAATTTTTGGTATGATTAACTGTGGCCTTAGAAATATGTATCTTCGCAGCGTCCCTCCCAATTTCAGTGAGATTTAGGCAATCTCAATTACCATTTTCAAGCGCTTTCTACGTTCACCTATGCAAAGTGCCCCTAGAAGCTTGTGGTTCCGGTTAATACACAACAAGGTATTCTTAAGGGCCAATACCTGGTATATCTTGACACTACCCGATAATCGATTTCCGTTTTGCGGCCTATCTCAAACTACAATGCATATAATCTTTACTTTCTCCTCCAATCGTTATGTTTGGATAAAATACCTCCGTCTGCTCTTCTATTCGGCAATATCTATCAATCTTAGTAGTTTCTCCTACGCCATTATTTCAATAAAACTATCACACTATAGGTAATTTGATGGTCAACCATTTCGGCATTTTCTTGTGCATAATATCCACTATTTGGCGTCTACCTTTTGACCACACTTCCTTAGATGACCAGACCATACTCGACTTGGCCATCAAAGAAACTCGAGAACTCTTTGCCCTAAAATCCTTTTAATTTTATTAACCTTTTTCAATACAAGTCACTGTACCCACACCCTTTTTTTTTTTGATTGATCTTCATCCACTCCAAAAAAAGAAAAAAAAACACAAAAATCAGAGATTTGACATTTTGGGTAAAAACTGAAAACCAATCGCTCTTAAAACAAATATATCTTTTACATATTAACAAAGCCTTTAAATAATACAAAAATATGCAGAATAAAATTTTACGGGCTTCACAATTATTTACTATCTTCGAAGATTGTTGGAATTGAATGACTTTATCTTATATTGAAAAAAAAAGATAATGTCAATTTTGACATCTTGATCCTATTTGAGAAAAAAATAGCTGGCATTTTTTGTTTTTCTCTACAATAAATTAAACACACACTTGAACAAAGATCATCTCAAAAATTATCTCTACTTGGCACGATTTTGGGTAACACGATCTAATGTTGTTAAAACACTTGATTTCATACAAGGAATGAGTCTTAAATCGTTACACGTTATCTAGCATAGTCCCTTTACATGTCTCTGCTTCAACCAAAATTGCAACTGAACTCTTTTGTTGATATAATGACAAGAGGTCTTTTTTTTATGAAAAAACAGATCAGCAACTTTGCCCAGCGTCCTTGAAAGGATAATGGTAGCAATCTAGCATTGCTAGTGCGCTAGATTTAATTTCCACAGTCATCTCAGCAAGTTGTTGTACCACCTCGCATCTTTTGGATATAAAAACAGCTACTACAGTCAGGTATATAAAGCTCTTTATAGGATCTGGATGTCGTCTTGTATTCGATTCTATGTAATGTGGTTTGAGAGATACTCCACTTATTATGGTATTTTAAGAATTTTAATTAAACACTCCCGTAGCGATAGTGCGCAACACCCATCCAAGTAACACGGTAGATAAGGTTATTACAATAAAGATAATCAGCAAATTTAAACTTTTTGCCATAGGATGCCTGTATTTTTAAAAAAAAACTCCTATTAGCCTAGTCCAGTGGGTTGACTTTTCAGTCTTGAATAAATTTTACATTCTCATTGATAAACACGTTCTTGTTATTTCGGTTCGAGATGATGAATGCTGTGGTAGTGAGGTAACAAAATTAAAGCCAATGATTGCTTATAGTGAGTAAGCATTTTTTTTTTAGGCTGACTCTGGGAGAATTGTCTAAAAAAAGGATGCCTTTGTCTAGATCGTCAAAATAAATGTTCATAAACATCCCAATTTAGCCTATCATATACATTTACCATTCACCCACCAAGCACCACTTATCAGAGGTATGGCTTTTATAAATAAGGTTGGGACGATGTAAAAAGTTAAAGCAACTCATGCATGTAAACAAATATGAATTGCATCTTTTATGTAACGTCCAGCAATTGATACATATCACAAAAAAATTGAGCTCAGTATCATTCACATTAAAAGTATACGTATACTCTAGGAACATTAATAAAAAAATATCTTCTGTTATAAACAATAAAATGTGGTACACTTGATCTCATAATGCTATTTTGATGTAAACTGAAGGTGATATCACAATCGGTACGCTATGTCGTACCCAATCCTGTGACGTTACACCATAGACCATTATGTAAAAAAGAAATTTATTCGCGTTAACCATCATTCATGAAATGACTCATTAAATAAAGTACAAGTATGGAGACTTTATACCTTAAGTATCTACACGTCACCCTTTTACTGTGGAATCGACGGAATACATATACGTCCGCGTGTAAGTCAGGTAAAATACATATTGAGCACTAAAACCATAGCTGTTAACCCTCTTTAGTCTCACATGAAGGTATCCTGTGCAATTATTTAAAAAAATGCCTAAAAAATCCATGTGGGTCTACTAATGTGTGATTTTCACGTATGTGATAAACTTTATTTTTACTTGTACTCAATGAAATTCTTTCCAAGTCCTGTGTTAAAGCAATTCCACCAAAAACTCGTTACTGTACCTGGCCATAATCCATAAACCTATAAATTTTATGAGTACAACAAAAAAAAAAGGTTAGGGCTTTTCATAAACATAAAAAGAGCTTACTTCGCCATCCTTGTTGAGGTACCAAGAGCTACAACCGGTCTTCCACACCGTACCCTTAAATTGACTCTTGATGTTTTTGGTATATGCCTTTTGTGCTACAAGTTTAGGTTCAATAGCAATCAATTGTTTCTTCTTGGCATATTTCATACATTTTATGGCATAGTCCACTTGACTATATATCATAATTAGACTCTTTAACCCCTGAATAATATTTACAAAGACCCCTACCATTCAATGATTGTAATTACTGAACTATGACCTAAAGCAGCACCTGCAGACAGCATAAGAAAAAAGTTGGGAAATCCATGGATTGTAGCACTCTTGTACGTATCAGGAAATTTCTCTTCCCACTCCTTGTTTAAGCATATTCCATCTCTACCCACGACTATTTTGAAAAAAAATGGTCAGAAAAAAAAACTATTAATATATTTCCTTATTAAAAGCTTACTTGTGAGATTTCCCAAGAAACCTGCAACATTAAATCCTGTTGCTAGTACCAAGATATCCACCTGCTCTTTATTCCCATTGGAGTCAATAAGGGTGGTGCCCTCAATTTTGTCAATGGAAGCAGTAACGACGGTTACGTTAGGTTGGGCTAACGATTCAAGATAGTTTTCTGATCTAGCAATGCGTTTACATCCAGGAGGGAAATTGGGCGTCAAGGTGGGGATAAGATCAGGGCGGCCAGCTCTTTTTAATTTAGATGCCGTCAACCATTTGAACAATCTGTGTACCAGTCTCCCGATAAAAGTGCTGTGATAACCGAAATTCAAGTAATACAGTTCATGCTAGATGATCTATCATTTTAGCGAAAACAAAGATACGCAAAGCTGTGGTAATAATGTACCTGAAAGAAAATAATGCTACGGTAAAGACGCATCAGGAACGGTATATACTTTAAAAGAAATTTTGAAAATGCCGAATACTTGAATTGGTCCTTAGGAAGAATCCAGGTAGCAGTTCTTTGATAAAGCGTCAGATGTTGCGCTACTTTTCTTAATTCTGGAATGGCTTGTACAGCACTAAAACATAAGAATTAGAAGCAGTGTGGGGGATAAATTAGCGGATGGATAAATTACCTGGCGCCGTTACCGATGACCGCAACCTTTTTATTGGTAAAATCAATGGTAGGATCCCATAATGCAGTATGCACGGTTGTACCTGTGAAACTTTTGAACTGAGGTGGGACATTGGGAACACTAAGAGGTCCAAGGCCAGCAAAGCTTAAATTGAATTGCAGTTAATTTTACAAATCTATTTACAAAGCCGAAAAAAAATACTCACACATAATTATAATACTCAGTAACGACTTCCTGAGTTGGGCTTTCCAAGTTTCGCGTTTGCACTTTCCACAATTGGTCATCGTCTACCCATTCAATGCGTATGACTTCTGTTCTGAAACGAGTTTGTTCATAAATGTTGTGCTTACGAGCAACATGTTTTATATAATCAAAAATCTCTTTATAACCGCTGTAGTGTAAAGACCAGTCTGTTTAGATTTATTAGTACACGAAAATGTTGATACATGATTTACACTTACTAGGATTCAATTCGAAACTAAGAGAATACAACGGGCTTGGGATATCACAGGCACAACCAGGATATGAATTGTCGCGCCATGTACCTCCGATTTCATTGGAAATTTCAAAGATTTGGGCCTTGATACCTAATTGCTTATTGACCTGAATTGCAGCGCATAAACCACTGAATCTAATTGTATAAAGGATGGTTAAAATGAGTTTAGTCTAGTATTTTGTTTTTGTTTACCCTGATCCAATGATGGCAACTGTGGGGTTTTGATTTTTCTTCATAATAGAAAGTAGAGAAAAAAGAAGATAGACTGGTCGAAAAAAAAGGCGCAGATTTTATACGCCTTGGTAATTGACTATCAACTATAAATGGACTGTTGTACTCTCTGCTTCCAAAAAGTTTTTTTTTTGGTGAAAATGTCCATGACGTATTGATCAAGTTCCACAAAAGGGTTAAACACGACTCTTTATTTTTTTTTTCTAGGTATTTTTTTTACCGCTTTTGCTTTCTTTCAGTGTATATAATAATAATAAAAAAAAAGACATGAATCTGGATAAGCCTAATAATTCTACTATAACCAAATCCCTTGACAACAATGTAATACCCTGTTCTGAACTTGGCACGATTTATAGTTATACATTTCCACATGTTGGACAAAAGTTTCTTGATTCACTTATGCAACAAATCACAGTACAAACAAAAGTGCAAACGACGTTGTTGCTTCAATTATTACCAGTAGAACAATACAGAGAATTATCTTGTATCTACAGCAACGAGAACAACAAATTTCATGTTATCAATAATAATGTAGCAGCTAACTCACCTGATATGGATGATTCATCGTCCCAACATCCAACACAAGTAAACACCTCTGATAATCTACTTCAAGATCAATTTCTCTTTATAAGGTCTTGCTTTTCCAATGATCCAACGACAGAACTCATGTAAGTGTCCTTATATGGCTTTGTTTATTTCTTACTGATCTTTTTTGTTGTAGTAAACAACACACAATCATTCCATTATCCAGCTTGAATTCATCCTCACCTTATTTAAAAGCACTGCTAAACGAACAGAAGATCTCTTCGATGGATCACAATATAGAAGGGGAAGATTCAGTCTACCCAAATTTCAAACACTTTGTTTCAACAAAGCTTGAATCTTTTGAGAAAAAGGATTTAATTAAAGGCATCATTTGTGTACTAGATAATAAAACAATCGATCCTGCAAGACTAGACATCCTTACCATTATTTTGAATGCGGTACACGACCGCTGTGTAAACGAAATCAATCAGCTTGGGGAACGTGAACAGTTGATTAGTGCTAGAGATTTGGCTTCGTTAGATGCTGAGAACAAACTAAAGTTTTTGGCGGATATGAGCCATGAAATTCGGTAACAAACATAGCTTTTCTTGTTTGCTTTTGGCTAACCCTCGTGTATATAGAACTCCTATGAATGCTGTTATTGCTTTAACCGATTTGTTGTTACAGGAACGGTCTACGTTAAATTTGGAACAGATTGAACATTTGGAAGTTATCCAAACCAGCGGCAGTCATTTACTTACTGTAAGGCAAATAACAAATACGCAATGACACGTTGACTCAAAAAATTGATAAAAATAGATTATCAACGATATTCTAGATATCTCAAAGTTAAATCACGACCCTAAATTTAAGCTCGAAAGCAGAAGATTCAGTCTACGAAAATGTTTGAAAGGTTTGTTTATTTATTTTGAGAAAAAAAAAAGGGAATTGTACATTAAAAAACAAAAAAAGATACTTTAAATATGGCAAGACACCAAGCATCCATGAGTCAACAAAACAAGATGGTGTATGTTTTGGAATGTCCACCTGATAAAGATGATAATCTACCACTACCCCAATTGATTTCACAGCTTGAAAACAGCGGTATTTTACTTCGACCTTTACATCACAAGAAGGGTAAGACGGTATTACCTGTCATCTGGAAAATTGATCCGGACGTACCTGATCATTTGCTCGGTGACACGATGCGATTAACACAAATCATGTTGAATTTATGTTCCAATGCAGTCAAGGTAGCATTTTTTTAAACAAATAAACAAAAATCATGTTTACTAATAACAAACCACATATAGTTTACGAAACAAGGTGGTATACATATCCGTATCAAAAGATCTACACCCACACCACTGCGACCACCTATTCAGCAAAACGAAAAACGAATGTCGTTCAAGGAAAGATATAAGGCCAAGATCGATACAATGTGGACTCGTGCCTTACAAGAACGTAAAGAGAGGAATAACAGTTTATCCAACCCATTATCTCCACCCGTTCCATCTGGGCTTGTTTCATCCGAAGAGTACGTCGCCGAAGACTATTTTGGTGAAAAGGCTATTTTGGAAATTTCAGTCACAGACACAGGCATTGGTATACCTGCAGATCGCCTACCTAAATTATTTAAGTCGTTTTCGCAGATGGATATTTCTACAGCTAGACGCTATGGTGGTACAGGTCTAGGCCTTGCTATCTCAAGTACGCTAGTCAATCGAATGGGTGGTTGTGTTTGGGTGGAATCTGAAGAGAGTGTCGGGTCTAGGTTTGCTCTGACTTTGCCAATGACGGTGGCTCCAAGAACGAGAAATTATAGTAGCGATAGCACCCCAATGGCTGGATCTGTTGGTTCGCCTTCCTCTCCTGGTTCAACTATCTCCGACAGTAGTGGTAGCGTTCATTCATCTTTAGGTGGAAACGCTTCTGATACCAACCCTTCTGTCTATACATTTACCACACCGGTCGTCAGTCATCCTAGTTATTTCCCTGCAAACACGTACGGACAACACTCTCCCTCAACTCCACCGCATCAACAACACCGACCTATGCTACCCAGAACCACACATCAACAGTTATTTGGCACAGATCCATATAGTAGACCTGAAACCTCATCTATATCACAAATCATACAAACAACAAATGGGGAGCAACATTATTCTCCAATGGCAGAAGATGGGCCTATAATTCCTACTTCTTTGCCTGGACCTGAAAACGTCAAGCCAAGTAATTCAGGTGCATGTGGTGTAAATACCAATGTTGGTGGGAATAATGGAACGGCAAGGAAAACATATACCGATTTATTGTCACCTGCTACACGAAATACCCGTGTTGCAATCACAAAGCAACATTATCATAATAGAAAACCACAGACCAAAGAAGAAAATCTTGCTAAAATTCATCCACTTCGTATTCTACTTGCAGAAGATAATATTTGTAGGTGGTTTTTTTTTTTTGTGTGTCAGAGACAAAAAAATGGTCGTATACTGATATTTACGTAGTGAACCAAAAAATTGCCATTAGTATTTTAAAAAGGTTAGGATACATTGACGTAGCCATTGCCAATAATGGAAAGGAGGTACTTTCCCTAATGAAGACATCGGTATTTGATGTGATATTTGTAAGGCAAACCAGAAATAAAAGAAAAAAAAAACTAACCCAAGAATTGATAGATGGATCTCTACATGCCTGAAATGGATGGGTTAGAGGTGACACGAGAAATCATTAAAGAGCGAGGCAAACAAAAAGCCATAGATGCAATGGATGAAGCAGTTACGACAAGCACAGAACCTATCACGCTGATAAATACAGTGGACGTCTATATTATTGCATTGACAGCATCTGCGTCACGAGAAGATCGACAAATATGTATTGATGCGGGTATGAACGATTTTATCAGTAAACCTTTTACAATGACCGAAATGAAGTCTGCCATTAAAACATGTGCCAACAAACGTAAAAAGAGGAGAAAGCTTGCGCAAAAACAATTGGCTGAAATAGAAGGTGTTCTTGATCCTTGTGTTCCTTTATCCTCAGTAAACAACTCGGCAGACGATCCCATGTTGGATGTAGAATCTCCACCCCACATTGTATAACACAGCATATCCACTAACCAAATTTTTGAATCACTTTTATACATATATTTATACATATTTTTTTTTCCTTCTTTTCTATTTTTTTTTTGTATCATAAAGACTTCCCTTTTTTTCATTTGTTTATATATTCTGGGTGGAGGCTTTTATTGATTTTATGAATGTTGCTGGCCATGGAGTCTATCAGCTTGTATAAATGCTTCTCGGATCATAGACTGTAAACTCTGTTTATGTTGTTCATTATCTTCTTCCTCGAATTCCATTTCTACTGCATCGCTCTCTTTAGCAGACACTCGCTTATCAAGACGTAATTTGATATCTGCCATTTTCAAAATATATTCTTCAACGGAGTCTTGTGAAATTAACTTGATAATGCGAACATCCTTTGTTTGCCCAACACCTACATCATGCGTGTTATTACATGTCAGCAATCCCCGTTTTGGCCTTATTACTTACGATGTGCACGATCTTCTGCCTGTCTATCATTTTGAGGATTGAAATCTAAATCGTAAAGCACAACGACACTATATCAAATGGGTAAGTCATAGGTCCAAATCACTCTAGGATTAAAAACTTACTTTGCAGAGGTTAAATTAATACCAAATCCGCCTGCCTTTGTACTCAGTAAGAAGACATCGATACCTTCGTCCTCGTTAAAATCATCAATGACATTTTGACGTTCCATAACCTTTGTTTCGCCATCTAATCGGACAAAGGATACGTTCAGTGTTGACATGACAAGTTCTAGAATATCCAACATTCGAGTAAACTGACTAAAGATCAAGACCTTTTCTTTTTTGGCTTTACATTCTGGTAATATTTTCTTTAGTTTCTCAACCTTTCCAGAATCCATCCACTCATTGTTCTTTAATTGATGTTGAGCAATAGTCTAAAAAAATAAAGCAAAACTTAGTAAAAAGAGAAAACGTTATGGGAGGTGGATTTAAACAACTGTACCTTGTTATCTTTGCAAAGTCTATTTAATTCGAAATCGGACATGATGGACATATCTTCATAGATATATTCTTCATTGGAATCCCAGTATTTGACATCACGCATAATTTCTTTGGCCATCTGTCTTATAAGATCGTCATCATATATTTTTCTAAACAACAGTGGATGATCGGCCGCCTTTCTTAAATGAACAATAATATTTGACATGCTTTCGAATTGAGAGTCCATGGCAGATTTCTTCTTTGTAACTACTTGTTGCTCTAATGATTTCTTACTCTTTAGAATGATATCGGAATACAATTGCATCTGGTTGGGAGTCATTTTACAGATTTCGACGATTTGACGTTTAGAAGGTAAATCTTTAAGAACATCTTCCTTCTTACGACGTAAAACAAACGGAGTCATCATCCTCTTGGCACGAATAATACGTTCTCTTGAAAGCACTTGAACAGCTGTTTCAGTACCTTTTCCAGCTTGACTCGTATCTCCTTTGGATGGAGCATTTAAACGAATCTTGAAAATGGATCTGACCTCTTCTTCGTAAGCAGCAAAAGTTTCGGGCATGATAAAGATTAAAAGCGACACCAGTTCTTGAAGGTTATTTTGGAGTGGTGTACCAGTTAATAATAAACGGAAAGGCACGGTAATTTTCATCAGGTACTTGTAACGAGCACTTGTACAGTTCTTAATCATATGACCTTCATCTAAAATCATGGAACGACATTTCAATTTTTTCAAAAAGGATCGATCATCTGCGTTACTGGTAGCGATATTATACGTGGTGACAACGACTTGGTATTCTCCCTTATCTTCCATCAATTCATAACGTTGTTCCTCACGTTCTTTAATACTACCGTGATATAATCGGACGGTCAATTCAGGACAGAATCTTTCAAACTCTCGAAGCCAATTTTCAATAGTGGAAGAAGGAACAATGACTAAGTGAGGACCGCTTTCACCCATCTCGTATAGTCTACCAAGAAAACTAATAACTTGGGCAGTCTTACCCAGACCCATTTCATCAGCCAAGATACCCGAGATGTTCTTTCTATATAACAACAACATCCAGTTGACACCTAGAATTTGATAGTCTTTTAACGTCATTTCCTTATTTACATATTCGGGCTGTTCAGTAAGATAGCCTTCAATGGCGTCAATGTACTCGGGACTTAATTTATCCATCGTGGGGTTGATATCCAAATGCATCATATGAGTACCTGCCTTCTCATCGGGTTCATCATCATTGCTAGCACCAGGTGTACCACTAGGGCTCTCTGGTACTGTGTCGACGGCCAAACCTTGCCAGATATTTAAAATGTTGCGTAATTTACCACCCATATTTTCAATCTTTTCAATGATTTGATCCACAGCGGTATAGCCATCCATCATTTCTCGACATGAATTGATGTATTTAGCACTTGTTCCTTTAGTTGCTCTAAGTTTTTCTTCTAAATGATCTATATTGTCAAAAGGTCTCAACTGTTCAATGACAACATTGGCTGTAGCTTCTTTACAACCGGTGATATCTTGAATTTCCTTAGAAGAAGCTGTGTTAAAGAAACGCAACACCAACCTATCTCTTTGCATATTTGAAAGCTTATCACGATTTATCTTCATGATATCATCTTCGGTACGATGTTTTTTGCGAATAGGTTGATCTGAATTATCTTGTTTGTAAAACATGGAGATAGCTTGGACAGCACTTCCAGCGACCCGAATACCTTCACGAATTTCTGCCACGGATTTGTTTGGGTAGATTTTTTGAATACGTTCTACATTGACTTGCTCTGATTCGTCATCATAGGCTTTATTTATCTTTTCGTTTTGGTCGACATAGGCTTCATCATCATCGTCACTGGATTCACTATCACTCATGATTTTCGCACGTTTTGTTTTTTTAACGGGGACAGCAGCGATCTCTTCCTCATCGCTTGATTCAAAGACGATGGCTTGTCTAGGCTTTCTTTTACGCAAAACGCGGCTAGAAGAACTTTCGCTGTCTTGATCGGAATCGTGGTCTAACAATGAAGTATTTAGATCGCGGAGCGGTTTAGCTGATCCGTTAAATTGTAAATTGTTCAAGTTCTCGGACAATCTATCTGTTGATCCGCCAGAAAGATCAAAGGGACCAACGGATTTACCAAGGTTCTTGGGAGAAAATACTGTAGCCGGTAAATTGGTGCTTTTTAAATTACTCTTGATTGCAATTTTTGGTCGGCTGCTTTCTTCCACTGGCTTTCGAGCTGGTGTGAAGAAGGTGCTGATGGCTCGGTTTTTAGAAGAAACCAAGTATCCTGTCGGTTTGGAAGGTGCTGGTGGTGACATTTTTGAAAGAAGGATAGATATCAAGCTGAAAAAAAAAAGCGGCGCGAAAAAGATTTTTTTTTTTTGTCGGTGGTATGTTGGCAAATATGTTCTTTGATTGGACAACGTTATGTACGAAGAAGAAACTCTGTTACCTAAACTCTGGAATGTTTGGCTGAAATTGATCATAGAATGACTTGGTGATAAAATTTTTAAAAGAATTGCCTCTCATGACATACAAAGTACAATAATAATTTCTTAAATTGACTAAAACTGGGCTCGCACGTTTCAGTACATAGAAGCACCCATTCCATAGCACGTAGAAAAAAAAAAAGACGAAGATAGAAGTGATTCGGCTATAGTAGATGTAAACTAATATAATGAGATTACTCAAAATAGCTACAGATAAGGCCCACGTACATTATGAGATATACATTACGTAAAAGGAACTTACAATATAATGTGGTGCATTTTACAGCCATATATGATGCGTGTTGTTTATGTCAAATCAGTTACTATGCATGTACGAGCACATTCAGTGTATCAAAAAAAAAGAGCATTGCAAAGTATCAGAATATGCAGAATAGAATTCTACATATATTAACAAGTACATTATTTTATATAAGATATTGTTTTTTGTCACCTTGAAAGGGACACTACAGCTGGTAGGTCCATTTTTTTTTCTTCCCTCTCGTCTTACTTCAACAATATGCGATTCCTTTGGAAACCTTCGAATAGCATGAATACAGCCTATCTTTATATGTAATGTTTAATGTCGTATTTAAAGGTAAAGAGACATTCCGCGTAGACGGTTTTACGAAACCGGTACTTGTCAAAACTAAATGCACTTATGAATAATGACAACTTAAATACTCACACCAGCTTTATATTTGATGACTGTTTTGGGATCAACAAAAAACCCGGGTTTAAAATGCTTGTTGATAAGAGAGCTTCGGCATTTTTAAATAGATGTCGACAGAAGGGGTTATTGAATTGGAGTTGAAAGCCAAAAGAAAGGTTCACAAGTAACTGCTCATATATCCACTTTATGTTTCTCTACCATGTATGAGTTAGTTGGTAATCAAATTTACAATCGAGAAATATGCTACACTAGTGACAAGTTTATTGATTTAGGTATAATGCTGAAGCCCTTTTAATTA
Source organism: Mucor piriformis (assembly GCA_943193625.1). Classification (NCBI taxonomy): domain Eukaryota; kingdom Fungi; phylum Mucoromycota; class Mucoromycetes; order Mucorales; family Mucoraceae; genus Mucor; species Mucor piriformis. The sequence continues at coordinate 969,756 of OW971868.1, read as the reverse complement.
TTGTCTAAAAAATTGTTTGGTATAAATCAACTAGGATGAGTCGAGAACCTTGAACATGAATTAGATTTGTGGACGCTAAGTCGTAAAAGTTAGTGTCATATTTTGTTTATGCAATATAAGGAGTACATACTTTAATGCGGACCCCAATTCACCGTTTGCTTATCAAACGATAAACAAAATGCCTCGAGTTTCCATCCAAGTACTTTGCACACCTCGGACTTTGACCAACATCAGTATACTATGCTAAAAGGCTGTTCCGGATAATTCAGAACAAAGAATAAATAAGTGTAGGAGAGGGAGGGGGGAAGTTATGATTTGGTTTGGTTTGAGGCAATAACCGCGGATTATAATACCTGTAAACCCATAGGCAACCATTGAAATGTCTGTTCAAGTCGACTGATTGAACAGGTCACTACGGGTTTGTCCTTTTTAGTTGACCATCCCAAATACTATCTATCATTTTTAATGGACAGAAAACAAATGGCTGTACCAACTAAAAACTGTACACATATCTTGCTCTTGCCCCTTCCCACTTTAATGCTGCTTTGACTGTTGCTTCGGAAGCCTACTAACCCCAGATCAGTAGGCATGGTGTCCTAGGAATATCACTCGTATCAGGCTCCACACACGAATCAAACTTAATCAGAAATAAGGACAGGGTAAAAACCTGGAAAATGAGAGCGGAAATTCTCAACATATCAAGCCGACAACACAACGTTGCATGAGATTCAGATCTCTGATGTGACTGGGTATCCTATGTTCAGAGATGCATATGCATATACAAAGGTTTTTCTTATGGTCCACAGGTGTGTACCTAGGGTACCCATGGATCGGGTATCCCGCCACCCCTATGTACACACCTGTGGTCCCTAAGAGAAACATTGCAAATCAAAAGATGAATCTTTTTTATTATTCTTTTTTTTACACCAAAGTTGATCTTTTCAAACCCATACATCTATACCACCTATTGCTGAAAGATTTTTCTTAGGGACCACAGATGTGTCCATAAGTTATCTCGCCATTCCTATGTACACACCTGTGGTCCCTAAGACGGCTCATAAACAAATACTTATATATCCATAACTATTATATGATGTATTTCTCAACTATTTGTGTAGTTAGCATCTAATTAGATTTGACTTTTTAACTTTTGTATTGTTTCCTTGAAGAAGCAAAAAAGAAAGAAACGCGTGAAAAAATGGTTATGAAGTAAACACTTTATGTCATTATTTTATTGATCGGTGATTGTAACTTTACGATACCCCTTCAGAGCAGTTGTAAAGAGACCTTTGTTTTTTTTGTAAAGGGATCTGATTTACCTGTTGTGTTAATAAATTCCTATCTCAGATATCTTTTCAACGATGACAACTCTCCACACGATAGGAAAATATAGTATATGATGTAAAATTTGAGCTTTTTTTTATTTATATAAAGGCCCATGTCTTTTTATTTAATAAATGTAATTAGTTTACTTTTTGACAGTCTGATATTATATTGAATTTTTTAATTCTTGATATTTCACATATCTCGAATTCCGCAATAGTTTATTTATTTATTTATATATTGATACAAATTATACAACTGATATGTGTATAATAGAAATGGTGCATGAATAAATGGATGCCTACCTTCTGAAACCAAACATACAAACAGCGATAAGATGTTCTATAATTGGGACAATATCTTATTCATGCACAGATGGGAGAATAACCCGCAAAATCGATAAGAGTTCAAACATTAAAAATATGTTCTGACGAAGCTAATTGAACAATGAATCATGTTTGTCATTTTTGACAGCTACCGTTACACATTATCTTACTAATTCTTTCGACAAAATAAGATGTGTTCCCAAACGCATTATTTGGAAAGACACTAATTGAAGTCAATTATAACAAAAAAGGTTGACTTGATAACTTCCAGGGGCAGTTGTTCAATATAAGAAGGTTGATTATTTTATAGCAGCGGAATTCTGGAGTCTATTTTTTCCTAGAATAAAAAATATTCTTGTATCTCAAAATATTTGGTTGTCAGTTGTTTAAAGATGAGGTGGGAATACTTTAGTAAGATCCTGGCTCCTATATCCCCCTAGTTTTTTTGTCCTTTTTCAACACAAATTAATTCAACACGGTCGTCTTTTCAACAGGTTTTTCTTTTTTTTTTTTTTTTTTTTTTTTTTTTGGCACAAAATGAATGCTCTATCGTCACCCTTATTTCGATCAGTATTTAACTAGTCGACCGCGTTGCCTCTTCACTCTCTTTTTTTTTTCACTTTATGACTAATTATATTTATTTTACTAAGCCTTATTATTATTACTATCCAGTAATAACTGTCTGATTGATACAAGGTAGAGGACTTACCATAATTAAGGATCTCAACCGAATGTAAGATTATACAATTTGGCTTCCTTTATTATATTTGGCAATTGTGACATTTGTGCGCTTATGTGAGCACAGACATTTATGTTTGATTCTCAGATATTGAAAACTACATAAACCTTTTGACTTTTCATTAAATAAACAATAATTCTCTTTTTGCGACTGATTACTTTCTTGTATATTTTGTGTTTTATTTTATTTTTGTAATCCTTACTACTACCATAGCTCGGATTCCACAGCTACTCTCTGGCAAATGTGGAACATATACTGGCAACATAGTACCGAGAATCCTATACCATTTCCTGCCACCAACATCCCAAAACTGCTTCTGAATTATTCTTCAAGTCAATAAGATCATCTACCCTTTCCCCGATTTAGAACAATTATTTTGTATATTCTACATCCACGCCAATTCGTTTCATCAAGTCTCACCACTCCGCGATGTGTGACATAATAAAAAAAAAAAACTGTGCTCGACAAGTGGTTGCACCACATGCACAGTATGCAACAAGATAGAATATGACAAGTGGGAATATGTGGAATAGCTGGACTTGTCATTACGACTTTACTTTCTGTTTGAAATGCAATGGTTCAGTATGAGTTTATCTATAATATTCTCAACAGAGGAAATGGAGGACGTGGACATCTGCTATAGCACCAATCCCCGTCGTCCTATGCTCCAATGTACTACTCGCATATACGGAACGCCAGACGAGTACCGTTTGTACTTATCAAATAACGAAGAAGAAATGGAAGCAAACCAAAACACAGTTTTTGGTATTTAGCTCTAAATTTAAAAAACCAAAGGTGCGCAATTTTTACTAATCAATGTTAAAAAAACAGTGAACGATGCTCAAATGTTTGATTTTCTTAAGTAAGTTTACCGGCCTACCAATGAATATTATGCCAGTTCTTTATACAGTTTGAAAAGAGTTTCGATGAAGGAGATATTTGGAGCCATCCGGAAATATACGAACAAGTTTGTTGGAAAGACTTGACATTCTTTCACTATCTGGTGCAACAAGCAGAAGCTTGACTTTCTGTCAGTGGAACCTGAACGTAAAGTTATGAAAAGGGCCGAGTCAAAAGATAAGATTTCGTCTCTTGAGCATACTAGATGACTAGTATCATGGTAATGATAAAATGACGTGCAAGTAAATAGATTTGTGCTAAATTTTATCAGATAGCGTAGCAAGCAACATTCAAAATACCACAACACAGGGCACAAATCAGCAGTTTAAAAGAAGATGGTCTGAGTATCGTTGGTTACTGTCGTAAGTCGGGACTTGGCAAAACAAGACAACTTCATAAATTTGTTGCAGCGAATGGTCAACAACCACTACCAGCGCTCGCTTGTTGATAAGGTGTTTGTGTCCCCATGTAGTAACGCAAGGTCTCCTTTCTCTGAAAGAGACTTGTCAAATCAGTATGAAGTGTTTAGCCAGCTAAAAAAACGTCCATGAAAACACAAAAGGTAAACTAGTAACAGCTATTTCTGTAATTTCGTTTCAAACTAACTTAATTATTTCAATAGACATGATCAACTATGTTACAAACAACGATAATATCTGTATTGTTTCTTTGGGCTTCGCTGGGCTCACAATAAACGTTACTGACTTAAAAGAGTTTTTCAGGTAAGCTAAACTTATTTTATAATGTTGTATGTTATTTATATATAATATGGGGCACCATGTGGATTTGACTTTCCCTTAAGCAGTAAAACTATGTATGTGTACATAGAGACACAATAGTGTTTTTAGAGCAGTGATACATCTATGTAAAGAATATGTTAAAGAGGGGGGGGGGGTATTTAGCAATGTTTTAAAAAATTACACTTACGTACGGCAAACAGATCTTAATAGCCTAAATGATAATCAAAGAACTAATACAAAGAGAGATTAATATGATATTTTAAAAAGAATGATTAACAAGTCCCAATTATTTGGAAAAAGCAAAGCTACCATCAGCAATGTCAATACATATAAAAAAATCGAGACTTGTTAACGACGGCGTAGTTAAAAAGAGTACACATAGCTTGTATTTTAAGAAACGAAATTAACAACTATAATCAAGATATAACTTACTGTTAAAAGATAAAAGCGCAACATATGTAAGTAAATTAGAAGCATATTTAGTTTGAAAAGATGTTTACCAGAATTTCACGTATATTCATAAATAACAAATATGGTATTAATGCGGCAAGTATATTCGAATATCTCGTATCTTTCCAGTCAATCGCCTTTCATCCAATTGATGAAATGCATAGGTTCTCCCAGAATATAATCAAAATTTTAAATACTGCGGTGATGAGGAGCAATATCCATTTGAGCTCTCAAACAATTCATTCGTAACTATCAAGAAAAGTAAGGATGCGTCTAGGTCACTTGTACCGGCATCATGTTTTAAAGGAAGCTGGCTTGCAATAGAACCCAACAACGTAAAAGGATTGTGTCGTTCTGCTTAATGGTATGATTGGCTTCTTTATTGTTTACCAAACCTCATCTTGTCCCAATTTGATAATCCTCAGGTGTCCAACGGGTTTCTTAATTTGGTACGCGGCTTTACAGTTTTCAATTACCGATGCCGATAACAAAGAAATTGACAGGTGCGCACACGGACCCATTTCCTTATTTCAATAGTTCATAATCACTAATCAATTCTTTATAAATTTTTCGAGCATTGGTTTAGATCAATTAACAAACTCATTGCCGAGAAAAAATTTCCAACTGTATCTACAAAATAGATATAAACCACTTTGCCATATAACTTTTATAATCAAACAATGCTCCATTCTTTGCTGCGTTTCTATTCGGTCTATGATAAGAGAAATACGTTATTGCATAATCGCAACAACAAAAAAAGATACATCTTCTTAGGAGCATAAAAAAAAATGAGATTAAGAGCAAACGCTGGTGAAAACTCCAATAATATTATGGAACGTACAGCTTTATACTTGTTTTTGAAAAATATACAGATGATCGATATTTAACAAATATCAAATCAACCTGATAAATCTTGTCAATGCATAGAGATCTTACAAAAAATGATTGTATAGCATACCTAGCCCATCCAAAACTATTGATATCGGTGTCGCTATTTTCAAACGGGGTCTTTCTCGTTCAATTATACAACGTGGCGGTGAACATGTCTTGTTTCATTCTACTCACAAGATTAGAAGGTAAGTCTACTTTTCAACTAAAATTGTGTGTACCAGTAAAAACGCTTTTTTTAACAAATTATTTTCGCTACTTTGTGAAGTGGTTGAGCAGGAACTACTTAAAATCTTTGCAATTTAAAAGTAGCGCGTTTCTTGTAATTTTTTTGACTTTCCAGTATCAATCAAATGATGCATATGTATCTTTAGAAAGTAATAGTAGCGACTGAGACATATACAACTTATCACTGTTCAAAGTTCTTCTCCTCTACTGCTTTTTGGTAACATCGACGTGGGACAAAATTCTCGAAATGGAAACAATACAATCACTGGTGAGAGGTGCACTTGATGAAATCCTAATCCTTGAGCGAAGGAGGCAAAAACATGACGCTATTAGGTGCTGATTTAAAGTGCAGCTGTACCAGGTTTATAATCAACTTTTTAATACCTAAATCAGTTGTATCCTTTATTTGAGCGTACAGCCAAAGCTATGAAGAGTAATATGAGGTTAGGCTATCAAACAAAATCGTCAACGCACATGGGTATCTCAGACGGCCTATGATCCAAGATCTTTTTTGTACGAATAAACCGAGATACCCGAACAATAGGCAATGAAGGGTAAGGTTTCAAAAAGGGTTTTGGGTTAAGAACTCAAACAAAGCCAAGCCACTTATGGTCCGATTCTTTTAAATACGCTGACCCCCCAAATCCCAATTTTCTTGAATATTTGTTTCTCCCAATAAAATAAACATCATATGAGCGAAGCCAAAGTCCAACTTTTGAGAGTGCTCCGAGAAGCTACTTCACAAGATTATAACCGAATGAAACAAGCCGAAGACATGTTGAAGCAATGGGAGAATGCACCTAGTTTTTTTGCTACTTTGCAGGTACAGTAAATCTCTTATTGTATATACGCGTTTAACCCGATTCTCTCTTTTTTTTTATACAGGATATCTTTTATGATCGTTCTGTAGACCATGACATTCGGTTCCTAAGTGGTATTTATCTTAAAAACGGTATCGATCGCTTTTGGAGAAGAACAGCCAAAAAGTAATACAAAAAAAAAAAAAAAAAAAAAAGGTCAATAAGACTAACTTGCAGTGTAGTCCGATTAGCGCTGAAGAAAAGCTAGTTATTCGCCAACGTTTACTTGAGTTCCTTGACGAACCAAGTAGAAAGGTATACAGTACCAAAAAAATTGGATGGTTTCTATTTACTGACTAATGTATAGCTTACTGCCCAAAATGCAGTAATTGTGTCCAGAATTGCTAGAATAGATTACCCCAGAGACTGGTACGAAAAAAAAAAGGGAAATGCACTCTTTCAACAGCTAATTATTCTTCACAGGCCGGATTTGCTTTCAAATTTAATCATGTCAATGGAATCTGCCAGTATGAACAACCCAGACCACGCACGCCTGATTCATCACCGAGTATTAGAAACCTTGAGCGAAGTGTTGACAGAGTTAAGTACTCGACTTTTATCTTCCGGTCGTAAACAATTTGCTGAGATCGCACCTAATATATTTCAAGCCGTTGCACAAGTTTATGTAGCTTATGTCGATCGTGCCATCTCCAAAATCTCGAATCAGGCAGAAATTGCAACCCCAGAAGCTCTTTTGATCGAGTTGGATATTGTGACTACATGTGTCAAGTGTTTAAAGGTCTTGATGGTGAACGGTATCAGAGATGTTCACAAATATAATGAAACTAGAGTACGTTTTTTACTATTGTTTGGGAACTATACTGATCTTTGTATTTAGACGTTTGTCGAAGTCAGTCGTACGCATTTAGAGCAATTTATGAACTGTCGTAAGTGAAATATAGAAACGATTCGGTTAAACAAAAGTAACACTTTTTAGGCTTTGCATTGATCCAGTTAAATTATAATGGAAAGATCAAGCAAGATTTAGAAATCACAATTGAAGAGTATGGATCACTTTACTTGGCACTACAAAAAACTCACCCTGTATCTGCCGCCTTATGTCCAGCATGGTTAGACGTGGTGCGATTTTACTGGCAAAATATTATGGCAGAAGGAACCAGAATTTTCGAACAGACCTCCGACGCCAACCTATTTGAACCATTTTTACTTCAAGGCATGCTTTTGATCAAGGACACGATTAAAAACTCGTCTTACAATGCTGGTAAACTGGGGGCGGATCTTTTATCTGTCACTGATGAAGAAAAGGAATTAGCGGTAGAAGCAGGTCGATTGATTCATGAACAATTCTTAACTCCTGATTTTGTCAATGTGTGTGCAGAGACGTTGGTCAGTCAGTATATGCTTTTGACACCAAGCGATTTTAGTAAATGGGAGGAAGATCCTGAGGGATGGGCAATTGCTTTGGATTCCGAGAACTGGGAATTTGAATTAAGACCTTGTGCGGAAATGACATTTATGAATTTATTATCACAATATCGTGATCAACTTGTACCTATCATGCTGAATTTAGTAGAACGTGTCGCCAGTAAGTTTTGGATGGGAATTGTGCATTGAATTCAGTAAACTCAATCATCTTTTCTATAATTTAGACATAACTGACCACCAAAGCTTATTATTCAAAGACGCCGTTTACGACGCTATTGGATTAGGCGTTAATTCCCTGTATGGAAGACTTGATTTCGAGCCTTTTGTCATGAACCGATTAGTAGTCGAATTAAGAAATAAGGTCCCCAACTTTAAAATCTTAAGGCGTCGTATTGGATGGATGCTTGGTAAATGGGTTACAGAAGGCATCAGTTCGGATTGTAGAAAAGTCATTTATGAAATTTTGTTGGAATTGATGTCAGAGGAAGAAGATTTAGTGGTTAGATTAACGGCTGCAAATGGATTAAAACAAGCTGTAGATGACTGGGATTTCGATATTGATATTGTCTTGCCCTATTTGGGAAGAGCCATGTCTTTACTTTTGAGCTTGCTCAATGAGGTGGAAGAATCAGATACGACCATGAAATTGATTTCTTATCTCACTGCCATCATGGATAGAACTAGCATTAATGTACATATTTTAACTCGATATGCATATATATGTATCTGCTTACACGTGTTAAATATAGATGATTCCTTATGCTGCACAAATTATTCAACTATTGACACCTTTATGGGGCCCAACAACAGAACCTTTACTTCAATCCTCTCTAGTTGTTACATTCACCAAGATCACTAGTGTAAGTAGTTGGTGTTGGTATTGGTGTTAATACATAAGTAACTGACGTGAGCTGTGTAAAAAAAACTAGATCCTTAACGAGCAATCGGTTCAATTGCATGAAATCCTTATTCCTATTGTGAGATACTGTACTGATCGTAACAATGTAAGTATAATCTATAAAAAAAAAGGGCTGTAAAGTCAAAAAGAAGCGATTTACTAAAGAAATGTAGGAAGCACATATTTATTTACTTGAGGATTCATTGGATTTGTGGTGGAGTCTTTTACAAAGTACACCTAGTTCTAGTGCAGAACTTATGTCACTTTTACCTTGTGCATTAGAATTATTAGATTACGATACAGAGAATTTACGAAAGGTGCTCAAGATCATTGATAGTTATATCTTGCTAGACCCACAATTCACTTTACAACCATCCAACTCGGCTGTTTTATTTGGAAAATTGGCTTCTAAAATAGGAAATTGTAGAGAACAAGCAGCTTCCTATATCACCCATACAGTTGATTTAGCACTACAGGGGGCTCCATTACAGGTGTACGGTGAACAACTTGTACAATCAGGGTTATTATCCAATATTTTAAGCGTATTAATTCAAGATCAGGTAAAAAAAAAGGGTGAAAAGGGAGGTTAATGTGTACCACATGTTTCACTCACATTTTTATGTCTCAAAAGATGTACGGGTATGCTATTATGAACTATATGAACTTGTTTGCTCGTTTATCTATCTATGATGCAAACTTTGTTATTCATGTGATTCAGCTGACTGGTCAGCAACAACAAATTCCGGGAGACTTTTTTGCTGATATAATGGATAAATGGTTGGATAAAGTAAAAAAAATGAGAACACGTTGATGATGCAATATGACTTACATCTTTTTTTTTTTTTGTGCTTAGTTTGATAATGTTAGCCAAGCAAGAGCCAGAAAACTGGCATGCATTGGTTATACAAATTTAATTTTGACTGGAAATACCACGGTTTTAAATAGACTGCCTAATTTGATGGCTATTTGGAGTGACGTAGGACCTGAAACGAAAGAAAGTGATGGATCAGAGTAACGACTATTTAATTAAGGCAGAAGGCTATTGATAAACTAACAGGCTGTGTATAGTGTTCTTTATAGTGAAATTGACATGGAAGGCGATATTTATGAGATTGAACAAAGTGCAGAAAAGTCAAGAAAGAATGAGGTAAAAGAAGAATTAGGCGTGCAGAGGGAGGCGGGCGGATACTGATTGATTTTACTTTATTTAGCTTTCTCATAATGATCCAGTGTATACCATTGACTTAATTAGTCTAATTCGTCAGACCTTGAATGAACCCACCATAAATATATTTCTAAACCAAGTAGATCCCACGCTTTTAGATCAAGTAAAACAATTATTACAATCCTAATCCAAACAAAGAAATAAAAATAACGTGACTCCAAAAAGAGATAAGTGGTGAAACGTAAGTTTACCTGATTTGCTATTTCATCTCACTTTCCATATGACAATCCACTCTCTCTTTTTCTTTTCCCTTTTTTTTATATAATTAAAAAAAAATGTTGATTGCGTCTGTTTTAGACCCTGCAGTGATTGCTACCAGTATTATCTCGGCCACCGTATTTTCAATTTGGTTTGGTCTTTGGCACAAGACAGAGATAGCAAGAACCGAAAAAGAACGAGCCTATGTCTGTACATTGTTAAGCAGTTCCATCACAAGCATATGTTCATTACCTCTTGTCTATCGATTATTGACCAACAGTGGTGATTTATTGGAGATCCTCACCTATCGTACATGGACTGTATTGGCTACGACCTTTTTCATGACATTTCTAATCATGGATCTTTGTATCGGTGTCCTATTTTACAAGAGCAAAATCGACATCCTTACAGGATGGATCCATCATATCACCTATCTTATTACATTAACATGGGCGATTCATAACCAATATAGTTCAATATTTGTTATGATGTGCGTTCTTGAAATACCCACCTTCTTATTGGCTTTAGGATCTGTCCGATCCCATTTACGTCGTGACTATTTATTTGCAGGTACATTTTTATTGACACGTATTTTATTTCATGCATATGCTATTTTGTGTGCTTGGCAAATTAAACCTTTTGGTCCTGTGGTAAACACATTGACATTGTTCTTTCCTCTTCATTGCTTTTGGTTCTATGGTAAGCATGGGAAAAATACACGTGTATAATTAGGAGGTGTCAGTTAATTTAAGATTCTTTATTAGGGTTCATTCAGCAACAAATCAGACTGAGAACAAACAAACCAAAGGTGTCCCTAACACGTACGCCAAAGATCACACAATCTGTCTTAAAAAAGACAATCAGAAGCCCCATCGCGACGATTCAAAAGACTCCTGCTAGTCCCACGCCTAGAAGAAGGGCCTCTACTAATAATAATTATGCGTCTTATACCACTCCTTCATTTCATCAACAACAATCACCTCCTGTATCAGTTCATTAAAAGAAAATTAAAGAAAATTAAAGAAAAGAAATAAACTTTTTTTTTATTATTGTTATTATTTACAACTTCTTTTTAGTTGTAGCATCAGTTGATACTGCAATGATTTTGGATCCTAGCTTTTCTTTGGCAGTGGCATAAGCGTTAATGACGGCGGGTGGGACTTTAGGATGAGCAGTAGGTGGTGTCAATAAGCGATCAATCTTGGTGCCTACATCCGTCAAGAAATCTCTTGTATCAGTAGACATATAGAAACGCATACGCAAGAATTGAGCGTAAATGAGGATGGATAAAATACTTGATCGGAAACTATTATGTAATTTTTGAATCAGTTTTTTTTTTTTCATTGCTACTACAAGATGACTTACACAAAAAGTCCGAGCACAAGTCGCGTCATAACACCTACTACTTCGATTTTAGATGTGAGCTCCATTGCCTTGTCGTGATATTTGTTGGTAACATCTTTGATGGATGATTGAATCTTGGTTTGATGAGGTGCTAAAGCAGGAATCAATGTCTTTTCGGTATATTCTAAGACATGGAATACGGAATATATAAAAAATGGCAGCAGTGTAACTAATTAAAAAAGTATTTAGAAAATAATTATCTAATCGCGCGTGTGCATGCGTGCGCGTAGACGTGTGGTTATTACTGGCAATTCTTCTGGTTAATAAAAAGTAAACAGCAACAATCAAGTACTGAGCGTTTTCATCCAAAAGCATTCTTTTGAAATAGGATTCATTAGAGGCCAAAGGCTATAAAGTTTGATTCATTATTGTTGGTTCCGTTTATTTTTTACGTGATCCATATATGGCTTACCTTATAAGAATTGAAAAGCACGATGCTATAAGAAGCAATCACGCCCAAGTAAGATACTCTGTAAAAGAGATTACAAGGACGGAAGATCAGCTGGGATACAAAAAAGATAAAGGCGTTTACAACGACCAAAGCGTGTCCAACAAACCAACCAAAGTGAAGGTTCTATAATTATTATTTTTTTGGACCAACTGTTTTAGTATCACTTGTAACCCATGCTTTTTCCATCTTATTTTTTTACCTTGAAATCAAACTTCTCTACAGTCTTCTTTTCACTTTCAACAGACTCCATCTTTTTTTATAAGAATAGGAAAAGAAAAAAAGGAAAAAATAAAATGTGCCGTGCATCCGACAAAACCTTTTTTTATACCTGATAAAGATATAAGAGGGCTCACTGTTTTTGATTGGTTCAATCTATACCACTATGATGGAAACAAAAAATGCGTTTTAAACACATGAATTTTCGTCTGGTTTCTACTAAACTCTATTTTAGCCAACCTATTTTCAATGAGGGGGCTCAATTATGAAGTCTATATGGCACTCCTTTAGATGCTTCCCCTTCATCGTCAATAAGCGGGGCTCGATAACACAAAGTGACAGGGAAAAAATAACTAATATGGGCTCAGATAAACATAAATCTCACTTGACTACATAATATCCTATTCTGTTTCCTTGGCAACCTGCCAAAAAAAATGACGCACTCTCCAAGTCACAGTTTTGTCAAACAAATAGAGAGGCATTCCATTTTTTTTTTCATCTATCCAATTCTGACTTGATGATAAATTAGATCGTTGAAGCGTAGTTTTAGGGAGTGCAGAACATTTAACACACGTTTTTTTGTAATGCTTTAGCAGCACTCTCTTTTTTTTTATAACCCGCGTGTGGGTTTTCACCATTTTAAGAAAAATTATGTGAAGTCACTAGCAAACCCCGAAGTAAAAGAAACTTGGCAAAAACTGGAGAAAGAAAAACACTTCATCTTCCCTTTATTCAATCTAAACTACAATATGGAAGGCGGTTTATTAGCTGAAATTCAAAGAGGAAAAGCTTTAAAGAAAGCTCAAACAAATGATAGGTCTGCTCCTATCGTCGATGGTAAGTAAACTTGTCATCAACTAGACAAAGAATAATACTCATGACAACATTAAAAAAAAGCAAAAAAAGCATCTAAACCTTCTGGTGGTGGCATGGCAAGACCTCCTATGCCAGGTATGGGGGCTCCTCCACCTATTCCTGGTGGCAGTTCTCCTTCGTTACAACATACAGCCTCAGCTCCACCCGTTTCAGCACCAGCGGCTCCTCAATTGGGTGGCCTATTTGCTCATGGTATGCCAACACTTCGAAAGACAAGAGGTGCAGTAGATACAGGAAGAGGATTATCTTGTAAGTTAAATGAGTAAAAAAAAAAGGGATATGATAAGCGCTGTGATTAATAAGGGAGAATCCTTCTTTTTAATAGCTTCGACTGCTTCTACACCATCCGCTCCACACAACCCTCCACCACCCACACCAGGTAGATCGCCCGTCTTTAATAACAGCGTAAAACCACCAAAAATAACTGGTAATAACACTTTACCAAGGAACTTTAAAGCACCTCCCCCTATTCCCGGCAGAGCATTACCTCAGTTTGGCAGCAGTGTACCATCTTTTGGAGGCAGCACGCCATCTTTTGGAAGTAGCGCACCTAGCAGTGGTGGTGCCCCTCCTCCTCCCCCACCACCTCCACCCGGAGGAGGACCAAGCGGTGTTGCAATAGGAGTCTCACCCAAGATCCAAGCGGCCCTTATTCCTCCTGTCCCAGGTGGCCGTTCAAGATCAAATAGCTCGCCTCTCAGACCAGTGCCACCACCACCACCAAGAGCAATCCCATCTCCGCCTCCCAGTGCTGCTGCTGCTGCCACCAGCTTACCTCGCGGTCCGCCAAAATTTGCACTTCCAAGCAGACCTCCGCCTGGTTCATTAGCCGTACCACCTGTATTGCCACCCGGCAGACCTAGGTCAGCATCGAATTCATCGTTTAATAAACCTGGTTCACCTCAACAGCGTAATTCACCTGTAGCTACACCACCACGATCTCCGCTTCCTCCTCCACCTTCTGTCACACCGGTTAGAGCGTTTGGCGGAGCTTCTGCTGCTGCTGCTGCTGCACCACCTCCTCCACCACCACCACCACCACCACCAGGAGGACCCACGGTTGGTCATAATCCAGCACCTGCACCACCACAGGCTAATGTGAGTAGACAAGCATCTACGTTGACACCTTTGATGGGATTAAGACCTTCAGCACCTACATATAACACAGCACCCCAAGTGACATTAACTGAAGGCGGAGGTAGATATACGTTTAGACCAACATCAGATTTACCTTTACCAAGGACAGTGAATATATCTCGACATGTGTATCCCAGTGGAGAGAGTAAAGGGAATGGTAAGTAGTTTCAAAAGATGTTTAATTAAACTTTGATACTAATGGGGAAAAAAATGATAGCGTATCCTTTAGATTATTCCAGGTTTCGTTAATTGGGTGTTTTTAAATAAAATAATGTATGATGATGTTTTTAAAAAATCAGGAGATATTTATTCCCTGACACATACATTTATATAATGCAACATGAAACCAAATCAAAACCATGTACCCTTCTTTTCCTCAAATGCCACCGTTTGTATTTGATTCATTTCAACCAAGAGTAGAGAAACCAAATAATCATCATCCGGATCACCGTCACCCTCTTTACGTCGGTACTTGGAAAAGGTCGATTCCAGGTCTTCATGATGACTTTGCTCGTGATGACATGGATGAGCCTCATCTAAAAAGAAAACATGCTCTTCTGTTAAAAAACCCACAGATCGTGAAATTGTATGGTACAGATATAAGCACTTTTTATATCGCAACATGGATCAATTTGGTTCAGTTGGGTCTGGCGTATTATTTTGGTCAGATTGGTGTGCATTGGACAGTTTATGTACTTGTAGCTTATTTTATTGGCGGTACAGCTACTGGTATGGTGGGTGTCATCATTCATGAAGCCTGTCATAATTTAGTGACTGGATCAAGTGTCATGGACCGTATGATCGGACTTTACACCAACATTGTGCTTCCAGTCCCAATTTCTCAGTCCTTTCGTCGCTATCATATTGAGCATCATACATGGCAAGGTGTAGAAGGTATGGACCCTGATTTGCCTTTAGATTGGGAAAAAAATCTCATTCGTGGCAATACCTTCAAAAAGATCTTGTGGATCTTGATCTATCCAGTCATGTATGTAGTACGTGGTTTAGTCATGCAGCAACAAAGAGGACATACACCCAATAAATGGGAGATCATCAATGTTGGGTTTTCTATATGCATGGACATTATCATTGTACACGTCTGTGGATGGAAAGGCCTTGCTTATTTGGTGCTTTCGCTTTGGTTCGGCTATTCTTTGCATCCTGGAGCTGCTCATTTTATTCAAGAACATTATACGTTTGATGATGGTCAAGAAACGTACTCGTATTATGGTGTACTAAATATACCCTTTATGAATATTGGATACCACAATGAACACCATGATTTCCAAAAGGTAGCTATTAGAAGTGTAGGTAATTGTCAACATACTAATATACATTGACAGATTCCATGGTCAAAACTTCCTATGCTTCGCTCCATAGCAAACGAATCGTACGATACACTATCCTACCATACATCTTGGTTACTAGTGCATTGGAAGTTTATTACACAGCCTTCCATGGGTCCCCAATCCAGAGTTGTGCGTGATTATAGTACCTTTAAAAAAGGTAGATCCTTAATGAGAAAAATACGTGAATATAATAACAATAAAGCCCAATAAAGTATAAATAAATAGTTTCTTGTTTAATGATATGGGAATATGTTTAGGTGGTTTTTTCAACAGTAGGGAACCATTGATCCCATTTCACCTTGGCAGCCTCTTTAAATCTTACCATAACGCTCTCAGTATCGTCTAAGGCAGGGCGTACATCTAAATGGAAAACGGGCACACCAGGTACATCTTCGGGAGCTTCGTAATAATCAATGACATATCTTCTTGATTGTCCACAACGACTGATATACCAATCATGTCTATCAAATGGCTTGGGTGCACTATACGGTAATAATTGTTTAATGCTTCTATCTCTTTTCTCTAATCTAAAGTTTTTCCGTCTTACCCAAATAATGAATGCCACTTAGCTTTAGGTGTGATATCCTGGGGTCTACCTTGGAATTTTGATAAATAAGGGTCTTCTTTACAGTCACTATTAACAGGGTTAATTTCCTTATCGGCTGCTCTATTAAAACTACTAGAAAAAAAGTCCTTACCACTTGTATTTGGCTTCCCATTTCAAAACCTCGTTCCAAGCTTCTTCATTCAAGAAATTATGAATATCCACCATAGTTTCGATTTCCTCCTCGGGAGTTTCCCAACCCTTTCTACGAAGAGCGTTATAGAATTGTTGAGGACTAGGGTATTCCCATTTGGAATCATTACCCTTTGCTTTGGGGATAGAAGAGATCACACGCTCGGTAGGTAAGTCGATGGTTTGATCTTGTTGTGGTGTTTGAGTCAAATTAGGAATCATGTTGAGTTTGTTCAACTCGTCACCTTTGTGCATGGGACAACCAGGTGGGAATTCGGTTTTCTTCTTCTCTTCAACTTTTTTGGGCATAGGACAGCTGGCAGCCTCTTCCTTCTTGGGCATAGGACAACTGGCTTCCTCTTTCTTAGGCATAGGACAGCTAGCAGCCTCTTCCTTCTTGGGCATAGGACAGCTAGTAACTTCCTCCTTCTTGGGAATAGGACAGCTGGTAAATTCCTCTTTCTTGGGCATAGGACAACTAGGTGCTTCAGTTGACATCTTTTTTATATAATATAACGAAAAAAAAAGGTTAGGAAAGGGTGCCTTGTTCGTTTCTTTTTTTTTTTTTCACTTGATCTGTATTTAAACCCAGTGGTTTCTATTGTTGCTATTGCAGTCACGGTGTTATCACTTTGGCAAACAGAAATCATGTATTACAAGGCTTTCAACTGTAACCCGACTTTTCGGATATATCTCAATGCACCTTCAATTGCCTATGAGATTTCTATTTCACACCTATCCCTGCATATCGTAAGTTCTAACGTCGCTCAGGTTTTTTCCGCAGATCAATTGATCCGCTAGCACACAATGCGAAAAAATACAAATTGAATATGTGGTTAAGCCACAAGTAGGTAACCAAATTGAAAGAGCAAGCCATGTATAATGATTTTACAGCTCTTTTATAAAGGTTTTTTTCTTCAATATATTTAATCCCGCATGTACGATAGAATCGATAACTCAATGTTTGGCCATTAAATTCGGAAATTCTAATGCGTTGATCCGAGCATCATCAATACTATCTACTAGATACCATTGATCTTTATGGGGCAGGCGCTGAAAATACTTATGCTTTCGTCATAGTATTGGCAAAACTTCCAATCGTCCTAGACACCCCCCCCCAGATCGCTGGCTTTGTTTCATGAATAAATAGTTAGACCCTATCAACAAGTTTCTGTTGTTATAATAATCAGGTTCCACATCTCCCCCGAAGTGTAACTTAAAGTAAACAAAAGCGTAGTGTCTTTATGTAAAGGATTTGGTTCGCATTGACCGAATTTTTTAGTGGTACGGCCTAAACTAGACACATGAAAACTCGGGGGAATAAAAAGTCATGTCTCAGTGAAGGATGACTTGTGTTTTAAACATTGATCAGAATTTAGATAGTGATCGGATAAACAATGTTTCTTTTTTAAAAATTAAATAAGAATATGTACACTGAACATAGGCTGTGTCGTCAAACTCTGTAAATTCACTACGGTATCGCCATTATTTCGAACGTATGTGTTACACCATAAATGTATTGAGTTACACGTCCTAAGTCCAGGGAAGGAATGTTTAAAAGGCTATGATAGCAATGGCACTTTAGTTGATGATCTAAGAGACATGAAGGTTTAAAGTCGGAGAAGATCTCATGTATTACAGTAATGCGTCAGTGTAACAATATGGTCGATGGGAGGTGTATATGGCTATATATAAATTCATTATGTTACCTGGAATTACACCATAGATTAAAATAAAAAGGCCGAGCCATCATCCGTATAATTGAATCATTAAGCGAGAATAAATTATAAAATTTAAATTAAATATTTGATAACGCTGCGTAAACTTCAATGCTTAACACCGATTCGGGTCAAAGGGAACCTCATCAAGACTATAATTAAATCAATGGGTGGGGGTATTTTTTTATTTTTTAAGACCGAGAATTATAAATGATACTACCCTTACAAAGATGCTTTCACTTTTGTAATTTTATTTTATGACTGGGGTTACAAATAATGCAAAAGTGCAGGTACTAAGTTCGGGAAGCACAAAAGAAAAGTTTTTTAGAATGTGTCAATGACAAAGTCTGAAACGAACAATGAAATTAATAAAAGCTTGTGCTTTCAAAATGAATGTGGCTTCTCAGTCATTTTGGGTGCATATATTCTGTACTTGCTTAAAGGGT
Organism: Mucor piriformis; assembly: GCA_943193625.1. Lineage (NCBI taxonomy): Eukaryota > Fungi > Mucoromycota > Mucoromycetes > Mucorales > Mucoraceae > Mucor > Mucor piriformis. Next base: position 951,262 of record OW971868.1, on the reverse strand, counting down.
TGTACAGTGGATCACGGGCGTGTACATTAATAACTCCTACAGCTGGTGTTCCCCACTTCCGATCATTTATAAGATAGCTCGATAATTCCTTTGAAGGGTTCTGGACTGCGGGCTCTTTTTTTTTCTTTCCACCCTATATGTTGTATACGAGCCAAGAAAAAAAACAAAATAATGCAATGATTGTTTCTTTGATTTTATTTTTTTGAGTACCTGAATGTTTTTCATTTTTGCTGAAAATGGCCATGGAGCCATAAATAATTCACAGCATAGAATATATGTCAACCGTGGTAAAAACAAAGCAATCAAAGCCTATCCGATATGAACACAAATATCTAGTCTATCTCTAGATCCATAAACTCAGATCTTTTTTTTTTTGAACGGTGAACTCATGACGAGAAAAAGTGTGCTCCCCCTAGATATGACAACACGTCTAAAACTTCAATCCACATTTATGACAAATACTTCAATTCAAAAAGAGATAAGTGCGGTGTACATCGGATATGAGGGTTTTTCTTATTTATTTATTCTATTAGGATAGACCACAGTCGAGGTCCTGACACCATTTGCTTCGTGTAATGGATATGGGTAGTTCAAAAAAGAAAATACATCACAACTACTTGATTTCGATACAAGTGTAGCAACACTGCGAACTATATAAACATCATGTAGATAAATAAAACGCATCAACAAATCGAGAGTGATAGCATGCATATTAACGATTATTAATCACATTATGCAAAAATGCTTGTCTTATCTTTTCATTTGAGATGTGTCGCAACGATATTTACAGCTTAACCCAAAAAATTGATGTGTGTGCCGATGGGAAAAAAGCTATCCAGCAATCTTTACACTGCAGATACTGTTACAAGTCCGATTGGACCTGGTGCTACGGCATGTAGACATTTTGTTATGACAATTCCCTTTTCAAGCATGGTTTAAACGGAAAAGCTGACGCTACTTTGCCGAAAATATAAATTATATCAGAAATAGTTTGTGATACAAAATCTTAATATAGCCTTCCGAAAACACCAATATTATTATTATCTATTAAACGCTTTGACCAAGGGGACTACACTTGTAGTTTTATACAAGCTAGAAAAAAGAATCTCGCTAATTGATGATAAAACCGATACGTGATTTCGTACATGTCAGTCACATGATACATTGGGATTCTATGTGATTCTAAATTACATCTCAAAAAAAAGTACAAGTCGGGTGGGTAGTACTGAAGGGCCAGTAAGGTTAAATGAAGCACTTTTTCTCTTTACTGACATCTCTGAGTTTATATATTTTGTATAAAGAAGCCATCCTTCTTGGATTTTTTTCCTCTCTTTTCTTCAAAGTTCATTACCCCCATCCTGATTTATCTATTCAATGAACAATATCTGTACTGCAAACCAAGAAATATTCGGTCATTCTGACACATCAGATGCTCTTTATTCTTCATTTCCAGCTGTCCAAGAGCCGAAGCAGCTGACCAAACAAAGACTTTTGAAGGCCAAACAACCAAGGCACCACCAACAAAGACTGTCCAAATCGTCTGAATTGAAATTTAAAATTGAGTCCCTAGGTATTCATCCTGTAGACGATGCTGATCTCGAGATGTGTCCGTCTAGAATACGCCCTGCTTGGCCAAAGAAAATCATTCCATGGTGGGTCGCTACGGATCCAAATGACAAACCTCCATTTTCTTATGCTACCATCATTGCGCACGCTATCTTTTCGAGCAAAGACGGTAGAATCACTTTAAATGATATCTATGTTTGGATTTCAAGAGAATATCCTTCATTTCGCATCGGCGCTGGTGGATGGCAGGTAAAAAAAGATAGGACGGAGAAATTCAAGTTCCAATATTTATACGATTTAATTGTTTAGAACTCTATTCGCCATAACTTGTCTCTTAACAAAAAATGGTTCTATAAAATTGATCGCCAACCAACTCAAACAAATCCCGGAAAAGGATGTTACTGGACGCTCGTCGTTGGCACTGAGCATATTTTTATCGACAATTTAACACATGAGAGTAACCACAGTAGAAGATATCATGATATAGGCTTTACTGCTGAGCTTTCGATGGGAATGGAGAGTAAACCCGACTGTCAATATAATAATGCTCCGTCATCTTCTCAATCTTCACCACATATAGTCAAGACCTCGAAAACAAGTAAACAAGATATGGTCAAGCCATCATCATCTCACCTTTATACTACATTCAGAACAGTCAAAAGAGAAAGCAAGCTCAAACGACGTTTATCCCAGAATAGCGACATGTTGGATGATTCAGATAACGATTCAGGCGTTGATGTCAGTAACAAGTTCATCGATAAAAAAGAACCAAGAAAGCGTCGCTGTACAACCAACAGCAAAACTTCTTTATCAACTGCATCGCCAACGCAAACATTGCAGGATTCAAGCATAATGTATGCCGCATCAACTTTTGAAATTAATCCAAGCTTGGTGATCAATAACTGGGTGGAGGACTCTTTGCTAAATTCCGAAAATCAAATGTGCCACAACAACTATCAGCTAGAACGATCACCCGTGTCTACAAATAATGATATATGGTGTGACTCCATTGTGGCAGCAACACAACCAACAACTTATACAAAAACAGAACCTATTACCATTGATTTAGAAAATGAAGAATTTACACACAAGTATTTACCCTATGACTTTACAACAAACTTCTTATACCCCAAAACATTCATTCCTTTTGTATCAATTAACGCCAATTACGCTCCTTTATCCTATGTACCAACAGCTTATAATAATTACCAACTATATCCATTCGTATCTATGCAGGACATACTATACTTTTAATACATCCCCCCCACTTATGTACACAATAAAGCATTGTTACTAAGCATTGCTCTCCCTTAACTTTTATGTCAATCCATGTTGCCACTTTCAATAGTTTCCCTTTACAAAAGTCATAAACAATCGGTTTATCCTATCAATAGACTAAATTTTATTACGATCATGCTAAATAAAGAAAATCATTATGTGTATACGTTAATACAAAGAAGGTTACTTCATGCACCACTCTAATGACATAATTGGCATCTATCCTTATAGTGCTATCCACCCTTTTGTATGACATCTGCTGTATCCAATACTTATGTCACCCGTTTTTTGTAGACGTTTTGGGGAAATCAAGATCGGCTTCCATATCATTCTCGTCCTTTTCCGTCGTCTGAGTTCATGTGTAAGACAGCCCAAAGAGGGAAAGGCAGTCATGATATACAATGGGACAATTTGTGCGTCATCTACTCTTTTTTTTTCTATTAACCTATCGTAAATTTTTAGACAGCAGTTTTGGATGGATAGGTATTCAAGAGGATATGACGAGCGTTATAGAGGATATTATGATCGTCCTCGGTCGGATACATATAGGCCGGCAGAAAATTATAGATCAGAAAGAGATTATAGAGATGGGGGTGTAAGGGGTGGACGAAATTATTCTCCCAATCCCCATTACCCTTCTGGCAATGGAAGAGGTGGAGGTAGTAGCGGTAACGGCAATGACGATAGATACGGCTACTCGGATTCAAGACCTTACTATCCACCATCGAGAGGCCCTTCACCTTCTCGATCAGATTCCAGATCGCCAAGACGCCCTTCCTATGGCTATTATCGTTCGGGGCCTTCTTCTTCATATCCATATAACCCTAGAAGATCACCTTCGCCCTCTAACGGTGGTCGCAGTGGAAGTTCAAGTAGAAGGGATTCTTATGATCATCGTCCATATCATAGTTCACCGAGTTATCCTTCTTATCCATATCATCGAAATAGTAGTCCTTACCCACCATATTCTTCAAGAAGACATTATTCGGGCCCTCCTCCTTCATTCCCTCCATCCAGTAACAGTGGATACCACAGTCGAGAGAATTCTTCTGGTCCATCTTCACTGCAACAACAACATCAACCCCCACCCCCACAACAACAGCGATCCATTCATTCCACGCCTACTTCGACTGCACCCAGCTCGCCTAGACATATGAATTATAGTAACCCTCAGGCTCAACCTCTTACCCCATCTACACAAAATCAACCACAGACGAATGAAAACATTAGTAATACTGCAACTACCACTACCATTAATACTACATCCTCTATTACTACTAATAACCCGCCACCCCAACAGCAGCAGCAGCCTCCTCCTCCTTCCCTCAACACTAATTATCCCCCGTCCTATCCTTACACGACGCCTGCTGCTTCGTCTTCGTATACTGGTGGAAATACAGGATCTAATGCACCGATACGACCTCACCACCATGGTCACCATCATACCTCTCACTATAGTAGTGGATATCAGTCACATCATTCGTCTCCTTCAGTCACTATGCCCCCTATAAGACAAAGAATATCTTGGGCTCCAGATCAGGAAAAAGAGGTATAAAGAAAATGAAAAAAGGAAGGTCTAGAAAAATTACTAATATACAAGTAGGTTGAAAGATATCATAATGATCAGCGCAAGTTATGCGATGAAGAAAACAAAATTTTGGTAGCGTCTCGCAAAAGTCGTTTTGAATTAGAATTAGCGAACTGGGATACTCGAAAATTAGAACATCAATTAGAATTAGTACAGAAACAATGGGAAGAAAATGGGATGGAAGATTTAATTCGAGATGAATTAAATGCCAGGTTACCAGGAAGGACAAATTCTATCCATGCTGTTCGTACAACGACAGTGATTACCACCACAAATCTTCAAATTTTGTAGATCTTTTTTTCACAGTTTTGTTTTGTAAATAATAAAGTATATTTTTTTAATAGAATACAGGGGTGTTTAGGTATAATAGTTGTTATTTTGTAACATAGTTAACGCTGACATGTTCAACACTTTTGCGCGTGCTTTGGACAGATTCAATGTCATCAACAGAAACTGAACTTGCATGGTCTCTATAAACTTCGTCAAAGAGTTCTTGTTGACCACCCAAACGAATTTCGGCGTTATATGAGTCGGAAATAGCATCCTTATAAACTATCTTGTAATACCATAGACCAATAGAAGCAAATGCAAGAGCAAAAGTAACGATATAAGGCACTACATACACAAACTGTTAGATGATATTATTTTAAACCGGTATAGGTAATACTTACACCAATAGGGATATCCTGTCGGCTTTGTAGCAGGTGGAAAAAATACAAAAACTAAAGTATACAGACAAATAGCAATAAAAAGAACTGCTATAGGCACAGGTACCTTAATGGGACGCTTAATATCAGGTTGTGTACGACGCATAATAAGTAGACCGATAACACTCATGGCTGAAAAGAAATAGCCCCCATAACCAGAGAAGGCAACGATGAATTGAAATACTGATCCAGGAGGGGGTGCTAACAAGAAGATCAACGAAATAACATATAAGAGCACAAGGGAGTTAATGGGTGTATGCAATTTTGGGTGAACTTTACTAAAAAAACGATCGTAAGGCAAAAATCCTTTACGAGAGGCTTCAAGTACAACTCTAGAACCAGAATAAAATACGACACCGACAAAACCGAATGATGAACTTCCCACAAGAACAGGTAAAACTCGTGAACCAAAAATACCACCAAAGGCTGTGTTAAAGAGATTGGCAGCAACAGTTAAATTAGATGCTTTGATAACTGAAATAGGTAAAACCGCAAGATAAGCTGAGTAAAAAATAATGGATTAAAAAAGGGATAATAAAATAATATTGAATTTTTTTATACGTACCAACATTGGCAAGGAAATATAAAATTGTTGTTAAAGAGAGGGCTGTGATTGCACAACGAGGAAGATTTACGATGGGATCTTTAAGTTCGTCAATAACGTAATTTAGATTATACCACCCTCCGTAGGCATAAATAACATAGTAAATTGCATTAGCATACGATCCAGCGCTGTTTAATGTACCATCGAAAGAAAAGTTTTCTTTCAAATCGGGTTGTTCGGGAAGACGGCCAGCAAGGCCTGCAAAGCCGACACAAATCAAAAGAACCAGTAAGGAGATCTTGACTACTGTAAAAAAATTGTTGGCACGGATAGCAGTCTTGCTAGAAAAAATATTTAAGACTAGCCAGAATGTTACGCAGAATACTATAGGGTAAATGATCGTTAATTATGATATAAATGCGTATGTATCTGTGCACTAACCTGCGAATCCTCGGGTTTCCCAATTGTTCGTGTAACCAGGTCCGCCGATTGCATAAATGATATTGTTTCCAAACACCGTCGCACCCTGATTGATTATATAAGTAAATAGGATAAATGTTTATATGGGTTTTTTTTTTTACCTGTGCTATACCTGCACCTCGAGAAAATATACCAATCATTATTAAGAACACAAATGAAATCAACTGCTTAGGATTTGGGAATTGGTATGCAAGATATTCTTGTTCGCCACCACTGGTATAAAGAGAGTAGTATGAGTTATCAGCTATCGGCCATTAACATTATGTCAACATACCTTTTGGGAAGCATAGTACCAAGCTCAAGATAGTTCCAAACGCCAGCGCCTGCAAATATTGCACCCACAATCCAGAGAATCAGCATCATGCCACCGGAGCCGCAGTTGATTAGGATCATTGTAGGGTTAGAAAAGATACCAGTACCAATAATTTGACCCACTTATAGAGTAGAATGTCAGTAAGCACAATATAAATAGTGAATCATAATTATACCATTCATCATTGTTCCGCTGAAAAAACCTAAATGCCGGTTCAGTTTTTGATCACCAACAGCCAGAGGAGATAAGTTCTCAATTTGCTGTGGCTGATGTTTGATATGAGAAGAGGATCCTTCAGGCGTTGTCATTTATGCAGAGAAATAGATCGAACCAAAGTAATATTTGAATGTAAAAAGAAAAATTGTCGATAAAAAACAATGCGCTTTATATACTCATGTCTAATGTAATCAATCAAAAAGTTACGCCATAACATCGATCTCTTCGAATATTTGCAAGTTTGCATCAAACCCTCCTTTTTGTTTTTTTCAAAAAACAGATAAAGGTGAATTATTTTATTTACTTACGTCATCTGCTGCTTTAGTAGACTCATTTCCATCCAAATCTTTCATTGTTACACTGCATATGGTATTATTACAAGACAAATGACACTTGTATATTTTTGCTTCAAATCTAAAAGAAGGTATTGTTAGTAATATATTACACCATCAACAGGGTGTGAGAATCAAATAAAGCAAAACCTTAAATCTCTTGGCCGATTGTGTTACATCTGATTTTCGTACTTTTTAACCTATATCACGCAAAATCTATAATTATGCAACAATACCATTTTTTAGACGTTTTTTGAAAACAAAACAACAATGCATTAATAATCAGCTTGTAAAAAAAAATTATAAATACATATAATTATTAGGTAAAACTTGTGTAAATCAACACACTTTGATCATACATTATTACAATGCCCACTGTACAATTACAAAATTCTTCCCAACCTGACTTTACTTACTTGCCTGACCGTCAAAACTATGAAGCTCGTACTGCTCGTCGTTTAGAGACTGAGCAACTTGAAACCTATCTTCCTGAAGGATTTCCTGCTCAATTGGAAGGTCCCAAACTTTGGAAAGGATCTGACTATGAAGGAAAAGAAGACGAATGGGTTTACCAACTTACTGAAGAAGAGCTTAAAGATATTGATGAGGCTGTCCATGCATTTGAGGCCACTGAAAAGCCAGTCTCTGATATCCAAAAGGATACATTTCCCCTTCCCATTTTTGGTGCCAAGATCAAGCAGCTCACTGAGGATAATGTTGTTGAAGGTCGTGGGTTCATTGTTATTCGTGGCATCAACCCTGATAAATATACTCGTCTCCAAAATATTATTGCTTATACTGGTATTTCTGCTTACGTTGGTAAGCGTGGTCAGCAAGGTAGACACACTATTGGTAAGTTTTTTTCTTGTATGCTGTTAAAATTTTTCTCTAACATTGATATTCTTATCAGGACACATAAAAGATCTTGTACCTGAGAAGGGTTTAGATCAAATTACTGCCCCTGCCTTTACCAATGACCATCAAGTATACCATACTGATGCCGGTGATATTATCTCTCTTTATGCTATTGGTGTTGCTGAAGAAGGTGGAAAATCTCGTATTGCGTCTAGTTGGACAGTTTACAATGAGCTTGCCAAAACACGTCCTGATTTAATTCATACATTGTCCAATGACTGGCCTTTCCAAACGTAATATAGCTTCCATCTCTTAGCGACAAAAAAAACTAACGATTTATTATACTAGTGATCTTCATAAAGAAAAGGCACCTTATGTTTTACGTCCTTTGCTTTATTATCTTGATGACAAATTAATCATTCAATATGCTCGTCGTAGCTTCACTGGATTCGGAGTTAACCCAAGACGAGAGGATATCCCCCCTATTACTGAGGCTCAGGCTGAGGCTTTAGATGCTTTACATTTTACTGCTGAAAAGGTCAACTTGGGTATAAACTTTCAAAAAGGTGATATTCAATATATCAACAACTTGTCTATCTTCCATGCCCGTGATGGTTATACCGACAGTAAAAAGAACACGAGACATCTTCTCCGTCATTGGCTCCATCCTGAAAATGCCTGGAAACTTCCAACTCAACTTGAACCTAATTGGAACACTATCTACCATAATGAACGCGAAGAAGTATTCCCTCTTGAAGCAACCTTCAGAATTTTTTAAATTTATACTCGCTACAATTAATCTTGAGATAGTATATCAGTACATGGAGTTAGTGTTGTATGTTATGTCTATTTTGGCATTGACGTTTTCTCATCAATAAAACTTTCTAATATTATAAACAACAAATATCTTTTATTTATGCTATGACTGTTGCTTTACAATATATATCTCTATTTATGTTATGACTGTTGCTTTTTCCATCATCCAAAAAATATATTACTGATTACTAATTATAATAAGGCAACCTGGGCAGCATAATACACATATACTCAGATGGAACTACATTATTCACGGAAAATTGTTACTTATTTAAAAAAAAAAATAGTTTATGCTTGAAAATAAATTTATAGGCCAACTGCTAATCTGCAATAGCAGGCCTAGTTTACATAATGGAGCAGCTATGATTGCCATCCAATTTTTTATTTATGAGATATTGTATCTAAGCAAATTTTAAGCCGACTAGTGATATTCAAAAAAATTATACTTGTTTGATTTAAATAATGCGCACTATAGTGGGAACAAAAATTAACTTTGTTCAGTCTGTGCATTTGTTTTTACTTGCGGAACCTCTGCCGCTATTTATGGCATTTAACTTTATAAAACTATTTAACCATTGTGTTGATGCTTACTAATGTAAATTTAAAGCTACTGCTTATTAAAACTGATAAGGTTTGACTATGAAATTAGATTTGGAAGCATTGGTGAGCAGATTAAGATCATAATCGGCTATTACAGATTTTCGCCATATCTGGGCATTATTAAGCAGTTTAAGGTTTATTCTCACTTATCGTCGTGCATTACAACCACAACCCGAGAATGTAATATAGTGAATACAGTAATATATAGTATGGTCTTTAATTAGGATTCTGTACAGAGTCTATTTTTAAAGTATATACGATTATAAACCGTGCATTCATCTTAGAAGCTGTCTTTGAACCAAAAAAATATGCGTGTAACATTCAACTGTTTTATGCAATAGCTGATATTGATGGTGCCATCAACTATCTCTGCTTATCTAATTATGGTTAATATCTCCCAGTTATTTTATCATTGAATGCATTGAAAACCATTAATAATATATCACACAATTCTTTTACCGTATTTGAGGTGCATGAACTTATTTAAACGTGCCTGCAATCAGTTTCTCATCTTTTATATACACTATATTCATTTTAGTTTTTTTACAATGCCCATCGACAACATATCGGTTAAAACCATCTGGAATACAGATATAGTAATCAACCCTTTGACTGCTGCAGAAGATCTTGGCAGTGGTGTCTATAAAGCCAACGCTGATTATTCTGAACCACTTCGTTTCAATAAAACAATTCGCAAAGTAGCTGTTTTGGGTGCAGGTCCTGCCGGAGTAAGTATTTTATGGGTATCTAAGGTTAATGCTGATATGACAAATCAATAGCTACCTACTGCAAAGTTGCTTCTTGATGAAGGTATCGAAGTAAAAATATATGAGAGAAATGAAAAGTCAGGTGGCACGTGGATCTACAACGAAGAAAAGCCAATTAATCCAGAATTCCCTTCTGAAATTCCTTCCAAAATTATTACGCCAAGTCTCCCACCTAAAGATTCCACATTACCTTTCTATTTCAAGAAGAATGCTGAAAACGTGAAGGAAGAGCTGTTACGTCTTACACCGCCTACTCCTTGTTACCGTTCTCTTAGAAACAATGTTCCTACCCCACTTTTGAAGTATAAAGACTTTGAATGGCCCGTTGATACCGTAAGTAGTAATCTTGTAAAAAAATTAGAAACATATAGTAAAAAATAAATATATATGTAGCCCTGGTTTACCTCGCATGAGAAGATATTAGACTATCTTCAAGGTTACTCCACTCATTTTGGACTTGATCAAATAACAGAGTATAATACCTCGGTAGAAAATCTCGAAGAAATTCCTAATCAAGGAGGATGGAAAGTTTTGACTAAGCATGCAAGCTACATTGATGGTCAGAACGTCGAAATATCATGGAAAGAAGAGGTTTATATATATGACATGTAATATCACGACATAAACTTACACATGGAAATCATTTTTTTTTATAGATATTTGATGCCGTTGTTGTAGCCACTGGACATTACCATGCGCCTTATGTTCCTGACTTTCCTGGTTTGTCAGATTGGAGAACCAAGTGGCCCGAAAATGTTATTCATTCAAAACAGTATCGTGTACCGGAACAATTTAAAGATAAGGTAAATAAAACCATTCAAAGCATTTATTAGGTAGTATCTCTAACTTATTTTATGTCAAGTCTGTTTTGCTTATTGGAAATGGGACCTCCGCTTTGGATATAGCCAGAGATGTTAGTGATCAGGTGAAACACTTGTATAACTCTGTCCGTGAGAGCAATCACAAGTTTGATGAAAGGTACTTAAAATTAAGAGAAGAGCTATCGAAATTTGTCCCCAAAAATGTCAAGCGTGTTGGAAATATCAAAAGCTTTAAATTTAATGCCTCAAAATCCGACAATATCCAAGATGCTGTTGTTGAACTTGAAGATGGTACTAAACTCGAAGGTCTGGATTACATTATAGTTTGTACAGGATATGTTTTTAGCTTTCATTTTCTTGAAAACCTGCATTCAGACCGCCATATCAATAATCAACGTGGATCAGATGTGGACGATGAACATGTTCTAGTTAAAGATGGCTCACAGGTATTCAACCTTCACAAAGATATCTTTTACATACCAAATCCTACTTTGAGTTTTGTTGGTGTTCCCTTTCATATTGCCACATTTTCTTTGTTTGAATTTCAATCTTACGCTGTTTCGCGAGTATATTCAGGAGCTGCAAAACTTCCAACAGAGCAAGAGATGCGTGATGAATGGCATAAACGTGAATTAGAAAAGGGCTCTGGCAGAGAATTTCATGCTTTAGGCTCTGAACTTGAACTTGCATATATTGACGACATTGTACACTGGGTCAATAGGGATGGTGCTATTGTAGGGAAAAAGGAAATTCAAGGACACAATCAAGATTGGATTGATATTAAAAACAGTAGTCTATCTGAATTGAAAAAGATTTTGAATATTGATTAATTAAATCTACTATGGTCATATATTTTAATAAAAATTCAAACGTTTCGCATATTTAGAGAACAGCTCTTAACTACGATAAAAGTAATTAAAGATTACATATTTTTGTAAGTAGCTTTCAAGTTTGACTAATTGAACCTTTCATAAGGCTTGTTGAAAACTAGTATGCACACACCAATATTATCGATTTTACTCCTTTTGCAAAAATTATCTTCGGGTGTTAAGTCAACCAATCAAATCCAACCAATTGTTTGGCATTCACGTGAATATCACGTGATAAACAGTTATTTTTGTAGTTTATAGTAAAAATACAACCAAATTTAATATATGGAAAGATGGCCGAGCTGGTCTAAGGCGTCACGTTAAGGTCGTGATCTCTTCGGAGGCGTGGGTTCAAATCCCACTCTTTTCACTTTTATCTTTTGCCGTGAAGATGTAGTGTGTGTAGCGTCGATGTTTTTATAATAGGCCTCTCAAAATTAATAATTATTGGTTATTGCTCTGCATGCATCTGGCGTACCTTTTGGTCCCTAAGTCTGCTACACAAAGTGGTCGATTGCTGGTGGCGTCTTCTCAAGAATTGTATCAGCATGCAAGCTGCTTTACATGCTAGCTAGAAGCTCGATGGCCCTCTCCAAACTGTCGATTATGTCACGAAGCGGCTGAAGATATCTCCATTTTTTTGTTGGATGTCCTCACAAATGGCCTCTCTGGTCACAAGCGGTTCCTTTTCTTTTGTTAGGTTTCTTGCTTTTTACACTCGACAATTTCTGGGCTACTATCACCGGTTTTCAGACCACTGCTGGTGTTCCTATCGATAATTCTCAACTAGAACTCATTGGTTGTATTCTCGAAATACAATGGCGTTATTACTGGCAATGCGTTGTTCGCGATACATCTTAGTCCACACAAGCTGCAATGCACATGCTCATGGCCTTTGTTGGTTTAGACCTCACCTTGAAGGCGCACGTGCGTGAAGTTACTGACAAAGATTTTGATTCTAAGTAAATCACTTGGTTAATTTTTTATTTCAATTTAATTTAATAAAGTAACATGAATGTATACAAAAAAAAAAAAAAGATCTTTTCTTTTAGTCTTATTTCTATAAGCTTGTTTCAAATATAATTGTTATAATTGCAAGTAATTCCCTTCTTACAATCAGTACTGAATAGCTATTCTAATTGTATTTTACTATATTCCTTCGAATAACATTCATTTTTGATTCGTCATAAAATTAACATCCTTATACTCTCATATCTTACGCACTTACTTGACTACTATGACAGTCTGGTGCTCATCTAATAAGAACATTTGTCTTTTATTTGCCTTTTTCTTCAAATCACCTTATTTTACTTAAACCGGCACGTAACAAGCTTTAATTTATGTTGTCAAAATATTTCAATATTGATTTAGGTCAAATAACAAGCTAGAATCATGTTTGGTGTAAGCACTAGTTGTCTATTCACTAAGTCATATCAACGACTATAGCTATCACACCCAACAAAAATCTTATGATTATTTTGTCGATTTCAGATGTAATTGATTAACTTTGTTACATTTATTATATGATAATACACAATATACATAATAGATAAAGTTTTTAAATGTTCATTCTTCTTGTTGTAGATTTCAAATCTTTGCTGTTGGCTTTTGTCATTTTAACTTCGACTCTATTTCCATTTCCATCAACAGTAACTAAAAACTTGTTTCCAGCTTTTATACCATATCCATAGTTTGGAATAGGAGACATACCACGATGAAATGGCGTTGAGCGGGATTCTTTCAAAGTTGGAGACTCGCCGTTGCCACCACGAATTGTAACACGAGGAGAAATTCTACCTGTTGTATTTATAAAAACATTATGTGTTGCGCTGCTATTTGAAGTAGCTAACGTTGATCCTCCAGGAACAAAATTTCCGTCTTCTAATAACGCATGATCTCTCAAAAATTGCGAGAGCTCAACCCATCCACCACCCACACGCACCATGACCATACGACTTCTTAAAATACGGCAATACGCTAACTTGGGGTTCAAATCACCAAACCAGTATTTGCCCACTTCACCAGGAACCATCTTGACTAAAATTTTGTAAGGAGAATCATTTAATATATCACCAAGAGCAACATCTAAATCGTTTTGAGGATCGGAAACATAGTTTTCAGGTGTTTTAGTAGCAGCACGCTGACGTTGATGTTGAGCAGCCATTTGACGAACGACCACTCTTCTTGCGGTAGGTAAGATTACATCGCCAGTAGAATGTCTATTGGTTACTCTCGAGGAATTTTTGGATGTACCAATAGTAGGAGGTGGAGTTGCCGATGTAAGACTTGCTTTCGTAGTACGTGTATAGCCAGTCATATACCGAGGAGTAGGCGATATACTTTTGGCGTTAAGAGGCTGTCTCAATAAAGGAGCTGATTTTTTTCTAAGCAGACTAGTAACTTTCCCCCCTCTTTCTTGAAGTAAGTCTTCAGTAGCATACATATCATCAAATTTACCACTAAGAGGGCCAATTCGAGCCAATAAATCAGCTTTTTTGGCAGCAGCTTCCTTTTTTAATTGAGACCACTTTCCAGATAAATACTTGACACACTCAACAACACGAGGATCATTTGCGTGACTTTCAGATACTTGTTTTAATTCATCTAAGAGCTCGTCGATTTTAGGTTCATAGTAGCGATATCGAGTGTCCAAATCAATAAGCAGTGCTTGTAAATCAGTACGACTATAGGCTCCATCCACAACACGCGCGTTAGAAGGACTACCACGAGAAATTACCTCTTTTATAGCAAGCAACAATACATCCAATTCTTCCATAACAGTTAAAAAGTCTTCCAATTTTTCTGCTTCTGAGATAGCCTTACGCTTAGTTTTCAATAAATTTGTTAGTCCTCGTAATGCAGTAGTTATCTCGTCGCGTTGACCCGAGAATAAATCATTTTGGCCTTTTTTATCTATCACTTTCAGCATTATATCCAAATCTTGAATAGAGGGTTGTAAATGAGATTCAATGTCCCGATCTAGAATAGTCAACTCGGCTTTTGCGGACGCTAATCGGTGTTCAGTAGGAACCGATGCCAAAGAACAACTTAAAACAATTTTCAGATCATTGTTTTCGTTGTCATCGTCTAGATGACTTGTACGACAAATACGAACAGCACTAACGCGATCTTTCATATTCCCCACCTGAGATAAAATGTTTTTTACTTTACGAGCAATTTCAACACCACGCTTTGAATTATCCAGTAAATGAGATGCTTGTTGGTGTTGGGTTTCAAGACTTGCCCACGAATTTAAGAGGTCTGTTTTACGATCACGTACAGAGTTCTTGATTTCGTCTCTCTCCAAACAAATTTCGTCAAAATCAAGCTCCAAACCATCTTTAACAGTAAATATACGGGATTCCATTGCTTCAAATGCTTGTATAGTTGGACGCATATCATTTATTTTCTGTTTTAGGATTTTCAGTTCGGCTTTCAGTTCTTTTTCATCATTCAAGCAAACATCGGTTGATAACTCTGTAATAGCGTTGGAGCAATGATTGACCCAAATTTGCAAGTCATTAGCAGCTTTGGCATGTACCTGAACCTTTCGAATAAACATAGCTTGTTTTTTTTCTGAGCCAACAGAGTTCGATAATCGGTTGAGATGATCCTTAATACGGCTGATTGGCTCTTGGATGGAGAGGCTGTTGTAGTTTTCGCGTTCCAGACCCTTTGCTGTCAATAAAAGTTTTTCGAAATGCTTGAAAAACATTCGCATTTTCTTTTCAGAATCTAAATTCGAAGCTTGTATACGTTTGCATAAGAGATCCATAGCACCCAAAGAATGAGAAAAAAATCCACTTTTACCAACGGTAGCCATTCGATGACCAATAATCTCCTTTTGATACTGTGCATCCGCAAAAATTTTGTCAGCTTCTTCAAGAAAAGCATTATACACCATTGCTGTACTGGCATTGTTTTTGAAAGCAGCTAAATTATCTGAAGCAGCGGTTACTCTATTAGTCAGAAGAGTATGCCTTTCACGGGCACAAGAATAATTCGCAGTTTGGAGAGGGTCATCTTTGTTATCAGCAGTATCTATAATGACACCTGTTTTTTGCAAATGTTCAGAGGCTTCTTGAATTTTGTTTCGTATGATTGACAGATCTATATTTTTTGAACCAGCCTTAGCTAACAACGTAATTTCTTTATCCAAATCAGCTAAGAATTGGGTTTCGACTAAACTCAGCCGACGTTGACAGTTATACCATTCACCTACTGCTTGAGAAAATAATTCCAGCTCACTAATGTCTTTGCCTAGTAAGATCCATTCACTTTCTAGTCCTTGTTGAGCAATACCCACTGCTTCCATATTTTCAACTTTGGAGGGTGTTATGAGATTAAAATGAGAGCATAGCTGATTAAATTGAGTTTGCTGATCTTCGTAACTTGATTTGATTTTACTTAAAGACCGATTTAGCATTTCAAATCTTTGTCTATCTTGTTCTTCGGATTGGCCAGTCATAAATCCACAAGTTTGTTTTAAACCTGGCATAGAGTTTCGTGTATCACACACAAACGTACGAAGTAGTCGAGAGTTTTCAGTGTAAATATTACCATCTTCCATCTTTTTTCGAAGGGCCCATAAATCTGATGCATGTTCTTCCAAAATTTGCTGTAAGCGATCAAATTTTTCCTCCAACTGTTGAGATACTTCTACCAATTCTTCATTATCCATGGACAGAATGTTTAATTTTTTTCCAGTTTCAAAAAGTAATTGAATGCGTGTTAAAAGGTCCACTACTTCATTTTCTTTGCCATTCCGAAGCTTACTGTATATGCTCTTATGTTCCCTTTCTAATCTTTGAATATCTTCCACAGTAAGTTCCCCTAAATCATGAATATTGGATTTTGCTTTTCGGATCATTCTAATACGTTCATCGGACCAGTCGCAGAGACGGGTTGCATCTCCAAAATATTCTTTTGAGCGTTTATGTAGTTGTAAGATATTTCTAAAGGCATACAATTGTTCATTGAGGTCTTCCGACAACGAAATCAGACTATTTCTCTTTTCGGTTATCATAGTTTGAATTTCTTCATTTGCTTTTGTGTTTGGACCTTGATCTATCACAAGTCCAGCAGTAGGATACGGTATACGATTTGCAGTTGATGTGACAAGTTGCATAATTTTTTCGTTAATGGCTTGAACGTGAGCTGTCATTTCTCTATCATTATCGTCCGGATGTGCTTTTGTTTCTGCATCAGTTAATTCTAGTTGCAGCAATTTTGTGTCGTTCATTACCATCTCTGTTTGATATAAAAAATCCATAACATTTAATCTTTGCTCAACAACATTTCTGGCGAATGTCATCCGTTTCATCAAATTCTCAAATAGCTGCTCACAAGAATCTTGTCTGGACTCAAGGTGATTCGGTAAAGCAGTTCGAGAAGTGTTATCGAGATCTTGAAAAGTGTCTACAGTTTTTGTAAATTGACCTTGATCAAATTCAACCATCTTTCTTTCTAACATCAAAAGTTGCTGAACAATAGCTTCTTTATGCTTCTCTTTGGTCATTAAACTTTCTCTTCTAAAATGATCTTCAACGATATCCTCTTCATCCAAAGTCCAACGAGCACTTGATCCAAGAAACTCATTAACTTGATTGTTTGTCTCCTCCAACCATTTCATTGCATTAATAAACTCTTGTTCCCATGCAACACGCCGAGTTAGTACTTGTAAATCATAGCTCTTCTTTCCCAGTAAATGTGTTAACTTATCCAAAGTCGAAAGCGTAGTCAAGGTTATACCAATTGTCGTTGTGTCAGCAGGACTTAGATCTTTATCTACTCGACCAGAACCAGTCAACGTTTTGACATGTGATCTTAGCCTTGCCATATCTTCCCTGTCAAAGGATTCAATTTCCTTTTCTAGCAAACTGTGAGACTTGTTGAACTCTTTTACTTGTTCTATTGTTGCTGGTAAATCCAAAGAATTCAGCGGGTCCGGCAAGCTGGTACTATTAATTTTTTCTACATGAATTTCAATCCAATATCTAATACGAGCAGCTTCTTGAAACCAAACACGAATTTCCTCAACCCAGGTTCTGACTAATTCATTTTTTTTCGAAATGGATTCAAATTTTGTAAAATAAGAGGTATCCGCCATGGCATCATTTTCTTCGGTATTTGTAATCAGCAAGTCATTAAAATTTGACTGAAGAGTATCTACCATGCCAGTTGTCTTGACCATGTAACTCTCCAACTCGTCAATATCATGGTTTGTAGTAATTGATTTTACCATTTTGTTTTGAATAAAATCCAGCTCGTGACGAATAGAAGAACACATACGAGCAAAGGCAAACCCTCTTCTAAAATTCGACAGGGTAACTTCTGATTTTTCGAATTCATTGGATAATGTTGTATGCAGTCGGATTAATTGTGTTTGCCGGGATACTACTTTTGGATGGTCTCTCCATTTTGGGTTTAGTTCTTCAACCAAATAAACTTGTAATAAAAATAAATCGCCATCTGTCAAAGCCTGAAACTCAGACTGCAAAGATTTGAAATTTCTATCATACGTTGAATAATCTTCTTCTGCGGCTTGTAAAGGATGAAGTATTCTAACCATGTATTGCTGTTGTTGAATCAGCTGCAGCGCATCATCGCCACTCAGCATACTACTTGTGTGACTACTATTTTCATTATGTCGGTATGTCGATGCGGTTGTATTATCTTCCGTTAACGAGAATTCCATAGAATCAACCGAAGAGAGTGAATAATTTGAGGAGCGCGTTGGCACATTTAACATTAAGCGGTGTTGTAGTCCATTTAGCTTTTCTGTTATAGCAGTTGCTCTAGATTCGAACTCTTCTAAGTCACTGGGTATTTCAGTCCCATCACTATACTTCAGTACAGTAGTTTTAGTAAATTTTAACTGCTGTAAAGTATATGTCGAAGTAAAAGTGGTACTTTTTTCATAGTCCTCGGGGTTTTCAGCAGTAGACTGTTGAGAGTTTTTGAAACGTTCAATATCTTTATGGCGGCGTATCGTTTCGTCTTTGGTAGGAGCAAAAAGATGAGGTATAATCTCTAAAAGGTATGAAATAATGGGTGATTCGTCTTTTTTATCGTCTAATAGTGGGTCAAATAAAATTGGAATTTGATAGTTTTCAAATATAATTTGAAAAGCAGTTGATAGCTGATGCGGAAATAATTCAGGTATAAGTGATGGATTATGGTAATGAATAATTGCCAATAAATATGTTCCAGATTGCCACGATGTTACTGTAAAATCGACTAAAGGAGATATTAAGGATGCACCAGTATAATCAGATAGTATAAACGTTGACCAAAAAAACAGAATACTTCTAACGTCTTGCAAGCGAGTGGGTATAAACTGAGCAGCCTGTCTGTATAGGTTAGTAACAATTTTAATTTTGCAAGTGTAATATTACGTTACATGAATGGTAAATGACAGTTCCCGATTTTGTAAGATTACATGGATAATGGTATAGGCTTGGTGTTGCGTTTGAATGATATCTAGGAGAGCTATGATCTGGTGTTCATCGCCATTCTTATAGGCAGAAATATCAATAGTATCTTGAGTAAAATTAGTGGAGACTGGTATAATTAAATTAATTTCATTCAGTAATAAATGAATATCATTTTCATTTAAAATCTCAAATTTATGACTACTGTACAAAGACTGGACAAATAGAACGAGTATTGGTAGATCTCTCAATTGCTCCAAAGCTGAAAGGTTGAAATGAAGATTGATCCAATTTAACAAACTTGATTGTTTGATTGTCGTATATTTATCGTAAAAGGTTTCATATGCTGCGTTGGGTATATCTAGTTTTGTTGTCATAATATTACACTGCTGTAGAAAAAGAAAAAGAGGAAACTTAAATTGAAAGGGGCCGAAATAAATAAATAAGATATGCAAAAGTTAGTTTTCCGGCTCTATTGTGCCACGAAATTATTATTTCAACACGTTCTTTCTATCTGCTTTTTCCGGAATCGAGCATGTGAGCAGCTTTTATTTGCCACTATGTTACGTAGTAAGGCCTATGGTATAATTATTATTGTATCGACTGTTATCAGTTATGTTGTTCAGCTAATGTTAGCCTGAAAGGATGATGATGTCACATTATACAACAAACAATCAAAGTTACACAGTTAGAGCTTGCGAGTGCGATCAGCTGGGTGTTCAACACAAAATAATAAATACGTATACAATGAAATGAAATCATTTTTACAGCTCCTGGATTTAAAGACACTTCAGAATCCAGTGTCGCTTCGATAATTTCAAGATATTCATCTGCTCGTTACACCGTAACCTTAAATGACCTTTTAATTAACCTTATAATCAAAAACCTTTGTTCATAGAATGTCATTATTCGGCCCGGATTTGGCGGGAGAAGTATGCTCATATTTCTGTTTCAGCCCAAAACAATTATTTTTGCGATATGAGAAGGATAAATTTTTTTAATATTAAAATTATTAAAATGCAACTATCGAAACTGTATGCCATATTAATGTATTAGGATGCTAGTACTTTTAAAATTAGTGAAAAATCTTCTGTTACACGTAGAGTGGCTGCATCCGAAAATATCAAAACTAATTTCTGTTTTCAAGACTCATTGCTGAGAAAGACAGCTCCTTTACCTGTTATTATAGGTCAAGTGTTTAGCCAAAATTCATAATCTGTAATATACAGAAATGCAAAGAAAAATAGTGATTCGCAAAGAAAGTTAACAAAACCCTGTGATCCGTGATCCGTAACTAGTACCTGGTAGCTAGTAGCCAGCAAGAGCTTCCCAGTAGTATGAACACTTTTCGTTTAATAAAATAAACAAGTTTTTTTGTAGACAGTAAGCTATACCAGTTTAAAGATACGTTTTGAAAAGTAACCGAGCTAAGTTCGGCTCTTTAAAACTTGTTTACACAGACGACTGAAAATGCTCGCACTATATTTTATTAGTTGGCTCTAATTACCAGATATTCAATCTTGTTTGAACTTTTTGATAAGCTCCGTAATTTCTTTAGACGAGTGATATTGAGAGGTTATTGCTTTTTTCTACTTATTATCAAGTGTTCTGATCAATATTGCTAATTTGTAGATTATGATATAAAGGATATAAAATATAGGCTGTTAAGTCAGTAATTATAGGAGCCAGATATACCAAAAGATCTAAATTAGAGCCATTGGTAATATAATCTCGGACACTGCTATTCTTGTTAATAACATGGCATTATCTATTTGCCAACAAATTACAGGATGCTTTAGTAGGTAAATTGTCATATTCCTCTAAAAGTTCTTTGATACAGATAAAAAATCAATGGTAAAAGCATTCATACCTGCTATTGTCTTTTATGCTTGATAGTTTGTATAGATGACCTTTTTATAAACTGCTCACCTTTAATTCAGTATAAACCAAAATGAATAATTACATGTATATTTAGCAAGTAACTTCTCTGTAAAAAGCAAGCTTACAATATCTATTATTCGCTGTACTTTA
Organism: Mucor piriformis; assembly: GCA_943193625.1. NCBI lineage: Eukaryota > Fungi > Mucoromycota > Mucoromycetes > Mucorales > Mucoraceae > Mucor > Mucor piriformis. The sequence continues at coordinate 930,046 of OW971868.1, read as the reverse complement.
AAAGATTACAAGGATCATCTAATGATGCTTATGCTAACATTTACTACTCCTCCAATCCCAATTTATTTTTCACGTGTTTATCACGTGACCAATAATTTTTTAAATGGAACATATATATTTTAAAACACTAAAAAATTGATATGGTTCTCGTTGTCTTTTATGTTTACCTTGGTTGGAGTACAAAAATAAACAAAATAAAAATAGATAAACAAGGAGACTGTAAAGACTTGATATCTATAGTTACAGACAGAAGAGAAGAGAGAGATTGCACTAGTAAGCTGAGGAAAGCTGCCAAAGAAGTTATGTATCCAAATTAAAGTATATAAAGGAATTATAAACCAGAAGAAAGATAATGTTTATTTACTACCAAGATATTAAGCTTTTTATAAATGTCAAAATAAAATAATAATAGATCAGTCGATCAACTCCAAGCAATTAATCACAAGATCAATACAGATAATCGATACATAGATGCAAAGATAAATAAACAAGTAAAGAATGAATCAGACGATAGTATTCAAATAATAACACGCAAGGAAATTCGACACAATACTATTTCAATTACAACACCGACTAAACAATAATAGCAAGCATAACCAATTTTCACAACACTCCAAGACCTTCATTAACACTCCTGTCGTATTTGAGTACGATTCATTTAAGAGTAAATAAATAAATCGTATAAAGTTATAATTTATAAAATAAAATGTCTTTGAATGTTGAGTAATAGCATACATATGTATACTACTACACAACTACCTCTACCTCGAGTACATACTTCTATATAAAAGGTGGCATGATTGGCTTAAATGGATATAGGGATAAAAGTTGCATATAGAATAATACACAACTGAGTTACTATACCTAAATTGGAAAACTAAAAACCCACTCCAATTAAATCAAGAATATAAAAAAGAGAAATCTAATAATGATAGTTCCCTCAATGGATTAGCTACCCATCGAGAGAATAGAACAGCTATCATTATCAATGGTTCATTTATTTATATATTGATACAAATTATACGACTGATAAGTGTATAATAGAAATAGTGCATAATCAAATGGATGCCTACTTTCTGCAACCAAACATACAAACATCGATAAGATGTTCTATATTTGGGATCATATCTTATTCATTCACAGATGGGTTAAAAGAACCCGTTGAATCAATAAGAGGTCAAACATTACAAATATGTTCTGCCGAAGCCAATTAACCATAATTCATGTTATGCCCCTTTTGACAGCTACCGTTACACATTATCTTACTGGTTCTTTCTACTCCGAAAAACACAATAAGAAGTGTTCCCGGATCCTTTGATCTAGGACAATGTTAATTGAAGTCAATTCTAACGAGTAGAATTCATTTAACAAAAGGCGGGAAACTTAGTATAGATTTATTCCAAAACCAGAAAGGTTGACTCACTAACTTCCAGGGGCAGTTGTTCAATATAAAAGGATTGATTATTTTATAGCAGCAGAGTTCTTTAGTTTATTTTTTACCTATAATAAAAAATACACATTTATCTCATTATTTTGACCTGGTGCTATTTTATCAAATACCACAACTCCTACTACTTCTCTCCACCAATAGAAATTCATAAATCACATGACAATCACGTGTTTTAGAGACTTTAAGCGAAACACAGAACCAAAATACGCACGTATCAAAATTGATATATTCCTGTCTGTTCTTTGTGTTTACCTTGTATTAATACTAAGTGAAACGATATATAAAATGATAGTTCAAGGAGACTGTAAAGACTTGATATCAGATTATACAAACAGAGTGAGGGAGAGGTTAAGTGCACTAGTAAGCAATGGAAAGCTGCCAAAGAAGTTATATATATCCAATTTAATAGAATAAAACTAAACTGAGAAAAGATTATTTTATTTACATGTCAAAGTATTTAGCTTTTATAACTGTCAGTTGAAATAATGTACAACCAAAATAATAAATCTATCGATCAATCATCAAACAAATAAATCATAAGATAAAAATACGGAAAACAATAAAAGTATAAGAATAAAGTAAAGGATATCAAGATCAGACGATAAAATTTAAATAATAACACCTCATAAGTTTATACAATTTCAGCACCGACTATAAGCAAAACCTTACTCCTATACTAAGCATAAGTTTTCTCCGCAACACTGCAAAACTTCCATTAACTCTCCTATTTTTCCTCTCAGCCAATAACAATTTACAAATCACATGATAATCACGTGATTTAAAGACTTTAAGTGAAAGACAGAACAAAAATACAACCGTATCAAAATATGAAAGCGGGTATAGCTCAGCTGGGAGAGCGTCAGACTGAAGATCTGAAGGTCAGGTGTTCGATCCACTTTAGCCGCATTGATTTTTTTCCATTTTTTGATAAAAAATGATGTTTAGGTTGTCGTAATTAATACAAAATATTATGTTAGGAGATCAAAAGATGATTTTATTACAAATATGAATTATTCTATTTTATGTCAAGTTATTATTAAGAGACCGAAAAAGGTACGACAAGGTATTGTTTTTTTTTGTATAATAGTAAACTTTTTGTTTGTGATATTTGTCGTGATAGCTCTTAATTATATGTCAAGTATGGATATGAGATGAAAGATGCTTTATTATTTTAAGATTCGTGGTTAATTTATATTACTGAAAGTAGTACAAAAGATAGTACGACATATTCATTGATACGATCTGTGTAGTGTCGATTTAATTTTAGTGGCTAAAATAGAGAGTAATAAGGCTTGATAATTCTGTTCTAAAGCGAGCACCGTGTTGATTCAATATGCATATAGTTGATATAATAATGAGGTGACGAGCCCAAGGGGTAATAATAAAAGGAGATAGAAGTAATGATAAGGCCAATTATATGTAGATGATACAATGTTTTGACAGGTAAGTTAATGAATAAGTTATATAGTAAAATCTGAATGTTTATTTTTCTTTGAATATTTATAGTTTTTCTAATTGTAGGGGATCGGTAACAATACCCTTGATTTGGATAAAGGTAATTGAAAAATGATAGTTAGGTCACATATAAACTAAAACGCGCATTGTAACAATAAAATAATTTTGTATAAACATTTGCTATTTCGCATAATTTTAACTTACCAAGTCTGTCTTTTAGCCCTCCTTTACAAGCATGTTATTCAATCCATTATCACACCTCTCTTTTTGGCTTTATCCTGACCAGCCTTTTTTTTTAGAGGCCCTTCAAAGAAAATCTTAGTTTTAGTTTTACTCTAATTTGTTAGTTTTATCTCTGTGAGCTTGCTCACTAGTAAGTGTTATCATTGAAAGTAAATCCCTTCTTATAGTCAGCACTGAATAGTCGTTACAGTTTTATCTTACTTTAATACAGTGTAGATACCTTCAGTATTTCGGTAAGATATTATGAAAGGAGTTGGTATGAATTAGGATGAGCACTTGCATGCATAAGCACGGAAAGGTGACTGGCAATCCAAGTTTAAATGAATTCTTATAAAGGCTAAGCAACAGCTTTCTTCGAGGTATATGCTTCTAATAGCATAACTAAGGTTACAGGGTTTTAACCAGCTGAACTTTTCAAAAGAAAAACTTTCAGTTTGTACCATGCAGACGATAACGACAGCATTAGAAAAGTTCATGCGTGTAATGTTCATAATGAAAAAAATGGCCTCCAAGTCAACATAAAATGGAGATTACGTTCTTGTTGAAACAGTCGTAATTTATTGCTACGATATTCTTACTACCTGTAGCTATGTGTTTAAAGAAGATTCTATAGAATTTAAGATAAGAGCGAGTGCAGTAGATGAAATATATTATGCTTACCAAACGGGACTGTTCAAAACACTGGTGGATGGAAAAACTAAAAAGAACTCTGCTGCCTTTTGACAAAGTTAAGAATAAACAAATAAGAAGAACTCAAGAACGAAGGTTTTGGTTAATTTTAAATCGTTTCACTGATTTGCTGAATATTATTTATGCTTCAAGGCTTGCATATCTCCAGTGCTATCGGTCAACCTTCGTATAACTATACTTTTGATGTGGCTAAAGAACGTGACATGGTCGTCAGACTTATATTTGATTGGATCATGGATCGTGAACAGGGATTAACTGAACAAGTAGAAGGAGTTACAAGCTGTACAGACGGCGGGTTGGTTATGGTGCTTCGTCTTTCACCCAAATTTATTATGAACATGTAGTCAATTTTCCCTTTTAAACGCAAAGTTTAGCTGGTAGTAATGTGATTCAAATTACACACACACGTCAACTTTGTTTCAAAATCAATTAATTTCTTGGTGTTTGAGTTGTAAATTCTATTGAAGGGGTGTTGGTATATTTTTCTATCAAGTTTTTCTTCTCTTATCCCATACAGAATATATGCAACATAAGAAAAATGAATCATTTACCGTTTGAGCTAGCCGACAAGATACTTGATTTAGTGTCAAGAAAAGATGTTTGTTCGATATGCCAAGTAAACAGCTATTGGCATACTATTGGCTCCATAAAGCTTTACCGACACCCGTTGATACAAACAGAAAAAGAGCTTGTCTTATTCAAAAATATCAGCCAAAAATCACAATCATATATCCGAATACTAGACTTTGCACCAGTCTACCAACATACTACGGATCTCATTGTATCACCACTTCTGAAACACGCCAAGCATTTAAATCATATCGACTTGTCTAAATGCGTAGATCTATCACCTATTACAATCTTGACATTAATACAAAACAATACAAAATATTTGAATACACTCGTACTAGCAAGCTGTACACTATCCACAGACATATTGAGTTGTATTGGAGAAGCAATTCACTTAAAATTAGAAAAACTTAATATAAGTAACACCATGATAAAACCTTGCGTCGCAGTAGATACTTTTAATCAGCTGGAAACCATGCTTACCTTACCTCGTTCTTCTTCTAAATTAAAGTATTTAGATCTTTCCTATTGTGCATGGGTCAACAGCCAGACGATAGAAAACATAGCACACGGTTTGCCTAAGCTAGACCATATAATTCTGCAATGGTGCAATCAAGTCAAACCTGTATCTATACATTCCATGGTGGAGAAACTCGGTCATCTTAAATCGATCGATTTAAGACACATAGACTTAATTGGAAGCAGAGAACAAGCACTTGATATAATAGACCACACATCTTCCTTGAAAGAACTACTGTTCACGTATAAAAGAACTACAACACACATTCTTTTGCAATAAATAATTAAAATAGCCAAAATAGTCCATTTTGACTTAAATTTTCGTGGGAGGTTACACAAAGGCAATATAAATACCGGAGACAGTAAAATTTTAATCAAATAAGTGAGTGCTTCGTGGTAAAGATGTATTTAGCTATTTGGTGTTTGGCAAAAAGGGACTACAAACATTTCATCAAAACAAACATTTCTAATTTTACCTACAAAGAAGCATCTATCTCGTTCGCGATTAAAAGTAACAAAGCCAATCAGTTATACACTAATGTGACATATGTAATGTAATCTTAAAATACATTTGTTTATGACCTGTATAAACGTTGGATGACTTATATTAGTGTGTTATAATTTACAAACAAATCCCTATTTGAAAAGAGAATAATGCCCTGATTTTTTTATGGCCTTAGTCGATTGTTTCTTCTCAATCTGAAGATAGGAAAACTTGTTTTATCAGCACATTGATCAATAGCTATAACGTGGTGCAAGCAAACCTGAAGCATGTTCATGAGACAGTAGCTCTCGCCTATTAAACAGACAACACCTCAGTTTTTACTGTCCCGCCTTAGCTTATCTAGTAATTACCTTTTTATAATCTTGGTAATCGAAGCTCTTCTCGTAGAATTAAATGAATACAACTCCGGGGCTGCACTTTAATGTTCGATAAAACTCTTGATGATCGTAGTCCCATTGAAAAGAGCTAAAATAAGGCCAACAGTTTACTCTAGCTATCGTATTAGATTCAAAAAATGAAGAAGCATAACATCAATAAACAATTTATCCTATTACGGAACTTATAAAGAAAAATGCCAAGAGAGATTCTTGTAAATTGTTGCACACAAGAAAACCCACAAACGGGTATTCTATTAGTCCGCTAAAAAAATGGTCATCATTTCCTAAATTCCCTAAATGCTATTTATCTTTTTCTTCCCTTTCCTTTTTTTTTATCATTTTAGATAAACCAGTAATAAATCCTAACTAAATTATGTCCGAACATGAACATAGTTCTGGAATGGGTCACAGTCATGATTTGGACCCATCGCTATTTGATAACAGTGCCGCAACAGACGACCCCATTGGATTTATTATGACACTCCATATCGTCTTTATGGTTGCAGGTAACCGTGGATAATCATATGTATTTTATTATCAATAACATTATCAATTTCAAAGCATTCGGAATATTGTATCCTTTAGGTATGGTATTAGGTCTGGCTAGAAACAAGTGGCACGTTCCAGTACAAATACTTGGCACCGCGCTATTTGTAATTGGAATTTTTCTAGCCCATGCACACAACGGCCGAAATTATGTAACATATATGTCATTTATTGATTGATGATTGTATTGAAGCATTTGTTTAGGAACCCCACATTGCTCACAGATGGTTTGCAGATATTGTTATATGGTCAGTGGCTTCCCAAACCATTTTGGGTGTATACCTTCGACTCCATTTGGAAAAGGGTCTTCATGGTAAAATTAGACCCTTCTTGGGCAAAATGCATAAAATTATTGGAGCGTCTATACCTGTTATTGGATATGTGCAAATTGTTTTGGGTGTTATTGCTTCTTTGGGCTTTTGTTACGGAGGTAAAATAAGACAATATGCAATTATCTGACCAACAGTATCTCTAAACATTTATCCAATTAGAATCATCTGCTCAATGCCTGGCTCATTTCATTATGGGATCATCCTTTGTAGCATATGGCATCATGATGCTCTTAGCTTTACGTGTAGGCGGACCTTGGTTACTTAGCAGAGGAAAAAGCCAGGAATGGTATGATAGCTGGGTAATTATGGTGTGGGGAATTGTCAATACGTTTACGGAACACAGGTAAAGAGTAACAATTTATTGATAAGAGTTTTGTGTAACCGAAAAATCATATAGATGGGGTCGTCCTTGGAATCATGGAGATTACCAACATACATCCATGGGTATTATTTGGTGGGCAGCAGGAATTGTCGGCATTGTTTTAAGTAGAAAGGGTCAGAGATCTGTGATCCCCTCTATTCTTATTATTTTGACAGCAGTTTCATTCCAAGGCCACGCACAACATGTAGCTAATAGTGGACCAATTCATTCATATTTCGGATACATGTTGATGGCAGGTGGATTAAGTAGAATCATCGAAATCTGCTTCATTTGGAAGAAGGGTGAATTTAAAGAAGTATCACCATGGCAATACATTCCCCCTCTTGTAAGTTATGAAAAAGGGCGAGGAAGGACACATGTAACACTGCAGCTAACAATATTCTACACTTTTTAAAAAGACGCTTGTATTAGCAGGATTATTATTCATGGGAGCTACTGAACAGCAACTCGGGTATCTCACTGTTATAGATGTCGATGTTAGCTCATACAGTAACGTTTTATTATCGTTCGGATTTCTCATGTTCGGTTTCGCATTTTCGTTAATCTATCTGTGGGAGTCATTAACAGAATACCCAAATTCACCAAAACAAAACAATGGCTATACAGAGGTAGATGATACCGAAGCAGTACTACTTGCATCATCTGCATTTTTAGATGACGACGAACAAGATGAAAATGATGCCGTCGAGTTAAAAGATACATCTAGTAGACATACTACACAAAGAATTTAACAACATTTTAACATTAGCATTCAATAAATATAAATAAGTATTTAGGGTTTTTCTTTACATTACAACATGCATAGTGTCAGAGCGCACAGACGTCTAGTGACACGAATTCTTATGTGAGATAATAGAGGAATGTTAATACCACGCCAAACACAGCGCGAATTGACGCAATTATAACAGACAATGGAGTTTATAAACACACTTAACGTATGAGACGTTCTTGGTACAAAGCATATTCATTGTTTGTACCTCAATATACTATATATCGCCGTGTTATCTATTTAGCTTTGAAATGAATTTTAGTAGCTGACTAACAGACCCCTCAAGAGTAATAATAGGAAGCTGCTGCGGCATACCATTTTAGTTAACATCCAATAAGAATGCTGATTTGTGGAGAAGCAAATGGAAAGAAAATAAGGTTTTTTTTGATGACGTATAAAATCGTTGATTAATGCGCGTAGCTCCGTCTGGATTACGTGTCGTGATAAAAGAAGCCTACCCTTCCGCATTTTTGAGGAACTCTTATTCTTTTTGTTAAACAATATGACAAGTGATAACCACAACAAACTTATGTAAGTTTTTATTTCAAGAGTAAACTGTACCCCTTATTCACCATACTACTTTAGGGCTAACTCTGGTGCCGTAGATGCCGAAGTTGATCCCAGCCACGACCCTGCTACAGCCATCTTACGCCGCAAGTCTGCACCCAATAAGTTGACTGTCGACGATGCTACCAATGACGATAACTCTGTAATTACCCTTTCAACTGCCACAATGGAAAAACTTCAACTCTTTAGAGGCGATACCGTTATTGTCAAGGGAAAGAAGAGAAGAGATACAGTTCTTATTGTTTTAGCTGACGATGATATGGATGATAACAAGGCAAAGATTAATAAGGGTAAGCAATAAAGCGAGAGGCCTTCAAACATAACATATTAAATATGATTTAGTTGTTCGTAACAATCTCCGTGTACGACTCGGTGATGTTCTTACTCTCCATCCTTGCCCTGATATCAAATACGGTCAACGTATTCACGTCTTGCCAATTGATGACACTGTTGAAGGTTTGACTGGTAACCTTTTCGAAACTTTCTTAAAACCCTATTTCTTGGAAGCCTATAGACCTGTTCGTAAAGGGGATACTTTCCTTGTTCGTGGTGGTATGAGAGCTGTCGAGTTTAAGGTTGTTGAGACAGATCCTGAGCCATATTGTATCGTAAGTCATTCAAGCTGAATTTATGGAATTTTTTTAATAATGTTAATTAAAGGTCGCACAAGATACTGTTATTCATTGTGAAGGTGACCCAATTAAACGTGAAGACGAGGAGCAAAGCTTAAGTGAAGTTGGTTATGATGATATTGGTGGCTGTCGTAAGCAAATGGCCCAAATCCGTGAATTAGTCGAATTACCTCTTCGTCATCCCCAATTATTCAAATCTATTGGTATCAAGCCTCCCCGTGGTATTCTCATGTTCGGTCCTCCTGGTACTGGTAAAACTTTGATCGCAAGAGCTGTTGCTAATGAAACTGGTGCTTTCTTCTTTTTGATCAACGGTCCTGAAATTATGTCTAAGATGGCCGGTGAATCTGAAAGTAACCTTCGTAAGGCATTCGAAGAAGCCGAGAAGAATGCTCCTGCTATTATTTTCATTGATGAAATTGATGCTATTGCACCCAAGCGTGAGAAGGTAACTAGAGATGCATTTGGGGATTATAAGGGCAAATCATTAACAAGTTGACTGCATAGACTAATGGTGAAGTTGAACGTCGTGTTGTCTCTCAATTACTTACTTTAATGGACGGTATGAAGGCCCGCGCTAACGTAGTTGTTATTGCTGCTACCAACAGACCTAATTCCATTGATCCTGCCCTCCGTCGTTTTGGCCGTTTCGATCGTGAGGTTGATATTGGTATTCCCGACCCAACTGGTCGTCTTGAAGTTCTTCGTATTCACACAAAGAACATGAAATTAGACGATGACGTTGATTTAGAACAAATCGCTTCCGAAACTCATGGTTATGTTGGTGCTGATGTTGCTTCTCTTTGTTCTGAGGCAGCTATGCAACAAATTCGTGAAAAGATGGATCTTATTGATTTAGAAGAGGATACTATTGATACCGAAGTCTTAGATTCTTTAGCTGTCACCATGGAAAATTTCCGTTATGCTCTTGGTGCTTCTAACCCCTCTGCTCTTCGTGAAACAGTCGTCGAAGTTCCTACCGTCAAGTGGAACGATATCGGTGGTCTTGAAAATGTGAAGCAAGAGTTACAAGAAACCGTTCAATACCCTGTTGAACATCCCGAGAAGTTCTTGAAGTTCGGTATGAGTCCTTCTAAGGGTGTCTTGTTCTACGGTCCCCCTGGTACCGGTAAGACTTTGTTAGCTAAGGCTATCGCCAATGAATGTCAAGCCAACTTCATCTCTATCAAGGGACCTGAGCTTTTGACCATGTGGTTCGGTGAATCTGAAGCTAATGTTCGTGATGTATTTGACAAAGCTAGAGCTGCCGCCCCTTGTGTTATGTTCTTTGATGAATTAGATTCAATTGCAAAGGCTAGAGGAGGTGGAGGTGGAGATGCTGGTGGAGCTGGCGATCGTGTGCTGAACCAAATCTTAACAGAGATGGATGGTATGAACGCAAAGAAGAACGTGTTTGTTATCGGCGCCACTAACAGACCCGATCAAATTGATCCTGCTTTGTTACGTCCTGGTCGTCTCGATCAACTTATCTACATCCCTCTTCCCGACGAAACTTCTCGTCTCTCTATTTTAGAGGCACAATTACGTAAATCTCCTATCGCCAGCGATGTTGATTTAAGTCTTCTTGCCAAGCACACACAGGGTTTCTCTGGTGCAGATCTTGGCGAAATTTGTCAACGTGCTGCTAAGCTTGCTATTCGTGAAGACATCGAAAAAGATATCGCTAAAGAAAGAGCACGTAAGGTCAAGGAAGAGGCCGGCGAAGATGTTGGTATGGACGAGGATGAAGAAAGTGAGCCTTTAGCAGAAATTACTCGTGTTCACTTTGAGGAAGCTATGCGTTTTGCTCGTCGCTCTGTCAGTGATGGTGATATTCGTCGTTATGAAGTCTTTGCCCAAAACCTTCAACAACAACGTGGTTTCGGTTCTTTCAAATTCCCCGAAAGCTCTGGTGCCGCTAGCGGTGCACAAGCTATGGACGGTGTTAGTGGTGAGAGTGGTTTCGGTCAAGAGGGAGGTGACGATGACTTGTATGCATAAATTATCCCCATCATCTTCATCTTTATTACTTGTCGAATTTTCGAATTTTTTCCTAATCGTTTTTTTTACAAAAAAAATACTCAAATCCGTTTCTTTTCTTAGATCGATGGATTGTTAAATAATTTAAATAATAATAAACCAATTTAAACAAACTGCCTTTTTTTTTTGTAATAGTTTACGTTAAAGTGTTTGAAAAGCCATGGCATTTGAAATTGTAAACGTAGGATTAAAAATTCTGATAATGGGTCGGTTACACTGTTAAGAGTATCAAACAATATAAGTGCTTCATGTCCTTGTTCCTGACTTGAAAGTGAATAAAAAAATCGATACACATACACCAAAACCATTGTGTACAAAATATACTAAACTGTTTTAGCGTAACACCGAAGACATCAATAGAATGTCTAGAACTTAAACTGATGTAAAAGAAGAGGCTGAACGTTTATAAATACATTTTACACTGTGATACCTGAATAAATCGTATTTTAGACTAATTGTTTGAAACGTTCTTTTTTCTTTTTTTTCTGTAATCTATGTCTTCAAAAAAAATACCCAGTAAACCACAAAGTAGGTTTATTGAACATTTTGATATGATGACCCCTAATAAATTACTGAATACAATAATTGCCGAGGAAAAAGAACAACATGATAGTCGTAACAGTGACACCTGTAAACAAGCAAAAAAGCCAACTCCCTTATATGCTTTATCTCAAGGTAGTTTTAGCTCTGCTGAAAGACCAGTCTTGTACTCGCTCGCATCACCCACATCACCTACACCACCAGCGCTACTTGAAACTCGCCTTAGCCATGATATTTCGAACACAACAATTACAGGGCCCATCATGGATACTGTTAAAATAACTGGAAACAGAAGTTCCTTAACTAAAACTCAAAAGGAGCATGACGAGCATCATCAAGGCACCACACCAGCATCAATAAAACTAAGAAGCTTAAACAGGGCTGACATCATAATCAAACGCTATGAATCATGGAACAAGCTTATTATTTTGATACAGTCTTGGATTAATGAGATATCAAGACTTAGTATTCAATCAGAAAAATCATACAAGACACTTTTACAAAATGATAGATTTTCTAACCTCAAAGGCAATAGCGTCGAGGCTGCAAATAGCATTCACGCCGCTATGCATGGTTTCACAATGGACTTGGCATCACAAGAGCATAAATTTGGACGACTCCTACAAGACGAACAACTACCCGTACTAGAAAAATTCAAGAAAGAATGCCATATCATCATTAAAAGTTTAAAAAACAGACTAGACTTAGGGTTAGAGGAATTTTTAAAACGCGCAGAACTTACGGCTAGTTTAATATCACAGTTAAACAAGACTTGTAAAGAAGCACGTCGTACAATTGAAAAAGGATCTCAGGTGATAAATGATCCTTGGCTAGTCAATTTATGTAAAGTTAGTTTTTTCTGTAGTGTGAACATTTTAGTAATTAATGGCATATGAATACAGACTTATTGAGGCAATTAAAAAAAGAGGTAGACGAAGAAAATAGACTTAGAAAACTAATGATACCAATACAGCAAGAGATGCAAGAATTTGAAACTCGCTTACTAAAAGCTGTGGAAAATGCGTTGAAAGTATGTTTTAACAAACCAGGAGTGTTGAACGATGACCAACTTGGTTTTATTCAATCCTACTTGAACCAGGTAACAACAAATAATTGGGACGAGTTTGTTGCGATGAATAAGAAGGACATCGTTAATGAAAACCAGCCACTTAAACATTATTTACATATTAATTACGCATGTAAAAACGACCCACTCGTCATGACTATTCGTAAAGGTCAGCTAGAACGTAGGTCTGGTGTTTTGAATAAGTATTCAACGAGATTTTTTGTTCTCACTGCATGTATGTATAGCTTTCTGTATTGTGAGAAGAATATTGACATTTTGTCTTTAGCTGGATTTTTACATCAATTTAAACTGAACGACAAAATATCCCCCGAGCAATCACTTTATTTGCCTAGATCCACAGTATCACAATTGAAGGATGACCAGAGTAATGCCTTTGAAATACAACGCTCAGGATCTGTATTACAACGTGACAAGTCATATGTGTTTCGTGCTTTTAGCCCTGAAGAAATAGGAATTTGGTGTAAATTAATTTCTGACATAGCAGCATCGACCCCACCACCAATACAGCAAATATCTACGGCTAGCCTCAGTATCGTTTCGCAGAGAATTAGTTTTGAAAACACCCCTCCATTATCTCCTATCAGTGTGCATGAACACCGTAGAAGTATGTCTGATACTTTATGTGATAGTTTGCCAATGAAATCAAAGGTTTATTCACCACAATTAAACATTGACTAGAAATTTCGTCTATTAAAATAAAAAAATAGTTTCCATTTACACTCTAAGGTGTCATCACGAAAACTAGCCTTGCTAAAGAAAATATATGAGCGTTTTCTTCAAAAGCCTAAAAATCCTACAATATACGTAAGTTCAAGGTAGGAAAAAATTCAAATGACAAGCATATACTTTAAAGATGTGGCATTTTGGTTGCAGTTTAAGTTCAATAAATGATTATTTATTCGAGGGCGTTTTTGGTTCTAAAGTTGAGCATCTCTGCACATTTTAAACCTAGCTGATAGAACCACAAGGTATAAGCAAGCGATTCATATTGCCACCAAGCCCTAAACAGCTGTTTGAACAGACTCAAGCTAAACCCAACGGTTCTAATTCTATTCGTAATATATTTTTTGGTATCCAGCCAAACAGCCTTGGAACAATACGAGCCCATAATAACGTAGGTGATATGATCATCCGGGACCACATTAAGCTTCTCATCGACATGACGTAAAAGGTCATTCGTCTTGAGTAAAAGTAATACGGTACGTGGTAATTTTCCAAGAATATCCGCGACTTCAGAAATATATTCCATAGCCCCAGTTGATATTCTACCTACTTCTGCGGTCTCTCTTACCGAATTCAGATCTGAATTTTCAATCGTCTCCCATTCACGACCGGTAAGCATACAAGCAAAGATCTGATATAAATCCGTGCCACCAACACGGTGAGCGTACTTTCGAATTTTTTCTTCGTCTCCTTTGATCAATGATGTCCATAAATGTGCATAGTCAGATCGAAGATCTTCGGATAGTTCTCTGTAAAGTCCGTGATCAAGTAATACCAGATCAAAGTTGTATTTCGAGTGTTTAGGGTCTTTGGCAGGTCGAATAAAGACATTTCCTGGATCTATAACACAATTATAAACAAATGAGCACATACAATAAAATAGACTTACGAGGATCACAATGAACAAATCTACAGATATATAAATGGTAAATGTCAAATTGTTAGACAAATCACGTTACTTACCCGTGTAAGAATATCATTTCTGAAAATACTCTAGTCAACTCTGTTGAGACTTCTCTCGAGTCAATGTTGTGTTTCTTCATGTATTCCAAATCATCCACTCTTTTTCCATTAATAACTATAGTTTACATAAATAAAATAAAATAAAAAATAGAAGTAAAAACATACATTCCATGCACATAATTCTTCTTTTGGCCCAAACAACTCTTGGAATCACAAGTGCAGTATCATGATTTGTTTGAAAGTTGGCCTCTACTTTTCTTGCGTTTTTAGTTTCATGAACAAAATCAAGTTCCTTGGGAATTGACTCTCTCATTTCCTCTGCAAACCACTCAAAACCAAAATCTGGGAAAATTCGCTTAATGATTTCGAACATAAAAGACACTGTGTCCATGTCAATTTGACAGTAGTTGTCTAAATTGGGATGCTGGATTTTAACTGCAACCCAGCTATCCTCATCCATGATCCAATCGTGCAGTGATGTATCTTTCAATCTGGCTCGATGGACTTGTGCTAATGAGGCTACGCCAATTGGTTTCCAATCGAATTCCTCAAATATATCCTCTACAGGCAATCCATAATCAGTGATAAATAATTGCTGAATATCTTCAGGCGAGGTAGGATCGCATCTATCTTGTAAAACACGCATAGTTTGGCACCATTCGTTCGGTAAGAGATATTGCATCACCGATACATGTTGACCTAACTTGACATAAACACCTCCCAGCCTTTGAACCGCTACAAGTGTTCTTTCCGCACACCGTTGATGACAGGCCTTTTTGGCTTGTTCATAGGCTTCGTTCGTAATATAATCTTTGGAAAGCGTGCGCTGATAATCAAGGGCTATTTTAAACCCTACAACACCTGCTACGCTACAACGCTCTAGTGCGTCTACAACGTGACAAAACTGATTGTTCGTCTTATACAAGATGGTACCTCCTAACCCAATGGTGACAGTGGTTCCTAAACTGACCATGGCAGCACCTTTCACGATTCGGCCTATAATACTCCTGTTTTGTATTGGGGTCACAGTCGTATATTTTCTTCGTACAAAAACCCCCCAAGGCTTATGCAGCACATGTGAGCGATGTAAGAAACCGTAATTCATTCAATTGATTAGTCTGACAAGGAGTTCTTGAAAAAAATAATTATAAATTCGACAAATTAAGTTCTAATATGATTGGATTGGATTCACAGTCAGTGATATCATTGTAGGGTCTCACACACAAAGGGGGGGGGGGGACAAGTAATTAAACAGACAAAAAAAAAAGCGGGCTTAATTCTTAACCGGATTATTTGCCGTGTTAATGATGCTAAACGATACACATCCTATGATAGCAATTTGTTCGTTTCGGGAAATAATAAACAAGGAATTGAAATAATGAACAATAGTCCCCACTGGGTCTTGTTATTGAAATTTCTCAATATAAATAGTTCCTTAAGCATTTAGTCAATATTTGTTCCATTCTCTTCTTCTTTAGAATGATTGTAAATATATTTTATCTTTGTTGCTTTATTTTTCTCGTTCATGGTCTGATTGAACAAACGAAACCAATTTATGGCAGTCATCAATTGATTACTTACGTGGTAGATTGGGTAAAAAAAAAAAAGCAAAAACCCATTTACAAATAAGGCTGATATGTGCATAATTAGGATATACCAAAATCCATTCCTTGGGATAAGTTGGATCATATAGCTTATGCCTTTGCCGTTCCAGAAAAGAATGGTACATTGACTATGTTCGATAAAACACAGCTAAAGAACAGTAAGTTTATACTCTCATTTAACCTATCAAGACTAACCGGAACAAAAAAGTTGTCAGTCAGGCAAATGATAACGGAAAAGGTGTCAGTCTTGCCATAGGAGGGTAAAACTAAGATTGTTATGGCTGACTACAGGATCTAATATTTTTTTTAACAGCTGGACGGGTTCATTGTACTTCAGCTCTCTAGTAAGAACCTCCCAAACTCGTCAAAAATTTGCAAATATTTTAGTGGAAGCTGTTGATGATTATAAACTGAATGGTCTTAACATTGACTGGGGTAAAGACAGAGGGGTTTGTTATACTTTACTTACACTCTAACCCTATTTCTAGAATACCCCAATGATCCTAGCGGAATATCTTGTAATAGAAGGTAACTTTGACTCTTTTTTTTTAACCCAGTGTACTTTGCAACTAAGTGCAGAACGTAGACATCCAGATGACACCGCCAACTTTCTAGAACTTATTCAACTCCTCCGCCAAATGCTGGAAGATAAATACCCTCACGAACATAAACTTTTAACAGCAGCAGTGAGTGCGTATGTCTTTCTGGATGAGAATCGTAATGCCACAAAAACCCTTGACCCTGCATGGGCTAAATCCATGGATGGCTTTTATATCATGGTAAGAAAAGAAAGATATTATCCAGTAAGACATTGCTGATAGAACAATTAGGCGTATGATATCAATGGTGTTTGGAGTAACACCACTTCATCGAACGCCCCTCTTCATATGGGCGAGACAGGTCAACATGTGAGTGCTGTCACATCGATCCGTGACTGGATAAATGCTGGTATCCCTTCTGAGCGTATATACCTAGGTGTACCGTTTTATGGTTATACTCACAAGACGTCCAAAGCTATCACTGATCAAACGGGTATGAATGTTCCTTGGGATCGGTCTATTAAACAGATCAAAGGTGACAAGTATGATGACTTCTCTACAGACCCTTGTCCTGGTGCCAATGCCTCGTTTTCTGGCGAATACCAATGGAGGTCAATCGCAGAAGTTGGAGCCACAAAGAATGCATCGGACTGGACTGCATATTGGGATAGGAAGACAAGTACACCTTATTCTTTCAACAAACGTACGCAGCAGCTCATCACCTTTGATAACCCAGCCTCACTTAGTATTAAGTCTCAATATGTACGCAAGCACAAATTGGGAGGTATTATGCTCTGGTCACTTGAAATGGATGACAGAAACAATTCTCTTTTGAGCGCAGTCCAAGAAGTGCGAACCTAAAACATTTTTATTTACCAATCCAATAAACTTCACATATTAAATTATCGGATGGTACACGATCGCATTTCCATCCTCTTTTTTCAACCTTTGTAAAGAACTCTCGTTCATCCGGATTACGTTCTTTGTAGGTTAATAAAGCCTTTGCATCTTCATTGTCTAATAACCAATCCAATGTTTCCAGGAGCAAATCGTGCGATGATTGATTGTATAGAACATCGGTTAATAAGACCAAGTTGACGCTTTTATATTCTAATTGTTTTTCAGGTCCCCAAGATAGCTCTCTGACAACCATGTCTAATTTTTTGCTTTCCATGAGGTCGACGTTTTGTTGCATGATTTCTAAGGCATCGGCTAAATCCGTCAAATATACTTTTTTAGGCTTTAATAGTTCTGCTGCATAGATTCCTACAAGACCGGTTCCACTACCTATTATTTTTCATTTAATAATTTGTTTGTTTTTTTTATGTTATTCTACGCAAGTTCTTACCAAGTTCCAAAAAGACATTGAATTTGGGATCGATTTTTTGGTCTGCTAAAAACTGGCACATACCAAGACCGCAATCCCTACGAACTCTTGAGTATACATATTACATGCGTCATACACATAGGAAAACTTACCAAACATGTCTGGCTATGCTTTGCACTGCGTCCTCGCGAATATGTACCACTTGATTTTTGCTTACTCTTAATATTCTTTCTGCTTGATCTCCACTCTCAGAATCAAAATGTCTTTGCTTTGTCACGGTAGTTTGCATAGGAACAGACCATGTGGGCAGCACCCAAATAGCAGATGAAAACATGTAGGCGTTTTGCCAGATAGGATGGCTGATTACCGTGGTCCTTGCTCCCGGAGACAAAATCATGCTTAACTGAATAGAGACTGTGGTGCCTACAGACAAAACCTTTCCAGGCAAAGGTTCCACCACCAATTTAGTGACGATACCACCGCCTTGTAGAGGATCATATAGGAGAGGCACATCGGGTGTTAAAGGCAAAGACTTTTCTTGTTGGTAAGGTTTAATCGAGACCTTCTTTTTGTTTCCTTTAGGATCGGCATTCATGATTCTTAAACCGAGTTGAGGACATCCTTGTAAGCTACAAGTCACGGGCACTGGCTCCCAGAAAGCTTGATCGCCAAGATCACTTTCGATTGTCCATACGATGGTGAAGTGTTGCCCAACATTACAGTCGGTAGGTGGTGGTTTTAAAAAACGAATGTAATAAAGTGGGGCCTTTGTCATTTTATCAGTTTAAAGAACAGGTGCTGTCAGCAAAAAAAAAGTTTGAACCAGTTGCCGCTTAATGTTTTTATGCTCCGGCAAAAGCAGTGAGCTGCATGGCGGTTCTCCCAAGTATTTAAATATGATAACACGCGAGCGAAAGAATGTAGGAGAGGTAGGATAGCTGAACTTCTTTTCTTCCTTCAATAGATAGATCTTTGGGGATATACATTGTACGCTGTAACCACGGATTTTTTCAAGGAATACTTGCAAACCGTGTAATTTAACCTTGCTATGTTGTCTCCACACACGGTTCCCAGACGTAGATTTGGCTAAGGCTCTTAACATTTTTTGTCCTTTTAAATTGATCATTGTTTGTGGTATACTTGGATCTTAACAATAGTTAGTTCACACCATCCTTTTTTTATAAATTGATTTTGGCAAACAAAGCCTTATATAAAATGGAGCTTGTAATTGTGAAAAGATTAGCATTTTTGAATAGACATTACTGTCTGTAAATTACAGGATGCAGCTGGAAAAATGTACGGCAATTAGAAAAGTCTAAATGATCCAAACGTTCTTCTCGGGTTGGAACATGGTAAGCTGTCGTCCATAGTCATATCGATAATGTTGTAGTAAAATAAACTCTGCTTGTGATTAATATGTTTATATACCACGGTTTCTTTCCAGCGTTTTATTGAATAATCTGCACTTATTTGTAGTTGTTATTATTTTTGTATTCGTAGGCAATCTCCTCAAACAGAAGAAAGTCATCCTCTGTATCAACAGCATTTTCTTCAACTAATAGGTTTAAACTTTCATGGATCATACGGAGTATACTATTGTAGAAATTAATTTTTTTTAGACAACAGTGTCGATGCAGATCAAAAAGTGTGTTGATTACAGGTAGCTAGGTATAGGCAATTTGAGTTATGGGTGGATATTGGATTAATTAAGGAGAAATATCATCCAGCTGTAACATTTAAGCCACTGTCATACAAAAATAAAATAAGCAAAAATGTAACATTATTCATTCTCTTTTTCTCGACAACATGCCTGAAATTGCAGAAGTATGAATGACATATTGTTTATAGAATAAAGCAACCAATATTCAATGTAGGTTGAACGTGCTAGACTACGCATTCACAGACAATGCCTCAACCTTGAGATAATACACGTTCAAACGGTAAGTATTGACGGCTATAGTAAAAGACAAAATAGCCTAATAAAGAGACTCGTACAGCAACCAGACACTCTCGTCTTTAAAGATATCGATCCTGATGAATTCTCACAAAAAGTACTAGGCAGGATATTGGTAGACACAAAGAGGTGGGGAAAATACTTTGTTCTTTGTATGTCCTTTTTGCACGTATTCATAAAAGAGTCGCTGATTAATAATTCCAAAGTATTTGATAAAGGACCAAGTATGGTAGCACACTTTGGTATGACTGGTGGTATTAGGGTAAGCAAATCAAATGAACGGACCTTACAATGACTATAACATGTCCGATTTAGTTTCAGCACGAAGAAAAGACAGAAGACTGGCCACCTAAATTTTGGAAATTGCTAATCACATTCCAAGATCCAAACGACAAAGATAAAACAATACAGTTTGCCTTTAAAGATCCTAGAAGGTTAGCACGATTAAGACTAGTTGAGGGCAGAGATCCTTTGCTTGAAGACCCTATAAAGAAGCTGGGATTTGATCCTGTGTTGAGTTTACCACCTGCTGATATTTTTTACCAGCTAGTGCTTAGACGCGCTGTTCCAGTCAAAGCACTCTTGTTGGATCAATCATTTTCAGCAGGTGTAGGAAATTGGGTCGCAGATGAAGTACTATATCAAGCCCATATTCATCCAGCTCAATATACTAATACTTTGACAAAAGATGAATTGGTTGCTCTCTACGAAAAATTGAAGTTTGTATGCGAAACGGCCGTTAAAAAGGAAGCTGATGAGTCTAAATTTCCCGAGGATTGGTTGATGACATACAGATGGAACAAAGGTAAAAAAACGGGTCAAAAACTTCCTAACGGTCTTTCGCTCAAATTCGAAACTGTCGGTGGTAGAACTTCTGCCTTTGCGCCTTTTAGACAGATACTACGAAAATCTGCAATCAAGAAAAGGGCCATCGTCAAAAAAGCAGCAGCAGCAAAACAAGATATTCCTGCCAAACTAGAAGCTACTGTAAAACAGGAAACTGCTGTGAAACAGGAAGATTTAAAACTTCATCTTCGTAGATCACCCAGATCACTCACGTACAAATAATAAAAGTCTTTGTCAATTACTTTTTGCCGTGTTACCGAGATACACAATCATTTACTTTGAGAATAAGGAAAACGTCAAAACTTTATTTATTTTTACAGTGACGAATTTAAAGTTTTTTGAATTTTCTCAAACCGGATTCGACAGCAGCGGCAGCCCATTCTTCGGCATGGTGGAAACCATCTTCAGTGGTGGATCTAGCAATAGCTTGTTCATCATTGTAACAAGTCAAGACACCAAACATGACTGGAACACCAGTATCTAATTGGACCTTCATGATACCGTGGGTGACAGCGTCACAGATATATTCAAAATGAGCAGTTCCGCCCTTAATAACAAGACCAATACAGATAACAGCATCAAAAGGACCAGTTTTTCTATCTGTTTTCTTAGCATTTCCCAGAGCGGGAGAACCAAGTAAATCATTGGCAGTCTCAGAAGCTTGAGATTGAGAAAGTTCGATTAATTGCTTGGCAGCCATAGGAAGTTCATAGGCACCAGATACAGTGTCCTATGTAAATAATTAATGAGACACATTGTCGTTACAATGAATATGAAGACTTACGGTATAGACATTTTCGGGTAAAACATTGTATCTTTCAATTAAAGTGTCGTGAACTTTCTTGTAAAGTTGGTCAACGAGAGCAAAATTCCAACGTGTATGAACAATAGCAATACGGAGACCGGAGCCGTTAAGCTTAACCTTGGGAGGTGCAACACCCTTTTCGAAAGTTTGTTCGCTCATTATAAAGATGACAAATATATTAAAAAACAAAAAAAGTAAAATAGAACGCGGCGGGTTAGATCATTATAAATCTGTGACTTAAAAAGTATATGTCGTCACATATTTTTATTGTCGCTCAAAAGTTCTTGAAATATGAGCAATTTCTTCTTTTCCAGGTATAGTTGACTTTTGGCATATTCCTTTACGGCTCTCAGCATGTCTTTTTTAACATTGAGTTTATAATTGTCTTCGATATCGTTTCTTAAATTTGCATCTACTCTATCAAACCTGTCTTTATTTGCATTTTGATTAATCCGAGCCTGAAAAAATTCAAATTAGTTGTGGAGGGTGAGTCTAAACCTAATCAGTTACTTACACTTTCTAGAATAGCAATAGCCTCACTTGCTTGATGCCGATCAATGCTGGTGGAAGACTTTAGCCTTTCGACACTTTTTAAACTAGATTCTGTTGTTTTTCTACTAGTCAAGTATTCAGATAGTGCGTTCAATCTTCTTTGCATTGCATTCTATTAGTAAGATTATACAGGTTAGTAAAAGATTTGCATGATTTTTGTGTACTGTTGATTATTCTTTTACCTGAGTAGAAATACAATTTTTTGTCTGGTATAATATTTCATCGCCCATTGTTTCGCTAAGTGCTATTGCTTGGAATCTCTGTAAATCAAACAATTGTTGGTATCCTTTCGCGACTGACTTGTATAACCTAAAAAATCTACAGTTAGGTAAATGTTGGTGTAACCAATTCTATAAATAAATTACATAAATAAACCGGCATTTCGTTCAATACCGCCATAAGAAACCCAAGAAGAAGATACGTTCATCCAGCAATGAGCCATTTCTAAATAATAGATTAATAAAGGAATTTGCACAATAAAGCGATAAAACAATACATACCATTATTTTCACTGACCAGCTTTTCCAGTCTTGTGATTATATGATTTAAATCATTTGAAAATGTCGTTAACTCCTTCATACAATATCCAAATTCAGGTTCCATATCTTCTTCGGATACGTTAATTAAGAGCTGTTTATTTCTGGATTTCGAGTTATTTAGTGTAGGTCTAAACTGTATAAACATGAATATAATAAACACACATCATACAAATGAATTTTACCTTGGCCACCTCACTCTCGACAAACTCTCTTAATCCTTCACTATCCTGTACCCTTTCGTGTTCAGACACCCTATCCAGCCAGTCTTGGATTTTACTCTCTACTAGCCCTGCATCCACTTTTTCGCTGGCGTTTTCGTTGGGAAGTTTGATACTTAACCACCACTGCCTTCCGACCAGTTTCCCTTCTTTGTCTAAACGGGGTGTAGGGCAAGTTGGTAAAGCTGGTATTAATACATCATCCAATGTTGAAGCTAAATGATCATGTAATTTCGACAATTCCGAATAATATCTTGGAAAACGTTTCTGCTTTTGCTTGTACTTGGTTAAGGTAGTCTAAAGAACTATGTTTAGTTTAAACTGGTTTATGCTTTTATTTGTTATACTAGAATTACTTTGACTTCTATCCAAAATACGGGATCTTTTCTCTTGTAATCTACATTAGTTACTTGTAATTGTATTCGAGAAGGCATATGTATGGAAACGGGTCTTGTTGAAATGAGAAGTAAAAGAAAAAGAAAGTTATGTGTGTATTATATGAGAGTGTTTCAATTTTCACCACAGTGAAAATCAGTCACAGAGTCACACTTGCTTCCTAAATCAAAATAAGTGTGTGCTTTTTCCAAACAGGATCTGTTCCGATACTTGATAGGTACAAAAAAAGGATCAGTTCCGATATTTGGGCTTCTACAGTGCTTACTGTATTTCAACCTAAATGTGGCAG
This sequence comes from Mucor piriformis, assembly GCA_943193625.1. Lineage (NCBI taxonomy): Eukaryota > Fungi > Mucoromycota > Mucoromycetes > Mucorales > Mucoraceae > Mucor > Mucor piriformis. The sequence continues at coordinate 906,587 of OW971868.1, read as the reverse complement.
TTGGACGCGGACAACATTTGAAATCGCGCAAATGTGTAGCGTCAAACGTGCTTTTCTCATTATTAAAGCTTGCTAAATTATAAACACTATTTAAAAGGCAGGAATGTGTATATGGTGGTAGCTTAACATTATTTATAGATATAACAATATAAACAAATTGATTACAAAGACAATGAAACATCGTAACCTGATGCAAACCAGTTTTAATTTGTCACTTAATTTTATTATAAAGTCAAAAAAGTCGCGCTATATTCTTCAAAGAAGAATAGAGGAGGTACCACATAAAGGTAAAATATCAATGGCTTTTTTTTTCTTATTAAAATGTAAAATATATAAATCGTTAAATAGAAAATCAAAGTGCTGATAGAAATGTTGATATGATTATATATATGCAGCGTATAACATGTTAATCACAAAACCCACTTCGAAAAAAAAATAAGAGGTTGGAGTGATTCTACAACTTACTTACGCTTCCTAACCTACAACATCTTTAACCTGTCAGAGAATGACATTATCAATTTGAGGTCTCCACTAATAACTCTCAGATCTCCCAGTTAGTGACAATATCCACATCAAAAGCTTTCTCAATAAAACAAAACAAATATACGCCTTGCAAAGTGTAATGGATGTTGGATATACTGGAGCTCTTATACAGGTCAAAAATCGAGTTAAAGTTCTTTTGAATTTCCGACGTTTATTTTCTGTAAATGTTCAGCAAAACCGACAAAGATGTAGGGAGCTAGTTCCTCATGCAATACAAGCGATAAGATATAGAAAGATATTTTAGGTCAGGATGAACTTCTCAAGTAAAACAGGAGGCTATAGTTTCTCTGAAGAATAATGCTGTGGCTTTGTTTAAATTTTTGCCAATCCATCTATTGCAAAACCTTACGTTTCTCCTGTTCATATTAAAATAAATATATGCACCTTATGCAGCTGATCACATTAAAAGTTAGAACGGAAACAAACTTTCGGATACAAATCGTACGACTTGAAAGTCATATTGGTTAAATACGACCCGTCTACGTATCTGATATTACTAATTGTATTGACTAAAAGACTTTGTTTAGAAGATAAAATATCTTACGAGCAAGACTGACCGAAATTTAATTACCAACAAAAACCGATCGAGCAAGTGGTATCAATCAAGCTTTATTTTGTAATGTTGTGTGACCATATTATTAAGCTCCAGTCTCACAATGGAGCAGGGGCTAAATTTGGCAATCTTCAGTAACATCAGCAAAGGTCACACAATCTCGAGGCATGCTTTTTGTAACAATGTGATCAAACAGAAAAAGAATCTTGGTTTTTTTTTTGTAAGTGGATCTTTATAAGCTACTTAAATCTAATATTTACATTTAACTTATATTTACAAAGTTTTATCCTATATGTTTGCAATTTCGAGAAATAAGACAGCGGCTTTTATATAAATAAAATGATTTAAAGCAGATGTCTGGTGTCTTATATCTAACAATACAGCCATTTAAACTATGGTAAATAAATTAACCGTATGCCATAACGCTATTTATGACTGTGCCCTTTTAACCCAGATTAGAGAAGAGGCTGTGAACTATTACATGGGACACTATAACATTTGATTATTAAACCATTGTTTTTTTTAAACGCAAAAAACTACAGAAATCATGAAAAATTTAAAGCGGTACATAGGCAATGCAAACCTTAAAAATAACATAATTTAAGTGCATTTTTTTCTAAAGTACACATCTACCCTCTTTTATCAAATATGACAGCCTGTTGTTATACACATATAATACCGAACTTTTTTTTGACATACCAAGTTTAGTGATAGACTATATTAGGAATCAATCGAAAATGCCATCTATTTACAATTTGAAAGATGCTCGGTGTTCGGAAATGTTCCATCGCTGAATGCCATATTATTAAGGCAAAATGGTGCACCTACAGACACTAACCACATGTTGTATTCATGTGTAACATCCATTTTCTCCGAAATCGGATCAGAACTCCATATAATGTAAATATTCAGTTACTTGTGACTCCATGGCATCGATGTAAATAGTTGATTTGTCATTCTTTTCTATCACAAGAATTAAACTCTCGATCAATTAGATAGCTAGTTTTTTCATCAACCGAAAAACTACTGCCCTATCCTGGTCACACTTATGCTGGTTTCTAGGACTACAGGTAAAATTTTTTAATTCTGTAAAAAACCGCCCGGCGGTTATGGCCCAATTCTTGAACGAATACTGACGGTTGTTGTCGAACTATACGAAAAAAATAATTAATTACCAACCGTTCGGTTTACCACTGCCATAGCCCGATTTTTATAGGCTTGGTTGTATTATATATAGGTGATAGGCAAGGCACAAATCTACTAACGAGATACACTCCCAAGAAAGGTTTAGTTGTGTGATCTGCTTCTCATAACTTTCCAGACATACTTAGACAATATACATTGTGGCGACATAAGATCATCATATGCGTAAAAGAAAAGCACACACCTGTAATAAATAAAACTAAGAAAAATCAAGCTGGATTATGAATCCCGGGCATAATTGTACATAAAAATTTGAGGTAAGTCTGGTATATTCATAGATTCAGGTTTCTTTGTTGCTTCGGGTAATTACATGCATCCTCATCACACAATAAATTTTTAACAAAGGGCCTCTGACTATGAAAATGTCCAATCAAAAGTCTTAAAACACCATAAATAGAGTATTTTATTGGGCACAGCTAAAATTCTATTTCAAACAGGTCCAGGATCCTAAAAAGAAGACTACAAAGCAGTACACACCGACAGCAGTTTCTTATCATTATATTTAAAAAAATGATGTGTGCAAATACTGGCCGAGCTACTAGTAGAAAATTAAATTAAGCACAACGTGAGCTTTTGACAGGCACCATTGACCTTCTATTAATGCTGGAAGCAAAGCGTACAACAATACATCATTGAATCTCGGCTATATCTCCCAAGAACTGAAATAGCGCCTTATATTTTTGTCTCCAACAAAAAGATTTTCTCATCACAGGTAGGTATCTGCTAGAAGGTTTTTATTTTATTTTTTGTAAGGAGGAGAGCGCAAGCAAAACTCCTCTTGTTTTAAAGCCCTCTTAATGTCACAATGAGGGGAGAATAAGACTGGTATATTTACATGGAAGGAGGCTGGGAAACGTCGTTTTACTATGTCGTACGAGCGATTTAAAACAAGTGTGCTACGCTAAAATTTGGAGAATATATTAGTTAAATCGCTGCATCATATAGCGGATAGCGAGCGTTTTTACATTACTACTACATGTTAACAAGTGTAGGCAGAGGAGAACGAGTTTATATATAGTTTAGCTTTGTATCTGCATATGTAGGAAGCCTTATTTGTATAAGTCCTTCGAGCAGACAGGCAATCCTATCATCATTTTTTTTTGATATTTAAATCAACTCTTTTATGCGTTGCCATATAAAGACCAATTGTTATGAATACGTCAAAAGTTTATAATCAAATCGGGTCGTATCAGATCACATGAATTTTATTTTGGATTCAATGAAAAGGCGGGATTACTCCGATTTATAGATAGCTCCATGTTGCATTGAATTAGGGAAGTATCAGAAGCGCTAATTGTCGATGCGACCCAAGAAAATAGATACATAGAGCTAATTTAAATCTTACAATATTTCTAGTAGAAGCGATGACTAGCTTAGTCTATTCTACCCTTAATATTCTATAAAAGAGACCAGGGATTAGTACCAAATGCAAACTTGCAGGCCTTCTGTGTGTCTACTATGTGTGACTTAGAATACCCACCGCTTAAATTGGGTGCATTCCCTATTTATTTTTTAATCTCTTTTTCTTCATGTCAGAACATTCCATTGTACAAATCACACTTAACTCTAGCGAAGGAAAAGCCACTACCAGGGATTATGTCAGACCACAACACCATTATCCCTTGCTGGATGAACCTATTCCTTGTTTAACTACCAAGCAGCAGGTGAGAGAACATTCATATAGCACAGAAAAAAAAAGTGTATTAAATAATATATGCAGCCTCATACAACCGACGAAATGACCTCTAAGTCTTGTATTGTAGAAGAGCAAGTATTGAGATACATAGCACATGACAATTCAACGTCTGACAAGCAACAGCAAATAATTCAAACAATACAGCAGCTCCCATTGTTAGCCAAAGAGTTCGAGAACTTGTCACCCCAAATGCAGACCAATACTTTATTTCGCTTATTGAAGAGGTCTAATTCGACCACACTTCAGTTTGTCAATTCCATGATTATGCCAATATTGAAACGAGATTTCATTGCATCTTTGCCGCACGAGTTAAAGCTTCAAGTTATTGGTCATCTTGATATAAATACACTTTGTACAGCTTCCCGCGTAAGCAAAAAATGGCGAGCTCTCATTGAAGGCGATAAAAATACATGGCATCGATTGTTAAAAAAAGATGGGTTCGAAATATTACCACCTTCTAGCAAAATGTCCTTTAAAGAATATTATAAGAGACAATATACCCTAAAGTCCAACTGGAAGAAAGGAAGGTTTAAAAGAATCGAGTTTGAAGGACATAAGGAATACATTGTTACTTGCTTACAATTCGATGAAGAAAAGATTGTTTCAGGAGCAACCGATTCAATGATTAATATTTACAATACCAACGATCCAGCTGGACCCATGGAGCAATTGCAAGGTCATCTTGGTGGTGTTTGGGCTTTACAGTATGTAGGGAATACGCTTGTGAGTGGTTCTATTGATAGGACGGTTCGAGTCTGGAATATCGAAAAGAGGAGATGCACACATATATTTAAAGGCCATACGTCGACAGTGCGATGTTTACAAATAGTTGAACCTGTCATGATAAATGGTAGACTTGAACCAAGTCAGCCTCTTATCGTCACCGGTTCAAGAGATTTTTCAATCAGAGTATGGAATCTACCCAATGTAGATGAACAAAGCCATGAGAGTGAACCGTATGTAGGTGAAGGATCCAATCCATGGTTTAAATTTTTACTGGTCGGCCACACAAACTCAGTTAGATCCATTGCGGCTCATGGAAATACCTTGGTCAGCGGAAGTTATGATAATACGGTGGCTGTTTGGAATTTGGAAACAGGTAGAATGTTGCATCGCATGGAGGGACATACAAGTAACGTATATGCTGTGGTCATTGATCCAATAAGACAGCAATGCATGAGCGGAAGTATGGATAGCACCGTGTATGTTTGGGATATAATAACTGGTGAATGTTTACATAAGTTAGATGGTCATTCCATATTAGTCGGTTTGTTAGGGTTGACACCCAATCATCTTGTTTCTGCTGCTGCCGATAAAACACTACGTGTATGGAATCCTGATACAGGTGTATGTGAACACGTTCTGGCCGGAAAAAACGGGCACGATGGTGCTATTACTTGTTTCAAACATGACGACGAAAAAGTCATTTCTGGGTCTGAAGGAGGACTAAAAATGTGGGATATCAAAACTGGAAGACATTTATATGATTTAGTGACTGATGTGAAGGGTGTTTGGTGGGTCACTTTTGATAAAAGAAGATGCATTGTTGCCATAAGAGAGTGAGTAGGATTTTTCTTATATGTGTGTTGCCACAAAATTAACTAACCATCTCTTCTGTTTTTTTTTTTTGAAAAGCCACGAAGAGACTTCTTTTCAAATGCTCGACTTTGGTGTATGCAATTCAGAATTGTAAAATTAAATATACCTTGCATCAAAGATTGTTTTTTATAATAAACTTGGCTCAACATTCGCACAAAAATTACTTTGTTAGGTTTCAAAACCCTTTCATATGACAGAGTATACCCCCACAAGGACCAATGAGTATGATTCTGTAAAAATAGCCTGTTGCGTGAGATTACAAAATACCAGCAGATTATTTTTTGTACATGCTGACACATTTACACATTTTGTAGACATTGAATGCCAGCCGTACAACACAGTGATTGGATGGATGTCGCGCGAATAAATAGCACGCTTTTTTTCTCATTACTGCTGCCTTTTTAACAAAAATGCAAAAAGAATTATTATCTGGGGCACTAGCTATCTTGCTTGCTCATTACATGTACAAACAAAAGCAAGGACAGGAACGTAAAAACAAATTGGATCCCAAAGATGAAAGAGTGGTAATAGTTGGGTGTTCTTCAGGGATCGGTAAAGACTGTGCTCTTAAGTATGCTTCACGAGGAGCAAAGCTTGTATTGTTTGCTAGAAGAGAGGAATTATTAAAACAAGTTGCTAAAGAGTGTGAAGAAGCGGGATCGTCCCATGTTGAATACATTGCTGGCGATGTCACCAAAGAAAGCGATTTGAAAAAACTGTCTGATTTGGCTTCAGAAAAATTACAAGGTGCCGATACAGTGATTTATTGTGCTGGCATGATATCAGTTCGACCCTTTTTAGAATCTTGTGGTATCACTATTAAGCCTGGTAATATTGTTGAAATTAATCAAGAGAAGAATGAAGCAGTGGATTCAGCTTTGTCTCATATTACAACCATCAATTATTTTGCAGCTATCTGGGCAGCCAAATTGTTTCTACCATTGCTGATCTCCAGCTCTATTTCACCCAACTATATTGTTATTTCATCTATGGCAGGAAAGGTTGGAGCACCAACGCGTGCGCTGTATGCTGGGTCTAAACATGCGATACATGGATTTTTCGATTCTATTAGAGTTGAATTAAAGCCTTTAAATGTGCATATTGGATTGATTTGCCCTGGGACAGTAGATACAGAGCTTCGCCATTCTGCAGTGGATAAATCTCTTGGAGACGGGACAATAGCAGGATCGAAAAAGAATAAATTATCACCCAGTCAAGTGGCGGATAGAATTATATTAGCATCGGATAGCCGAGAAAGAGAAGTGTATATTCCTTCATGGTTTGGATATGTTGCTATCTGGGCAAAATTGATCGCTAGTCCTATAGTTGATTGGGCAGCAGCAAGAAAGTATAAAATATAATAAAGAAACGATCCACCCCTTATTTTTTTTTAACTTCTCCTATTCGGATCGTATAACAACATGTTCTTCTTCTCAATTCTGTTCTTCTTCCCTCTTTTATATATTCTTTATACGTATAAAAATGCGCCTTGTTTATTTATTACTACTATTACAATTAACCCATCAGATATACGGCCAACAAAAAACAACTACAATTTATAATACATCATTTAACAATATAACAACGACAATCATAATTAATGAGAATAGCCGCACAACTATCGCTATACCCACAGCTACAATAACTGTTTCAACAACATTAAATGCCAGTACGACGACGGGGCTTAATAACACCAGTACATCATTGCAATTTTTTTCGCCTTCACCTACCTCTTTTGTTTTTACACATTTTCCCGCATTTCCGATCCACACCGGTTCAAGTTCATCCATCATGTCGAGCGCAAGACCTTCTCAATCCGCCCCGTTTCCAGATGATACGATTGGAAAATACGGCCGATTACACATATCAAATGCATCGCATGTTGTTCCCTTGTTCTTTTATCAAATCATGATTTCATGTTTAATTTTTTACTTTTTATAATATACGCAAAGTCAAACAAAATTATCTTTTTTAATGCATAACAAGAATAATAAGGAGTTACTATTATTAGACTAGGAGGGATTTAAAATATACCATGGGAAGGGGGGGGGGTAGGTAGGTAGGTTAAAACCTGTCAAGTGAGTGAAGGATGAAGACTTTCTTTGTAGCATTTTAGCTTGATTAATTCATGTAATATAAAATGCAGTTTCCTATCCCAATTTGTCAATGCTTGCATACTATTTAAACCATGATTAGTGCCAGCAGAGAACTATAAAAAGTTAATTCAGGAACAAGAAAGCTAAAGATAGTATTTGTTGTACCTTTTTATCCAGGGATAACTTCAATTCTCTATGACGGCTCAAATCTCCATTGAGATTTGTAATTTGTGTTTCGAAATCATAATACTGATAATTTAAATCTAATGTACTATTAATCATGCAAGGAGTCGGAGGGTACCAAATAGGCACAGTTTCTGCTGTAAACTCCTTTGTTGTGTTATCCCATTTTGCACCCCAACCATAATCAATGTTACAAACTGCACCTGTCATTGGCCCTTTGCTAATTTTTGCAGCTGTTGTGTTTGCAGCTTCAACCCAAGCCTGTATGGCAAACATGTCTGTAGACTCAAATAGCCATAAACCACCATCTGCTGTCTCCATCCGGAATACATGAGGGCGTTGACCGTTCCAGCCTGGTGGAGGTATTGCACTAGTATAAGTGTGGTTCATTTCCAATTTACCTAAAGGTATTCCCTCCTGATCCGCTTGCCAATCATCAGTCCCTCCTCCATGAGATATTATATCTTGTAATGAGCAAACGGATTGATTCCATAACATCATACTTCTTCTCCTTTTGGCCTTTTGATCATAATTCTGTTGAACGTTTTGCTGTTGTGACACATGAACGGGTCTATGCATAACTAGCTCAGTTCCATTCATAACTAAATAGCAAAGTTGCCATTGTCTATTGCGCGCTCTCTTATCGGTGCTCTCCATGACATGTTTTCGCATCACAAGGCCTTGCTTTAGTTCATTTACAGAGAAGGATAGTTTTATGTCTAATGGATCAATGACAGATTGACCTCTTCTTCTTCGAAAACTCGACTGAGTTTTTCCTGCATCATTTTTAGGTAAAGTTCGGGATCTGTACAGATTAATTGTACTTGTACTTTGAGGCAGCTGCTTTTTTGCTTGATCAATGCTATGAGACTTTACTGCAGAGTACATATCCTACATACGGAAAGCAAATTAAAAAAAAAAGTTTGTTTTCTGTGCATGTGCTCCTTACCTTTAATAAACTCTCAATGTCTCCTAACCAAACTTTCTGTGCTCTAGTTAGACTGGCTTCAAAAGATAAATTCGACTTTAACGCATCTTCCAAAATGATCGATCGTGAAGAGCTGTCAATTCTCTTCATTTGATACAGGGACTCACTGCTGCTTTTACTTTGATGACTGACGTTTGAGGCTCGACGCTTTCTTTGCTTGCTGAAATCCTCCGGCATGATATGAGGAAAGACGAGAGATTGAATGGTTTCCATGGTGTTCTTGACAAAATGGCTTCTTGTCATTTTATTGGCCCAGTCTGAAACTACATGTAGATCGGTGTTTAATAGTAACAAAGAGTAAGCAACCGCATATACAACGTCAATGCAATGTAACAATGTTGTAGGATTACAATTGTAATAACGTTTAGCAAAAGCTTCAATAATTCTGTCCAGTTGCTGTGATTCACCCTTCAAATACAACTTCGAACATAATGTTCGAAATGCCTCGTCTAATCTCTGAGTTGAAAAGTCGAAATTATTCATGTAGAGATATAATACGTTTGCTCTTGATTCTGGTCTATACATGTGTTTTAGTATTGGGTTTGACAGAATTTAGAGACGTACGACTTACTTTGAGCCAATCCATTGTGCTATTTCATGTTTGGAGCATAATGTTTCATCCTCGTGCCATAATTTTTTTTGGATATCATGGTCAGATTCAATTTTCTCTGAATAGGAAGAAGATGAGGAAGTAGAAGATAAGATGGATTCAATTGAATTGATAGAACAAGCACTAGAAGATAGTGCTCGTTTGTTTGATAAGGGTGTGAATGTGTTGAAAATGGAAGTGTTATTGTTGAATAAACTATTTGTTCTTCTTATTGGGGTATGAAAATCGACAACAGTATAAGTCAAATCCAATGTATGACGATGATAAGATGATGAGACATTTCTCCTGAAATCATCATTTGGTGTTGTTACGATAGTAGGTAAATGATAATTTTTCAGTGATTTTGTGATCATTACTTTCTTTTTTGATGACTGATGTTCTTTTTTATTGTTGTATTTGGAATGCGACGATTGAGAGGGAACCAGAATCTCTGGAGCTGTATTGATTGTGGAAGGGGAAAGGGATTTATTTGTTGTAGTATTAGTACTCGTTGCTGGTGTCTATTAATATATGCATTATTAACATTCTATTAACATTTTTTATTGCATAATATATTTACTTACACCTCTTAATTTCTTGAAGAAGCTTTTTAAAGACTGGTAATCATTAGCAACCATCAGGATTTTTACAATGTAATTTACTCACCTTGGAAACCGGATTAATGTTTTGACGTTTATTGTTGTTATACCGTTTTACTAGTGTTTGATCAATCTTAGGTGACCTAACTAGAGCCGATTTTTCTTCTGGAAAAGAAAAATGTCAAAAAAATAATGCTAAAATAATCAACAATGAATTATTTTCTACCTGTCATTTCATTTTCAAGGCAATCAACCAGTGCAATGCCGTTCAATTTTCTTGAATTGGGTAGACTGTCCATATCAGAAGAAAGAAAGAGAGAAACACAAAGAAAATCATAAAGGGGCGCAAAAAAATCTAATTAATGCTGCTTGATATGTGATTACGTCACAAAACTGTTATCGCTTCTTCAAAGTGAGAGCGCAATTACAGTTTCGGCGGGTGGTGTGTTTAAATGCCTTTGTTGCTTTAACATATCTATTTTTTTTGAAAAAAAAAAAAAAAAAAAAAAAAATTCAAAAAGGTAGTCTGCTTTAATTTTCATCAGTTATCGAGTATTGACTTTTTTTTCAAGCGAAGAAGATTTTTTTTTTCTTCCATTTTTTTCTCTTTACACAAAAAGTCATCAGGCAACCTTTCTACATATATAAAAAAAAAAAAGGTTCAACAATACAAAACGTTCAATGGAGAACTGGGCTTTACGGGAAAACAACGATTCCCCTGTTGGAGTCAACGGTTTTGTAGATAATATGCAACTATTATGGAAACTTCAATCGCTGGAACCTTTACTGTCAACCGATGAGAACGACGCTTCACAATCTACGTTTCCAGATTTCAACCAATCTAACTCGACCTCTGATTTACCTGATGAGGATGATTTAGTTGACAAGTTATTCCGTGAAAGTTTAGCTATGCAACAAGGTTTGTTCCTCACATGATAAAATACTGCACATGGATATTAATCGCCATTTTTCTTCCCCAGATATGAATCCAGATACATCACTCAGCGATAGTCTAATGTTATTATCATCACCACCACCTATGGACATACAGGACGCGCCAATCACCATTAGAAAACGCTCTAGGTCACCTGTAACCGTCGCTGAGCAATCATTACCTGAATCACAACATCACCAGTTTTACTCTTCTTCTCCTATACAGTTACAATCCATTGGACAAAGTAGTAGTAGTCCGCTAATTCAATATAAACAAAAGTCCCCAGTCTTGCCTAAGAAACCTATCGAAGTCATAGACATATCTTCTCCCGAATCATCTGTGGTAAATACAGTCCCTTCTCCACAGCAAAATCTCTATGAACGTCAATTGCATCAACAGCAGCAGTATGAGAGACAGCAGAAGGAGCAGTTCGAGAGGCAGCAAAAGGAGCAATTTGAAAGGCAACAGAAGGAACAATACGAGCGGTTGCAAAAAGAGCGTTATGAGAGACAGCAAAAGGAACAATATGAAAGACAGCAAAAGGAGCAATACGAGAGACAGCAAAAGGAGCAATATGAGAGACAACAAAAGGAACAGTATGAAAGGCAGCAAAAGGAACAATATGAGAAGAGACAAAAAGAGCTTGAAAGACAACAAAAGGAACAATACGAAAGACAGCAAAAGGAACAATACGAAAGACAGCAAAAGGAACAGTATGAAAGACAACAAAAGTTGGCACAAAAAATCCAATATGAGAGACAGCAGGAGCAGATAGAAAGACAAAAGCTCTTGTTGGAAAGACCCAGCAATAATATCATCGCTCAGTTTCCTGCATCTACGTCATCTATATCATCTATATCGTCGCCTACGAAGCAACCATTGAAGGTGACCACACCCACACCAATACAGCGCGTAGTACCCCCACCACCTAGACCTCAGTTACGTTTACATTTTCCAAAAAATACAGAAGCTTTAGACTCGGTCATTTTTGATGATCTTAAGGATCCAATGAAGCCTGATCTGGATGTCAATAATTTGCGTCGATTAACAGTGGCGACATTAAGGACATTGGGGGTTCATGTTTCATATGAAGATTTACCACCTGTTGATATCGAAGAACCTTTAACTACAGATTCACAACAGGTGTTACCAGCTGCAGCAATGCAATTAATTACTACTATGGTTTTAGGTACCTCGGGTGATAAAGACGTATCACAAACATTAGGCTCTCAAATATCCAACGGTGATCTTGTTGCACTGCAAAGAATGATTGTTGCTGGATTACGCAGTAAGAATATTGTGATCCATACCGTATTAACCGACCAACAGACAAACGATGGTGATGCACCTTTGAAAAAGACGATTACAATTAGACCATCTTCTTCTTATGATATGGTGGATTTATCCCGTGTCAAATTCGAGCCTCCACATAACGTTACCCGTTTGTTTTTACGGTTATATAGATTTATTATCAACATGTTACTCTCTACACCCGATTGCTGGCCATTCATTCAACCTGTTCCAGATACCGCATTTTTGTACCACCAAGAGGTTAAAAACCCAATGGATCTATACACCATCGAAGAAAACGTCTGGAGCGGAAAGTACACAAAATTTGCTAGATTCGAAAAGGATATGCAATTAATTTGGAAAAATGCCAGAGCTTTCCATCGTAACGCTGGTACCATACCCAAACATGCAGATAATCTTGAAAGGCTATTTACTAAGATCGTCATGGATATAAAAAGGCAAATAAGAAAGCAACAACAGCCTTCGGGTCCCCATGATTTCAAATTTGATCCAACCAACTCATTACCTGAAGAATCCGACTTTTCTTACCCGCCCATTGAGCAAGTGTTTTCAGAGTCGAGCACCGTATACGCTATTTCGGCTTTATCGCCACTTGAACCCAAAGCACGCAAACCCAAAGGACTGACCAATGAAAAGCTGCTGTATCTTCAACTAAATGGACCGTTTTTTCAAGCAGTGGAACGCATGAAATCCGATCTTGAAGGAAATCATCGGCTAGTACCTCGTTTCTATATAGCCAAAAACCGTACGCTTTTACGACAGATCCGGTCTCAAGGCGTACTGGCGATCTTTTACAACACCAAAACAAACCGTGGTCGATCCAACAAGAATATCCGAATTGAAACCGACATGATTTTAGCGTATCCGGCTAGTGAATTATTCGATATAGATCAAATTAATGAGTGCACAGATGATTTCGCACCCAAGGGCTGGATCCATCTCCGGCCTTTACGCGTAGTCAACCATATCTCTTTTGAAGTCAATGAGACGATCGAACGAGACTATTTCCGAAGAATGTTTGCTACGTCAAAAATGGCAACGGATGATCGCAGTGGGCATCATAATTCAACCACCAAGAAATTATTAAAACAAGTCGTGCGCCAAATTTTAGGGCTGCCTGAATCGGACATGACGAGTTCTGAGATTCATCCTGTGGTTCCGATCCCCATGGCTGAATTGGTGTCGTCAGAATTCGCGGTAGAAAATAGACCGATGCAGCAAAGAATGATCAAGACAAAGGAGGAAGAGGCCATGGAGGTAGATGAAGGCTCGGATGATGAAACAATCAACGAGGCAACTCCTAAATCCGTAGAGGAAAAGATGGAGGTCGATATAAAGTTGGAAATGAACACCATCTCCAATACACAGCGATTAGGCACAAAAGAGATATCCCATGAGGTCTGGAGAAAACTATTCAAGGGTAAACTATTATTTGGAAGTGTTTGTGTTTATGCAGTGTACTAATTCATAGTAGTATGCACGGGTAAAGGCATCTTGATCCGAAATATGTCGGTCCATGGAAATATCAATTGGAATTCACCAAATTCAGAGGGATTTTTCAAGCGTGTTTACTTTTTTGACGATATCGTTGTTCAAGCATTTAGACAAATGACCATGTATCAACGTATCACCGAAGTCGCATGTTTAATGTTAGTTTCAAAAAAAAAGGAGTTTATGTAAAAAAAACTAATGAACCTTTTCTCCCCTTACAGGAAGCTGCGAAATTTACCTCATATGGCACAAATGAGGGAGGTATTATTTAACGATAATGGTGATGTTGCAGGTCTATCAATGGAAAGGTAAAAAAAAAAAAAAAACAGATGCCTGTTATTTTACCAAATCTATACTAAATCCGTCTTTGAAATAGATACCAAATCACCCTGAAACAATATACACATGTACACTCACATCACCGATTATCAGCTTATCAGAAATACGATGTCATTTATCAAATGTTAATTTGTATGAAGACAATCCATGAAGCAGGACTTGCGCATCGAGATCTTTCTGAAGTCAACATCATGGTCAACACAATAGAAGGCCAATATTTAGAAGATGGCAGTGACAAAGTGTGTTTATACCTTATTGATTTCGGTAAGGCAGTATTTTGTAAGGCACAGGATGTACGAGATTGGTTTGTGGATGTGCCACGCGCTGAGTGGGAGTACGATGGGGATGTTGTGCCTGAAACCAAGGAAGAGCTTGATACTTGGTGCGAGTCTTTACCCTGGGTCAAAGGCAAGCCCGATCATGGTTATAGAATGTATAGATCGATCCAGACATTACCAAAAACAAGATCAGATAACCAAGTACTTCCATGGCTCATCCATCCACAAGCTGAAGATATGTACTCAATTGGTGTAATGATTTGGAAAGTATTTACAGATACAGAACCATGGAGAGGTATTCTTGATACGGATTTACAAGGATTGAGATATGTAGCAGAGGATGATTACCGGATCCAACGAGCATTAGAAGGAGAGGTACATGGTGAACTAAGCCGGCAATTATTACTGAAGTGCTTAAAGACACGACCACAAGACCGTGATACGGCCAAAGACATATTAGATTGGATCAGTCAAGAAAGTGTGCAGGTTGGTTTGATTGGCGAGTGGAAAATGTATTCTTCGGACACTCGAGGATCTCGTCGAGCCAAGAACCTATATGGTTTTGAAGAGAATGATGAAGAAGAAAAAAAGAAACCACGAAGAAGAACGAACAATGGAAATAAAGCTAGAGGTAGACCCAAAGTGTCCAAAGACACAGTAATTTGATCTTAATTGTACACAAACACCCACACTTATACATATACACATCCAACAACTCATTTCTTACAATCTGAAATTATCTTTTTTTTTTACAAAAGAAAAAAAGATTGTTCAATGCATCTACATTAATACTTACTTTTTTTTTCGATTTTTATCTATTCCTTTCAATTATATCTTTCCATTCGTTCAAAAATGTATATAAAATATATATCAATAGTTGAAATTATATCTTATTTACTGAATTTCCTGTTCTTAATACATGCTATGAAGTAGACGTTTTACCTATTGTCGAACCATACTCTGGACCTTGTTACTTGTCCTATAAACAGCTAGCGATTTACCTTATCATTTTAGCCCAACGATAGATATTTGTTGGCCAAAGTAATATATTGTGCTTGGCAACATGTATGAATAGAAGGATGTTAAATGCTGTGTTTATAACACTTGATTCGAATATGTTCAAACAATGAGTGCAATTCATAAATTCGACGACTTGAACTTCTTTTAACTTTTTGTGCTACTCTATGTAGACGCTTTAAACATTTACAACAAGGCTGAATAAATTGCGGATAATGCCATGAGTTCTAAGTCTGTGATATCATTCGAGATATAAGTGGCTTTGTAATCCTAGTAAGATACTTTTCAGGTCGTCTTATTTAAGACCATTTCCGATTTATAGGTATCAGTGCCTAGTTAGTATTAAATACGGTATCGATAAAGTGCCTACCAGACTAAAATTTCCGGACCAACAAGTATAGGAAAGTGGATACGGCTACTCAGTTTGTCGCATTTTAAATATTGGGTGTGTATAGAACATTCGTCAGGCATGATCGAACTTTAACACCAGGATGTATTTTTAAAACCAGACAGGTCATTTATCGATGGTCCTGGAGATTTCGCAATGTTTTATTTCATCCTGACACTCTTTATTTCATCATGTTTGAAAAGTCGCTTACAGACCTCATTCGAGGTATAAGAGCTAATAAAAAGAATGAGCAAAAATACATTGCTGTTTGTTTACAAGAGATTCGTAACGAAGTCAAGTCGAACGATTTGGATATTAAAGCTACAGCCGTTGCCAAGTTGACCTACGTAATACTTGCCCTAACATGCCCACACTGCGTCTCTTACACCATCTTTTTTTTAGTTACAAATGCTCGGTTATGACATGTCATGGGCCTCGTTTCATATGGTAGAAGTCATGTCTAGCGCCAAGTTTTTACACAAGAGAACAGGCTATTTAGCTGCCACTCTGTCATTCCAACAAGACACTGATGTTCTCATGCTGACTACCAATCTTATTAAGAAGGTAAATATGAAGCAGCAAGTTTCAAACAGTAGCTTATTTTAACGCGTTATATGAAAAAAAAAAAAGGATTTAGCTTCGCCTGCTCCTATCGATATCGGAATTGCTTTGAACGGTCTTTCTCATATTGTAACACCCGACCTTGCAAGGGATCTCTGTCCTGACCTGGTCTCTATGTTGAATCACTCGAGACCTTATATCCGTAAGAAGGTTGTCTTGGTTCTTTACAAGGTATTTTTAAAGTATCCTGAAGCACTTCGTTTGAGTTTCCCTCGTTTGAAAGAAAAGTTGGAAGATCCTGATCCATGTGAGTAAATCAACGATTTAAACACTTTTCAAGTTATTAATATCATGATGTAGCTGTTGTATCAGCTGTGATTAGTGTTGTGTGTGAGTTGGCCAGAAAGAATCCTAAAAACTATTTATCCCTTGCACCTCAACTTTTCAAGTTGCTCACCACCTCTTCAAATAACTGGATGTTGATCAAGATCATTAAATTGGTAAGTAGTAGAGAAGGAGAGAAAATACATTTGGAGTGTTAAACTAACATCTGGGATGTCATAGTTTGCATCTTTAACACCACTCGAACCAAGATTGATTAAAAAGTTATTACCACCTTTGACTTCACTTATTCAAACTACACCTGCCATGTCACTTTTGTATGAATGTATTTATACGGTGATTACAGGTGGATTTTTGGAAGCTGCCGGTGAATCTGGTCATGCCTTGGCTGCAACCTGTACTAATAAGTTGAGAAAGTTCCTTGAAGATCCAGATCAAAACTGTAAAGTTACAAACACCGTCTAACATCACAGTTCTAATTTTAACGTTTTAGTGAAATATGTGGGTTTGCTTGCTATGAGTAAATTACTCGCCACCCATCCCAAGTTAGTGGCAGAACATAAGGATTTGATCTTGGAATGTATTGATGATGAGGATATCAGTATCAGACTTCGATCTTTGGACTTAGTTGTGGGAATGGTTCACCGTAAAAACATTGTGGAGATTGTAAAGAAGTTAATTACTCATATCATGCCTAAATCATCTACTTCTGCTGAAACATCATTGCATGATCCATCCACTATTTTTGATCCTGTGTATCGTACCGACATTATCAACCGTATCATCTTTATTTGCTCTCAAAACCATTACCATCACATCAATGATTTTGAATGGTATATCACTATATTGGTTGGCATTACCTATGCGGCTGGTGTCAATGTAGGAGATGTTTTAACAAATCAGTTGATGGATGTTAGTGTTCGTGTTAAAAGTGTGCGCGAGTTCTCTGTGAATCAAATGGTACCGTTTTTCAAAAAAAAAAAAATTGCCAAGCCCAAACAAACTAACGTTTAATATAAATATAGTACAACCTCTTGCAGGATAAACAATTTTTGGAAACCGCCAAAAAGAGAGACTCCAATATTGAAGTCTTATCTGCAGCTGCATGGATTTGTGGTGAATATTGCAACTATTTACAAGACATTCCCTCTACATTAGAGTGTCTTTTAACCAGCCAAGTTACAAAATTGCCCGTCAAAGTTCAAACAATTTACGTCCATAGTGTGATCAAGATCTACGCCTATTGGACTAGCGAATTGACTTCACAATGGAACCCCGAACTTGGACGAGAATTTGTCAAGGTTACCAACGTCATGTATGAAAAGATGGACATGTTTACTCAAAGTAAAGACCTTGAAGTACAAGAAAGAGCACACGATGTCAAATCTTTGTTCAAGATCATCTTAGATTCTGTCAATAACCCAACTTTAGACGCAAACGAAGTCCCTTTGGTTTTGGAAGGACTTCCTGATTTATTCTTCATTTATGAATTGAATCCGGTTGCCCCCAAGGCTCAAGCTAAGGTACCTATCCCTGAAGGTCTGGACTTAGATGCTTGGATTAATGATCCATTACCTGATTTGGTACAAGACTTTGATTCAGATGCCTCTGCTGGCGAGTCTTCTATCTCCAAATATGAAAAGGTTTCCAAGTCTGGTAAAAAGAAGAAGTCAAAGTCCAAATCTTACAGCAGTGAAGATGACCAAGATAAGGAACAACGCCGTTCAGAAAGAAGAGAGGCCCGCAAAAATGATCCCTTCTATATCATGGCCGATAAAAAGAAACAACTTTTGGACTATGATGACGTTGACTCAATCCCCGTTGTTGAGTTGGATGTCAATGAAATTAACCTGCAAGCAAGTAAATTGAGAAAGGAAGCTAAAAAGTCCAAACGTGCAAAGAAAGAGATCAAGGTGCCTGTTTATGCTGAAGAAGAAATGCCTGAAAATGCGGCTGAATCGGAAGATGAAAAGGCCAAGACCAAGAAGAAGGGTAGTGTGTATACCAAGAAGTCCACTCGTGATATCTTTGAAAGCAACGAAGAAGCTGGCCTGGATAATGTCGATTTATCTATTCCTTTGGGCAAAGATGAAAAGTTCCAACAAGTCAAGGCTTATTTGAGCCCAGAAGAAGTACGTATCAATGAAGAGGCCAGGTACAGAGCTGAACGTAAAGAGCAAAGAGCTCTTCAAAAGAAGAACAAGGAGCTTTTGGAATCTAAAAAGAGCACTTCGCCAAAAGGCAAGAACCCTGAACCATCGATTCCTGAAAAGAAGAAGAAGAAGAGTTCGAAGAAATCTAAAAAGGTACAGCGTTTCTCACTGTTTTCCAGAAAAACCAATCTAATTTCTGTTTATAGACAAAGGAAACTCCAGTCACTGAAGAAGAAGAGCTTGCTAAAGCTGACTTCTCTATCATTGCTGACGATGTTCGTGGTGCACTTGCGGAAAAACACGAGGAAAACAAGAACCACAAGACAATTGAGATTTTTAGTGATAATCAAGTTTCTCTGGTAAGTTTGGAACACAATACGCGTATAGCGGGATAAACTGACTGTTTGATAGGTGTGCAATCTATTATTGGAAGGTGTCGAATCTCCTACTGTTGCAATTCACTTCTTCATACAAAATAAGGATGAGGAAAAAATGGTCCCAAGCTTGCACATGGAGTTCGCTCAATCATTTGATTTGAAGTTAGTTGAAAATAATGACGAAACAACAAACATTGCATCTGCTACTGAGACTTTCGAGTTGCAGGCGAATGAAAAGGTTGAATGCCTGGCACGTTTCGAATCACTTGGCAATGTCCGACAAGGTTTATGTATTCATGGGGATCTGTTTTACGATGTAGAGGTAAACGGAATATGTTTGTGATCTGATTAGAGAACAATTTCTAATCTTAATGTGTAACAGGGCTCATCATCAGTAAATCAACATACCATTGAAATTCCTATTCCCGTAAGCCTCTTCTTGAACGATAAGGAGCCTATGGATCCTGCAGAATTTGCTATACTTCTTGCTGAACATGGCGATGATTTCGAATATCACGGCAACGTTTCGTTAGAAGTACCTTTGTCTTCTGATGCTTCTATCGAAGAAGCTCTTATCAATGCTTTGGAAACAGTTACACATACTAGTGGCTTGCTTGTTGTTGAAGTTGTTCCTGGTGCTGCTTCCCTTTATGGTAAAAGCGTACAAGGCGTGCAAGTCGCCGGTCTGTTGAAATACACCTTATCTATGGAGGCAGAACCCAAGGTGGCCACCTTGTCTATCGATTTAAAGAGTACCGACGATGACTTATTGGGAGGATTGATCTATGAACTGTCGACAATTAATTTGGCGAATTAAAAAGAGAAGAAAAAAAAAGTACAACTTACCAAGTATGGATAATTTAGCCCTAATAAATTCAACACATTATGTGATACCATTAAAACAAACATGTGTACAGAAACGTTTTTAATTGCATAGAGATGGTGGCATTATGTAGATTGGTTTCTGGGCCAATGGATTTGCATATCTCAAGACATGTTTCAGTATATTTTTTCTAATTGACTATCATCTGCAACAGGCTTTTATGCACCATTACCTATTGCTGATAAGCATAAAAAAGGCGTGCTATAAACAGAAAGTAAACCGAGTTGTTATGCCTTGAAGGGAGTCTAAGTCCGGTAAATAAACAATAATTAATCATGTAGTATTTGGCGAAAATATTTTTTTTCTCATGAAAGTGGTACATTTTCAGTACATTTAAATAGACCGTACGCGATTTGAATTATTTTTTCTCTTTTTCTTTCCTGTCTTGTTTCATTAAATGATTGTCTCTGTGCTCTTTTTTATGAGCGCCATTTATGCTCTGGTCGAGGCATCTACGATCTCAAGCGGCTTGATAAAGCGTCAACAGTCAACAGCTGATGAGATATTCAACGGCAGTCCGGGGTTTATGTGCTATGCAGACAGTTACAACGCTCTTGGGAATAACTGGAACCGCACTTACAGCTTATTGGAACCTCAACAGCTTCATATTTCTTTGACAGATGATGCAACGTATGCACGAGTACAATTTGCGACTCTGGGTGAAATCCAGGATTCTGTTCTAAACTACTGGCCCAAGAAAGATAATTATGTTCATCGCAGTCTCCGTGCCTCAAAGAACAAAATCTCGATTAAAGGCGAGGTAAATAGCATTAGTTCTTATATGGAGCGGGAAAAAGAAGAAGTTTTTTTGTTTATATGTTATCTGTTTGTTTACTCGATGGTATAGAACTGGATATTTACAGATGGTGGATCTGTTCGACGCCAATTGTATCTTCATAAATTCAAAACAGATGCGCTTATACCGGCCACTGTATATGCTTATAAAGTTGGCTCTGTCTCTGCGAATAAAATTCATTGGTCAAAGACATATGAGTTCCATACGGCACCAGACACAAATAGGTTCAGCTTCCTTGCCACTGGAGATGTCGTACGTGTCACTACATGGTGCCTTATAAAAATATAGCAGCTAACTTTAATATAGGGTGCATGCAATGCTGTTGCTGTGTCTCATTTGATTGAAATAGGAAAAACACACAAGTACGATTTTGTCACGCTTGCCGGAGATCAGGCATACAATATGGAGGACTTTAATGGCACCAAAGGCGATGAGTACTTGAATTTTATGCAAGATTTGTATGCTCAACTACCTTATTTGGGGGCTGTCGGTAATCACGAAAGTGCTTATAATTTCACCCACTATAAAAACAGGTATGTATCCTTTAAATCTTTTCTATGATGCTGAAAATGTAATCCTTTTTTTTTTCCCTCAGATTTAATATTGTGCCTTACGCTGAATCAAAATTTAATAATTCCATGTTTTATTCTATTAATTACAAATCGCTTCACCTAGTTTCTTTTTCAACCGAAATTTATTTTACTGGGAGCACTGAAGAAATAAGGACAGCTCTAAATTGGCTCGAGGCTGATCTTACTAAGGCTAATCAAATCAGAGATCAAAGACCTTGGATAATTTTTCTTACACATCACCCAATATACTGTTCTGTTGTAAGCGCTGATTGTACCACAAAAGCTGCCACAATTAGAGATGGCATTGCTGACGCCAACAATCAAACTTGGGGTGGTCTTGAAGATCTTTTGCTAAAGTATAAAGTTGATATTTATATGAGGTATGTTTAAATATACGTATATTTACATGCTGTTAATTTTGAAAACTTGTAGTGGTCATGTTCATAATTATGAACGAACATATCCCGTTGCAAAGAACAGACGCACTGCTACTTCTTACCATAATGCACCTAGCTTTTTTCAAATCGTTATTGGTAACGCTGGTCAACCCGAAGGTGCCACCCCTTTTGGTCCAGGCCCTTTTTATGATTGGTCCGTGACACGGTATGGTGGCTATGGCTTTTCCACATTTGACGTCTCCCCTACGGCTCTCCACATTGTTCATCACCAAGCTCAGACAGACGGAAGTTTGGGAGGTATCATTGATGAATTCAGTGTAACAAAAGACCTTTATCATAAAAAGCCTAATAGGAATTGTGTACTTTGAGAGAAATTTATCTCTGATTACATTAATTCCGATTCTCGATAAGTATGTTCTTATTGCATTATTTGTTGTTCTCCCATCCGTGTCAGCATTTAAGATTCATTTGTATTTTATTTAAACTGAAACAGGCATGATAGATTTACTTTTTTTTATACAAACGGATAAAGTATCTCATATTTTGCACATCAATTGGGTATTTCAAATGATCAGGATGTCTATTTTAGGGTTAATGATTTGGCGCATTTATCGTATGCTATTGTACTTTACCTATACCAGCGAGAATCCTCTCCTACTACCAACTCTAAATCTTGAAGAGCATCTAAAAGCATGTACACCATATAGGTCTTATTTCCAACCTTGAGTTGAGAGAATGAGCCTGCTGATTCGACGACCTAATGATGAAACAATGATGAGTTTTACATGCCAAATCAAATTTATATCCACCTACCAATAAATGTGCGCCCTTCTTCATTGACTTGACTAATCTTTGTATTAAAGCCATGGAAGGAGCCTTTTTGACAAACAATTCGTTCATAACAAACATAAAGGTGATTAAATCAGATTCACGGAATCTTTTATCAATAAGGTCGACATTGCTCTGCTCTTGATCTAAAACATCGCTTTGCTCATATGTACAAGTCAACTGCTCTTCAGTCAATAACCATTTATCACGAATAGTGGCTTCGAAGGAATTTAAAATGGATGAATATTCACCGATATCTTGCATGACTAAATTGACCCTTTGACGTTCAGCAGGTACTCTTGTCATTGCAGCGGCAATCGCAGCTAATTCTGAGCCGGAGCCGGAGCCTACGCAGTAAATTTGACTAGGACGATTTAAAAACTTTAAAATTTGAGGTCTGCAAAAGATTTCGTAATAGCAAAGCGCTCTACCAGGAACATATGCAGCGCTGTATACTTCCAAATTGAGTGCGTCGGTGAAGATGCCCTCGTAATCACGTTGTACAAAACTCATCTTAATTATCTGCAAAATCTTGAAGAAGTCTTTACGAGCAAAGGTACTCATACAGGCTTTACGAATCATTGCTAAGATACCTATCAAAATGAGAGGAACATTAATTTGTGTGCCTCGATAACCAATCTTCCTCACTTGCCTTGTTCTGCATCTTTGCCGAGAATATTCCAACGTTCTCTTAAAGCGACTTTATCAAAACTAGCCTTTGGTTTTGTAGTTTTTGGTTTGGTGGCGAGAGACAGATCGTTTAAAGTGCTCGAGAGATCGTCTTGTTGGCTCATTAGAATAGTGCTGTAGTGAGTAAAAAAACAAATCTTTTTTTTTTTTTGATCCTAATGCCCCCCCCCCCCTATAAGCCACTTTACATAATAATGTCGGACGTTGCATTACATCAAAAGCATGAATTTTAGGCTCTATTTAAGAGAAAATTATTTACACGACCACTCTTTTCTAAAAGCAGACCTTCATCTTTCTATAGTAACTTACTTTGGTGGGCATGTATATACTAACAATAGATATTAGATGTAATCAGATAGGGTTTGCATACAGTGATACGTATGTTGGGTATTGTGAGATAGTTATCGCCTGAAAAAAGAAATGCACGATAGTTGATGAGCTGTTCCTGTCTTGAGCTATTTGTATAGCCGCAAACAGCTTCTCACTCTTGTTACGATTACGTAAGTGCATTTGTGGCATTTTGGACCATTTAAAATAATGGGTACACTAGATTTCGGTTTTTAGCTCCGATGGGAGGAGGGTATATCTGCTTAGATAGCGTGAGGATTAATTTTGTTCTTTTCTTCCCTTAACCTTTTTTACACAAATGTCCTCTGTTTCAAATAACTCTAAATTATTTCTTGCGTGGTATCTTTCTAATCTTGCCACTTCTCCTCTTCGTACCAAAGCATGCACTTCTGGTATTTTGTCGGGTCTCCAAGAGTTGACAGCACAAAAGCTCTCTGGTGCAAAAAGCTTTGATAAACGCATTATCCAAATGGCTGCTTACGGTATATATGATTAGCATCTCTACACTGGGAATCTTTACTTAACCATAGAAGATAGGTTTGTTTGTCTCTGGACCTCTTAATCACTTTTTATATGAAATCATGAACAAGGTATTTGCTGGCAAGACTGGCGCAAGTGTTAAAATTGGACAATTACTCTTTTCAAATTTGATTATTTCACCCATTATGAATTCTGGTATGAAAAAAGAAAAAGTGTGGTGTGTGTTATTTTATGATGAAATTTAATTATTATCTGGTATTTAGTCTATTTGACTGCCATGGCGGTTATGGCCGGTGTTCGTTCACCTGCTCACTTAAAGGCCAATATCAAGAAGGGTCTTTTACCTATGCAAAAGATATCTTGGGTTATTTCTCCTTTAAGTATGACTTTTGCTCAAAAATTCTTGGCGCCCACTACATGGGTTCCTTTCTTCAACCTGCTTGCTTTCGGTAAAAGTGTTATTTTAAGAGTTAGTTAAATTTGATATTAATGCATCCTATCAAAATTTATAGTTTTCGGCACCTACATGAACACAATGATTAAGCGTAGACGTATTAAGGAGGCCAAGGAGGCTGCTAAGAAGGAATAATCAAAGTTAGGCTATTGTAATAAACTTTGCGATTATTATTACTGTTGAGCAGTTATAATAATTATAACGGGATGCATTTTATATCCGTCAAGATAAGGCTATATTGATTGTCTGTTAGTGTATAATGTGCCCTTATTTGCTGACATAAAAGTGCACTGGGTTAGTCTGTGTAATGTCAGCTAGATCAGGTTTTTTTTCTTTTTTTTTTTTTTTTTTTTTTTTTTTTTGAAAAGTGGTAAAACTGGACTGAGAAGAATGAAAAAAATGCTGGTTTCTTCAAACGTACTGCTAATAGACGGTTAAAACAAAGACAAATTTATACACATCACTCACCCTGCCACCGGTGTTGAATGTGTAACCCACTCAGGACAAACTCGATGCTGGACACCACTTTTATCAAGACCTGTACTCGAATGAACCTATTAATCCTGTTTCTACACAAACATTGCTGGCCAACATTTCCACGAAAATGTCTGAATCTAACGTTACTGCCATTACTGCCAACTTCTCTTACGACGACATTGTCGAAGGTGTCAGACGATGCCCTCGTCAAAGTAGTCCAGGAAAAGATGGGCTCCCGTACTCCATATTGCGCCTAATCATCGAACACCCAGCCTGTCGCGACTTAGTTACCTCTGTTTACAATGACGCCATCAAAAAAGCTGTGTTTCCTGCTTCATGGCTCCAAACCTGTGCGGTGCTGCTCCCCAAGAAGGGTGATTTATCAGACCTCT
Source organism: Mucor piriformis (assembly GCA_943193625.1). NCBI lineage: Eukaryota > Fungi > Mucoromycota > Mucoromycetes > Mucorales > Mucoraceae > Mucor > Mucor piriformis. The sequence goes on along the minus strand of OW971868.1, from coordinate 881,029 downwards.
CTAATTGGCGGCCAATATCACTAATTAACACAGATTGCAAAGTATTTACTCGACTCCTTAACCGAAAAATTGTTCATGCTTCATCAAAAATTATCAATCAGTTTCAAGCTGATTTCATTCCCAACCGCCAACAAATTTGTTCATAAAGGTATTGGTATAGCCATTGACAGTGCCAAAGCATACGATTATGTAAACGAAACCTGTATTTGTTAAGTCCTAGATAAATTCGGGTTCTTCCAAAATAGCATCAGGGTAAATATGAATGGCTTCATGGCAGACAATGTACAACAAAGACGTGGACTTAGGCAAGGTAATACGCTATCCCCAGTTTTCATTAACTTTGCCCTCGAACCTCTGCTACTGCAGATCCTCAACGACAATTCCATTCGTGGATACTTAGTATCCGCCCAAGTTTCCCAGCGGTCAATTCAGAGTGTGTGCACTCAACCAATTAAACTCCTTGCATATGCGGATGATTTTCTGGTCTTTGTGCGAAATTAACAGGAGTTACAGACAATTCCAAGACATCTTACCACCTACGGTGAAGCTTCCAGCTCTCTAGTTAACTACCACAAGTCCGTAGCATTCCCACTATCTGGCCACGCTTCCTCGATATCTATTCCTCTCCGCTATCATGTAGCACAGTGCTAATTACAATGGTTTGACTCTAACAGCCCCTTTTATATCAAGCATCTGGGCTACCCAATCTGATTAATGGGGCCTCAAAGAAACTTCTTTTGCAACAAGACGCTTCTCAAGATTCGATGTTCAGTCCGTCTCCACGAAATGCGAGCTATATCCGTATATGGTCGAGCTCATATGGCTAATACTCTAATCCTGGCGCGGTTGTGGCACGTTCTTCGGATCACAGCCTTACCGGTTGCCTTCTTCAACAAATCATCATTGATTATTTACAAGTTTGTCACACATGCCATATTTCCTCAAATCAGAAAATTAATCATCTACCAGCCTAGGTCTGAAGGTGGTCTTTCGGTAATCAACATATTAAGTCACCAACAAGTCCTACAAAAACGCTATATTGTTTCACTACTACATAACAGCGCCTAAGGTCACAAACTACCAGTTTTCCTCATGCAACTTATGGTGTCATACCTACAGCAGGCTTTTGATACCCCTCTGCTGTTTCCTACGGTTCGCAAGCCAACTCACTTAGTAGGCTTACATACTTCGAGTCCACTTCTACGATCAATAGACAAGTATCCACTAATCCCGTTTTGAGTTAAAACTCAACCTGACATGTTTAGAAATCCCATTTACACTTGTCTGTCTACTCATTGAAGAAATTCCTTGAATCCTGTCCAATGCGACTATTTGCTCCAAAAAGGTCTCTCACTTCATCGTTGATCCTCTCGATGGTAAACTTAGATGCAAAACTCGTTTTGAGTGTAACTCCCCGAGCCTAGTTGCCCGTATAAAGACACAGTACCTAGCTGGTAATCTACACTTCGTCTCCTATTTTGCCGAATATCTATCAAATACTGCCAACCCACTTCCCATAGAAATATTACAGCTGGACCCATATTTGAAATCACTGGAATACAATGGGAAAAACATATTCTGTTTGTCCAACTCATGAACTGCGGCATATGGTTCAACGTGATAACAAGTCTGCCTCTGTGATCCCATCCGCAAATTTTAAAGCATTCCTAAAGTCACCCTCGTTAGCTAAATCCAGGAACCTCTGGTACAGGTTGATATGTACACAACAAGATTTATTCCAAAGCCAACACCAGGTTCCTTCTTCACCTACCAAATGATCGGTGCGAATTCTGCGGTCTCCAAGAAACTACGGCTCATATGCTTTTTACTTGTCCCACCAATCACGAGCTTCGGCTTAATTTCTTCCACTTGTTCTTCAATTCCTCCTCTTTGATGCATCTTCCCCGCTTGTAACATGAAGTCATATCATTAAATTTTAAGCAATACCAGCTACTGTACTCATATCTCCAGGTCAAAACCTTTGATATCATAGCAGCAATCTTATCCTCGATATGGCAAGCATACTGGCGTATACACTTTGAATCTGGATCTATAAAGATATACGCCACATCGAACAGGTACAGTTAAAGAGTCAATTGTAAAGTCTCCCATGACGTGTCCTAATCTAATATACTTGCTTAGAACTTTACAAGTACATTGCCAAATCAAAAAACCCAAATCTGACGACGGATTTCAACATTGGCATCAGTCCACCTTCATCGTAGATGAATTCCTGAGGTTTTGGGAAGAGGAGTTTTCCAATGTTTACAAAGATATATTTCAAAAAAAAAAATGCTAAGGTAATTGATATACGTTTCCAACAACAGAATCAAGCCTTACACATAGTTGCTAAATTTCAACTCCATAGTCCAATAAACCTCCTTTCCGTAAAAAGCTCGAGCTCTGTACTGCCATAGTACATTTGATAAATTTACGTTGTGAAAAGGTAACTAAACTGTTTAGCTGAAGCAATCTGTGTTATTGGATAACTGACAACGTATTCTTGCCATTAGAGGAAATTAAAAAGAATCTCGGAGATCGAGTACCTGCTAAGACCAAGTCTGGGCCCGCCTGCGCTCTGCTAAAAGCAATCCTGAATTCTAATTGACTCTGCAACTGCAAAGCTCCCTGACGGAAGGTGCTTACAAGCGCCTCCGATCAACAGTAGAGTCATTCAACAGCAATAACTCCTCGCAAAGTAGTAATCCATCAGATAACAGCTACAACCCAACAAGCGATCCTGAACTGTCAGAAGCGGATGAAACTTTTTTGGATCCTTTTGTAAGCGAATTATCAGAAAACATTAGACATTAATCGTATCAACTGATAGTTATTCCTCTTTCTCTTTTGTTAAAGTGGGTCTTTTCAGATGTCAATGTAAGCACGCGACTTCACTCATTTAGACCAAGCTGCATAGACAAGATGTACACTTCGGAGCTGTCCAGCGTTGAAAAGATGGCGGTCAAATGTATCTTTGTGCTTGACGAGATAATGGACTTTCTGGCACTTGGTGTGATTGACGAAAAATTGTGGATTAAGTCTCTCAGTTTAAACGATAGTTTCCAACGTTTAAGTCAAATAGAATCAGAAGCTATCCTACACATAGCATATGTAGGTTATACTAGTAATATTAAATGGCTACTACGAATTACTTATTATCGATACTTAAGATATCAAGTATTGCATTTGTAGAAGAATTTAAAGCAAAAGCCGCCACAGACCTCGGACAAACCCCTTCCAGAAGCCGCTTAAAGACAATCTTTTCCATGTACAGTAGTATATTTGAATACCTCGTTAATTATTGTACTTATCCGTTTATTTGCTTTTAGAGTTGAGAACATTGCATGCCACGATTTGAACTCTGTTGACGAATGTATATTTATCAATGCTGTTTAAGGCCGCTCCATTCAGGGTCATTTCCGATTTAAGGCCACGATTTCAGAAAAAAAAACCCCCAGCCAAATGGCCTTATTGGCCTTATTCTGTTTAAGGCCACGACCATTTAAGGCCACAATTTTGTCCAAAATTTTGTGGCCTTAAATAGAGCGGATACCGTATTAGATCCTGTACTGGACAACGCGATCACTTCAAAACGTCTGGTAAAAGCAGGGTAATTGAAAGAAAGAAAGGAGAGAACAATTATTTAATATATTGAATGTACACACATCTATATTTATTTTAGACATATTTTAGTTATTTTACAGAGCTAGAGGGTGATTCGAAACTGAGACCAGACATCAAATATTCATACACCTTGCCCAATTGCCAAAACGCTGATTTGTTAGTCGTAGAAGCCAAAAGTCCCAACTGCAAAACAAGCAATAATTTTTTTAAACTATTCGTCGAGCTTGAACTCATGATAAATCGGCCTGTTGAGGCTGGTGTAGATTCACCTGAAGTGTATGGTATCATCGTTCAAGGATACAGTTGCTATAGCTATAAGTTTATTCTGAGTCGTAATGTCTTAACTCAGAACATATTTAATATGTGATTCGATCATATGTATCGATGATACATTTTATATGTATATATGCTATTTTAGTACACAGACAATTATCCACATTAATCGAACCTGGTCTGATCATAAAATTTTGTCCATTGACTATTGCGTTGGATCTAAACCCACGGCGATTCAACCCACTTCTACTGCAAAACAAACCTTTTCTAAACAGTCTTACGGAAACTCTCCAATAATTGCTTCGATAATTAAATCAATTCGGTATAATGGGGGTAAGGTTAAAAGTTAACCAAACGTGTAGCTCAAAAATTTAGTTGTTCATATAAATCAACGAGAAATCTCGTTAGAAAGTACTGCAGCAGCAACGAAATGATGTACTTAGAAAAACCCCGGATATGGAAATGCGATATAAGTTTTGAGTGTATTTTATAATATAAAAATCTGCTGCATAAGCATGATACTTTCAATTTTTTTTTCTGGGAGGGATTGAGATATAAAACAATAAAAGTGACTAACAAGCTATACGCCTAAGGGACGGCGGTACCAGGGTTGGGTATCTATCACATTATTTGATTTCATTTCTCCAACATTAAGAATTATAATATAGAGGTTCTTTGTTGAAATTTTGAAGCTGTTGAGTATCTAGTACTAATTTGTTGTTCGGGTGAAATATTGTCTAGGAGTTTCTGGATCATATTGTCGTCGATGGGATCGGGAGTATACAATTCCAAATCAAATTCTTTAGTTGCCTGTAGTTTTTTCTCGGCGGTAACGCAAGCTGCTCCAGTTGTAGGATTAACGAGGTCGTCAATGTTCCGTTGTTTCTGCTTGGAAGCTGTGGAGAAACTAGAGGGTTTCTCACTGAAATAAAAAAAGAATAAAAAATAAACAAGGGATTAAGTTAAAGGTCCTGTAAGGGTTTTATTCTAAATCAAAAGTAAAATAGACTCAAGAGATATCTTGGGTTCTTCAAGGATCTCTATTTATATTAGTTAGTTGATAATAATTATTTGTAATAGTAGGTCCCAGAGTGATAAGGGCTTGATTGCTACATCCTTATCCACGTATGTGGTGATTGATTGATCGGTGGGTATAACATGAGTTCACAGTCTATCTTCATTTTATATATGAGGTATATTTCTGATAAGCTTGAATTTGTGTGTAACACAAATTATTATTTCTTTCATTCTTTATATGGAAGTGATTATATGTAATCTGGTACTTTGTGTTCAGTTATGACTTATGGATAGAGTGATAAAGATATTTATACAGTGATGTCCTTATCCTTTATAGTATTGAGTTTCTTATTGGATGTACGGTATTGATATGCAAGTTTATGTGTTTCGTATTATTGGCTGCGAGCCAATATTGATTATATTTTATATTGTTATGTGTGTATTTCACCACAGACGCGATTGTACGCTTCAGATAACCTGCCGACGCTTCACCGTTTTCACGCTATTCAAGTCCAGATCGAAGTTTAGCTATGTCTATAATGTCCTGTTGGAGTTGAATGATCTCATTCTCGATGGGTGGCAAAATCCGAACTCGCAAAAGCTTGAACCGCCATTATATTGTAATATACAGAAACTAATAGATATTATGTCAGTAATTAGTCGTCAGTTATGATTTAGCCATTCTCTGTTTCAAACGTAGAAGCTACATCCAATTCGTAAGACCTTGTTCGTATAATAAACATTCGCATTTAAATTTATGATCCACTGAGGGGTGTTCTTTACAAACCCTTTAAAAACAAAAAATCACATTTTATGTTGAATGTACTTTTGATAAAGGTTATAGCTATGGCGGTCCGAAGTAAAGCATTGATAAAACTTTTATTTAATCAGGATGGTAAATAGTAGATAGCATCATTACTGCTAAGCCGAAGAATAAAGACTATGATGAAACCAACACGGAACGTTGTCTAATGTGAAGGACCAGATACTAAATTATATAAAATAATAAGCAGGACGAAAAGATCGATGCATTTATTTTAACACCGATCAAGCACTCAGGCACAACACCCCAAATGATGTCGTTATTCCCACTTCGCAATGCAGTTTCGACAACAAAAAGTGAAATGGAGATCTAAAATAAAGCAATGTTAGCGTTTAAATCAAGAAATAACTTGATACGATTTATAAAGGGATTGCATAACTTCCTTTCAGTAATGGCTAAATTAGGTCAAAGAGGCGACCAACCAAGTCATCAAGTAAAACAAGACTATGCAACTATTCCAAACCTAAACAATACGCCTATTACGCACCGCCCACAAACGGAAGGATACAGCACACCCTCGAATCAGAAAAGACGTCCTCAAAGGGCCACAGTTGTTGTAGTTGCAGTGATGGTAAATGATTTCCAGCTGAATAAAAAGAAACAATGTAGCTGTTCCAAGCCTAATCAATGCGCCTATTACGCATCGACCACGAACGGAAGGATACAGCACACGCTTGATTCAGAGATGACTTCCAAGTGCAAAGTTGTCACATGTTAACAAGATTGCGAACTTATTTTTAAGTAAAGAACAATTTTTGACGCACCCCCAACGAAGCTTTAAATGTAAAATAGTGATGTAGCATTTTTTTTCAGGTGGTGCGCCAGCTTAACAGCGATCATAGATGCCTTGGCTAATACGTTCGAAAAGTACACGAACACCTTTTGCTTGGACAGAGTCGCTGTTGACAGTTTTAGTAAGACTCTGGTCTGTAAGAACTCTCCTTGCTCGGTGCCTAGGTACTTTAATACCGGAGATTGTCCTCGGTTCGCTTCTGATGCTTTCCGAAGAGGAATTGCGGTATACACCATATCTTCTGCAACGAAAAAGGGTGTTGTAACAAGGTCTCACAGTTTTTTTTTTGCTCCTTTGGTGAAGATGCCAGAAAGTTTACAAGTAATTCATGTCTAATTGAAGCATAATCACTTCTACTTAATTGAGCCTGCCAAAACCAAAACTGGGAGACAGGCCAAGTGCGCCTGCCTTTGGTAAACCCTTACCACAAGCATATTTGACAAAAAAATGCACCAATTATGCATAAGATTCATTGAGAGCCGTAGGTAAGGATGTGTTTATCTTCCCCCATGTTCGCTTGAGCTCAACACAATTGAACAATTCCGGTCAGCTGTAAAGAGTAAATTAAAAAAGGAAGAACTTTTGCAGGCGGAAACTCTTAATATGAGAATTGCTGAAGCTTTTCACAACGTTCTCTTTAGCGGCTTGGAAGGATTCTGTCGCTATTCAGCTTTAAAATTTGAAACGTGCTTCAATAAAGAACCTCTATAATTTAATTTGCGAATTCATATAAAATGACTGGTGATGTTGTTAAGATTGCCTCAAAGTCCGAAAAAAAAAAATAGGTACAAAAATAGAACCTAAACAAAGTCGGTACTCAAACCAGAAATTTTCGATAGATTAATTTTGCCCCTTTTTATAATAAACCGCCACTCTTTTTACACATATACCAAATCTAAAACATGTTTTCAGCATCCATGTTAGATTTGCCTACTCATGCAGAGTCTGCAGAGTTAGGTTATGGAAAAACTCTGGTATTTGATGCAGCCGCAACATCTGCTCTTGGTTTTGCGAAACATTCTTTAAGCATCATCCTTGGAAACAACGATTCAAAGCAAATCTTTTACTTTTTATTGCTTAATCTATCATACATGTTTGTTCAACTTGCATATGGTGTATGGACAAATTCTTTGGGTCTTATCTCAGATGGTAATTACCCAGTTTTGCCACTTCTGAAACAACACTAACACAAAATAGCGATTCACATGTTCTTCGATTGTCTTGCACTTGGTATTGGTTTGTTTGCTTCTGTCATGAGTAAATGGCCCTCAAATCAAAAATATTCATACGGGTAATACAACGGAGTCACACTATTTGATTGATATGCTAATAGCTGTATTTTTTATTGATTTCTAGTTATAACCGTATCGAAACTGTAGCTGCTTTCTTCAATGGCGTTTTTCTTGTTTTAATTTCTTGCTCTATTGTTATTGAGGCTCTTCAGCGCTTAGTTCATCCACCTGAAATGAGTACTGACCGTCTTTTACTTGTCAGTTTTGTTGGTCTTGTCGTTAACCTTGTCGGTATCTTTGCTTTCAATCACGGACACGCACACGGAGGTCATGGCCACGACCACGGACACGGACATGGACACGGACACGATCATGGTCATGGACATAGTGCTAATATGCAAGGTGTATTTTTACATATTATGGCTGACACTTTAGGTTCTGCCGGTGTGATTGTTTCAACTTTATTGATTCAATGGTTTGGCTGGACTGGTTTTGACCCAATTGCGTCTCTTTTTATTGCTGTACTTATCGTTTTATCTGTCATTCCCCTTATCCGTCAGTCAGCTTCCGTTTTGATGCTTGAATTAAGCGATAATGTTGTAAATCAAGTAGAAGGAACTGTGGAAGAAGTCAGAAGATTGGACGGTGTTGCAGACGTGAGTAACTACAGATTCTGGCCAAACGAGGCCGAAACCGTGGTTGGCTCTCTCCACGTGCTTGTTCAGGACGGTGTCAGAGCTCAAGAAATACGTAGAGCCGTCACAGAAATTTTCATGAGCCATATTGATGGATTGAAAGAGATTTGTGTCCAAGTTGAATCCGTCAGTTCTGCTCGTCTTCATAAGCAACAACAGCAACATATACAACCAATGGGTTACTATTCACCTGCCATCAACAATAACATATATCATCATAATCATACAACTCCTGCTTTAGTATCAGTTAATGATAACTTTAGAGCTACAGGGCTTCCACAGCCTACTTTTGCTACAGAAATGCCAACTTCTGTAAAGAAGAAGGACTAAATTTTTTTTTTTTCATATACACTTGTTTAGACAAAATTGTTTATTTTAAATAAAATTCCACTTTTTTAACAAATTCCTTGGCCGGCCTTTTTGGTGTTTTCACTGTTAACTTCCTCGTCACCTTCATCCTTGTGCACGAACTTGTTGGGGTTGTCATGGATGGCACTATGGCGATGAGCTGCTTGGTATTCACTAATTTTTTTTTGAATTGTTTAAGTCTCTGTTTAAACCATACCAAAATTTGTCACTTACCGTTTCTTTGCAACTGCCAACTCATCAATAGCATCTAATGCATGAAGAGCAGAAATAATATCTCGAACCAAAATTTCGCAACGTGATCTAGAGAAATCTTCACGAACAACAACACGCAACATTTTGATGTGTTCAACATTGGGCGCCATAGTATAAGCAGGTACGATCCATCCACGTTCACGTAATTTAGATGAGATATCAAACTAATAACCAATATACTTATAAGCAAATATGCATGGATTATAAAATTACTGTCAACATACCTCATTGTAATGATGTTCTTCCTTTAATCTAAAAGCAACCAAAGGTAATCCACGACCACCACTTTCGCTCATAATTTCGAAACGTCCAGTGGCCTTTAATCGTTCAGCTAAATGATCAGCAGTTGCAGTCAGGTTGGTCATGATTTTACGGAAACCAGTTTGTCCCAAACGAATCAAGATGTAGTACTGAGCAATGACATGAGCAGCACCTTTACTGAAATTAAGTGTGAATGAAGCTTGATCACTTCCAAGATAGTTGATGTTAAAAATTAAGGACTTGGGCAAATATTCGGCACTTCTCCAGATGGCCCAGCCAATACCTGCATAGGTTAAACCATACTTGTGACCAGATACGTTGATAGAAACAACACGGCTAAGACGGAAATCCCATTCTAACTCGGGCACTACAAATGGAGCTACGAAACCACCACTGGCAGCATCAACGTGAATACCGACATCCCAACCATTTGCTTCGTTCTTTTCTTCTAAAAGTGTATTCAAAGTCTTGACATCCTCGTAATGACCAGTGTACTAAAAAAATTAACCCTTCTTAATAAATCAATTGGCATATGAAAAGATAAAAAGAAGTCTTACGGTTGAACCTAAAATAGCGCAAACACCAATAGTATTTTCGTCAACAAGTTCAACAGCCTTATGAGGGTCCATGTAAAGCATTTCTTCGGTACATTCAACCTCACGAGGCTCGAGTTCGAGGTAACGGATAGCCTTGTGCCAGGCAACTTGACAGTTAGCACCCATCACCAAGTTGGGATTTTCGGTAGACAATCCCTTTTCTCTTCTGGCATTTTGCCAGCGACGCTTCATAGCTAAAGTGGCAAGAATAATGGCTTCGGATGAACCGACTGTTGAACAACCTAATGCTTCTTCTTCAGCGCTATGCATAGGGGCATTGTAAAGACGAGCAATCATATTAACACAACGGTTCTAGTGATTGAGGATGTTAATAAAAAGCTTAATTTGGTTCACGAGATGATTTTACTTACACAAAGCTCGACACTTTGGGGATACTCTTCGTAATCAATGAAATTCTTTGAAAGATTTTCAGCCATCAACTTTTCAGCCTCGTCTTCCATATAAGTGGTAACAAAAGTAGCAAGATTAAGTGCTGGGTTTCCGTCAAGCTATAATAATCATTAGAGTCCATCATCTCTCACCATTTTTGCTAATATACTTACAGCCAAGTCATCTTTAATAAGTCTATAAGCAACATCTACCAAATAAGTTAGTAAAATATCAGCTGATACATCGTTTTCTGTTAAGCTTTACTGGAAGGCATCTCCTCCTATGTAACACAGAAAAAAAAAGGGGGAGAGGTTTTAATAATTTATGCACTGACAAATGTTTCATCCATCAATTTTACCTGTGGCATTTCAAATCTGTGAGGCAAAGAAAAGAGAAAATGATAAAATGAGTACACACGATTTTAATAATGCGATTGACCGAAAATAAAAATTACCTGGGAATATCTTCAGAAGCCCATCTAGTACCGTAAACAGTGGTTCCTACTGAATCATGATGTAATTCACCGTTTACATTGGATTTGTTCAAACGGTCTGTAACCAAAGGTTTTTAGTCGAGCAGTAAAGACAGGTATATATGAAGTTACCATTAGAGATAGCGCTTGAAAGGAAGACCATTTTATTAATTTATAATTTTTTGTGAGTGAAGAGAAAACGGTAGAAGCTGGGAATTTGGGTCTTTTATATTGAATGATTGCGTTTTCGGTTTTGTGACAGGTACTCTCATCGAATTTCTTTGTGTAAAGGTGTACGTCCAAGAATAAGGTACGTAATATTTTCTTATCAACTCCGTTTGCCAGATGAGAAAGAATGCCGCTTGGAAGATAGTTTAGCTTTTGATTAATGTTTGTTAGTTTTACTTTTTTTTTTATCGACATCATATCAGTAGAATAATTGCGTCATAAACACACTCCAAATCGCGCTACGCTGTTTAGGTCAAAATTATCTAAAAACGGATATTTATTTTGAATTTTTGTGTACCGCGAGAGGTCTTGGCTGGTTTGCTTCTGACAACCCCTCATCGAAATGCTCCAACTCTCAGATATTCTAAAGGTATAGGTATCCGAGACACATCATCCGTCCTGGCTGATTCGTACAAAGATGACTTACTAGGAATCTCTCCCTTTTTTCCCATGTTTTACCATAATATTTGCGTTAAATCCAAACCCTTCATATTTGTCATAGCGCCCCACAAATGTTTCATTGTCGTTATCTTATCCAATCTCGAGGTATTTTGGCCTGGTTCCTATGACCGAGGCAATGTATTTCACACGGACTATGCGTCGAGGTTTCTACATAACATATAGCACCTGGGCTATTTCTCTTTTCGTATTTGTTTAAACTCTATAGTTACAGTTTAAGGTTTAAACTTTCAATATCGCTCTTTTCTTGTCATAAAAATTGGTTAGACTGTATGTGTGCATAATATACAGATCTTAAAGAATTTTCGATATCATGATGTTAGGTGAGGCTATCTGATCATTATAAACGGATTATGACACTATGTGTGTTTTAGTGGATAACGTATTGAAGTGCTCGGGTGGAAGAAAATTCGAGGTGCACAGACAGAAATTGCAAAAATAGATGGCCTTTAAGGATAAGTGAATAAGCGGTTTTAAAAACAGTATTTTAAACCATTTACTTTGCCTGCAAAAACATTTACTTTAAATTCACTGTATCAGAATATATAATATCCTCACTAAATCAAAAACAGCTTTATTATATACACATATAAACCACAAATCTTCCTTAATCAATAAGATTGAAATTGGGGTTTCATCATTAATATTTACTTATTATTTACTACTGTTTTTAGGGGGACTTGTTGCTATTTATCGTTGACACGAAGGATTCCCATTTTGCTTCTATTTCTTTGTTTAAATCTTGTTTAAACGCCAGCATTAAATTCACTAACTCTTGGTTCTTTTGGTGTAATAATTCATTTTCTTCCATTAATCTGTGCTCTTTTAAATGATGCTCTTCCAATAAACTCTGTACGTTTGCTTTATGTTCTCCTTTCATACTTTGCTCTTTTGATTTGTGTTCTAATTCAATCTTTCGTCGTTTTTGGCTATGTTCTTGTTCGAAGCGATTTGTCTCCTCTTTGTGCATTTGCTCAATACTGCTGATTTTGTCTTGGAACTCAATCTCTGCTTTATCTCTCTCATCGCGCGCCCTTTTAGCAGCATCCTTCAACTTTTTTATATCGGATTTCAATTCTTCGTATGCAGCTTGTTGGTTTTCTTTATCCAGCTTTTCGGCAGCCAATGCATCCTTTGCTGATTGAAGTTCGGCCTTTGCAGCATCATAGGTTTTTTTAGTTTGGTATACGCCTTGCTTGTCATAATTAATTTGCAATTCCTGATCCATTTGCTCCATATTATGAACAAGGGTTGCAACATGCTTGACTTGGCTTACTTCGTTATTAGCTTGTGGTAAGTTGCATATGTCGTTTGCGTGGCTAGCATACTCCAAAGTACTTCTTAATTCATCATATGTTTGGTGATCTGGCGAGACAGTTGCGATAATATATGTTTTGGTGTTTCCACCAAGCGAATCTTTTAATAACCTTGTCAATTTACTTTCTCTGTATGGTACATGCGGTGCGTTTGCTACCAATGAATTAATCACTCGACCTAGTGTTAATAAACTTCGATTGATATTTGCTGCTTCTCTTGCACGAAGGTGTTCAGATCCGGAATTTTTTCCATTCTCGGATCCAGCTAAATCCACCAAATTTAATTTCCCTATCCTGAATATCACATCACCATTGGGTGATACTTCGCGTAAATACACTGTGATTGTAAAGATGCTATGTGATCGACTATGTGATATGTGAATACATATTTCTTAAAGTTAAGGTGGTGATAACTAACCTGGATTTATCATTGATGTTTGTAGCTGCCGTCATTCTCTTTTTCACGCCATGTTTCATCATATCAATACCTCTTTCTACTGATGTGATTGTATGCTCCTTGAGATTTTGAACTTTAACACCAGTGCCATCTTCATAGATGTTAAAAACTTTTTGATCGTCAGAAAATCCCAAAAGATCTCGAATCTCTTCATTATATAATTCAAGCATAGAGATGGTAACATGACATTCCGGGTCTTTTTTCTGAAGTTCTTGGAATAATTCCTTAATAACACGAGGTATAATACCCTCTTGCTTATCTGACCCTTCCATTGTGAATCTATATGAAGGAACTGGTCAATAAAAAAAAACATTATATGGCTAACTCCAATATTACGTTTTTCCTGTGCCTGTTTGGCCATATGCGAATATAGTACAGCTGTAACTGTTGGGATAGATGGATTAATTATGAAGCAGGTACACAGTAAAGATTTAGAATAAATTACCCTTTAAATACTTCCTTCAAGACAGGACTACCGACTTTATAATATATTTCTTCCTGGGTGCTATTTTGGTCAAAGATCTTATCAAAGCAATAGACCTTATTGTTTGCCTTTAGAAGGACTTTAGTGGGATCATCCAAGACAGGTTCAAGGATCGGTAATTCTACAGAAGGTGTGACATCGCTTGCTCTAATTAAATGCATTAGCGAACTACATTCTCATAATCGTAAATAGATTACTCACCTGCAACGGAGCATCACCTTGATTTTTGTGCCAAGTTCATTGTTCTTCTGAGCCTTTTTAGTTTTTGTGCCTAAATCATTGTTGCCTGGTGATCTTTTGTCTTTTGACTCAATTTCAGGCTTCTTTATGATTCGTTTGGTTTTTGTGGGAGCCAATTTATTTTTGTTAATAACTGTCTTTATAGGAGCCATTTGTAGGTACAATGAACAACGCAAAATCGGGGGGTGGCATTTGAAAATAAATATTGAACCAGCCGTCACGGTGTTGCTACTCACCCGATTTGAAAAAGTATGGTGTCGCTTAGAGGGACATCCTTTGTTTGATTTAATATGTCTGTATATCAACTAACTATGTCGAAATACGCATTCAAATGTTTCCTCTTAATTGCATTTTATTTTTTGACTTCATTTTATTGACAAATATACTAATATATGCATAATCACAATATAGCAGTTAAAAAAGTACATTACACCCATATATGGGATTTTCAGGTACAGAGTCTGTCATTAATCCCAATGCTATAGTTATACGTATCAAAAAGTGATTGTCTCAAAGTCTGAAAAAAAAAATAGGCTTGTAAATCGTGTCCACTTCCTTTTTCATTTATTTCTTCAGAACGGATAGCTACTATCTTCTAAGTCGCTTAAGAGGACTTTGTTACAGCCATTTTTTATTCTGCAGATCAAATAATGTCAATAATTTTTACTTGGTATCTTTGAGTTATAAATATCATTGATCAACTTATAGGATTAGTAAACTGTGTCGGAAAGTAACCGAGTCCATGAAACGTGATTGTTTAAAATGAAAAACAGCAAGAAGTTGCTCACATTTCATAACCTCATTTTTCTAAGCGTGAGATCAGGATTAATAAAAAGACACGTTTTTGGTTGAGCGATGCATCCATCCAAAAGGAGTTTGGGAAAGCATACGAGACGTGATGCTAGCTATTTAAAGACTTGGCCAAACCTGCTATGGGCGTCGAAGCAAAGTGTTTTTCTCTTATTAAAACAATAACAGTACTTGATGAATCTATGGCGAACATACCTCAATTGGATTTTCGCATACTTGATTTTGTCAACAAAACCTGACTGCACACATTTACAAGTATAAATCAGCTGGGTCATTTTATTTGGCACTCCGTTACCACTCCCTCCCCCCCTTCTTTCCAAATGAAACAACAAGACGATCGTCCACATGAATTACAAGAGGATGGCAAGTATATATTGAGTATTCTAATTTCAAAAAAAAAAGCCAAAGACTCATACTGAAAAGATATAGACATGGAAGTAACGTCGATGGCCGACATGACGGAAGACATTGTGGAGGAATTTGCAAGGCAATTAGACCAAGGTAAAAAAAAGATTCAGGTTTGTGCCACGTTGACACGATTTTAATTATATTCCAGTGGTACGTATACAAGACGAAGAAAGCGACGAAGAGGATGCTAGTTTCGGGTACCAACAATTACCACAAGACGATGATGATGAGATGTATCAACAATTACAGTCGGAAGAAGAAGAGGAGGAAGATATGAAGGATCCGTTGCAGATCCCTTTGAACGATTCGGCACGATTAAATCCAGGTAAAGAATTGCAACAAATAAAGGGGTGGAAAGTACTAACAAACAAATAAAAGAAACGTCCGACTTGATCAAGTCCATTATGTCTAATATTCAGCTATCCAATGTACCAGAGTGGGCCAAGAATATCCCTGAATCTGCTTGGCTTCCACACGTTAAAGAGAAACAATAAAAATCAGGGTATTTTTTTTTTTTTTTTTTTTTTTTTTGGGTGGTTGGCTCAGATGAGTGGAGTGAGAACGAATACGAGGTGAGCAAAACTCCAATAAGGTAAAAACGGTAAGCGGGGTGACTGGCACTGGGGTTAGGTGTAATCAAAGTTTTATTGGTCAAGGTGTGCAACAAAAAAGATTTTTTTTTTCTTTTGGCTCTCTCGCTATTTTTTTTACCTTTAAAACAGTAAGTTCAGGAGTAATAAATAATAATAATAATAATAAAAAAAAAACGCGAACCTCCCCTTTTTCTTGTTCTAACGAAAAAATCTACATAAAGCTAAATAATATGGCCAAAGAAACTGCAAAGGTTACTAAGCGTGCTGCTCCCAAGACTGACGACGATAAGAAGAAGCGTAAGACCAAGAAGGATCCTGCTGCTCCCAAGCGTGGTTTATCTGCATACATGTTCTTCTCTCAAGATCAAAGAGCTACCGTCAAGGAAGAAAGTCCTGAAGCTACATTTGGTAACCGTCTATATAACACTACGCACATGGATTGATAAAACTGATATAATCCCTGTTCTAGGTCAAATTGGTAAGATTCTTGGTGAAAAGTGGAAGGCCATGACAGACGAACAGAAGAAGGTAAAGAAAAAGTAAAGTATCATCGCTTAGCCCCTCATTAACACATATAACATAGCCTTATATTGCCAAGGCTGAAGCTGATAAGAAACGTTATGAAGATGAAAAGGCCGCTGTAAGTCAAATGTAAAATGGGCATTTTTTCATAATCAAGTAATTAACCCAATTTCATTACTAGCTCGCATAATATCCCCCTCCTCTCTCTCTCTCATCTATACACTGCTACAAAACAAGTTATTAAAAAAAACCCCCAATCCACCACCGACATTTTTTTTTTTTCAATAAATAAAAAATTATTTGTGGGACGCGTTTTATTTTGATCACACAAGTTCTTTTATTTGGAAAGCATCACATCAAAAAGAAGATCAGGCTGTTGAAAATCATTATGAACAACATTAACAAGCCAGTATGTTTGTCCGATATCATGCAAGACATGTTGACTCTTGCTGTTTGGTGGGTATTGCTCCTCCCATTCTTTCCATAAACCAAACGCATCATCCTACATTGTTTGTTAGTTTTGCACTGTGCAAGTATATCCTATTTTTTCTTACCTTCCATGCTTCGAAACTAGCCTTTTCAATAATGGTGGGCTGAACAATTTCCTTACCAGGGAATACACCCCACGTTACAGCATTTTGTGCCTCATCAGCATCTGATACATTAGTAGAGAAATCACCCTATATAAAGTAAAATTAATTTTTTCATTTATTTATCCCCCTCCCCCCCCCCCCTTTTTTTTTTTAATTACCTTTTGATTCGTAGCGTAATAAGTAATGGATTCATCTTGTCGCAAACGCGCTATTAAATCCTTCATTTGCTCATCTGCCACAAAGAACTCAATAAATGCCTTTTGGTAGACATAGCCTCCTTTGGGTCCCCAACCATACACCTCGTCTTGACTAGATGCACCATTGACGGCGGGCTGTGAACTGACGGTCCAGTACCCACGCTGGTTGATTTCACAAAGTCTCTGGCAAATCGCTTCACTCTCCGTCTGAAGTCTTTCTTCGCACCAAGGCAAAGTTTCCAATTCGCCCTTGATATACTTTACAAACAATTGTTTGATATCGTCTTTTGTCTCGGGAAATCCCCACTTAATAATCGCTTGGGATGTCTATAGAAAAAAAAAAGAGTCTAGATTTTTAATAATCTATAAACAAGACAGGACGGGGAACATCTTTTCAAGAAAATTCACTGTAGAATAAATACTTTACGGGCAAAATCTGGCCTGAGCTATGTGTGTTTTCACCGTACGCGGGTGATCGTGAATCACCGTATCTTCCGTTGGGAAATTCATCCCATAATTCGGCACGAGCGGGGTCGTGAATAGGTGCCCAAGGAGACAGTTTGTTGGGTTGGATAGACTAATAGACGATTAAATTCCCTGTATAAAACACCTATAAATATTTTTTTTTACCTCGCCTGCGTTGTGCAAATGCAATGCTTCTAAAATAAGTCGAGTAGATCTTTCTAAATTTAATGTTGAAATATGGAAATTACAAATATCCGATTCCCTGTGTAAATGTCGAATCATTTCAACCGCAAGATTAACACCGTATTCCTTGACTTTTTGATCATCTGCCTTGATTTCATCTAAATCGTGCATGACCTTGGCTGGCACTTTAACATTACACAGATTGATCATGCGACGGAAACTTTGATAGGTTGGGATAGGCATGATACCAGGCACGATAGGAGCATGGATGCCATGGTCACGGCATTTCTTGATCCAAGCAACGCACACTTCCGAATCGTAAAACAGTTGAGTGATGATGAAATCCGCACCTGCTTCAACCTTTTCCTTCAAATAGAGCATATCCTGGTCCTTATCAGGACAGTCAATATGACCCTCTGGGTAACCAGCAACACCGATACAGAAATAATCCTTGTACTCGTGTCGAATATACTTGACAAGATCAATGGCATGAGAGAATTGCGAATCGACAGGAGTCCAATACTCTGAGCCTCTAGGAGGGTCACCACGTAAAGCCAAAATGTTGCGAATACCTGCTTCCTTTGCTTGCTTCAAGACGATATCGATTTTGGCTTTTTCCATATTTGTACAGGTCAAATGCATTAATGTGTCAAGACCGTAAAGACTCTGTGCGGTTGAACAAAGCTCAAGTGTGCGGTCGTGGGTGGATCCACCTGCACCCCATGTACATGAAATAAACTCGGGTTGTAATTGTGACATGCGACCGAGACGATCAATGAGATTAGCAAAACCCTTTTCTTGCTTGTCAGTTTTTTTTCTTTATGCGAGGCTTTTTTCTATTTCCTTACCAGCTCGGTCTTGGGAGGGAAATACTCAAATGAATAGGCAATATGCTTATCCTTTTGGGCTTGCTGGATTTTATCTATAATCTTCATTTCGATGCTTGTAAAAGGGAAAAAGTAAAAGAGAAGAAAAAAAAAAAAAACGAAAATCCAAAGGTTTTAATTTGATGGGCTCTCAATCATTGTAGATGTGACTTTTGATGGGAGGAAAAATGTAGATCAAAACGGACTGCAAATCCATCCTAAACTCATGGCAACCTTCTCGGCATAATATATCTCTCCCCTCAGGTCTGGTCAGGCCAGTCCAATCGTATTGAAACACACACGCGCTCGCATAAACTCTGTCGTACTTCAGTCCATTGATTTTTTTTTTTTTACCTCGGTACGCATTGTGAGGGTTAAACACACGCACACACTATTATTTTTTTTTATTTTTCTACGAATTATGTTTGTTTTATTTAAACAGTGTTTCTAAGAACTAAAGAGTGTATAGAGTCAGTAAAGAGAATAAAAGTGCTTAAAGGCGTATACTTTACCGAGAACAACGGTATCACCACGAAGGAACATCTTGCTGACAAAACGATCCTTGTTAACAGGTTTAGCTTTAGAACCCTTTCCACTACGAGGAGTTTCTGTCCACATCTAAAGGGCAAAAAGATTAATTTTCGCCACTATGACTTGACCACCCATGAAAACTTTTTTTTTCCTTGGCCTTACCTCCTTGACATTTTCAAGCACCATGTTACAATGACGATCAAATGCCTTTACACGTGCTAAAAGCTTATGGTTATTACGACAACTGATCAAGATTTGGTTGTTATTTTTAACAGATTGTTGCAAAACAGAAAGTGGTCCAGTGTTGAATTCAACTTCTTCTTGTTGACGAAGTTCCTCTTCTGTCATTTCGGATCTAGGCTTACTGGCAATAGCACTGGTTTTACGTGTTAAAAAGCATTTAATTAGTATGTCTTTTCTCTCTTTCTCTTGCCTTCATCTATCAAAATACAATACCTCATTTTTGTATGTAGAAAGGTAAATGATTTTATACAATTAAAACAAGAAAAAAATCAAAATTTTCCATTTTGGCCCTCCTTCACACACGTACGCTGCGCTGATTTAAAATGACGTAGACAAATTGGCCAGTTTTACTTATTTCCCCTCAGAGTAAGCTAAGTTCTAATGAAGCCCAGCGTAAGTCTTGAAACTGAGAATGTATTGATTGGTGATGACTCTGCATCAAGATAAATGAAAGTTGTCTCAAAACAAACAAGTTAATGAAGCTTTTACATGACTGGTAGTTATCTAATAAATATATCAGAGTAAAATTACTGGTATTTTTCTTTTCTACAGTTAAATTAGGGGTATTAAAAGAAGAAACTCCAATTATTTTTTCATTACAAGTTTTTTTTTCCAATGTAACTTGCGATATTGTTTTCAATATACTGAGTCGATAGCCACTTGATGATTCGCTTATATAGCCTTGATGGAAGGAGATAATTTTGGTCTTTGCAAGTTTTGGCAATGTTTTCTATGCGGCCAAAGAAGGGTTTACAGTCTTAACAGGAGTTTCTCGAGTTATAATATCACTGGTGATTTCGGGAGGAACCTTCTTTCCTCTCAACCACCTTTTGTAAATTATTTTAAACGTATAAAATAAATAGTAAGTTTAACATTGGCCAGGTTATATAAAATTGACCAGAATATTGATAACATTTGCATGAATTTTAGTAAAACGAAAAAGATTGCGAGGCCAGGTGAACCCCTCTAGTAGAGGTCGGAAGACACCACGAAGAGATCCTCCACCTCCGCCTCCAGAAGAGGCCATTGAAAGAGTACATAATTTCTATTTTAGTAGAAAATGCAAGCTCGTGAACCTTTTGTAACCTAACTTAAAATATACAAGGTAAGAAAAATAATTTATCATATATTGATTCTTCCCTTACTTATAATGTATATCTTGTCTCCCATAGAATATGTTTCGTGAAGTAACAGAAGAATTCTGTATTGCTCGTCTTGACGCTATAAATTTTGCGTTATTGATGGTAGTATAATGGTTCGATACCCAACGTACTGAATTGCAAGTGTTTCAAAAACAACAAGTTCCACTTAGTCAAGCTTACTTACAACAACTTTTATATGAAGAATCTTTGATGAATCAACTTCAACAATTACTGCAACAAACAAGAGATTTATTTTAGCAAGAACAGGACATTCCTCCTCATTATAAAGAGTTGTTGGAAATACAGGCTCAAATTTAAAATTTTCTTACAGAGATTCATCCAGATACCCAACTTTTAGCCAATTTACTGCTCAACTGCTCAACTTGAATGACAATAATCAAGTTTAACAGGAGGATATACAACAACAGAGGATACAACAAGAGAATGAAAGTTTACATATACATTTAATCTCATTAAATCTGGCAAAACTGAAAGGTTTTACACGGACGTGGTAGCCTCGAGAAGAGTCTCACTGGTGGTTCTCAATGGAAGAATGCAAAAAAAGCACTTGCAGACAAAGAGATTTTATACTACACGAGTAACCCATGGTGGCCGCCATGCGGGTTCTATGGAAGCCGAGGGGTTAGGAATTCTATTTGACCTAATCAAGCGCGGAGGAGGTTGGAAGAATCGTCTTGGTCGCTCGGAGACACACTATTTAGGAAAGTTTCCATCTCCTTTTGCTCGAGGTATGGATGGCTTCTGGAAAAAGTCCTATATTCTCAAGCAACAGCTTCAAGATGTTTCAAGAAGACAGGCAACATAAAAATTCGATGTAGAGCCAGTTCTACTTGTTATATGTGTTGGGACACTTTCTGAAAAAATTAAAGTTGACAACGTAGATAGTCGGCTCCCTGGTATCTACTCTTACTTTTGTAAACCATGGGCAGCAGAGTGCTTTATTCTGTGTCAAGATAGCTTAAGTCAAAACTTGACAACACCATTAAACCCACTGACCGCACTTGGATTATTTTTAAGCAGTCATTGCAAATCTATTCTTGAAAACCCATATGGTGGTGACCCTACGATGCAATACTTATATGTTCTAGCTTTACATCATCATCAAATCGATTCCCAGGACATTGTACGTTTATCAAAGAAATTAATTGACAGTCGGATCACGGAGTACGATTGATTACTCACGCTGGCAAATTCAGTCAATCAACCGAAACTGGTAGAAGCTATAAGCGACGCAAAAACAAGAATTTGCATGACAAAAAGAAAGTATGATGATTGCTTTGCTGCTGAAGACTCATTCGATAAAATTGTTACTGATAATGATGAGAATGAAAATTATAAAGCAGCAATGAATTTCGTTGCCAAATTCAAAAAAGAAAGAAAAAAAGAATGGATTGGACTGCCTGTCTTGGAAAAAGACAGGGTTTATTGAGTTACAAAAATACTAGTTCCCTCCGAGCGCAGTTCTATAAGTACATGAAAGAAAAAGCTAAAAAATAAATACCTCTTTATTATTTATTCCCATAAAAACCATCTATGGCTTTCATCATAGAATTATTAAAGCTTCGCAGTTTTTGTCTCTCTACTTTATTACCAAAAAAGTATAGAACGTAAATATCATTAAAGGGTCAAGATTGTTTGTTTCATCTTGCCCATATAGTACTGCTCAAAATCTGCCAATGAGGCTTTTCCAAACTAGGGGACAACATTAGTCTCACTAGCGAAGAAACTTTGTCAGTTAAACAACAAGCAAGGCTAAATATCAAAGCTATCAATCACCTCCAAGTATTTTTCAACTGAGTACTTCATTGATTTTTTTGTTGAATTTCTAGAAGAACTGCATGTGATTGAGACTTATATAGTATAAAATATGAAGGTTTTTCTTAGACGGCTCATAAAATAAAGGGAGGCGAGGTTCTTTTTGTATCCAAGCATGCAGTTTTTAGACAAAAAATGACGTGCTGTCACGGATATCATGAGAAAGCAATCGCCATTCATTTGACTTGCAATGTACCAAATTTCTCCTTATAAAATAATTTCAATTTACATCAGAAACTACTCCTACCAGCAGGAAGATGTGAACTCATGACACGACATACGGTTTTAAACAAGATATATATAAATATAAAAAGTTTTCTATGCAGGGAGTAGTCTCGGGTGCATATTTATAGGCTTCGCTTAGTTGTAAGTGTCTTTTGTTTTTAATTAGAAATTCGCTTTTCCCGTCATTTATCGGTTCAGGTACCAGTCGTTTGATTCGTTTTATAAGAGTCAAGTCAGAAAAACATACGAACGTTAAGTTGTCTCTATTAAGGTCAAGGCAAAATAGTAAATTGTAAACAGGTTTTTAGTAGATATATTGTGACCGAATTTCTAACTTTTTCTGGCTCTTTCCAAAACTCCCTAGTAACTGACACATTATTAGATAGCTTGCGATTAATTGTATTCTCTTAGAGTACTCTATTCAAATGAATCAAATAGACCGCTCACAATCCATACGCATACTTAAATCGTGGATTTAAGTCATGTTTGATATATATGCTTTAAAAGCTGTTACATGGCGGAACATAGTGGCAAGAAAACCCACATAAAGTATACTGATCAATAAACTGATTTATACATTGGTTTGATTGCTGCGAAATGTGACGTTAAATCAGCCTGGGTATCTACAGGCATTGCCTTATCATCTGGATATAAGTATAGAAATATCTATTAAGTACGGACTTATTCGTAGAAAAAAAAAAAGAGAGAGAAAGAAAGGGCTCGTTGTTCAAGTTGAAGGAACACCTTACTCAATGGATTATCAAGTACATGGATGATAGACAGCCGTACTTGATCAAATTAAGCACGATTTATGGGGGAAATTATGAAGCGAAAATCTTTCAGTAAACCGATCTGAGCTTCATTAATTCATGCGAGTATAGTCTGTGCTTTATCAATGAAGAGACTGGGAAAAATACCCGCTCACTTTTAATCTCGGCAGCCAATCAAGTACCCAGGAAAAGGTTAACAGTCACTGGTCTTGCACCCACCAAACCTGAAAAAAAAAAAAAAAAAAAAAACCCCCAAAACTTTCCTTACTTTTTTATCAAACAAAAATGAGTAATTTTATCAATAGTTTGATAACTGGATTCTCCAATATTCTTACTGTTGGACCCGAAGAGTCCAAGGAAGAAGGAGCTTGTGGTGGTGGAAATGGTGATGGCTGTTGTAAAGATCAACCTTCCCAGAAAGAAGAAGGTGGCTGTCAAACCGATGACTGTTGTTCTACACCTGTCCAAAACAAGAAGGAAAAAGTTGGTTGCTGTTCCGATAATAAGGAAGAGACCAGCAGTGGATGCTGCAAGACCGAGGTTAAGAAGGAAAAAGTCAGTAGCGGTTGTTGCAAGACAGATAGCAGCAAGGAGGCATGTGCTTGTGAAGGAGAGCAAGGCCCTGTTGTTGTTGAAAACTTGAAAATCATCTTCTCTACATTGACAGGGACAGCTAAAACAATGGCATCCGAAATTGAAAAGAAGGTTCAGGACAATAACCGAGTCACTGTTAACAAGGTTGAAATTATGGATATCACCGAATACGATAATGACAACCTATTACAAGAAACTGCTGTTTGTATTTTTATTTTATCCACATACAATGTTGAAGGACCCTTGGATTGGTATGTTCTTTTTTTATATATATTTTAGCTATATAGAAACAATACTTATGATTTGTATGTAGGTTCTCTAACTGGCTTCATGATCTTCGTTATGATTTCCGTGTAGATCGTGACGCTTTAAAGAAGTTGCGTTATGCTGTTTGTGGTTTGGGTGATTCTGCTTACGGGGATGAGTTCAACCTTGCAGCAGCCAACATTGACAAATGGTTAGGTAGATTGGGTGCCACTCGTATTTACCCTTTAGGTGAATGTGATAAAAATGCCGATCAAAAGGGACAATTCGACACTTGGTCTAATGGATTTGTGTCTGAACTCGAAGATAAACATAGTTTGGAATTTTCCCCCACAGATATTTCTTATCAATCTGACGAAGAAGAGGACGAGGAGTCTGGCGAAGAAGCCGATATTGATGTGGATGGTGGATCTGGTGACGAGATGGTCGATCTTGAAGATATGGGTAACATGGCTACAAAGATCAAAGCTGCTAAAGTTAAGCGCGCCGAAGAAGAAGAAGATTTCGAGAACAGTAAGGCCAAGGCTAAGCGTATGATTGGCGTTGATGATAATAAGCCTAGAGAAAAATCCGCTGCTCCTCAAGCTCGTGAAATGGTATCTCCCATGATTCTCAAGAACTTGACAAAGCAAGGCTATAAAGTAATCGGCTCTCATTCAGGCGTCAAAATCTGTAGATGGACCAAATCCGCATTGCGTGGTCGTGGTTTTTGTTATAAGCATGCTTTCTACGGTATCCAAAGTCATTTATGTATGGAAACTACACCTTCTTTAGCCTGTGCCAATAAGTGTGTTTTCTGTTGGAGACATCATACTAATCCTGTCGGAACAACATGGAGATGGAAGGTCGACGACCCTCAATTTATTTTGGACGGTGCTATGGAAAACCATTACAAGATGATTAAACAGTTGAAGGGTGTTCCCGGTGTCAAAGCCGAACGTTTCCAAGAGGCTTTCACTATTAGACATTGTGCTCTTTCCCTTGTCGGTGAACCTATTTTCTACCCTCATATCAATGATTTTGTCACCATGTTGCATAAGAAGAGAATTTCATCCTTCCTTGTCACCAATGCTCAATTCCCTGACAAGATTGCTGAAATGGTTCCTGTCACCCAACTTTATGTCAGTGTTGATGCTGCCACCAAGGATACATTAAAGAAGATTGACAGACCTCTCTTTAGAGATTTCTGGGAAAGATTCTTGAACTGTTTAGAGCAATTAGCATTGAAGGGTCAACGTACTGTTTACCGTATGACTTTGGTAAAGGGCCACAACACTGCCGAAATTGATGGATATGTAGAATTAATTCGTCGTGGCCAACCTTCATTTATTGAAGTCAAGGGTGTCACATACTGTGGTTATAGTGGTGCTAGTGATTTAACTATGGCTAATGTTCCTTTCCATGTCGAAGTTATTGATTTCTGTCAAAAGTTAGTTGCCAAGTTAGACGGCGATTATGAAATTTCTGCTGAGCATGCTCACTCTTGTTCCATTTTGATTGCCCACAAGAACTTCAAGGTCAATGGTGAATGGCACACACATATCGATTACAACAAGTTCTTTGAGCTTGTCGAATCGGGTAAGCCTTTCAACAGTTTGGATTACATGGCTAAGACTCCTGATTGGGCTGTTCATGGTCATGAAGCTGCTGGTTTCGATCCTGATGAGACTCGTTTCTATCGTAAGAACAGAAAGGTCGTTGAAGCACCTTCCAATCCTGATATCAATGCTTAATTTATTTTTTCTTGCCTTCACCCTTTATATATATCATTCTATTGTTTTTATTACTACTTTTTTTTTTAACAAAAAAAAAGATTAAATTTACTTTTTCGTTATTCTATACTATTCTAAATGGGTGTGTTTACATGGCGAGTACTTTGCGTGGCAAGATAGAAAGGAGAGATTCTACAATTCCATATCTTGTCAAAAACATGGCACCGAATGCTGTGGCATACAAGGCTAATCGATAGCCTCGGCCAATTTGAAACAAGGTTTTAACTATGCAATAGAATAAATAACGCTGATCGGTTTGACTCACGACAAGGACTTACTTGGAGGTGGAGAGAATGCATAGTTCAGATTCTGACCTGATTTTAAGGCGCAAATATGTAAAATAGGTGAATGAAAAAAACCGTAAATACAAAATGATAAGAGTGCCATGTTTTTCGAGGCAGGCATCACCAAGTATCTACCGCTATAAATCATGTAGGCAGGTGCCACCAAAATTAAAATATGCTCTATTTTTGTTAATTAGATTCCATGTCATTTTTTTCCCTGTCACACAACACTCCTACCAGCAAAAAAATTAAATGTTTCGCCAATGAGATAATGATCTCTCAAGTCAGGAAAGATCAAAGCTGCCAAAGCTCCCCATTGTGTATGTAAATAGATATTAAATAATAAATTGGTTGTAACGGAGCTTTTGTTTGGGTTTACCAAGGTTAATAATAATAAAGCAGCACTCATATGGCAAGGTTGAAGCATAAATAACTTGTTCTTTCTGATAATCTTGTGGATAGCAGTTAATGAAAATGACCCCAATAAAGAAAGAAACAGGAATTTTTCTGTGCTGCTTGCAGGTCCAATAGGCTTGAATGATGATAAAATTTCCCATGTTGCACTGGATGGATCAAGTACCTTTGTCAAAAAATAATAGGACGCTGATGCAAACCCGGTCGATAAGAACAAGAATTCTATAGCATGTTGACGTGGATGAAGGTACCTAATGCTCCTTGTCAATTTATTTGTAGTCCATGTGTCAAAAAACGCTATTTTTTTGCATACCATGATCCTTTAGTAGAATCTTTCCAGTCTGTTTCATCAGGCACACCCTTGGCAATGGATCGGATCCATTTCTCCATACCGTTAAACAGAGGTCTAAGGGGTCGTTTAAGTAAACTCAGGACTGCCATGGTATAATTCGTTTTCAACAACAAAAAATGAAAAAAATTAATTAAATTAAGAAAAGGGCGCCCTTTTTTTGGGGAAAAAAGAAAATCGGCAAATAACATCTGACGTGGTATTTCTGAGCTCCAAATAAAAATTGTAATTCACATGTTCGTAGTCATAAACCACCAGAGGTAGGTCCGTGCAAAGTGTCGATAAAAATATAAGTCGGCATTCCCCTGCTTCAAAGGATGCTGCCGCATATGGAAAGAAGCGACAAGGATGCTGTCGCAATAAATTATATTCCCTTTTATATTCTCTGTACCAGGGGAGTTGAATGCTCAAAAATGTCAATTCAAAATGAATAAAAATAATAGGTTGTAAAATACATCAATTCCATTGTTTAGAAAGACCCAAGGCATTGACAAAGTACCGAAATAAAGATTTTATTGTAATTTACTACAATTCTGTCTCATATTTTGTTACGTCAGACCGAAGGAAGCATATAAATGTTATTAAGCAATCAAAACCTGGCTCTTTGGCTTTGCAGTGTTTAATTATGTATTAATTCGGCTCCCAAGTTACCTTCATAGTTACTATTATTCTTTTTTTTTTGTCAGCTGCAGAGGTGGATAAAATAATGTCTTTATTTATCCAAATAGATGGTATAATAAAAGTCTTTGGTTGTAATTCTGTTGCATTCTTCTCCATTATTTCTGAGTATAGTGCACTCTTTTCAAATGTTATGTTTAGCTTTGACCATTCGTTGTCTTCTTCCAAAGGAATCAGAATATGACGGCCTTCATCCTCATTAATTTCTTTTCGTTGTAAGAGCTCCCAATTTCCACCCGTAAGATCATGCTCATCAATAGAAGAGGATGAAGGTAGGATGGGAAATTCAGAGCTGTTTTTAAGCCATTCATGATACACTTTTGTGTCAGAAGAATCTTCTATAAGTTCGGCAAATGCAATAGGGAAATCCTGAGTAGTAGTCATTATTATTTTAAAAAATTATAACAGGAGAGAAAAGAGTGATTGAAAAATGCTGTTATCAGTATTGTTTATCAACAACTGACTGCATTTCCCAATCATTAGTCGTCGGATGATCGCCCGCATGATGAAATACACATGTTGAACCGCCACCCGTTTTTCTCACAGGTCTAAATTGACAGCGAAGTCTTCATTCCAAACACGGCGTTCATACATAATTATTTGTTGCGTTCAGATAAGCTAAATATCTTTGAAAACAGGATTTCAGATAGACATTAAAGGACATGCTTTGCGTTCTAAGTTAAAACTTGAGACAAACAAGTACGCTGGTTCTTGTGGCATTTTGGCAGAGTATATGATCCAGCTGCGATTGCTTTAATAGAGAAAAATAGAGTTATTAATTATACAGGAATAATAATGCTTGAAATTCTGGGATACTTTAATACGCCCCTGGTTACATAACACTAGCAGTAGCTTATTATCATCAGCCTTATGAGTATTCACAATCAACTAGTTCAACTGCAACCTCAATGCTCATTCCAGCCCTGTTTTCGCGATCATCATTTATTTATTCAGTATGCTCAACAACAGAAATAAGGCATTTTATGAGCAGGTGTACTTCATGCCATTTTCTTTCCGTCAGAGATTATCTATCATTTGGCATTAAGTCCGGAAGAGAATTGCACCTACGGTTCGTCGTGCTAGGTGATGCCTAGTACAGTTTCTCCCTTCTGTTCTCCTACTAAAAATGAATGAAATTATCCATTGTAGTACAATAAAAGAATCGAAAAACGCAGTGCGCAGAGTTGGGGCGTATTTAGCGGTGATGAAAAGAGATTTGATGCGCGTGTACGATCAGCGTATTCTTTGTTTCTTTCATAAATGAACAAATTGAAAATGGCTATCCAGAATTTGCCTTTTGTTTCTGTTCAAGCAGACTGGGATGATGTTGTGAGAGAAGTTGCTTCAAATACTATTGCTGAAGGTTCTTTTTGGATTGCTTGTTATTTGACAGGTTTGTTGCAGCTTTCTATTAGTAACAAGCAAATATTAAACGGCTGTTTTTTTTAAAAAAAAACAGGAGAGCAGAGTGTCCAAGGCTCGGTTAGCGTTAAGCGTACAAAAGAGCATGAAATCAAACTTGAAGGAAACGATGGCATTACTGTCACTAGCCTTAATTCTGTAATTACAAAGAACGATAAAACATGTTGAATTTGCTGACCAGGTTATTCTTTTTACAGCGTACATTTCAGGTTGAATGTTCTGCACTTAACATAAAGAACATTACTGTGTATGGTCCCAAGACAGACTTTCACCCTGTCAAGGGGAAGGCTGTAAGTTAGGCAATGTATGTGGCTGATTATTATTTGGCTAATGTACCTTTTTCAGGTTTCATGTATCGATATATCTCCCAACGGCAATTTGTTTGCTGCGGGAAATGGTGATGGAATAACTCTGGGATTACTTGCGGAAGGGAAAGCACAGGTATAGTGTGCATGGATACAAAAAATTAGAGCAGTAAACTGATTACGTAATATAGAGAGTGCTTAAGGGACATCTTAGTGACGTTACTACAGTTCAGTTTTTTCCCAGTAACTTGGTATTATTAACTGGTGGTGCTGATTTTCAAGTAAAGATCTGGTCTGTTTTGGATGGAAGTAACCCTGTTACATTACAAGGTCATAAATCTGCTATCACGGGTACAGCTATTATTTCTCAAGGGCGAAATGTTTTATGTAAGTATAATAGAGTTGAAAAGTAGTGATTCAATTAATACGAAATATGTAGCCTCTTCTCGTGATGGAACTGTCAAATTATGGAACTGCGGTACGTCTTCTACAATTGCTACTATGGGTGATTACCAATTTCCAGTAAACAAGATGATCCTTGCTAAACTCCCATCGTACTATGAACCTGCTACAGTCGAAAGTCTTGGTAACCACTTGAACATAAACACAAAATATGTATGCTAATGATTCATGTAACAGATCCACTGGAAGTAGATACAGCTGATAAATTGGTAATCGTTGCTTTGGGAGATGGCAGTGTTCGTGGTATAAATCTAGGCTCAAAGAAGGAGGTAAAAAATCTCGAGTCATCGATTTACTCTCAAATACTAACGTTCAATTTAAAGATATTTGCTACACCTGCAACAGATGTAGCATTAACTGCTGTTACATACGAGGAAGAAACTGGTACTGTTTTCACAGGAAATGCTAACGGTCTTGTCCAAGTATTCTCCATAAAAAAAAGTCTTCAGGAACCTCATGTAGTTTGGAAGAGAAATGGTCATGCTATTACTTCTCTTGTCACGAAATTAAGCAGTAATGGTGACACTGTACTTTGTATCAGTGCTGGTAAGATTAAATTTCTTGGAGAATATAAAATATACTCATGAGCTTGACTATTTTAGCTGATGGAAGTGTCTATCAAACCGGATCTATAATTAGCTTTTTACAAAAGGATAGTCCTATTCATGTAGAGGCCGAATACACTGGAAGTGAACTAGAGCCTGTTTATGACATGAAGGTGATGCCTAGTGATCATGAGTCTGGATATCAAAGAATTGCATGTGCGGTTCGTGATGGCAAAATTAAGATATATTAATAAAGTGCATAACTTGTCCACAAATATTTTAAGAATTGCTGCTGAGGAAGTTTTGAATTATTAAATGGTATCATATTATTTTATTATAAAACAGTTTCATTGAAGAAAGCTAAAAGATTTGAGCTACGGAATGACAACCAGTCAGTCAGAGCCATGGACATGTTGAAAATAGTAGGTCCATAAACGCCTAAAGAAAACGGAAAGTCGGCAACTGATGACAGTGTGTGATTTCCGAGGCCTAAATCTCCACCTACTAGAGTAGAAATCGTGTTTTTACCTAAACGTGGCAACGATTTATCCCAAGCAACGTCTTCAGAGAGCATAGCAAATAGCTGATCAATACGTGGTCCTAATGTAACAGGATTTACAAGCTCCTTTGTAATTTGAACTAAATAATCTTCAAAACCTTGTTTAAACTTGGGCACTTGCATCAAATGCGGCATCAAAGGACGAGCAGTAAAACCTGGGAAAAGAGTATAATCTCCACCATGGATTAAGCTTATATTGAATACACCAGTACCCATAGTCATATCAAGATCCTGCTCACTGAAAACTAAGCGGTCCTTTTCAATGTCATCGTATAACATGTAATTATTAGATATGGCGAAATAACCATCAGAGTTAGAGATCACGATTTCAAAAGCTAACCCACGAAGGAAACTGTCAACATCCATCTTCTCTTCCCAAAGAGGAGCCATGGAGTCATTAACGGGGACGGTAGGTTGTTCAGATATGAATTTAGTCAAAGCCATAATACGAGTAAAGTTTGCGGTTCCAACAGAAGGGTCGGCCTTAGCAGAGTATTGGCCAGCACTGTAAGCACTAATATTGCTTCCAAGGTATGATAAAGAAGAGGTGGCACGATCGTTTTTGATACCATTTTTTTCTGTATGCATGTCTCCAGAAGAATCTGTATTGCCTTGACCAACATTGATATCAGCTACATATAATGCACCATGCTTAAATTTTTTGGAGCCATTTCCGAATTCATTCTGCACCCATTCGTCCTTAATTTGCTCGACAAGACCAAAAAGACCAATAGATTTATCGTTGATGTAGACACGGACATAACTATGTTTGGAAGAAGGTAAACCCACAGATTCTGCCATACCATAACCTAAATTATCTTTCATGTAGGTCATATCGGTCGGCATGGCCCTGAGCTTGATTCTACTATAGCCATAAAGATCTTGTTTCTTCGGGAGCTTAAACTTGTATGAAAGTTTATCCATTCTACGAGTAGACATACCAGAAATTGATAAAGTAATATTTTTAAACGACTTGACATCGTTGGGACTAAACATAAAATCAGTAAACTGTCAAAATAAACATATCTCGATGTCATTTTACCTGACATAAGCCATGCTAATAGCAACATCAATCTCCTCTAATTGATTATTGTGCATATTATCGATTTGTGCTTGATTACCATAGAAATGAATTGTAGGAATTTCGTTTTCAATGTGTAAATCCGATTGGATGCGATTAATAATAGAAAGAGGTGACAAAATTGAAGGTAATTTCGTCAAGTTGCTATAAGAATTCCAAGATCTTCCATAATATTCATTTAATGTACTTTTGTCTGGGATGTTTCCACGAGTAAAATTCTCACTTGCGATTACTTGGTTGTTGTCCTTTTGAAGAATAGCGTACTTATATCCAGAAGTAGGGGCTGGTGCTTCACCATAATGAAGTAAAGCGGTAGCCTCGCTGATTCCAGTCAAAGGATAGACTTTTTCGTCAATTATAACACCGAGGGCTTGATTGTTGGGAACTGATGAAATCACATTGAAGGTGATATTTTTGCCAGGTCCAGCGGCTACTACGGTTATTAAACCTGACACGAAAAGTTGCTTTACTACTGATGAGGAAGTATTCAAGTTAATATGTGAATGAATTGAGATTTTAATTTAATATTACATGTAGCAAACTTCATTAAAGCAATGATACATTGTTCTTTTAATTCTTGCTGGGCTTATATACTTTTTTTTTTTGTCCCTGGAAGTCTTGGCGTCAGACTGAAGGTCTCGAAGACAGTTTTACCGGTCTATTTAAACATTAACCATCGGAGTGATATTCCATTTAAAATACTGCCTTGCTTTATATAGTGGTATGGACTGTGTCATATGCGTCTTTGAGCCTCAATTCCGATATTAACGAGGACAAACAGCTGCAAAACTCCGAACAAAATATTATAAGCAATTCTTGTGTATACGCTACACACACCACCACGCTTGTAAGACACGTAATTGGGCAAGCTTAACATTTGGGAATGTAAGTTACTCCGTTAAAGTTACCCGGTGGACGACGTTTATTTATAGTCGGGCTAGATCTCTGTGCTACATTTTATTTTTTTGCACAATATTTACTCTCATTAATTTAAATCAGTAATTATATCAGTATTAAAACATCCACGAGCGTCTGGCAAGTAGAAACATATCATTTTCTAAGCGTCCAGCTGGAACCAAAGGCACAGGTGGAACATCATCCTCGACAACAGCAGATGAACCCGTTACATCACTTTGAGCCCACCTATTGGACCACCTTTGCATTTTGGTGTAGAATTTCCCTGCACCTACTTGACTTCTTCTCCTAGTAATGTCATCACTTCTACTTGCAGATCCTTTTTTCTTTTTTTCTTTTTTCTTCTTCTTTTCTTCTTCGTCGTGTAATTGATCATCGTCGTCGTGCTTTCTTTTGGGGAAGTAAAGTGAGATGAATCTTTCTAATGCTACGTCTATATTACATTGTACTGGTTTAAAGGCAGTTCTACACAACGGACAAGCACCCTCGTGTTGGTTTCTTAGACTTAGCTCGCCTGTAATAGAATCAATTGTTTGACAAGTACAATACACGGCCGGTAAAGGTTTCAGCAACACAAACAAATTTTCTGAAATCCGGTTTATTGTTTTCGCTCTGTGCCGATGACAATGAGCACAGTACAAATGCTGAACACAAGATCTGCAAAACGTATGATGACAAGCCTCTAGCGTAGTTGGTTCATGCAAAATAGAAAGGCATACTGCACAAGTAAAATCTTCTCTGTCTGGTGTGCTTGATTTTAAAATCGATTTAAAATTTGTTTCAAGTGCTTGGTAGGGCTGTAATTGCATATTGTATCTTTGATCCCATCTCATCTTCATCACTTGGTATAGGCTTGGTTCCTCCAGCTCGGGTAGCGAACCTAAAGAAATACTGCCGAGATCTAAAAGTATACTAAACTGGCTGGTAATATAGTGGTGGTATAAATAAAGGTCTTGCTCCAAACGATATACTTGGCGTATGCACTGTCTAAGCCTTGGATTGCTTTTATTGGACTAAGTGGATAAACAAAAATCAGAAATAGTGCATGGTTTGCATGGACTAACATATTTACCTCAATTTCTTTTTGAAAGCGTCCCTCAAGACCTTGGCAATACGTTTTAAACCGGGAATCTCGTATCTCTGAGTTATTTTCATGTAGTAGTGTTGCTTCTGAAAATAGCGTGCTGTCTGAAAAAGAAGAGCCAATGATCATTGATTTAGAAGTGTTCTGGATAGTAATCGCTGAAGTAATACGGCTAGGATGTAAGTCCCATTCATTTAAGCAGGTGTTGATAAATTGCTGTGCCTTTCTTAGGGATTGCCGATCGCGATTTTTCAATGGTGATGACTATGGTAAGGAGTTTGCATGAATTAGCTTAGATCAATGTTTTTATCCAGAAATAAACTTACAACAGCACATAAAAGGTTCGAAAGGTCATCCAATTGATTCTTCAAAACAACCAAAGCAGTTTGACTTTGTTGGCATACTCGGTCGAGTTCAGTATACCAAATTTGGATAAATGGATCCATCAATTTCCAGTAGGATTTATTTTGTTGATTCAGCAATAAATGGCTATATGCTTTTTCAAGTTTGTCGATACGAACCAGATGACGATTATAAAAATTGGACTCTTTCAAGGAGCTAGGTGGTTTGGAATATTCATCAAACACAATTACTGGTAACTTTTGTTTGTTCTTTTTCTCTTTACGAAATGGCTGAACTAAGCGGGTCCAAAAACGGGTCATCGTGAGATTATTTTTTTGAAGAAAGAAAAGAGTGTTAAAACACTTTTGATTTTTCGATTTTATTTCTCTATTAATTATATTTAAGATTATGAAAGGACAGTCGGCATAAATGATGGGAAATACACTAAATTTGTTTTTAAACTATCGCTTAAACATGAAGAAAGATGAACTCATTCTAGCTTGACCAGCATATTTACATAAATTCTTTTGGTCTTCCTCTGTCCATTGTTCGTTTTCTGGTATTTCAACAGATCCAAGTTTCTTGCTGCCATATTTCTCCTGGTATTTTTGGTGTTTGTCATACAATCTGATTTGAAAAAAAAAAAAAGAAAAAGAAAGTTACGATCCCAGTATATTTTTTTTAAAAAAAAGGGTTGATCTACTTACGCCTTGTACATGGGAACATTACTCACGCCACCTGAAACAATCAAAAATGAGTTCTCGGGAAGTCCATTATAAACGTTTCTGATGTGATCATCCATCTTGTGAAGTCTATTAGCACGTTCAGAGTCTTGTACTGCAGCACTAGGCACGATACTAGGAGCAGCGTTTTCTTTGTCTTCCAAACGACGTAATTTTTCCTCATCAGCAGTTTGATAACGAGTAAACAAGAAGTTTGTATCCATAATCTTTTCCAAAGTCATATCCACTAGCTCCTCATCTGTGTCGACACGGAAATAATCACCACCTTGAGTAGAACCAAATGAACGGTAATTATTCTTCGAGCTTTCAAGAATAGCGCTGGTTCTGGAAGGACGATTGGCTAACAAACGGTCAGTGATTAATTCTGTACGTTTAAATGTACCAAAGCTGGGTTTATGGGCCAGCTTGAGCTTGAACAAATCGAGAGTAGCACGAGCATCTTCAGCAGAATCGTGACCAATATGTGCTTCATTACGATCTTGAATGTGACGTTTCAAGTAACTACGAGCCAAGAAACGAAGTGAAGGCTTGTAAGGGGGACCACGATGATGATCGTAAAGTACAGAAGTATCAACACAGTAAGGGTGGGCGAGTTGCATGGCTTTTAAATCGTTCTCTAAACCATGACCAACTAAAATTGTGTTATGGTCGACTAATTTACGGACATGTTTCTGAGCACGACGAAGAGAACATGTGGCGTTGCTCATGGCTTCAGGTGTAATACCGGAATACTTTGTCAAGTAATCGATAATAGGCTCATCAGGCTTAACCATCTCATCCAATAATTTACTACCGTCTATTGAGAAAAGGAAGTAACATGTTAGTGTTTAATTAAATTACGGCTCTGGTTTTATTTACCTTCATCAATCAAAGTAATACGAGCTAATGCACTACCGGATGCGGTCAAGACCATCTCACAATCAACAGCGATAATTCTCTTTAATTCGCCTTCTTTTCTTTCTTCTAATGCAGGATGGGTTTCTTTCCAGCCATCAGGTAAAACAACGGATGAGTCAAGGAAGGGAGGGATAGGGTAATCAGCCTTTTTCAAATCTTCGTGAGAAAGTACATAATATTCGCGCATGTTGCCCTTGAAACTATTCATCTTTGTTTGTTGTTCCTTAGCTAAGCGTTCCTTTTTAGAATTTGACATGTTACATTGCAAAATATCGGCAACAGGAGAATTGAAACGTCCATTTTGACCAGAGATTTCGTTGAGAATCATGTATTTACTTTGTTTTGTCAAGAAGGGCATGGCTGCTTTACCGATCCATTCCTCGTCCTTTAACTCTTCTGTATCTACAAGTGGGGTAGGATTTTCAGGCGAGGTGAAATAAGATGAGTTTAATCCTTGAGCATAAATCATGACCAGCTTTTCGACCTTTGCTTTGTTGATGATACTACACCAAGGTAAATTGGTGGTCTCGGATAATGCATATAATACAAATTCACCTAATTGTTTTGTGGGCATGACTTTGTCTTTCAAGGCGTCAGGGTTGATACTAAAAAGAGGTTTGCTGACTACTTCACCATTTACTTTAACCTTGGCTTGTCTTTTAAGAGCATTCTTCTTACGGATAGCAGCTACTTTAGCTAACACTTCTTCTTGTGAGAGTTTCTTGGGTGCCTGGTATGGCTTCTTTTTGACTTTCTTAGGGGTAAATTTAGGTCCACGCTCTTCGATAGGTTTGGCACCTGCAACGATTGGTATAGCTGTATCTGATTTCTTGGATGTTGTGGGTTTCTTTTCTGCGATGGTTTTCTTTTGGACAACAGGCTTCTGTTCAACAGCTGGCTTCTTTTCGACAACTGGCTTCTTTTCGACAACTGGCTTCTTTTCGACAACTGGTTTCTTTTCAACAACTGGTTTCTTCTCGGCTTCTACGGGCTTAGTCTCAACGGTCTTGCTTTCTTTCTTTTCCTTTTTGTCTTTCTTCTCTTTTTTATCTTTCTTGTCTTTTTTATCCTTCTTATCGGACTTGGATTTTTTCAACGGTGTAGTGTCCTTATCGTCGTGAGCAGGGTGGGATCTCTTCTTCTTTTCCTTAGTCTCTACAATGTCCATAGGTTCATCAAAATTGACGTGCACTTTCTGTGTAGCGTCATGAAGCACCACATGCTTGTCGACGATGGGTGTGAATTTCATGGTGTTGTACTGTTGAATCTAAAAAGATCTCGAAGGCGTTGAGAAAAAAAAACTTTCTTTTGCATTTGATGATCAGGTGACTGTTATTCTACAAAAGCAGTCGTGAGTAAAAATATAGTGATGCAAAGCTGGAAGTCAAAATGGGGTTTTTTATCGAAAAAGTGCGGCTACGTAGGATTGAGAAAATTCAAGGGCGCGTTAGTAACAAGTACAAAAAAGCTGCCAAGATGCATCGGTAACTTGACAGAGTTTGTATGAACTCCGCCAAGCGTGGAGCTAGGTTGTTTTCGGCCCAAACTCTTGTAAAGGAATTGGTCTGTGACTTGGGTTTTGTTTACTAAATAGTGTTGTGGAACCTTATGATGTATTTTACTTGCGCCCACACCCAATGCAAACCACGTCCTGGTATAAAAATAAATTGGTGTTATTTTTCTCTTCTTTTTTCTTATTTCTTTTTTAAACTTATAAAATGTCATATTATCAACAAGGCGGTGAGTCCAACTCTTATCAAGGCGGAGAGTCTGACTCTTATCAAGGTATGTGTATAAATTTGATAGAAAGATAACAAGGGTACTCATGTTTGTTGTAGGTGGTGGACAACATGAGCAACAAGAGGATGGTTACCATGGCTATGGTAGACCTCAACAATCAGGACACTCTCATGGTTACCAAAAGCCCGATGTTCAACAAGCTGCACAATATGCTAGACAACACGCCAATAATGACGACGGTAAATGGTAATACTGGTATATACGCGAACTAGGTTATTCATTATGTGTATTTAGATGACAGCATTTTCTCATCGGTCCTCTCAAAGGTAGTTGATCATGATGATGACGATGACGAGGCCCCACACAAGAAGCAAGTCAATGAACATGAAGCTCAACAAGCTGCTAATGCTCATGACCAAATCTATAACCAAAACAATGGCCAACCTAGCGAAGAAACCTCATCTCGCGATATGGGATCAGCTGCTGCCATGCAAGCTTTCAAAATGTTTTCCAGTAGTGGAGGTAGCAGTAGCGGTGGATCCAGTCAGTTGATTGGTTTAGCTATGGGTGAAGGCATGAAACTTCTCCAAGCTCAAGGTGGTGCTGGTGGTAAGGCTAACCAAGCCGAGATGCTCCAAAGTGCTGCAACAATGGCCATGAAGCTCTTTATGACTCAACAAAGCAGCAGTTCATCAAGTGGTAGCAGTGGTGGACTTGGTCAAGTTATGGGTATTTTGGGTAGTTTGCAAGGTGGTGGTGCTCAAAAGTCTAGCAGTGGCGGAGGAATGGCTAGCTTATTAGGCAAATTTTTGTAACACATTGTAAATGTAACACCACAACCATATTATAAAAATCTTGTGTAAACCCTTCTTTTTTTTGCTGTTGTTCTTATTCTCATGTTATCTTTTAAACATTTAGCTTTTTCAAAGCATTCGCAACTCTATGTGCAAATCGTGATTTTCTTTTACAAAATTGAGATAAAATAAATAAACTATGAACTCCGAATCAATTTTAGAAGAAAGTTTAAATGTTTCATCTTTCGTGATTTTAATAAATAATGTTGTTTCACAGAAGTAGAGCTCGCATAAAAATTCGGCCGTTTTTGCTGTTGATTTGGTTTGTTATGCAACCTTGTTATTTCAGTTCAAGCCATCGACAAATGACCCAAAGTTAAAATCTTTATTAAATGTCATACTAATTTTTGTTCGAAAAATTATTTTGAAAAACCGATATAAATCCCTTAGGGAAGATCATTATTCTTTAAAAAAACAGATATCTCAAATTACTGTGTTGACTCAATCACTTGATACACCGTTATGTTTTTCATGTCTTTATTATGTAAAGTATATCTTCAAAAGTCTATTGCACCCAGAAATTATTTTCTTATGCTCGACTCTTTTGCCCTTGTCTTGTCCTTGATTTCTTCAAAGCTTTCTTTCAATTTGATTGTGGTCGAAATCATGTTATTGACCATCACAGTAACTCTTATATTGTAGATTATGCTGTCTTCGTGACCAAGAAAAGAATACTGGATAAATTTTTCGACCAAAGGTACATTCAGAAACTATTTGACCAAAAGTCATTTCAGCTTGCTCTTTTTCCATTTCATTAAGCTTTCCAGACAATTTTTGAAAAGTGTTGGAGACTATACAGTTTCTAATTTTTGGAAAGATTCATACACGGTTTGATATTAATAGTCGTTCCAGTTGCTATGATACCAGCAAGAATTATTCTGGCAGAAGCAGCACCGGTGATAAGCCGCACACCACTCGATCCATTGTCTATATCTTCATTTATATTTCTTTTTTCTTCTTCTTTTCTTTCTTTGAGGCTTAATATTTTCTTACTGAATATTATTCTGGCCTGAAGACTTTCCAAATTTCATCGACACACTCTTTAACTTCTATTGCAAAGGCAATATCTAATTTTTGTGTGACTTTGGTGTTTATAAATTCATCAATGGCAATATCAAGAAAAATGTCATTTTCACATTCAGAAACTATCTCTCTCATAAAATTGCAACTCTTCATAACTAGAACCGAATCCCGTGTTGTTGCTATTATTTTCTATTGTGCTTTGAGGTTAAATTATTAGTAAAAGGTTTATAAAAAAAAAAAAAAAACTAATAACAACTATACACCATTTGAAAACTGCACGCCTTAATAGTCAACTGAGATAAATCCACAAACGTATTTACAACTGAATCTAATGTTAAAAGATATATAGTAGTGTCCCACGTTTTTGTCTTGGTTAGATCACTCAACTTTGCATGTATCAGTTTGCACAATTAATTATTTTATTCTATGCAATTCAAAATATAGACTTTTTAATCATCCAAAAGTGCACGCAGGTTATAATCCTTGCTTTCCTAACACAATCCCACTCCGACCTTGCTGTCTTGCTTGTGCCCAGGCAGACACTGCAAGTCGCTTTTCGCTTTCAATTGATTCATCCAATAGTTACCTAGCTTTATCTTGAGTAAGGCCTCCGTTATTGATGTTAAACAACTGTTCATAAAGTTCGGTTGAAGCCCTTCCATAAGTCTGGGTAACTTCAGATCCTTTGTAAAACGCGCGTCAAAAACTTGGTTTGTGTCTACAGTGTAGTTCTAGAGCTTCGAGATGAAGAGCTTGCTGATTTCTTCTCCCGCTGTCCAGTCTTCACGGTAGTACTTGCTGATTTCACGCTTATAACGTTTGATATAATCTTGTATCTGCTGTCGAGTAAGCTCGCCCAAAGCGGTAGCAATCTGTAGAGGTAGACTCCTCTCCTTTCTCAGCCGCTAAATTGTGATTTTTTCCTCAGTTCTGAACCTTTGGAAGAGTTGTAATACTTCCTCTTTTGTATAAATTCGTTGAGTTATGGTTTATTCGTTTGGTACATCTTCACTATTTTGATTAGTAATATAGTTTGTTCATGATGCGCGGATTAGAAAGATATAGGGACGAAAGGGATTTATTTGTCATATTAGAAAAGTAAAATAAAGCGTGGCTCAGAGAGCATGTACCACATTTACTGTCTTCGTTTCATCAGCTGTTGTATTTTTGCACAGCTCTTGAATCTGTTTGTACACACTCTCAGGTTTGAATATTTGCATACTGTGTGCAAATTTTACTATAGAGGTTCTTTTCTTGAAACAGGTTTTAAACTTTGAAGCTGAATAGCGGCAGAATCATTATAGGTCGCTAAAGAGAAAATTTTGACAGGCTTCAGTGATTCTCATACTAAGAGTTTCGGCCTCCAAGAGCTTTTTGTTTTAATTTACTCTTTACAGCTGACCAGAATTTCTCAATTCGATTGAGCCCAAGAAAACATGACGGAAGATAAACAAACCTTTTTACTGCTGTCTAGTGTATAGATAGGCGCCTTATCCATAATGAGATAATGCCCTTTAAACTGCTTGTGACGATCTATGACACCTAAGGTGTGTGAAATAAAATTCATCCCCATTCAATCAATTTCTTTCTGATAAATTCAACAGACAAAGGATTCAATACAACATCTTCACCATTTAACTCTAAGTTTAATGTTTTACTATTGATAGCGGCAGGAATAATAACTGTCCTTAGCTCATTCTAAATTCCAAGAATGTTTCTTTGGAGCTTAGATAGGTGCAGCGCCCATTTCATTTTTTTTTTTTTTTTTTTTTTTTTTTTTTTTTTTTAGCTGTATACACGCCTACATAGCAATTATGGGTGTATCACAAATGTCTTGTTGTAGATTATTAGAGTTTATTTTATCTTAGCTTGCAGCAACAATTAACTAAATCATTAGTGTATCTAACATGATATCATAATATAGCATAGGATGTTTATTATTATTTCTTTTATTTGTTCATCGTCAACTAAAAACAACTTCGTCTGTTTCATAAAAAGTTGTATCGGATTCTTATATTTGCCGTGCAAGAAACCCTCATTTTTATGTTTAAATAAGGTCAGTCAATTTTTACAGTCTGGTTATTTTTGTATCTTTTTTATAACCTCTGGATTTCTCAACACCGAAAAATCATTTTACGACGAAACTGAGCACAAGGAAATCACAGACGAGCATTTGGCTTCGGTACATGGCAGATGGTTCCTATTGTGTCTTATCATAGTTAGTCTGATCCGGCATGATGTCAATTTATCTCGTTGTGCTAGATAACTATACGATTTGTTCTTGTGATCTCTTTGACTCTTTTCGATTCATTTCTTTAAGATAAAAAATAGGAACAAAAATAAAGAAAAGAAAGAAAAGAAAGAAAAGAAAGAAAAGAAAGAACACGCAAGTAGTTAACAAAAAAGAAGCATCACATGCAAAAACGGCGAATTATATTTAAAGTAAATGAAATACTTAACTATCTATGTTCCGTCAATAAATGTACAATTTTAGCTTTATTGAGGATTAGGATATATAAAAACATGTCTGTACTACAACTTTTTTTTTTTTTATTGTAATGTATCAAACCAAAAGATATCGATTTTAATGATCATTTAAAATGGATGCGCTTACGATTAACAATCAATTTTTGTAATTCAGATTCCTTCAATCTTGCCTCATTCCTTACTTCTTCAAAGATAATCTTTGATTTTACTGTAGTTATGATCATATTTTCTGCCATTACAACCACTCTTGTTCCACCGACCTTGTCTTCATCAAACCTACTTCCAGATAATGAATATTTTACACATTTCTCTACCGGTACCACGTATTTATTGGTCTCACGCGCCATATGACCCATAATACTTTGTATTTCGGCAATATTCTTTTCCAAATCCGTCATTTTATCGCAAAGTATCAGAAAGCCCAATTAACTTTTTTTTTTGGAAATAATCAATCACAGAGGCTATACCGGAAAGAATGAGACCACCGCCAAAAGCCCCCAGCATAACAGCACCAAAGACATCCATGGTAGCTCCAGTAGCTACAGCACCTGCAATGATCATGCCTAAAGTGGCGCCAGTTCCAGCACCTCCACTAATAAGTAGAGTACCATTTACTTGGTTATCAATATCAGCTTGAATTTTGAACTGCTCTTCTTCAATTTTTTCTTTCAAACCAGAGGTCAGTTTTGAATTATTTTCGTTGATTGTTTTTTTATTTTAAGATTTGAGCGGTGCTTAATTTCAGTTCCTCAGTAAATGTCGAATCAAATTTTTCGTTGATTTTGGCGACTGTGAACTCTTCTATCACATTATTGAAAAACGCAATATATTCGTCACATTCTTGAGATATGTCACACATAAAGCGGTGAAAGGATACATGTGCTTCATGACATTCATTGATTAAATTAGCCGTGTTCTTGGAATGTTCTTTGTAGACTTGATCCAATAAGCCATTGATTTCTTGCAAAGTTTTGTTGAGCTTTGTATCATACTCATGCATGGGTCTTAAATTTTTTTGAATATTGAACTCCATTTTGTTTTGTAAAGAAAAAGGGAGAAATAAAAAGCGTCAATTTTTTTTTAAAAGCGCAGGAGCAATAAGATTATTATTTATTTAATCTTGGATAAAACACAGGTTATTAATTAGTTCAGTTATGTATCAATAAAAGTTGCTACTTTTATTTATGATAAAAGACTGAATGCTGTCATACAAGGAACATTTTTGTTAGTCTTTTGTTCTTGGACGCTTCTTCGTTGATATCATCAGCTTTTTTTGAAAAGTTTGTATGATGGTGATCAATCCTTTTACTAATGCTTGAGTGTGGTTGTCACAATGGACATCTCCTTGATATGGGAAGATTTGTGTTTTTAGATTTATTTTGGAAACATAATCCAAGTACGTGGCTAATTGAATAACAGCAGAATCTAACCCACTCATTCATTTGCATTCTATTTGTAACATCTCCATTGAATCGAGTAAGTCCGTAAGAATTTTATCCTTAGAATCAAAGATTTCCAACCCAAGCAGCATGTTGACACGTTTCTTGTATTCTTTGAGCGTAGAAACCCTTTTTGATTTTTGAAGGTCTTTTTCTTCTTGAAGGTCCTTTTGACATTGATCAATACAATGAATAAAATCATCTCCTTCCATTTCAAACCTTTCCCAAATATTGGATAATTTTCCTGCAGATTCATTGATCTCTAAAATGATAATTTCGCCAATTTTTTTTGCTCTCTTTTGCTCTTCCAAAATGTGTTCAAAGCTACTGAACTATCTCGACATGTTTCAGAGACTTTTTTGACATAAAGGTAAAAATTTTCATGTAGTTTGGATCCTTTTCCGATGATTTCTTTGAGATAATCAGGGTAGATATTATTTAAGTCTACCCATTTGTTGTTTACCGCTTTCATTTTAGATATCATGCAATCAGTTTCTTTACAAAGCTCCTTTATATACTCTTTTGAGTAGTTTCTTTTACTCATTTTTTTTTTGTAAGAAAGGTAGGAAGGAATGGTATGCAGACAACTCCACATAATAATCCCTAAATAAAATGATAAATCTTTGGTCTCATTAAGATATAATGCACCTCAATTTACACGATTTAAGCGAATTTACAGGCTTACCACAATACAGGATTTATAGTTTAGTTTCGTCGCACAGCATAAATGAGAAAACTACAGCGAGGTTGTATGCTGTCTAATGAAATTCATTCCTGGATTTAACGAAATTGACTTCTGACTTTGCCGGTATCGATTCCTGGGGGGGGGGGCGGGTATGTGGCGAACTTAAACAGATTGAACTCTTAATCCTGATGAATAAAGCTTCATATCCAATGCTTTCACTAAAACCAGTCACTATGCACCTTAAAAAAGAGCGCTATAAGGCGAGGAGGGGGAGGGGTATATGTACCTTTGTGATTCACCTTATTGACATGTTTCGACGCACTTTCTCCTTAGCAAGGCTCCCACCTAAAAAAGGTAAGAAAGAGGAAAGAGAACTTGTATGCAACCATACGTCTTACAATGACTTAGAATGCTTTACACCTTGTCGAAATTATACAACAAACATATTAACCGAGATCAATCTCAAAATGTTTCGAGTCCTTGACGATTCCTCTGCACGTAACCTTGCTAGTCGAACCACCATCAGTCTAGTATTAAAACTTG
Organism: Mucor piriformis; assembly: GCA_943193625.1. NCBI lineage: Eukaryota > Fungi > Mucoromycota > Mucoromycetes > Mucorales > Mucoraceae > Mucor > Mucor piriformis. The sequence continues at coordinate 836,183 of OW971868.1, read as the reverse complement.
CACAAGAGTTACGACAAAGTGGTGAATCGTTTAATAGCGAAACCTATGAACATATTCTCAGTGCCTATTCCAAAGGCGATCAAGATAATTCAATTGAACTTGCAGACGAAATGGAATCGCAAGGTATTAAACCAAGCCGAACATTTTATCACAAAGCATTACAGGTAAAAGATAAAGTAGCTATGGGGTTTATAATTTACTTAGACCCTATTGAAAATAGTTGGCAGCGAGATCAGGAGATTCCACCTCACAAGCAGATCTGTTACATCGCATGGCCAAACATGGATACAAACCCACGTCAAAGACATTTCATTTGATGTTGACTTGCATGCGAGAGAATTTAGAATTAGAAAGAGCCTTGGATACATTTGACTTGATGAAGAAACAAAAAATCGTACCTGGATTATTAACCTATCTCAGCATCATTGATTTAGCCGTGAATTTACGTCAACCCGCTATTGCTTCCGAATTATTACAACAGGCAGAACTTTTACCTACCTTTAGAGTAAAAGATCAGTTTCTTTATATGCACGTCTTAAGATCTGCTTCTTACGAGGGCCAAGTAAGTTTCTTACCTACAATGTGTATTATACGAGAGGGGAACTTAAAAGAAAACCTTTTAGTACGAAATAACAAGACGAAATTGGGAAAAAGCAGTATCAAAACATAACTTTAAGCCTGACGAAGGTGTCTGTTTACACGTTCTTAACCTCGCTGGAAAAAACGGCGACCCCAAGTTAGCAGCAGATGTCCTCCGATTACTGGGTGAAGAAGGCTACACATATCGAGAGTGTCATTTCTCACCCTTAATTGAAGCCTATGCATCCACGGGTGATATCGAAAACACCTTTAAAGTCTTTACTGCTATGCGAAAAGTAGGTATCGTGCCTAACAAAAAGACAGCTTTACCTATCGCACGCCAATTAGGTTCCGACATCAATGCAATTAAAAAAGCAAGAGACGTATTGCTACACATGTCAACAAAGGGTCAAGAAGTTGATGTATCAGCATTTAATTTAATCATTCATGCATTGGCCTTTAACAAGCAATACGATGAAGCCATCTCTATGTACGTAAGAGCGAAAGATTTCGGCGTAGAACGAAATACCGAAACATTAGACGCAACATTGGATGCATGTATTCATTGTAAGGATGCAGATCTTGGTGCAGAGATATATAAAGAGCAACTATCAGCAGGCGTGAAAGCAAGTGCTACAACACTGAGTAAAATGATAACACTCATGTGTACACAAACTGAATATGAAGATGCGTTTACCTACTTGAAAAAGATGAAGAAATCCAACCTGATACCGTTACGTGGATGTTATTTTAAACTCGTTAAGACTCTATCGGCGGCGGGTGATCCTAGACTGGAGACCGTGATTAAAGAGATGGAGGCACATGGGTATAGTGTTTCAAGTCATATGGAAGAGTACATGGAAAATCAGATCGAGTTGCGAACCAAAGAGGAGGAACAAACTACTCCGCTTATATCACTATAAAAAAAATTGTGTGCTAAATACCCCATCCCCCCTCGCAATCGCGTTAAATAAATGCAATCATGCATACACTATTTTTTATTTTTTATTATTGTAAATGAGGTGTATTAATCCGTTTCTTCAGTATGGTAACCGCTACGTCTACGAAATTACAAAAACATATTAATAAAATATACAAAAATCTAGAACAATTAAAAGCTTTTACCTCATCTCAGCTAAAACACGTCGAGCGTTTGTCAACTCGGCATCTAATTTCAAAATCTTGACCTGTTGTTCCATTTCTCTACGCTTGAATTCGTGCACCGATAATTTATTGAAATCGATATCGACAGCTTCAATCTTATTTTGTTGAGCAACCAATCCCTTGACCTGTTTAACAAGCTCTGCTGCTGCATCCTTGACTCCCTTAGCTGCCATCTCTAAACGTTCTTGTGTACGAGACATGAAACTAGCTTTCACACGAGAGGCAGATACTAACTGAACTGTAGCAGCAGACACCTCATTGGATGCAACAATCAACTGTTCAAGTGAATGTGTCTTACTAATCACACCATCGGCTGCTTCAACCAAAAGATTTGTAGCAATAGCAACTGCTTTAGCAGCAGAGATCAAACCTTCTGTCCATCGATTATGTTTCTTATAAAACGCAGCTTTGGAAGCAGATCCACGACCCTGAGTAACAATTTCTTGTTGAGATGCAGTAGCGCACTTGATTAAATTGGCAATCGCATTTGTTAAAGCCAAGACAGAGTTCAAGATCAATTGATGCACTTGAATATCCGTAGCGGAGAAGGATGGGTTGGCTGGTCGACGCATCAAATCTTGAATCTTGGCTGATGCTTCTTCGATGGCACGAGCAGCTTTTGTCATTTCTTGTTCAACAAGATCGCCAACCTCTCCTTCTGCCATTCTGTTAATATCCGTAGCACCTGTCAAGATCAAATCTTCAGTCTTTTGTGAGAGTTTGGTAAGAGCCTCCTGGACCCTCATATCTCCTTGAATCACCACCTCGGGTCGTTGAGAACGAGGTAACATTTTAAGGTAGGAAGACATGACGCTACTAAAGTATTGAATACACGCCTCGGCAGATCCTTTACCAAGCTTAATAAGCTCTTCACCGTCTTCATCGCGCATCACAAATTGGGTAATACCCTTGGAATGTGAAAGTACATCAATGATGGTATCCGAGAACTCAAGTGCTCTTGTGATCGTACCGGTATGATCACCACTTTGACTACCATCCAAAAATTTACTGAAAGCTGACATGAATTCAACAGATGTGATACTGGCTCTTTCGATCATGGAGAGTGCTAATTCTGGTGTGGAGTTTTCCTTTCCATGAGATCCCGGCTGATCAAGGTCATAAATGCTGTCATTGATCTTTTGAATACAAGTGCTTAAAATGCAATCTATAGATGGAAGATATTTTTTTAGCAATAAGGACAAACTCTAAACTAGCATAGGATGATATTTACCCAGAATCTGATTCAACTTGTCGGTTTGTTCACTTTCCAATCGACTAAGTTCCTCCTCCAAATCGTGTTGCTTATCGTTCTATTATACAGATAAAGGTGAGTATACACGCACATGTATACCTTTACAAAAATAAAAACTTACATGTTGCAACTCGGCAAGTTGAGAAAGACACTCATCCATACCTGCTTGTAACACGGCAATTTCTTCATCCTTTTCTTGACGAATATGATCTGCTTCACCTTGTTGATCTTCAATTTGCTTAAGGAACTCATCAATCAATGCTTGTTTTTCAATCAAACTAGCCTCCAAATCCGATTTCTCCTTGTTGAAACGTGCTAATAATGCACTGACTTCGTCTCCCTTGGATCTACCCATATTCTGGACTTGGCCACGAGCATCTTCCAACTCACGGCGCAAACGTTCCATATCATCACGTTGGTTCTATGAAGAGTATAAAATGAATATGCAGTTTCCCCCCAATAGTATACATGTAGTACTTACGCCTTGAAGACGAGCTAGTTCGTTACGAGCTCTATCACGTTCACGGATCAGATCAGCAAGTTCGATATTCTTGGCACGCATATCTGCTTGAAGACGTTCCATTTTTTCGTTGGCTTCTTGTGCAGAATTAGCCTTGACTTGAAGAGCCTTGTACTTGTTTAATAAATCAATATGCTCCTTTCTCAATTGACTATAGAGTTTAGCTAAAGCCTCGTACTTATTCTTCCACATTTGGATTTCATCTAATTTAAGGGTTCAGTGTCAACAAATCCAGACAAGAAAAATGTTATAAAGTCTTACTTTGAAGAGAACGGATTAATTCGTCCTTGGATTGATCTCTTAATTGAGAGTTTGCATTTACAGAAGCCAACTCTTGTTCGAGCGCTTTGACTCTTCGATCATACTGTTCCAACATCATTTGGTTACGTTCCAGTTGATTACGACCGTTCAAGACCTGCATTTCAAGCTCATTGATTCTGCCACTTTGTTGTTGATAAGATTGTTGTCTCATCAACTCCTCTTGTCTTTGTCTCTCGAGGTTAGCCATCTGTCTTTGTTGTTCTTCATAATCGTGTTGTTGTTGCATCTGCATTTGTCTTAAACGTTCTTGTTCTTCAGCACGTTGTTGAGCTAAACGAGCTTGTTGTTCGTCATACTCACGTTGTTGTTGGGCTTGTTTCTCGGACCAGAAATCGATTACAGGTTCCGGTGATGCTTGAGCTGGTGGAGGTGCAGCTTCAATACGAGCAATCTCGGGTCTCTTGGGAAGTTGAGGTGTACTGGCGTCAATTAACGATGGTGGGTCTGGGGAGAGCTTGGGGACATTGATAAGACTGGTTAAATATTTGAGGTTGGAACATTCAAAGTAGAACTTTAAAAGTGCATAATGTTGAGTGTTGAATTTCTGTCTTAAAGGAGCAAGAGCCTCGGAAGCATCGGTTCCTAAGAAGGAGTGGGTTATTTTTAAGAACTCCCTTTATTTACTTTGGCCTGTACTTACTTTGGTGCATGGCTCTCATCATGCTGGTGATAAATTTATAAATACCGTAACTTTCTTCAACCAAGGGTACAAGCGATGCGATACGGCATTCATTGTTGGAATGGTGACGGAAACTAGCAAATACGGCCTTTTGGAATCTATCAATGTGGTCCTGCAAGGTCATCAAATCGTTGATTGTCTCGAAGCTAAGTTAAAAAATGAGGTCAATATTAGAGCATACTTGCACTGCACAGAGCATTTTTTTTTTTACCCTTCATTGGGATCATCAATATTCTTTAAACTGATATATTCCTCATAATCAAAAGTACCGTTGAATTCGGGATGAGTACGGTGATATTGAAGCTTATGTAACAAGAAATCGACATAAGAGCGAATGAGAGTACCATAACCGCGCATACCGTCACCATTGATACTACGAGCACAAGTTTCTAACCATCCAGTTTCTCGAAGAGCATCTTTAATGACCTATAGAAAATATTAGTTAGCCTCACGCCATGTATATATACTAAAAGCTATTCGTCTTACGTTGGGATGGCCATCTTTTACAATCTTGTGAACAAGAATAAGGGCTTTAAAAGCTTGTATTTCGTCGGAAAGTAAAGGTTGTACTTTCAAGATGTTCCAGATAATGGCTGAAGTTCTGTGATCCCAAGTGTACACAATACATTCTAAGTAGATTTTTAAGAGTTCATCCCGAGGACAAGCAAAATAGAAAGAGATAGAAACTTACTTCTGACGTGCTTTTGTTTGGGAGCAGTTTCTTCTACGCTACAGGCTTTTTTAATACTCTGAGCAAGCTCAGACTCTGCTTTTTCTGCAGAAAGATAGGACATTTATAAACAAAGATAAAAGAGTAAAGAAATAAATTAAATATTTTCAAAAAAGAACATGTAAAGCATGTTAGCGGGGAAACTAACTAATCATAGCCAATCAAGAAGCTCTTTTAAATCAGAAGCACCACCATAAAAAAGAAAGGCGAGTCTTTTTATTAGCTCTTTGTTTTGAGTTTAGGCGTCTTTTTCTCTTTTTGGCATACACAATGGCTTTGATTTTCTTTCGTCTTATTCAATTGCATGGATATACTTTGTTCACTAAGTAAAGACGATGATATCACTATAGTGTAACGTCGTCTATTAGGTAATTTGCCAAGTTAATTGAAATTGTCCCATTTGCGTGTGTAATTTTGGGCAAAATTGGGCCAATTGCTTTAACCATTCAGCCAATTCTTTCTGGATGTAAATAGGGATATACAGTAAACCAGCTTCTTTAATTCACTCAAAATCATGCGAGTCCCAAAAAGTAACATGGAAAACGTCACTTTTGGGGGCGGAAAGGGATGAAAGATTTTCAGATTTTGAAAGTCCTTCTTGTCGCACCCTAGCATCTTTTTCTCCCCTAGTTTTCTTTCCTTGATCTTGTTTCTATTTCTCTTGATATGAATAGACTTGTACTTTCTAAGGCTCTCAGTCCCTTGAGACAACAGCAAAAAAGCCAATGGGCCTCTAGTAAGACTAATATCTCTAAATACTTTCGCTGACTTGCTAAACTTATTAAAAAAAAAAAAAAGTTCGCCTTAACTCAACCACCACAGTGGAGAAGCCTGTCAAGAAAATGGTGACATTTATGCATCCTACCGCACCACTTGCCAAATTCAACAAGGACCTTGCCTTCAAACTCGGCTCACGTGGACCTGCCAAGCGAGTCCTTGAGAATATTCTCAAGATTGTCGAGGACATTAAGCAACAAAACTTGCGTTTAGACTTGACCACCTATAATGCTTTATTAACCGCCTATAGCCGTGCCAAGGAACAACGATCCTTGTTGCGCGTTTTGGCCGAGATGGAAGAAAACAATGTCGAACCCAATTCAGACAGTTATAACATTATTCTCGAGGTAAAAAAAAAAAAAAAAATCTTTCAATGAGGGTGGGGAGAAGGTACTAATTCAAAGGAGAATAGTCGCTCGCTTTTGTTGGCGATGTCAGATCTCAAACCAAGATCAAGTCTGAAATGAAGGAAAAGAACATTCCTTTAACCACCCAAACCTACTACCAATTATTAAACGGTATGTGTAAAGCCGAAGAACTTGAATTTGCTTTAGACACTTTAGACGAAATGAAGAACACAGGAGTAACACCCAACTTGCACTGTTATGCAATCTTGATCGGTTCCTGTCTTCGTTTACGTGACGCCGCTACTGCATTCGATCTCTTGAAGGAAGCAGAGCAATCAAATTTGGCCGTCGAAAGCCAACCTCGTGTGTATATGGATGTTATGCGTGCTGGCGCTAACAGTGACGCCTTAGATATTGTCAACTATTGTTGGGATAAGGCCGTCGGTACTTTTAGTTTGCGTCCTGATGAAGGCACCTGTTTAAACGTACTTCGTATTGCTGCTAAAAACGGTAACACCAAGTTGGCTACCGATGTCATCCGTCAATTAAGTACCAGTGGATACCCTTATAAAGAACATTACTTCACCCCTCTTATGGAAGCATTCACTGTCAAGAACGACTTAAAGAGTGCATTCAACGTCTTGGATATCATGCGTGTATCTGGTATTCCTCCTTCCATGCGTGCTACATTACCCATCCGTAAGCAATTGGATAGAGATGTGGATGCTATTGATAAAGCATATTATTTGTTGGAAGAGATGAAGAAGGAAAACAAGACAGTCGATATTTCTGCTTTTAACGTGGTTGTGGCTGCTTGTGCAGATGCTAAGGATATTGAGCGTACCATTGCTACATACCGTGAGGCGGGAGCATTGGGTGTGACACCTAACGTCGATACATACAATGCAGTCCTTGAGGCATGTATTGGAACACGTATGAAGGGTATGGGTACCGTGGTTGTGGACGAGATGAAGAAGGCAGGTATTCAACCTAACCTTGAAACGTATGCCAAGATGATGTCACTTGCCTGTACACAAAGAGATTACGAAGATGCTTTCACCTACCTTGAAGAAATGAAGAGTTATGATATTGTGCCTCCTGAGCATTGTTATACTAACTTGGCCAACAAGTTGGGTTATGAAAAGGATCCTCGTTTCCACATGGTTTTAGAAGAAATGGAGACTTTTGGATACAAGGTGACACCTAAAATTAGACGCATGTGGACTTTTGAAAAGTCATCAGAATAAATATGTACAAAGAAACAAAAAAACTTTATTTTAGAACCCTTCTTTTGTGTATCGTTTCAAAAACGTTTTTTTTTTTTTTATTTATTTATTTTTTTAGATAATAGAGAGGGGCAATGCTTTTTTGTTTGAAGTAAAAAAAAGATTAATAATAACTATACAGATAAATGCGAGAGTGAGTGAGAGAAATATAAAGAGGGATGATGTAATGATACAGACATATACAAATGAGGAAAGGATAATAACATAACAAAAAAAAAAAAAATATTAAAAAAAAGATGCTTCTAATGTTGAAGTAAAGCATCACTTGGTGTCATGGTTGGATTGTCCGAATAATGATACAATGTTCTTGTCACAGGGCTATTCGCTGCAGTTGTCACTGTACTATTACTAGCTGTGGTGCCAAACAAAGGTGATCCATAATAGTAATATGGCTGAATATCTTGATAGCTGTAATCAAATGTAGCATATTGGTTCCAATCCACTCTTCGTTGCCAGTCACTCGCTGATTCGTTTTCTTGCCAGTATTGACTTTGCTGAGGTAACAACTCTTCCACCATCATCATGGCAGAATCGTGATTCATTTGATTCGTTGTCGATAGGTCATAAAAGATCTCGGTGTCTTCAATCTTGATGGTAGGAAGTGGTCTTGTATAAATAGGCGAAGATTCACAGGAAGATGTAGTCGATGTAGACAGTTCGGGTACGACTAAATGATGCAGCACAGGTTCAGCCTTCATGTATTCGATGTCGCTATGGATACGTTTGCCTCCATTGGTATGATAGTTCATGGTTGTCATATTCACAGCTCTTCGGATAGACGTCACTTGCTTTGGAAACTTGCCATGATTCTTGGAAATATACCGATCATCTGAAGAAGAGTCTTCGTCGTCTTCGTCGTCATCTTGTTGCTCTCCCTTGATACTGCGCAAACGTTGATGTGTCTTCTTGTGTTGAGCCAAGTTATCGGACCTTGAAAAGCGCTTGCCGCAGAGGTCACACAAGTAAGGGCGTTCCATGGTATGTGTTCTCAAGTGGCGCTTCATATGTTCCAACCTTTTGAAATGTTTAGCACAAGCGGGTAAAGGGCAGTGAAAGTAACGCACTGTACCAGTGTCATCATCAGTATTATTGTTGCTCGTGTCCGAGCTCCAGATGACAGCCTCTGGCTTCTTGCTACGAATGTACTTTGATTCCTGTTGTTTTTGAGTGCGTCGTCTGCGTTGCTTGTAGGTAGGAGAGCCTTCAAACAGAGAAAATTGACCAAAGATAGTGGTGGCCGAAGAAGCTTTCTGAATATCGCCTTGTGATTGATCAGGGGACGCTGAAGAACTGTCAGAGATTGATGTTTCGGATGTTACACTAGCTGAAGAAGGAGGTCCATGATGGTAAAAGGGCTGCAAGTTCATCTCGGACAGCATGGATTTTCTGAATTCATCAAACATGGCTTGGGTGGTATCTAAGGAAATAGCCTCTGCAGGATGCGCAACGGAGACCGAGGTAGGATAAATACCCAATTTTTCGCGTTTCAGATCTCTTTCCAAGGCATCTAAAAATAGTCTATCATGAGGAACTGAATACCAAAAGAAGACCTTTTGCTTCTTTTGGGTGCGGATGCAGTTGTTCTTGAACAATAAGTCCAAAAATGGAGACTTGGGCTCTTCAAGGATAGCATCCGTGCCAGGCTTCAGGTTGCGAAGGTCGCTAAAGATACCTTCTTCAAACTTCTTGAGATTTTGAACAGGTCTGCCGAATGCATAGAAACGAAAAACCAAGCATCTCACAATATCTGTTCCGGTGATATAAAATGCATCATTCCATCTGACACAAGTAACACTTTCTCCCGTTGTAGCTAGTACATGTTGCTTGATCGCTTCTCCTTGGCCGTTAGGTGCAGTGGTTAGAAACGACTTGAGCGTGTCAATCATGTCTTGTCTTTCAGAGATATTCTCTTGACTAGGAGTCATTTTTTTTTTAGGTTTTTTTTAAGGAATAAAGTGAGGAAAGAAAGGTAAAAAAAAAAAAAGAGAGGGATTTATTTTGTTGCATTGTTATTCTTTTTTTTTTCAGTTGTGTATCACGGGTTCAGAAAATGGGTTTTCCGAGAATTTGTTTACTCTAAACACTTGTGTTGTACAGTATCAGGTTTCATTAGCCAATCAAAACGCCCATTAGGAGATTTATATATCACAAAAGTTTCCTTGATAAAAACAAAGCCCTTTTTTTATTTTCTTTTTTTTTTATTGTAAACAAATGCGATTTTTATTTCTTTTTATATTCTTGACCCTAGTGATGGCGGAACAGCTACTGTATGAACCCAATGCACCCGACTATCGTCCTGCTTCTTTAGATTGTTCTACACAGTCCTTGTTTGATAAGTTGGCGCCCGATGCTTACTTATCGACTTTCATGGACGTTCTAACCCAAGTGGATGATATCTTCAAACTCCTGAATAACACAGACGAACAAAACACCGTCCTAACCATATTCTGTCCCGTTAACTCTGCATTTAAAAACGAGCTCGACGTCTACACTCGAGATCATTTAGAAGAATTTTTACGCAACCACATTGTCATGTCCAAGATTGACCCAGACTCTTTAAAAAGAATTCACTCGCCTTTAAAAACTTTGTCTGGGTCTCCTTTACTTGTCAAACATCGTTTCTTTTCTCACAAGACCATCTTGAATGATCATGCTTTGGTAGATACCGACCATTACGTGGAAGCCATAAATGGCTTTGCTTATAAAATCGATCATTTGTTACGTCCAACTTGAGCAACAATGACGTCAAAATAAACTTTTTTTTTTTTTATCCTGCAGTTTAGGTTTTTGTGCTATCGGAACTTGGATGGCATTGTCTTCCCAAGTGACTTTTAAATACATTAATAAAAAAACTCTTTCTTGATTTTTACTGTTGGCTGGGGATGTTCTACATGGCGTCATTAACTTTGAGAACAGATAAAGCAAAGGAAGACGCACAGTCGGCCCTCACAACATTGTAAGCATATACGCAGTGTGTCGTAATTTCACACCGCAGTCTATGTTTTTCCATACTTTAGTCTATTTTTAGTGCAACGCCTGAAGGTCTCCTACATGAATTAAGCAATTGATTTTCGGTGTGCAATGACCAAAAGCACAACGGTTTGAAAACTACTCCCAATGAAGAGTTTGGCGAGTGGGATGACTACATATCCATGCGAGCAAGAACTACAGAAAATTTTTAGATAGGCCAACACATGTTGGACTATAATCTATGTTTGTAGGATGTTATCTTGTGCTATGTGGAGTCGTCATCGGGGCAATGATATAGGATCACTAAACTGGCATTTTCTGCAAATTAGAAAACAAAGGTCAAAGTCATTATATCAGCACGGTGTACCCTTTGCGCTTTCGCAAAAACGGAGATTTTTCAAGAAAGGTCTAATTGAACACAGTCTTGATGATGTAAGATTTAATGCTATATCAAATGGTATAAGTTTTGTTTGTGCTTATTTATAAAAGTGTACGTCTGCATGGAAAAAAAAAAAAGAAAAAAAAAAAAAAAAATAGAACGCAGTTCCTCTTGGAGCAAGTATATTTTTTACATATAAACAGAGCGTTTAAATAGTACCACAAGATTCAAAATAGAATTTTATATCGATGGTGTCATACACTCTCTTAAAAGTATATTGAAATGGAAGCAAAGAAGATCAGATCCCAGAAAAAAAAAAAAAAAAAGTCCTGGGCCTACAAATAAAAAATACCTGACAGTCCTAACTTTTTATCTTTTTGTTTCCACAACATGCTTTCAATTAAACACTCTCAAATATGCTTTCAGGTATTTTGACTTGAGCAGCATCTCTTGTTTAGAGTCGTAGTTGTTAATAGCAGTAGACCATGGTACCTTTATAGCAAGTGACCCATGTAATGACGTGTATTCAAATCTCGGGTAGCTGCGATTTTGTGAATATACACGACGCAGTGATATGTTAAGAACAATGCTCGTAAATTATTAGCAAGAAAATAGAACATACTTTCACTTTGTTTACGTCAACCCAATTATTTTGACACGGTTGATGCGTTTAAAGTATTAAAGCGAACCTTTTTACCCGCACTCGTTAGAAAATGGATTTTAAAAGTCAGACTGGATCGGGCTGTTTGCCATTGCCATGTCCCCAAATGCGCAATGGAGCACATCCCTCCTTCTACGTGCTAATCTCTAAGAATGGTATGTAATTGCTCTATTATTAATTAAATCATCATCAACGCGCGAAAAATGGAGAAAAAAAATACATATCAGATATGGATGGATGGATGGATAGATATTTTTGGATGTATTGGACATATGGATTGAAAACCAAAAAAAAAAATGTGTCTTGTTGACGCTTCGTTATCACACTTGCACATGGACATTTTAACACACACAACTACACCTACATACTAAGACGTACATTCATACATATATACACTGACATCATAGCGCGTTGATGATGCACATGTTTCGTCATAAAGTCCTGTAATTAAACCATTTACCATTAAATAGTCTAAGGGTACAAGTTCATTCGGTAAGCGTCATACCAAGACTCACACCTTGTGTCGTCGTTGTGGTAACCGTGCTTTCCACAAGCAAAAGAAAACCTGTGCTCAATGTGGTTATCCCGCTGCCAAGATTAGATCTTGTAAGTTTTTATAAAAAGCCAACAGGCCGTTATGCTGTACTGACCCATATGTGTGTATAGTCAACTGGTCTGAAAAGGGTCAACGCAGAAAGACCACCGGTACTGGCCGCATGGCTCACTTGAAGGATGTCCAACGTCGTTTCAAGAACGGTTTCCGTGAAGGTACTCAAGCCAAGAAGGTTGTCTCCGCTGCTTCTGCTTAATTGGATTGTTTGAGATTTTTCTTTTTTTTTTTTTTTTTTTTTTTATTGCAGAAAAAATTAAAAAAGTTTGTATATAAAAAAAAAAGAGACGAAAAAGATTGTACAAGTAAATATTAAGAGATGAGTTATAGTAACAGTTTTTACATGATGCCCGAATCTTGTAAACTCATGTTGAGAATGGTACGTTCCACTGTATTAAATACAAGTTGCATCTATATAAATTGTATTTAGTGCCAAAGTGTATTCATGTTTCAAGCGGGGCTTACATCGGATGTATTGGTTGCTTGTGTCACACTACAAAAAAAAACAGGATTTTGTTTGTAACCAGGCAACAATAATGTAAAAAAATAAATAAAAGAAACCTACTGTGCAAAAATCTTGAGCTTTGCTCGGTTGGTTTGGTTGAACCTCCAAAGGATATACTTTAAGGATTTGTTTAGATCTGAGCCTCCCGTATAATCTGGAAAGAACCTTTCTAACGGGATCTTTTTAATCTTTTTTCGAAACAGATCAATCTTGTTCAAGAACAAGACCATAATGGTTTGACTAAACCATCGGCTGTTAATCACGGATTCAAACAGCACGAGACTTTCCATCATTCGGTTTTGTCGCGATTCTTCTAGTAATACTTGATCGTATTCGGATAATGACACACAAAAGATGATGGATCGCACCGCTTCAAAGCAATGGATCCACTTTTTTCTCTCTGATCTCTGGCCTCCCACATCAAACATGCTATTTTAGGGTTAATCTATCTGTATGGATGCAGTGGTGAGTAGAGAATCACTTACTGTACATTCACTTCGTTCATCAGGAACCGTGTTTCAACAATGCCTGTTGTCTTTGATCTTGCACGCAGCACATCCTGCGGTAACGGAACATAATCTGATTGGCTTATTCTTTTGATCTCTGCAAAGAAACTAGTAGATGATTTAGAATACAAAGAGAAAAGACATGATAAATGTATAATTACTATGACGCAGAATCCATAAGATAAAACTCTGTGCCCTTTTCATCTAATAAAGTGGTGATGGCAGGGTCATTCCAAACCAAAGTGATAGCTTCAATGACCAGCGGATCGATATTTTCTTGTAAGCGATATTCGGATATTCTTTGAGCTTCATATTGAACTTTTTCATCCTGAAGTTGATAACCGAATTCGTTTAACGCATTTACAACTGCCTGAGCTGATTGAATTAAGTTTCGGTAGACGGTGACTCTCCAGTTTAAGAGTTCTTCTCTTGTGAATCCATTTTGGTGAAGAATTTTCATTTGTTTAAAGATCTATCTAAATTGCGTTAGGTTTTCTCGTTGTGTGTGTGTGTGTGTGTGTGTGTGTGCGTGCGTTTTTATTACCGTTGATTTTCCACTTTCTCCACTTCCTATTGATTTTGAAAAAAAAAAAAGAAGGGTGTTAGATGAAATACAATGAATTTATTACTTGGTTTTTTTTTTTTACCTAGTAGTAATATTTTACACTCGTTTTTTAACTTTCGGCTTTCTTCTTCTATCGAACGATCGATGCTGTAGCTGTGTAACTTTTCAGTCCTTTCTTCGTTTGATATGCAAATACCCATTGTTTAAAAAGTGAAGAGAAAGAAATAAGAAAAAAAGAAAAAGAGGGAGGAAAATAATCAAAATATATTTATAATACCAACAAAAAATAGGGGTAAAAAAAAAAAGAAAATTATTGAAAAGGGGATTATTATTTTGCAAAAGGAGTGTTTATTTCTCCTTTACCTTTTCAGCGTAATCAGCCCAGCTACCGATATAGTTTTGGAGGCTACACGCCAATATTAAAAATAAATCGTGTTTAGAAATTGCGTATTCATGTACAAATATATCACTTACTTGTTATATCCTAAACTATAAAGGTATTCAGCTGCGTGAGAACTACGAACACCACCTAAACAGTACAAAATCACTTGCGATTCCTTTTTAGGCTTTACAAATCCGAATTGTTGTTTGAATTCCTCATCAGATAATGCCCATGCATTAGCAAATTGACTCTATCAATCCCCATCAGTATCTCTTTTTTTGTCTATATTTGATTCTTACCAAAGGGACGTTCTTGGCGGTAGGAATGGCACCTTGCACAACTTCCTTTTCCTCACGCACATCAATTAAATCATATCCCTATCTCATCATATTAAAAAAAAAACCCCCCATCTATCTAATCCGCCTTGCATCTTTTTTCTCTACCTTTCCATCTCGCTTGATAATGTTTTGGATATCGTTAAAATCTACCACTTTATAGTTATCAGACCCTTTTGTCTGGCTATTGAACTGGCGTCTTGTAAATGTTGTAAAGTCCTTGTTGACAATACTAGCACGAAGTACAGGTGCAGCTCTCAAGCTTCTAGTAACGCTCAAGCGCATGGACTGTACAAGTACATTTTGCAAAATTCTTCTAGATGACATTAATGAGGTTTTTGGGGAAAAGACGTGTAAGAAAAAAAAAGCATCTGGCGGAGACCCAATGGTGACGAGTATTGCATCAGATTACCCTATTGTTGCGTGGAGAACAGCACATATTGAAACAGTACATAATTGCGTAATGAAAAAGTCTCCTTTGACAGTAATTTGATGCGGGCTATATTTGTGTTATTGTTGTGTGCTCCTATAATACAACCAACTTTAATCTCGCAAGTTTTCATTAGCCCCTATAAATTCCTTTAGTGTTTTCATTATGGAAACACGTGTGATTCAAGGGAATGCGGGTCAAGTTTTTCACAAGAAACTGATACAAAACAGCTTAAACAAGAAAAGTACCAAAGTGTTGCTAAAGTACCCTTTTTTTTTTTTTTTTTTTTTGTTATAAAAATGGTTATATCAAAAATCCTTATAGTTTTGACAGATTCCTTGGATGCGTGAAATGTATGCTGTGTGACATGAGATACGAAAAGTTTATTTCAAACATCAAGTTGGATCATGGTAGGTTGCTGTTGGTATTCTGTATGGCGCTTCAAGCCCATGCTCACTGACAAAATCTATTCGTTTACAGTAAGTATGTTGTGCATGTAGAGTATCCATTAAAAAATACCTCGTCCAAAAACCCTCTTAATTGCAAATTATCATGCTCTATTTGTTTCAATCTCTCCTCGTTTGTCTGATTCATATTATGTGTCTCCTCTAGTAACTCTGTCAATGTCTGATTCTTGGCTTCTAAATTCTCCAAGGCATCATCCACATAGTTTCGGCGATTTTTAGCTGTAACTCGCGATCTATTTTCTCGAAAGTCAATACATCATCATACTACGGAATTAAATATGCGTGTACCTCCAACTTTCGGCAAGAATGACAGCTGCTGCTACTGAAAACACAAATGCCTCAGAGAGAAAATTAGCACCACTCTCAACAGCTCTTTTTGTTTAAAAAAATGTAAGTTTTCTCAATTCTTTCATTGCAAAAATAGGCTACCTTGCATCGTTCAATGGTCGGATTTTCTCGGTCTTGTAGCCAAGGAACTTCATCTTTAAGGTCATTTCTAAATGATGAGATTTCTAATATTAGAGCTTTTAGTTTCTCAACAGTATATATGCCTCCTTCTATCTTATCTTACCTGTGCTACACTAATACAAAACGCTTTGAAATTAGGATGACTCTTGGCTTGTACTTTAATCGAATTCGCCACGGGCTTCGCTAATGTCCTTTTTTAAAAAAAGAGTCAGAGTCTCAGAAATACGATTTTTTTATGCAGCTATTACTTGACTAGCAAGGAACCAATTTTTATTGTACTCATTTAGTGTATTAGATAAAAAGAAAAAGCACAATAAAAGCTGCTGAATTAGTACCAGGGTAGATTCTATTGGACGTCCACGAGAAGACCTTCGGAGAAACAAATGGCCGATCTGCTCTTGTTGTTCATTACGCTACTTACAGATGTCTCTTGGTGGTAGTATCATGACAACCTTTTGTTTCCATGTAGAGAATAAATTTGGACAACATTTTTATCGATGTATGCAAATTCAATAACGATAAAGATAAACTTACAAAGCTATTTCTTACAAAACGTGTTTAGGCTAAGCAACACATCAAAAATCTTGTAAGTCTGGTTGTTTGTGGTCACTCACTAGTTTCCAAGTGTTACAGCAGATGGTAAACAATGGCAGTCTGAAGCATGGGGAATCTCCTGAATATCACAAGCTGTGTTATGAACAACAACAACAACAAAAAAAAAAGATGTCAGCGTTTGTTTGAAGAAGAGGCCGAGTTTTCTGAAGTAGAGGCCTGATGAGGCTGTACTTGCATCTTTTTTTTTTTTCTACGCTAATGTTCAATCAGTTATCCCTGAAGAGTCATTTTTGGGCCTTATTTTCCCAAAAATAGTCACATTTTCCTGATGTGTTGCGAAGGAACAATCTTAATTCCCCGTGAGTCACTTTACAGAAGGATCAGTATAAGATATCTCAACCCCCACACACAATCCAATCTTTCTTCTCCTCTTTTTTTTTCCTGTTCTTGATTTATCATGTGTGGAATTTCTGCTTTAATTCTTGCGGATCACGGCGCTTCTGCTTGTCCCGATCTCTTTGAAAGTTTAGGACTTCTTCAGCACCGAGGACAGGTGAGTTTCTTTTTTATATCTCCTCTCGTTATGCAAATTTATGCTAAATAATTAAAAAAGGATGCTGCTGGTATTGTGACTTCAGGTCCCAAAGGTCGTCTTTATCAGTGTAAAGGAAACGGTATGGTTAGAGATGTCTTTTCAGAGCCTCAACTTGCTGCTCTCGTCGGTAGTCTTGGTATCGGCCATGGTAAGCTCAACTGAATTAAAAAAAAAGAGCTCAAAATTGTATACTGACCCAAGGTTTGTAGTCCGATATCCCACGGCAGGTTCATCATCTACATCTGAAGCACAGCCATTTTATGTAAATTCTCCTTATGGTATCACCTTTGCTCATGTAATTATACCGCACCTTGTATATGAGCACGACACTAACGCATTTTTACTAAGAACGGAAACTTGACAAACGCTGACGAGTTGAGAGTTTATTTGGACAAGATTGCTCACCGTCACATCAATACAGATTCTGACTCGGAGCTCCTCTTGAATATTTTAGCCAACAATCTCCAAAAGACCGGAAAATTCAGGTTAGATTGAAATGAGTCCTACTAAAGCCATCTTAGATTTTAAATTTTAAATTTAGAATCAACGAAGAAGATATTTTTACTGCGATTAAAGATTTACATAGCCAGGTTAGAGGTGGTTATGCATGTGTAGCCATGGTTGCTGGTTATGGTATCATCGGTATCAGAGACCCTCATGGCATTCGTCCTCTCATCATGGGTCGCCGTAAAAACCCTGCTGGTTATGATTACATGTTCTCTTCCGAGAGTATCGTTTTAGAATCTCTTGGATTTACAGACTATGAAGATGTCAAACCAGGTAAACAAAAAGAAATCATCTTGTTTTAATAGCTTACTAACAATAACAAACAATCTCTAGGTGAGGCTGTGATTATCACACAAGGCGGTCATGTTTCTCGCCGTCAACTTGTAATTGCAGAGAAAATTGCTCCTTGCATTTTCGAGTATGTATATTTTGCTCGTCAGGACAGTATCATGGACGGTATTTCCGTTTATGATGCTCGTTTAAGTATGGGTGAAGCGCTTGCTGATCAAGTCACTCGTTCATTTGGCGAACATTTAGATATTGATGTTGTGATTCCCGTACGTATCTCTATCATAATAGTGTCCTTGCTTTTTATTAACATGTATAATAGGTTCCTGATACCAGTCGTGTGGCTGCTCTTGAGCTTTCTCGTAAATTAAACATTGTTTACAGAGAAGGTTTCAACAAGAACAGATACGTCGGTCGTACATTTATTATGCCTGGACAACAAACCAGACGCAAAAACGTGCGTCGTAAGTTGAACGCCATGACCTTGGAATTCAATGGAAAGAACGTCTTATTGGTAGATGGTAAATAGTCAATTTAAAAAAAAAAAAAAATTATGAACAGGGTTTTTTAACGTTTGCAAAAAAAAAAAAAAAGATTCTATTGTTAGAGGTACTACATCAAAAGAAATTATTCAGATGGCCCGTGACGCAGGAGCCAAGAAAGTATACTTTGCTTCTTGTGCCCCACCTATCCGATACCCCAACGTCTATGGTATCGACATGCCCACACGTCAAGAACTTGTTGCTCATGGACGTAATATCGAACAAGTAGCTGAAGAGATTGGAGCTGATAAAGTGATTTTCCAAGACTTGGATGATCTGGTTCAGTCTGTCCGCCGTTTCAATCCTGCTATTGAGACATTTGACACTTCTGTGTTTGATAAACATTATGTCACAGGAGATATCGATGATAAATATTTAGCACAGTTAGAAGGTGTGCGTGGTGATAGTACTAAATCACGTTTAAGTGTTGACAGCGATTGCGTTGGACTTCATAATAGTTTTAACAGCAAAGCATAAGAGGGGTTTATCATCACAAATAGAGTAAACTTTTAAACACCCGGCCATATACGTCACAATAAAAAAAAAATAATCACGGAAACTGTAAAAAAAACACGTAAAAAAAAACTTTGCCTTTCTCCTTTGAATCAAGCAATGGACAATATAAATATTTCCCGTGCTAATGAGTCTTTTAAAGAACTCAATAGCTCGATTGTTACAGCGATTAATCGTAACCAGGAAAACATTGATTTGGCTTCCCATTTTAAAGGTACATTTGTTTTAAAAAAATTACCTTATGAGAGATTGACTTTTCACCCGAATAGAATCCGTTTCAGAGCAATATGCTAAAGATAATCAACATGTTTTTTCTAAAGTGGCTACTACTAAATTTCCAGAAGCTTTACAAGTTGAAGGTTAGCATATAAACCCTTGTTCCTATTTTTTTTTTTTTTTTTTGACGTTTGTATAGGACTTGACCTTCAATATAATATGGGCTTTCTGCCTGCTATCGAACAAGTATGGCTTACAACTGGTACCTCGTTATTTATTTGGAACTATGTGGACAATACCGAAATTTTTAAATACGAATGTAACGAACTCATTCAAAACGCAGAACTAATCACTTTCAAGAACCATAATGAGTTAGCCATTTCAACTACCAACCATGTGTTTTTACATGGCGTTCAACAAGCTGAAAAACTAAAGATTATTTCAAACACATGTGTAAATACCGGTGGTGTCATCATGTCGAATTTTATTATCACAGACAATCAACGAGTATTTATGCAAGGAAACGATGGACATCTTTATGAGTTGAATGTAGTAACTGACATTCAAGGCGTTTCTAAGTCCTGTAAAATCATTTGTCACACTGAAAGTCTAATCTTGAGATACGCTTCGTATTTCTTTAAATCAGTGCCTAAAGGTAAAAAAAAACAAGTTTTTCTATCATGACTTTCTTTTTACTGATGCATCTTTAGCTGCTGTGAAATCAATGGTCGTGGATAACAAACAGGAATTTCTTTATTACTTGTTGACAGATTCAAGTATTCATTCTGTGGATATTCAAGGAAGTGTTTATTTACCCAACGAACGTTACATGGGCACCCAATTAGAATCACTTCATCTTATCCCATGTACCGAATCCACCAAAGTCAACTTGATGGCTATCTCTAACAAAGGCGAGAGATTATATTTCATGTGCAAGGACAAAAAAATCGAACTCGTATATACTCGATCTGCACCACCTTTACCGGGTTCCCTTTTATTTAACGAATTAACAAACCAGACTTGCAACTTGTCATTTTACAACCATGGTGTTTTTGCTGCCGTTCTTAATAAATCCAAAAAAGCTTACTTGGTGATGACAAACGCCAACTCAATCCAAGATAAAGATGGAACTCCTGTAAGTTTTTTTTTTTCTATCGGATACAGCTTTTTGGTATTTATATATCGATGGTAGGTTCTCGTGGAAGATGTATACAACGAATTTCTGGATAAAAAAATTTGGTCCCTGATTGAAAACGATAAAGCCGATAAAACCCATTACTTTAAGCAAACTTTTGAATCTCCAGATACACCCGCACGTCGATTTTTAGCACTGACAGATGCTGGTATCTCACAATATATCAAGCTGCGTCCTGTGGACAGTTTATCAGAGGCCGTGTTATCCAAAACTCCCAGTAAGATCTTGGCTTTCTTAAATAGATATGGTCCAGTAGAGACCTTTGCTATGAGCCTTGTCTTGGCTTGTTCAACTCATCAATCGCCAGAAATCGTTCAATTCCTCCATGATTCACACAACAAGAATGAAGGCGTCTTATTGTACTTTTCGAAAATTGTGGAGAATATTTGGAATAAAGATATCATGGAGAAAGAGTGAGTTTGCCCTCGGCTAAAAGCTAAATGGAAAAAAAACGACTCATTTATTTTCTCCGTATAGTGAGCAGCAAGTCCAGCTTATATCTGCACGTGAGGATCTTGGTAAATTGAATGCATGCATTAAAGGAACGGATCTTAACATCAAGGTAAAAAAGAAAAAAGAAAAAAAAAAGAAACTTACAAAGAGAAACTAAATATGAACAGGCTGATATTGTGGACCTTATTCTGGAGACTGCTGAAGCGATTACGTTTATTTGTTTCATGTATAGTTCTGGATGGGAGAAAATTTGCGAAGGGTACATACCGCCAAAAAAAAATTGGGTCAACATAATTATACTAACATACACATGTATAGATTACCCTCTACTTCATATTCATTTGGAGATCTTGTAACGACAGATCAAGGAGCATTGTTGGCTAAAGAAATGGTGTTTGCAGCAATTAAAGCTTCTGGTCTATCAAGCGCCACAAACAATTATAATTTTGTCACGAACTTCTTGCAACAAAATTGTATCAACTTTCTCGGTCATAATGAAATTGTTTATTATCGGGTAAGAACAAGGACTTTTTTTTTTTACAAAAGAAAAATTTGTGTGAATAGACTATTAATACAGATGATGTAGGGTATGGAATGTCTCCAATCTGCTCGTAATGACTCAAACAATGGTACTAGTTTAAGATTGTCACTTGACTATTACAAGCAAATCATAAATACGATTCCATTGGATACAATCCAAAAACTCAGCCAAGACTATTGTAGACTTGGTTACCATATTGGAGCAATCGAATTGGTTTATACGAAATACAAACATGAATACTCACCCGATCAAGAATT
The DNA here is from genome assembly GCA_943193625.1 of Mucor piriformis. NCBI lineage: Eukaryota > Fungi > Mucoromycota > Mucoromycetes > Mucorales > Mucoraceae > Mucor > Mucor piriformis. The sequence continues at coordinate 814,588 of OW971868.1, read as the reverse complement.
GTTTAATATTCTATTTGAAACCATTGAAAATGCATTTAATCGACAGGAGAATTATGGTAAAGTGGTTGTTGAAGAAGCATTACAGTTCACCAACGAAGTGAAATATCACCATGAAATATATAAATGGCTTATGTCAAGTCATCGAAAAGAACTTTTGGTCATACTGGATACACCTTTACTCGTAGACTTTATTCAAACCAAACTTGAAGCTTCCGAGAGTTTAGCTTGTCTTCATAATTACTATGATCACAGAAAGGAGCACCGTATGGCAGTCGATTGTCTAGTCAATTTAGCTACACAAGTACCTGATATTAGTTTGGAGCACAGAGTAGCATGTTTAAACAAAGCATGCAATTATTTACAACAACCTACCCTTGTGCCAAAACAGGTACAAGAACAATTGGAATTGAAACACATGGAAGCCAAGATTCAATTGAATATCTACAACGCTTTGATCGGTACGGATTATGCAAATGATCTGGCAACATCACTTAAACCAGCAAATACTTTGCTTCATGAATTTGCTTATACCCACTCATTATATGAAGAGGCATTATGTTTGATGGATTTAATGGAGTACTATAACTGGCGTTTCGTGAAAAAAGCTTGGAAACAGATTATAAGTAAGCAAAAAATGTTGGAATTTTACCCCTAATTGATTAATATCTTGAATAGAGCAAAATGAAGAGCATGTAAAATCAAAAATTCATGAATTGTCAAGACGATTGTATCCATCTATGACTTCTTTCCCTGTTTGTAAAGTATACTTTTGTTTTCTAATTGTCGCTCTTTTTTTAACTGATTATGTTATAGTTAATATTTACAACATGTTGACGACATTGCATCACAAGCATAGTAAAGATTACTCAAAGAAGGTGCTTATAGAAGCAGGTGTGCCTGAGGAAGTAATTGCAGATGCAGTAGCTTTACTCTCATCAAGAAAAAAATAACTTGTAAATATATTTCTTAAAAATTATGATGAATAAAAACAAAGTGCATTCATAAACTTGATTTAGCAACAAATAAATGTTTATATTTTTTCTCGCCTTATCTTGACAAATTCCACGGTAGACGTGGATGGGCTATTATTGGGTTGGATAAACGTCATACGAAATGACAGAGAGACGAGGACATAATCAGATCCCATATGATCATTCTGGTGGATGTACATTGATGGGTTATCAGATCAAGATATGAAATAAAAAGATCGATGACACTCGTATACGAAGTTGATCCGACTGATCGTTTCGATGGTCTAGGAACCGAGTTTGTTGACCAAGGTACGCTATCCTCAATTTCACTGATAACATCGTAGCTTTCAGAACCTACAGTATCTTCAGTCCCACTACGCTATTGATCAACATTCAAAGATATTTTATTTTATGATTATGATCTAAACGATTTATTTATTTTTATTCTTAAATGAATCGTACTCAAATAAGACAGATTGTCATTTTTTTTCTACCTTCGCTTATGGTCTAAACGCTTGAGGCGATCACCAGTTGTGTTGTAAACAAAATGTTTAGGAACACCCACTTGCCCTCCAAGTTTTCTTCAAAAAGATTCGGTCTCAGAGATCCACCTGCATCCTTGTCTCCCGGCGCACAGGACTAGAAATTATTATTGGCAATTATCAATTAGCATACTACATTATTAGATGTTGGTAGGTGAAAAAGTCAAACATACATCTCTCGTCTGAAAACTAATTATCTTTCGTCTAAAAAAGATAAGCTAAACACCTGAGAATTAATTTTCCCTCGCCCAGAAAAAAACTAACATCGTCTGGTGAGTGCAAAAACCTGGTTTCGCGATTCAAAATCACAGTCACCTATTTGTATTGTTATTGTCTTCCTTTTTTTTTTTCTTCTTCGAACTTCTTCTCTGAAAACTTATTATGGTTAAACAAAAGGAAGATAATGAATACGAGGTTGAATATCTCAATTCTCATCGTATTGGTCAAAAGAATGGCAAAGTGAGTCATAGGAATGAAGGTCTGCTCTTTAAAAAAAATAATGGTCAGCTAAATCTTTCTTATTTTTTTTTGTTGAATAGAAGCGATTGGAATACGAGGTCAAATGGAGAGGCTACCCTCGCAATGAAAATACGTGGGAATCTAGTGATTCAGTGTAAGTTTTAAAAAAAAGGCAAACAATCACAGAACTGACCAGTTTTATTGTACAGATCTAATGCGATGAGCTTAGTTGACCAGTATTGGGAAATTAAAGGCGGTGGACGAAAGGCACGTGTCGCTTGCGAAAGAAGCCTCAAAAAACCAATCAGTGACGACGAAAAGGAAACTTCCTCTGAGGATGAGCTTGATGATAGTGAGGAGGAGGCCCTAGTTACCAGATTGGCCAGAAGAAAAACTTCACCTGCCGCGGCTAAAACCACCACCGCCAGAACTGACTCCAACAAGCGTAAGGCGACATCTTCCTATCAAATACCCGCCAAAAAGACTATTAGTGCTGATAAGACTGCCAGCACTGGTGTTACAAAGACCACTACTGAACAACCAAAGTCAGACGAGGATGAGAACGCTGATGAAGACTTTTCCGAAAGTGAAATCAGAACCAACAACTTCAGACTCCATCATAATGGATGGGCAACCGATGCTGAAAAGGTTATCGAAGTCAGAGTAGTCGATAATGGTGAATTACACGGATTGTTAAAATGGCGTGATGGCAAATTAGGTTTATACAAGACTTCTGAACTCGCTGAAAGAGTTCCTCACTTGGTAAGTCCTGATTGGATGGATTGCGTAGGAATAACACTAATATTGATATGTTCTTTAGTTGATTGAATACTATGAAAAGAAGTTGACTTTCCAACCCAAGCCCAGTGTCTAAAATAAAATAATTATACATACCCGTTGTTTGAGCGTATTACGGTCGCTACAATTTATTTAAAATCCATCCACCTTTGTAAATGGTTTACTATTTTTTTCTTTAGTCATTGGTTGAAAAAATAAAATGGGATTATTCAGATTTGTTCAATGTCACAAACAAGTTACATATTCTGATGAATAATGATGATGTTTGATGCATGAATCCTTGTATTTAAATCATCCATGTATATCATATTTTCATGGTTCTTTCCGCTAAAAAACAGAAACTATCCCGTCGGGATCCCAAAATGGAATTTCATATAAGGATGTAGTAATGAAATGTCTTCTTACCACCAAAAAATCTCTTCTAGGCCGAGATATACCTGTTAATAACGATATAAGAGGAACTGCTGATACAGATAAGATCATTAGGACAAAAATTTGGCGACACGCGAGATCTCACTAAGGTTTCCTACTCGACATTTCGAAAGTTCCAACAGTTCCCGATGTCGAACACCTCACAACAATAGCCCAACAGTACCCCGGGGCTAGAAATTTTTACGAAATTAAGTTTTTTAGGCGAAAGCTCTGAACGATATATCGAAATTTATCCCTCTAACGAGATCCTAGAGACCTTCGCAACTGAAGGTATTTACTATGACAAAGTGAAAATCCACCTCCTCCCTTGCCCCGCCGTAGAAGGTGATGGAAAAGTTATTCAACTAAGTCTTACTGAGATCGCTTTGCTCCCTGAGACTGGAATTCTTGGAGGTTTACGCAAAGCTTTAACACCATTTGGCACGGTCATCGATATTGGACTTCGATATTCGTCCACAGAAGGATGGCTTTTGGGTACTTGTTATGCAATCATCTAACAAACAGGGCAACCATATGCCACTCTTCAACATACGATTTCATGGAATGAAGAGGAATAATATTATGCGACTTTTCCTGATATGTCTACTTGGCGTCGATACTGCCACTCGAATGGTCACACTAAATATGAATGTCAGAAAGCGTCCACAGGTATATTATGTTACTCTTGTGATAAATATGGTCATCGTGCAGCTGATTGCACTGATCTCAAATCGACAATAGGCAAATCTAACAAATATGAGAAGCTCAGAAAGACGTACAACAATAAAATATATCCAGAAGATACCCCCGATGCTTCAGAGGAACTAATGAAATCAAAAAGGGCACTTCAGGTAGATAAAAAACCAATTGCAACAGAGTCACAACAGGAGCACCATCCCGTAGATAATTTAGAGCTTAATAAGACATCCAAAAATAAATCACCTTTTAAGAATGGAGTAATCAGGGAAACAACATATCAAATCACAGGGAGGCACCAAATACCGATGGAAACAACCGCTCATCGACCGATACAGGCCCCAATATTATGGAATTAGATTGTGATAGTGATATGGACGATTTAGATTATAATCCCGATGACGAACATGTCACTTCACAATCGGATGAAGAAGACAGTGAGGATACATATGGCACGGATACAAGTATGCATACTGTCCAGTCCGACATAAGTAAGAAGTCTCAACGCGTCACACCGGGTAACTTGAAGAAATTAAAGACCTTCGTGGGTTCAGTCTCCAATGTCCAAGGAGATCCAGCATCTTCTCACAAAGATAATCATAATCTTTAATGGGGAAAAAAATTAATATTAATAATGCTACACTAAACTGTAACAGTTTTATGAAGACACAATCTTCAACAGTACAGTTGTCGTATATCCGCTATCTTCGTCTTCAACAACTTGATATTTTAACCTTACAAGAAACTCATGCCTCTCCTTCCGCTATACCTTCACTCGATATTCAGTTCCAAGCCCAACAAACCTTTTGGACTTATCTTTGTGGTATTGTATCCTTTTCTCCTAATTTTATTTTGACTCAGATTCCTACTGATCATATTTTCTCGTCGGACCGTTTTATCTTGTGCAAAGTGCACCACCCTCACAAATTTTTACGTACCTTTTTTTACTCTCAACATATATGCACCAGCCGGTTCAAACCCGGCTCGTCGACAATTCTTTAAATCCATTTGCGACATGTTATATAGTCTAACCGACATTATCAATATCAACCAACTGATCATTTCAGGCGATTTTAACTATGATCTTGCACGCGATAACTAGTCGGAAAGGACTGCTTAAAACTTCGGCACAGCGGATGACATATTTTGATTAATTGTTTTACAACAGTATTAAACACAGCAGTATGCATGCCTTACCTACCTTCCAACGTCAAATCGGAACAACGTCAACTATTGACTATATTTATCTGGGCCGTACACTTAAGAATCAAAATACAGGTGCGCCCATTCAGTACAAACAGAGTAAATGGTCAGATCATGCTCTTCTCCAAACTCAGTGGAATGTGGGTACGTCGAAAATGGGGCCTGGCTTGTGGCGTGGTTACCCAGCTTATGCATCAAACCCTCAGTTTCAAGCACTACTCTCGGCGAAAATCGAAAGACTATTAATTGACACTATTACTAATGATGCACAATTGATGTGGGAAAAAATCAAAGTTACCACATACCAATGTATCAAATCATTTGAAATTAAACATGACTTCTGGAGAACATCGTCATTAAAACTTCTAGAATGTAAAAGGAATCGACTATTGAGATCTAAACCACCCTTGGCTACGATACTTCTTTTACTGCCAAAAATCGATGAGATGATTGAAACAATACAACAAGAGTTAGTCGATACTCCAGCTTTAAAATCAGGTTTAGTGTGGCGCGAAAAAGGGGAACGTTCAGCTAAATACCTGAAAGCTATACATCAAACCCAAACTGCTCAACAATACATGCCCGGAATACGATCTTCTCCATCGAATAATGTCTCATCAACAGATTCTAGTAATCTTACAGTGATAACGCCATTCAGGACTATCTAGATGACATTCAATTCACCAAAACCCTGGATCCAATCGATCTGGTCAAGCTGATGAACCCTCTTACCATTGATGATTTGATTGAGCAAGCCTCACGACTAACCAAACAAAGTAGTCCGGGTGCAGATGGTCTCAGCTATCTTTATCTTGCGGTATTATTCCAAATCCCCATTTTAGAGAGGCTGGTTAAAGACCTATACAATTAAGCACCGGATGGCATATTCCCTGAATCATGGCAAGATATCCGAGTTCGGTTGTTACCTTGAAAAGACGATCTATCACTATTGAAAAACTGGCGGCCAATCTCCTTAATCAACTGTGATGCCAAAATTTTCTCACGAATACTCGCCCAACGGTTAGATCGAATGCCCAACAAATTTATGAACTTGCATCAAACAGGTTTTATACCTGGACGATTTATAGGTGATAACGGTCTAGCACTGTCAATGATACTAGATCATGCCCGCTGATTTGATTGCCCCGGTGTTGGGATCTTGCTTGATCAGGAGAAAGCATATGATAGGGTTCACCCACAATACTTGTGCCGAGTTCTTGAACGCTTCGACTTCCCAAAGTCATTTATTAAATGCATTCACCATTTGTTTTTCGGTAATACTGTCTATGTCAACATTAATGGGTATTTCACAGATGCAGTGGCACAGCAGCGTGGTCTAAGACAAGGTGACCCATTATCCCCACTATTATTCAACCTGGCCCTCGTACCTCTTCTTCTCGATATGTTACATGATGAAAGTCTAAACGGCTTTCAGTTACCTACTACTATTAATACTGAGGTTAGTCCCATCAATTGTCTAGCGTGTGCCAACAATGTCTGTGTGATAATTCAAGACAATCTCGAGATAGATAGCCTTGAATATCAGATGGATAGGTACGCCAGGGTGTCTAATGCAAAATTTAATGAATATAAATCTGAAGCCTTTTCACTTAATGGTAAACATGATCGAAATTGGCAAACACTTCTAGAATCCCAAAGTATCTCGACATATTATCACGAGAATTCTCCTACGATATTGCGATATCTTGGTTTCTTCTTGCCATATTCTGCCCACCAACGACAATCACTAGAGAGTAAACTGTTGCTTAGTACTCGAAATCAAGGTCATGTGTTCTCTCAATAACAGCTGTCTATACAGGGTCGAGTTACTATAGAAAATAGCCTACGTTGTATGACCCTGACGTTTGAAGTAGCTCGGTTCTTAACAAGTTTTCCGTATGGCATGTTATCTTTGAAACTTTTGACTACTTTAAACCCCCAAATGGATTTCAGATGACTAATGTCCCTGTTCAAACCATCCTGGTCCTTCCACTTCGTAAGGTCATTCAAGTCCCAGATAGCTCACATTAGTCTCATAGAGCTCGAAATTATATGGCTGCACTGTTTATGGTATTTGATGAGCATCAATAACGACTACGCATTCGAGTCTCGCATGAGTTCTCTCGATTCCCTCGGCTGTGTCAAACTTTAGCCAATAATATTCTCCATAACCGTGAATGAAACAGACTTCAGGCATTGATTGGGTAGGCTGTTCAAGGATATGAGGCCACACAAAGGCTTCAGGTTAGATAGTACACGATTTGGTACCTCAGATGCGAACTCAACCACTATGGACAAAATTCCACCCTACCGTCTCGTAGACATTATCAAAAACAATCCATTGCTGAGCATAATTTTCCAAATGGGACAATTGAGCAATTCTGGCGATGTCGTATGTACCCACAGGTGCGGACCGTATACTTCTGAGTTTTCTCGAGGTGCATCCCTACTAAAAAAATGATGTTTAATCATTTTGACAATGTCTCCTCTCCCCCAATGCTCCTTCTGTGGTATGGCTGAGGAATCATTCCATTTTTTGGTAGAGTGCCATATCAAACGAGAAATCTGGCATCGTGTGTTGTCTCATTACTATCCATATCTCGATATTTCTCCAACAATGTTAAATGAATCTCTTTGCTCACTGAAATACCCTATATCTATAAAAAAAAGTGAGTGGTATCTCCCTATAATTTCTACTACTCTCTGTCGAATTTGGAACATATACTGGCAATATGGTACCGAGAATCCTACACCAATTGCTGCTACCAACATCCCAAAACTGCTTCTTAAATTATTCTTCAAGTCAACAAGATCATCTGCCCTTTCTCCGATTTAGAATAATTATATTCTATATTCCACATCCACGCTAATTCGTTTCATCAAGTCCGCGATGTGTGACTTGAAAATTTTGTACTAAATCATATCCTTTATTAAAAATTATAACAATGTTCAAAGGCGGTATTACTTTTAGCCGATCATGATATGATCAATGGATAAAGAGTAAGAAAATTGATGTTTTTACGTTTTTTTTTTTTAATAGAGCTTCTTATTTGTGGCAGCTCTCTGGTATAATAACAGTCGAGGTCATAAAATTCCAAGCTATCTCATGCACATTCCGGCGTCCTATCTGCAATAGTCATTTCATATTTTTACTACGAAGTTCCGCTCCTGTTTATTTAGGCTTGAAAACCTTCTATCCTTGACTTGACACGAGAAGCTTTATTATTTCTACCTATTTGGGACATTTCAAATACTAATTTTTGATTTGTTTAACTCTGGCATTAGAAGTATATATCTTCGCAATGTCTCTCCCAATCCCAATAAGATTTCGGCAATCCGAAGTACCACTTTCAATCAATTTTTACGTTCACCTATGCAGAGTGCCACGAGAAACTTGTGGTTCCAGTTAATAAATCAAACAATGATTTTTTTGTAGAAATTCGATGTATTCAGTGGTAAAGAACATGAAAAAAGGACATGTCGATACGCTTTCGGCTTTTACGACTGTTCTGTCGGGCGAGGCTCTAGTATTGTTTGGTCATACACTTCCGGCTTCTGCAAATACTAATGCCGGTCAATTTCACATTGGTCTCTTTGTGTAATTTTCTTCCTCTTTCTTAAATAAAAGATTGGTCGGGCAGTAACAGATGAAGTTAAGCGAAACAACGATTGTAGAAAGTGGACCCATTTGCTGAGGTTATGGCGAATAATACGATCGGTGACCATGAAAAAAAAAAATTTATTGTATCAATCGACACATAACACCTATCCCCTGGCCATCCTATGTTTCCCAGTTTGTCAATGATATCAATGAGGGATTTCCAATAAAGTCACTTAATCACCGTGCTGTAACCTTGTAATTGAGTAAATCGTATATCAAAACATAATAATTCAGAAAGATCGTAAGTTTATACCTCTTTAAAACCAATTATTTAAATAAAAGAGAAACGTACTTTACTGGTGCTTGAAACCGAGATGCATTTTCCCTCCTACAACTCTAATTTTATGTTTGATATACAGTACAAAACTTAAAATGCGTGTAACAATATCATCAAGCTTGATGTTCCAATATGCAAATTTTCCTTATTTAAGCTATTTTTGTAACGTCAACTACATATATTCTTACTTGCCGTTGCAACATACTTTAATTAGTAAGATCTTTCTTATCAGATGCAATCTTGGTTCTTGGCTACTCCGGCTGAACAGTCACGACCTCGACTGTACTGTCGTATCCAAAGTTCGGTTTGAATATCATATTTTCAAGACAATTAGCTTATAGAATAATAGAATGATGTTTATTGATAAAAAAAATAAGAGTATTTTTATGTTTTATGACTACTGTGGTTAGGTATTCTAGAAGATGTTGAATAATACTATTCATCATGGATGTCGCAGTAGTGAAGTGCGTAGCAACATTTGGAGCTGGGCTCAAATATTCATTACAAAAACTGCGCGGTTTTGGCAACAGCCCCTTCTTTTGCCTTTATTCACATTTCCAATGTCCAGAACCTTCAAAAAAGAACATTCCTATTCCATTGGCACGCCGAATACCAGAGAGAGATATGTTTCACGCAGTGATAACGTCGCTTTCCACAGTCCTTATTCGATTAACAGTAAATACACGCATTCTAATTACGGATCACGCGACCCTTATGAAGAAGTGCCTGCATTAGACATTAAAAACATCAACCACGAGGCCATCAGAAATGATCCAGAGTTAAGAAGTAAATAGTAAAGCTATGTTTGTCATTAGAATTTTTTCTGATAATTTTATTAGACTTATCACGCAATCCATCCGCTTTCAATAGCTATCCGATTCGTTACTATGACGAATACGACAGCGAAGAAGACATTTATACAGAGGTGGTAAAACTTGGAAATGACACAGAAGAAAATCAATCAAGATCATCATACAACTCCAGAGAAAACCCTAAATATAATGAAGAAACTTATACGCCAAGCTTAGACCGATCCTACAATACACAACAGAACGAGCCATTTGTCAGTTTAGAAAAAGAGGAGCAAGAAGTATCACTGACAGTCACCTACAAAGCCTTAAAGGCGATCGCCTTTGTATTGTTTATGATCTACTGGGTGGTCAGCGAACCGATTATTCGCACAATAGCCTTCATCACAATGCTTTTCTCAGCAATGATCTTTGATCCAATTAAGCATTTATGGGTAAGGTTAACTATTCGTGAAACTCTAATACAGCACCAAAAAATAATCAAATATTTTATTACATTAACTGTACTTGGAGTATGCTTGCTTCCCATTCCATTAATTGCTAAACCTTATTTCGATGCATCCCTTATCCTTCAATATCAACCAAACAGAGGCTTATCTCAACTCGAAAGCATAAGTGCAGATAACAAAGCTATTTGGTTATTGTTAGAAAAGATTCAGAATACAGAGCTCAAGAATATCTGGGATAAGCTTAAAGACCACCAGGCGCAAATAAACCACCTTCGAGATTCCATTAATGCGAAAGTTACTCAAGCTTTGGAAGCGAAATTACCCGACATGATTTTAGTTCAAACAAATAAGGATGGTGATCTGGAAATCTCACCCAAATTGTATACCTACTTACAAGACACTGTATCTTGGGATAATTTTTTGCAACAGAATAATAAGTCGATCGCAAAGTATATCTCGGGTGAAATGAGCTACTTCTTTGAACAGCAAGAAAAGCAGGGCGCTATCGTTAACAAAAACACGTTCATGAAGCTTCTCGCAAATGATTTAATTCACCATCAAGGTCCTACCGCTGAAAATGCTGAGGTATCCTTTATTGAATTGGTCAATAATGCCATCCAGAATTACCACCAAGATGTCCTTAACACTGCTGACTTTGCTTTAGAATCTCGTGGTGCGAGTATTCTCGAGAGCTTAACCAGCCCGACTTTCTATTCATCGCCCAATTGGAAACGTACTTTGCGTCACTTTATTGGCTTACATGAACATGTGAACTCGCCCAGATTTGCAATCACTTCTACAACACACGCTGGTGAATGTTGGAGTATGTTGGGTAGTCATGGCAACCTGACTATCAAGTTAAGCGAACCAGTTATTATACAAAGCGTAACGTTGGAATACCCGTCTGCCGAAATCATGATGGACAACATGACTACTGCCCCAAAAGAAATGTCTGTTTATGGCCTAAATCACTATCATCAGTCAACCCATCCTACTTATCTTGGACATTTTACCTATGATATCAATAAGGGTTCACCAATCCAAACATTTGATATTATTTCACCACAAGAAAACACTTACCGTGCAATCAGCTTTAAGGTCTTATCAAATTGGGGAAGCAATGAAAGAACCGATATTTATCGTATCAGGGTTCATGGCAGACCTGAAAAAAACTAATCATTAAAAAAGTATACATATTAATCCTCCAATTAACTCCCCCCCCCCCCTGCGCACAAGCAATATATCCAAAAGGCTCTTAATAAAGTATTGATAACCCAGTAATTAATGAGATCTACGAAGAGATTTTTTTTATCAAAAAGTTGCCTTATGTAGACTTTATGGTTAGTCAAATAATTATTGATTTTTCAGTTAAAAGCATGATGAACATAAGCCGTTGGCAAATTCAACTTTGCTATTTCGTTATTCATATTTATTTGCATATCACGCATAGTTTTCCATGCTTTGTTAGGATTATTTTAAACGATTTAGTATCTGAATTAAGGAAAATGACATAAAAGAAACAAACATGGGTTAGCTCTTAAAACTTTTGTTACATAAAGCCATAAGTTTTACTTCGAAAAACTTATTGCTTTGACAAGTTCATTCTTTCAAATCGGAGATACCTATTGCCGCCAAATTACACCCTCCCCAATTAATTTTGACAGGCGTGAGAGAGAGGGAGAGAGAGTTGTTTCTTTCTTTTCTTAATCATGGCCAACAAACCCCAACCTATTGCGGTGGAAACACCAGACGAAAATCAAACCAGTTATGAACAAAAGAATGTGCATGAAGTATATGAAGTCATTGCCACCCATTTCAGCGATACCAGATATAAGGTTTGGGTCTTGTATAAACTCTTAGATTCAACCTAATGATTTTTTTTTCAGCCATGGCCTGTTGTTGAAGATTTTTTAAACAGTTTAAAAACTGGAAGTCTTGGTGCTGATATTGGTTGTGGTAACGGTAAATATATCGGAGTGAATCCCAATGTTATGATCCTTGGATCCGACAGGTATGGAATGAAGAGATTATTGCGACAATGACTGACATAACTGTTTAGGAGCTCAAACTTGATCAAGATTGTTCACGATCGTGGATTTGAAGGTATGGTTGCTGATGGACTCAATTTACCTTACAGAGGCAATTCTTTTGTACGTATATAATATGGTTATCAGCAACAAAACTAATTTCGTGTAGGATTTCGCAATTTCGATCGCAGTTATTCACCACTTTGCTAGTCCTGATAGAAGATTGCAAGCTATCAAGGATTTATTCAAGATCGTGAAGTCTGGCGGAAGAGTGTTGGTGTTTGTATGGGCATTAGAACAAACAAAGTTTAGTAAGCGTAATTTTGAACCTGGACAACAAGATGTATTTGTTCCTTGGAAATTAACGCCTAAGAAGGGACAAACACCCGAAGTCAAGGAAAAGGAAGAAGACTATCCTGTTTATAATAGATATTATCACTTGTTCAAACAGGGAGAACTGGATGATTTATTTAAGCAGATCGAAGGTGTTGTAATCGAGACATCAGGTTATGACCGTGATAACCATTATGTGATTGCTCACAAAAAATAAATTTCGAATTTTTTATTACAATTTACATAGTTGCTTTGAATCTAGTTTCCTTCATCCATGGCTTCAATTTCCTTGCGTGCAGATTCTTCTAAAGCAATTCTTTCTTCGTCTTCAGTGCGCATAGACTCTAACTGTTCTTGACTTAATTTGAATACTAATTTACCCATCTCCTCTACGTCTGTAATCTCAGTGGGCTCTCCCTTTTGTTCAAAATCACGTTTTGCAGGATAATTTTCGTCGTGTTGAAGATGCAATTTGTCAGGTCGACTGTTGAAATGTTTAAAGACAGGCTCTAATTCGTAACAGTTTTCAAATAATGACTTGTGACCAAACACGTATAGACCCAATCTAGCACGCGACATAGCCACAACTAAACGTCGTACATCGCGAATATGTCCAACTGTCTTGGTTCTTACAAGAGATAACAAGATATCTATAAATACCATGTTAGTTTTCATTAATCAAAAAAAAATTCACTTCAGCTTACAATCATTCTGTTGGCCTTGGTATTTATCGACAGTTGCGACAGCAGCAGGTTTACCAAAATAAGGATTCCATGCACACCTACGTTCCATGACATCGTCAATTAAAGCTTTTTGGCCGTTGTATGTTGTTAAGATGGAGATCTTTTCAGCTGGGTATCCTAACAAGCGCATGTACTGATAGACAGCTACAACATATTCGGCTTCACCCAAATTCTGATAAAAGTAAGGTACTGGTTCAGTTTCGCCATGATTTTGATACTTATCCACATTAATCATTTGGTAGTCAAAAGTAAATCCTGCATTTGCCTTGGTGTAACTGTCCGATTTAACCTTTTCTAAGTCTTGCAAATTACCATAACGCCAGTTGTAAAGTTTAGCGAGAGAAGGGCGTGCACGGCCTTGTCGGTCTAATTGGAGAGCAGGGACACCTAAACGAGCAAAACGGGTAAACATACTTTGTTCCATGTTGCCATATTGTTGGAAAGCTGTGTTCTTTACAACTGGGGGTAATTGGTGATGATCACCAATCAAGATAACACGCTTTAAACGGTTCATACCAGCTTGAGAGTCTTGAAGTAACAAGGGTATAAAGGTTTCCACCTCAAGAATTTGGGCGGCTTCTTCAACAATGATATTGTCATACTTGAAGTTGAGGCCTACAAGTTCACGACGCTTCAATGCTGCATGAGTACATGTCATGGCGATGATCTTTGCTTCCTTGGTCAACAGATAGTTGGATCGATCATAACCAGATCTTAAAAGTTCAAAAGGTCTAACTTCCTCGAGCTGGATGAATATATTTTCAAGGTGAGTGAAACATCCAGTAGCAGCCTTTAAGGCAGTATTTTGATCAACGCTGTCAGCAAAAACTGGGCTAGGAGCATTGGCAAAGTATTGGGTGAAAGGGAAAATATTGCTGATTTCTTCCAATGAGTCAAGTGCATGTGCCTTGTTTAGGAATGCTTCCCAACGAGGTAAGACATGAATATTGAAAAAGTAACCAGCAGTTTCACAAGTAGCACCGTGTTCACCATGAACACCGAGGGTTTGAGCCAATCTGTCTACTTCTTGAAGGAGGTAAAGACGGCGTTCTAAGGCAGCAGATACACGACCGTACTTGCTAAAGCTCATTTCTGAGTTCAACTCATCTTCTCCGTGACCAAGACGAACAAGGTGCCTAGGATCGATATCTAATTCGACAATTTTTTCGAAAATTTGGTTCAAGGCTTGGTTGCTATGAGTGACAATTAAAGTGTGTTGCTCGGGATGGTTATGATACAAGTTGGAAATGGTCTGAACAGCAACATCGGTTTTACCGGTACCAGGAGGACCCACAACCATAGTCAACCCGTGGTTCATACCAGAATGGATGGATTCGACTTGAACAGGAGTGAAACGAATAGAGTTTTTCTTGGGAATATCTTCATAATAAGGACCCTTACTAGGCACTTCGTAAGATGATACTTCGTATGTTTCTTTCTTTGCTCCAATAGGTGCCGCTGCTTTTTTGGATTTCTTTGATTTCTTTGTAGGTTTGTCATCTTCATCCATGGGATCATCTAGTAATCGAACGGTGTAAGGAGGGTTTAATGGTTCAGATTCGCCTTGTGCGATTTGAATATTCTTATCGACAAAGCTTTCTTTTAAATGATCCCAATCGAGGAAAGTATCACAAAAGTTATTGACAGTTAAACGGTTAGGCATGTTTGTATAATGAGCACTTGCGGGATCACCGTAACCCAAGAATACTTTTTGAAGCCATTGAGGAACCACTAAATCGCTCTGCATCAAATCACGAATAGTTTCCAACACAGCCTTAAAATTATTTTCTTGAGGCTTTCGGCGGACAAGAATATTAAATGTCTGATGAATATCACCAGCCTTCTTACTATTATATTTATCCATGTCCAACTTATACTGATTAGCATCAAGCTCTAAACGAATGGTACGATCAGTGCCCTTCCAATTGCTGGCATCGTCTTTTTGGTGGTACCTAGAATTCTCGTCAATGACACGACCATCTTTTCCAATGACATCCACAATTTCACAACCACGAACATATTTGATACCGTAATGTGTTTTGAAATCCTCGTTGTCTTGCAACTTATCGCAAGACTTTTCAATAGCTTGAATAGTCAACAAGAACATAACATCATGCTTGCGTAAATTGTCCCATTCTTTACGAATTGTATTTGTGAATTTGTTGATTTTGAAGCCGACATCTGCTCTGACACGAGAAGGCTTTTCTTCACCCAAGTTTGCTTCGGCGACATCGACAATGCTAGAGAATAAAATTAAGTTTCGCTGAAATGCAATTATGAAAAAGAACGTACTTGAAAGTGTCAATAGGCACAGCCATACGAGCCCAACCTGCAAATTCAGTTTTCATATCGGGAAAAGTCAAGCGGGGTGAAAGACGCTTTACAACGTCTTCGATATCTTGACGAATCTCATAGGAGCTCTCGAGACGAAACAAGGTGAAATTTCTTAAGAGATAATCATGAAGAGTCAAAAACTGAAGATTGAGTTTGGGTAAAGCTAAGGGACGATCACCAGCATAGAATTGAGTTTGGATTAAATTGTCACTGAAAAGAGTGTCCTCGTCAGGATACAATGGTTGACTATTGATCTTTTTGATTTGACTTTCACGCTTTTGATACTTTTCAATAAGCACATTCATTAAGAAATCCTTGATTTCAACATCAATAGTGATATCAAGAGGTGCGCTACGAATACCCACAGCATTACATAATCTGACAAGAGTCTCTTCAGATAATGGTTCGAAATGCCATAAAAGATCTTTACGGGTTTCAATAGAGGCTAAGTTGGCTAAAGGCAATTCTTTGATTTCGTCTTTGAATTGACGGAATACGGTATGCTATGCAAGATGTCAATTATCGTTCTATTTCTCTCGTGATCCATCATTTTACCTGTAATTTAATCAATTGTTGACAATGAGCCTCGGTCATTTGAATATCTGATAATGCAACACCTGTTTGATCATTGATTTCAAACTTGGAATAGAATGACAGTGTCTTCAATAATTTCTTCAAAAGATCGACATCATTACTTTCACGACGCATGAAAGGTGCCATTTCACTAAGCACGGTAATTTCGTGATCATCTAATAATGCGTTGAAGAATCTGCGAGTGGGCAATTGAGCTTCTAAGTCAATGAATAATTCTAAAAAGCGTTCGCTGATTTTGATAATCTCTTCGTCGACTGCAATGTGTGTTTAGTTGGCATTATTTCTGTAAAACAGTTCATTGTTTACCTTCTCCTTCTACGGGGATTTTGTAGATAGTATCAATATACTTTCTCATCAAGCTGCTTAGCCAAGTTCTTTCGAATTCCATTTGTTCTCTGATAGGCTCGTCTATATGATATTAAGTAATCTGCGTGTGATGTCGATTTATCTTCCTTACCAGCAGCGACCATCTTCTTGTTGCTGGAGTTCCATAACTTTTGAAGGTTAGGGTAATCAACTAAGAATTCTTCTCTCTTTCCTTGGTGAGCCAAGTGACTCCAAATACCGATAGTGACTAATTTTAAACATTCGGTACGAACCAAATCGTTTTCGAGACTTTGAAAGCAATGAATCATAAAGATCAAGACAGATCGAGAAAGAAGTAATGATAATTCGGCATCTGTCAATAAACGAATGACACGCTTGAAGAATAGAGAAAACTTTTCTGCATCGGTGCCAAACGCGTCTACATAAAAAAGGGTAATTATAATTAGTACAAGCATATAAAACCAAATGTGTTGATGTACCCCAAAGAGAAATGTTTTGACGGGCCTTTTCATTGACGATTAAACAAATTGAAAGAACGTGGTTCAAAGAAGACTCTTCAGTGTAGTTGGGCCAAAGGAACTAGAGGAACTAATAAGTCATACCATAATATAAAGTTATTTATTCTTACCTTTTCCAAATATTGGGATACTTCTAACAACAATAATTTATGAGAAGAATAGTTCGAAGGTACAAGTTCCTTTTCCATAATGACTTCGACTACTTTAGGATCCCATTTGACTTTGTTTCCACTGAAATGTTGGTCTGCGATTTTAGTGATTGAATCAGACTGAATTTCAGCCAAGGTCAGTGCACGTTGTCTAGAAGACGAGACTTCACTTGGTGCTGCGTGAAGAGGTAAAGTCGTCTTTTGATACATGATGTGAAGAAAAGAACAAGCTTCTTGTGCAAAAACATTTTATGATGATACATATCGTGACTGTCCGTCCATAGACGTCATTTAATACAGTCAAAGCCTATTTTCTTTTGTCCTTTCATCTCTTTCTACACATGAGTGATTTAAAAGAAACAACTGGTCCAGGACGAAAGAAAACTGTCCGAAAGGGCATGTTTTCTAAAGACTGTAGGTTTTTTTTTCTAGCTTGTAATATGTTCATAGTAGTTTAACCATAGTACTCAGTAAGGTTATTAATGTACGGTTTCGGCGATGTTCCTACTCCCGCTTCTGACTCGATCGCTGTAATGGACGATCTTGTGATTGATTACATTACTGAAATGGTAAAATGAGTACAGATCACTGTGAGGTACTTCGTATTAATATCTCAATAGTGTCAGAAGGCTTCTGGTGTTGCCGATACCAGAGGAAAAGTGCGCGTAGAAGATTTCCAATTCGTACTCAGAAACGATGCAAAGAAACTGGCTCGTGTGGAGGAACTTTTGTACATGTCTGAAGATATCAGAAGAGCAAAGCAATCCTTTGATCCAAAGGAAATGGAGGCTGGCGAAGAAGCTTAATTCACTCAAACCCCCTCCCCTCCCAACTCACTCTGTAAATATATTGAATATAACGAATAAAAGGAATTACATTTGTTTTATTATTACTCTTCCTTTTCTAACTCTACGTAGCTCTCTTCGATGGCAGGTTTATCTTCCACCTTTTCAATGTATTTGTGGATAGCAGCTACTTTTTCACCGCAACGGAGACACGGCCATTCATCACCAAACACGGATATTTTGCTTTGGATACAGTAATAACAGTAATGATGGCCACAATTTGTTTCGTAAGCATTATGTACAGAAAAGTTTTGGAGTTGACCAATGGGGCCACTTTCAGCAGAAGTGGAATCGTGGCAGATAGCACATTGATTAATAGGCAATTGGTCATATCCCTTTGAAGAAACAAGGTATGATTTGGGCAACAGCATGCGCATCATTTTCATTTTTAATTTTTCGATATTGATCAAAGGAACCAGAAATAACAAGAATTCCTATTGTAAAAGACATTATATAACACAGATGTCAATACGAAAGAAGAAAAACTTACAGTGAATGCATGCCACACCATTTGTCGATTCAAGAATTCAAAACTGACTTGTCTGTTCATTGATATCTTGGAATAAACTAATCTCATGGCCAATATACGATCAATGACTGTGCGGTATCTTCCGTTCCATAAAAAAATAAGGAAATTGAGCAATGAAAATGCCTTCCAGTACTTTTCGCCTGTCTGCAATAGTTGATAGACCTTGTATTTCATGCTGGATTCATCCATTTCTCCCCATCCTCTCATCGTGATATATCGATTAGCTCTTGTCCAAGCATATTGCCCCCCTACTGTGAATAATCCATATGCTATTTTCTGACCCTGTGTTAAAGGCGCGTCTTTTGCAATAGACTCGACTATAAGAACGTTAAAAACTGGATTTTTAAAGTATGTCTGTTACCTACACGCTCCACTGTGCTTCCATTCGTTACGGTATTTTAAATTTTGAAGCTGAGAACCGTATGTTGCTGATGAATCATAAATGGACAATTTGAACAATGTCAAGTTTAGTAAACCTAACAATTCCGGCTCAAAATTTTCCTTAATCGTTGGCTATTAAGCTAAATGAGAGCCAAGTTATGTGATGCATTTTGTTTCTACTATACCTTGAAAAGTGAAAGTGCAGCCCAAAGTTGCTCTTTAAGGATATCTACTAATTCCATGTCCAAAATATCTGAATCGAGTTGACTGACTCGCATGACCTTCAAAGAGGAAGTTCGTAAAGAGGCCATGGATCGTCTTACTTTACGCAATGCAGGTTGGATATCTTTCCAGTTTGAGTTCCATTCGGTTGGTACAGGTTGTGAAGGTAATTGTAGCATTTTTAAAGTGGGGAAATAACAAGGTCGTGCAAATTGCTTTTCGTATCGAAGTTTACATGCCGCAAAATCACATTCAGCTCTGGGAATTAGATTTGGCCCAGAAAGTTTAATTTCATCTGTGGATGCAGTATTAGTGCTTCTAGGTAAAGCATCTAATCACACTATTTTCTATGTACAATCTTTACAGGATGATTTTAAGTTAATTGTTACATAGAAACTTTATATTTTGGTTTCTCGTATTAGATAAGACCAAAAACATTTTAAAACTATTTATCTTGGTTCAAATAAAATAGTTACAATGTATGAAGCTTAACTGCTCCTTTTTTTATACTGTTTGTACAAGAGGCTTTTTTATTTTATTTCTTAAATGCCAAGAGAGATGCCGAAATCTCCACCAAAAGATAACCTTGGTAACCTTGGAGGTGCACAGTCATCCTGGATTATATTATTTACGACGTTATTAGATGGGCCTTGTATGCGTGACGACGAGCCTTGTATGCGTGATGACGAGCCTTGTAAGTGTGATGACGAGCCTTGTAAGTGTGCTAATGTTTCTTGCAAGTGTTCTGGAAAAGGCTCCTCTTCTGCGATTTCATCATCGCTGTCATCCGTGTATATTTTGGTTAATCTCCTACTTGGATCCTTTTTAGGTGGTATAGTAGACGTGGGTATGGGTGGTAATCTAGCATTGATGTATCTATTGGGTGGTGTGGAGTCATAACTGTTATCACTGTACCGACTCATCATCAGTAATGATTGTATGTCGGGATCAACCGTAGACGATGATCTTCCTCTGGAAATAAAAGAAGGCCCCAATTGTAATGAATCATTTGTCAAAGAGGATATAGTAGATAAAGCAATTCTTCTTTGAATTGCGTAACTAGTTCGTGGTGACAAGACTGTCGATGATGCGATTGTGTTCATAGCAGGAGACATAGCAGTAGCTGAATCTGGAAACATTTCTTCTACTTGAGATGCCTGAATCTCTTGATGTCGAAGTGCTATTGTTGCTGGTAATCCGGGAGCAGGACTAAATACAGGCGAAGGCGGTCTTGAATGAAGCGTGGGATAACTCTTGTTTGTGGAGAGTGTGGCAGAAGAGCTTAGACTTGGCGCGTTTGCACTTGTTACTGATGAATCTGAATAGATTGATCGTAAATCATCGTTGCTATCGTCGCACGCTGACCATCGTTTATTCTTTCTATTGCTGCTGGTATTATTATGACTATTATCGTTTCTGCTGTTCATCACCGCTCTATCGATAGCAGGTAGCACATCTGAGCTTCCAGAATCGTTGTTTATTTTATTATCAATCGGAAGAGGTGGCAATGGAAGATCAACGGGTGGTGGTGGTAGTGGTCCCCTTTCTTTTCTATTTGCAAGATCGATATTAAGAGGTTGTAAAGCTTTTCTTTGCACTGGCTGCCTTCTCATAGTCGGCGTAGTAGTCCTTGGTCTTTCTTCTGGATCCACTTCATCTGGTTTGTAAAATTCTTCTTGAGACATTGAATTAAAATCAAGATTGGGTGGTTGCAAGGCTTTTCTGTGCATTGGCTGCCTTCTCATAGTTGGTGTGGTTGTCCTGGGTCTTTCCTCTGGTTCTATAGTATTTGGTTTGTATGAATCTTCTTGAGATATTGTACTAAGGTCCATAGCAGATGCGAACTTTTTTAATTTTCTATGCTCTTCTTGTCTCGAATAAGAATTAAGGTTGTCGGGCGTTGGGGATAACGCACGTCTACCACTCGTCTCGATATCATCTTGGCACGACTTGCTATTATTTACAACCATATATGGTGCTGGTGTCGATTTTTTTTTCTGGCCGACGAACATCATAGGAGTTACTCTCCCGGTTATATTGCCTTCGTCATCGTCACTTATTTCAGGCATAATACTGGTATCACGAATTATGCTGTAATTGTCATTGTTTTGAGTAGTTAGATCGTCATCTATAATATGACGAGTTGCGGCTTTTGATTCCAAACGATATGGTAAAAATTCAGATCGAGCTACATCTTCAAAAGCATATTTCATCATCATGTCATCAGTAGCGATGGCAGTGGGCGAGACTGATTCTCTTTTGGGTATGGATGCAACGATGACTGGTATTTTTGCTTTGATTTCTTCATATTTCATGCCAAATTGGAACGTAACTTCAATTTGGTGGTATATGGATACAAGTGGAGAGTCTAAAGTGTAAGATAAATAAGGGTGGAGGCGATGCCGTACAAGACTAGGTCGCTTCCAAGCCGAGGTTGATGAATCGGGTATGTGAATGAGTGCCGGTACGGTTCTCTTGATATATTTTACATGAGTGTCTTTGTAATGGTTTGCATCAGCCATTTTCTGGTCAAAATCAAATATCTGTGAGTCCATGTGACTGCAAGATAGGTCGGAATCAGATTTGGACAAAGACTGTCGTCTGCAAGTGGAGACCTGGTTAATAAGAGTTTGCGTTGTATAGATGGCATAATAGTTACCTATATAATTCTATTTGAATCAAACGAGTTCTAATTGACTGGACTGACTTTTGGTTTGCGAAACTGATGTATTTGATAGCAATAGGGATATGCTCTTGTTCAATACATACGATTTGCGGGGCATCAATCTCGTAATGAAATTTACCAGGTACAGTTCTTTGAAATAATTTTGTCTCAATGATTGGCGCCAGTTCTTTATAGGGCAATAGATGTCTACGTAATACAATAGGATACTCTGCGGTAAGTGTTCTTGTTATGCCAGTAGAGATGGATACAATGACTTTGTAATTGATAGCTGCTCTTTTAACTAATAAGCTTCTCGGGTATATATTTGGAATATCCATTTCCCAAGGTATTACATGATCCCCTGCTGGTAGACTTGTCCTTCCAAAAATAGGAAGCTTTAGCTTTGGTAAAAGCGGTGAAGCAAGTTCAATGTTTGTAGGTTGATGTAAAGTAATGTGACTGAAACCTTTGAATTTGACAGACATATTACGGATCTTGACTGGTTTAGTGAGAGTGAACCTCACTTCACCTTTCAATACACGTGCTGGTTCGTTTGTATTTTCAAACTTTGCTGGGCCAATAAAATCCAGATAGCCTTCTGTTGGCTCTATTTCTATTGATTTGAACCCATCCTTCATATTTATGAGCTTTGATTTTATTGATTGAAAAATGGTATAGACTATAAAAGAAAAGAGGAGAGAAAAAGAGAAGTAATAAGTGAACAGTTATCTAATTTTTTTAAATGTGATACGGACATTATGTTTTGGGGATAAAGAAGAAAACTATAAAGAAGGGTCGCACGGAACTTTGGTCAAACATTAATTTTTTATAATTTTTCTATTTTGAGTTTGTCTTTCAAAACAGATTTGAATTTCGAAATGAAGCTCGTGCTGGCATGCCTATTCACCTTGGTTGTGCTTGAAGCCTATCTGGCTCCTTTTACAAAAGTAGAAGAAAGTTTCAATCTTCAAGCAACACATGACATTATACGTCAAGTTCCTCATTACGATCATTTGGATTTTCCCGGTGTTGTACCTCGTACTTTCTTGGGTGCTACTTTATTAAGTGCAATAGGCTGGCCAATTATTTATTTATTCTCTCTGTCACCAATTGACCAACAAGTGCTAGTTCGTGTTATACTTTCGGCCGGTGTTGTATTCTCTCTCGGCAAATTTGCCTCCGGAGGTGTTCGTTCTTTGTTTGGCTCTGTTACTGCTCAAATAACCATTATACTCTTGGTATGCCAATTTCACCTCGTGTTTTGGGCGTCTCGCACTTTACCAAATATGTTCGCGCTTCCATGGGTTATGGTGGGGTTATCTCATTGGCTGAGTAGTTTATCACAAACAAGCGGTCGTACATATCACATTGAGCAAATGATTCGGTTCCTGACATTTGCTGGTATTATATTTAGATTTGAAGCGGGCATTTTGTTGGTTATTCTGATGTGCACGGAATGGCTTTGTGGTAGTATTACATTGGGAAATATCTTCAAGCAAACAATTGTAACTGCAATTATTAGTTTAATTATTTCTGTACCACTAGACTCTTTCTTCTGGAATCAATGGATATGGCCCGAGGGTATGGTCTTTTACTTCAATGCTATTCTTAACAAAAGCTCAGAGTGGGGAACATCACCATTCTATGCTTACTTTTTATTATTTTTACCACGCCTTTTGTTAATATCCTACCCCTTGTCAATCGTCGCTTATTTCATGGACTCGCGTGTACGCCGTATGCTGACTCCAATGATCATTTATATTGCTCTTTTCTCGTGCTTGCCACATAAAGAATGGAGATTTATTATTTACACCGTTCCTGTATTTACAGCTGCAGCTGCAACTTTCATTTCCTCGGTTGTTACTGCCAGTCGTCGCTCTCAGATATACTGTGTAGCATTAGCGGCAATGATTCTAGGTGCCATCGCTTCGTTTGCCGTTTCAATCACTATGTTCCAAATCTCACGTCTCAATTATCCCGGAGGAGAGGCCCTTTACACTTTACATGAAATAGAAAAAAACACCCCTTATGTAAGTGTTCATATGGATGCTGATACAGCCATGACAGGTGCCTCACTTTATGGCCAGTCAAATCCTCATTGGTCATACTCAAAGAATGAATCACATCACTTGGAAGAAGACTTCATTGAAGCACACTATACACACATCATCACTGCCACGCCCGAGAAATTTGATAAATCTGTGTTTGAAGTGATTGATGAAACTTACGGACTTGATAAAGTATCATTGAAGTCGATATCAGAATACAAGAAATCTATCGAGTCGATGGATCTTTCGCCCATTTCGTTCAAGATGTCACCAAAATTATTTACACTCAAACTAATCCAGCCTCAAAAAACTTGGATTGAATCTACGTTACGCAAATATCCTGTTGTACTTTATAGCAAGACATACTGGTAAAAATAGCTAATTTGCCTGTGCATGAAACTAAATCTAATTTCTGTAAATCTTTAGCCCATATTGTAGAGGAGCTAAACAATTAATATCTAAATATTGTAAATATGTCAAAGTTATTGAGGTGGACCTTGAAAAAGATTCAAGAAGTATCCAACAAGCTCTTTTTGACTTGACCGGTCAATACACATTCCCGAACCTCTTTAGAAATGGCAAAAGCCTGGGTGGGTTCGATCGATTGTCTGAATTAGATCGGAAAGGAGAGTTAGCTAGCTTATGTAGTCAAGACCCATAAACGTCACATGTTGGGAGCAAAATCTCTAAAGACTCGATAGGATAGTATGTTTGCTTCCCCACAAAATTTAATAAACGTACTGCTATAATTATATAACAGTGGTCGTTGTTAAAGAAAATTGTGTTATCGGCTATTGTAACCATTGATACACGTAAGTTTCATGTGTCAAACTTTTATCTAAATTATACAGCAATAATGTGTCTGTCATCGCCTGATTGTATTTCGTTACCAGTGTTAAAAAACCGATTATCGGAAAGTGGGCACATAATAAATGTAGCTTGGACTAATTAACTTTTTTTATTTTACCAGTGATTATGAATAGAAATTTTGTAACATTAAAATTTAAACTGTTTATAGAACTACACACACACTATGTTTTGCTTGGGCTGCTAGGTGGTTTTTTAAAAAAGTGGAAAAAAATATCTTTCGATTTTTAATGTTACACCAAATTACTAAACTTCCGGATGACCATCTGTGTCACAGCTACGCACGTTTGGGCAAACATATTGAATCTACAACTCAATCGTCATGTTTTACAGCATAATCCTGGTCAACTTACTAATGTTACCAGTTTTAACAAACATTTCTATTTAGGATTAATTTGGTTTTATAATTGATGTATGTATGGAAAAGTAGAAAATGTTTGTGTATAGTTTATATGCTTTTCTATATGATAGAGTGCGCCTAAATATTTTTGGTTTTTTGGAAATGTATATATAAAAAGAGAAGGGAGGTTTATGTATAGAAGATAAAAGAGATCTACTCAATATCGTTTGTGGAAGTAATAGGAGTGGTTGTATTTGTAGGTGAAGATTGAGCTAATATAAAACACGTGTAAGTAAAAATAAACATATGCATGGATCAGAAGCTTACTGTATGTGTTCAAAAATTCATCCATATTAACATAATCTAGAGCGTTATTATCGTTTTCAAATCCTAACTCGGTAGCAAGAGATTTTAAACTGGATTCTAATTCTTCAGCTGCTGCTACCGAGGGGTTGATGGGGGTACCAACGACAGGTGTGTTATTGGGGGTTACTGCATCTGGAATGTGTGACATGAGTGATGATTCGTTCTTAATGTACGGCTCGGTCTTGATGTATGGCTCGTTCTTGACATATGGTTCAGTAGATGAAGATGCTGGCACATCGAAATAACTACTGTTCGTCAATTGATTGAATAATGCTGGGTTTGTTTGTGCCAAACTAACTAAGCCCTGAAATTGGGGTAAATTAAGGAGTGATGAAAGATCAGGCGTATTAGAATGGCTATTAGATACTAGGTTGTGTTGTATTGTGTTATTGTTCAGATTCGGTACTGTCACTAGAAAAGAATCCATATTAGTTGTCGTATAAACACGGTAATAAATCAAATTTACCCAAGGATGCCGCTGTTGCTTTCTTTGTTTGATCATTAAGTGCGATAGCAGCTGCAAGGTCGGCAGTTGCGGGATTGGGTGATGGGGAATTGGAAGGAGAATGAACCTGATTAATAGGTGACGGAAGCGTTACATCATTCACAAATTCAGAAATATCAAATTGTGGCGATGAGCGAGAATATTTGGAAGATTGCTCTTCACTATCTTCATCGACGTCTTCAATTCTACTGTGTCTTCTCTTTTTTTCATTATTCGCATTATTGTCGTTTACATCGCCAAGTAAAAATCTTCGTTTACGAGGAATTACAACGTGCTTATTTTTATCGCTAGAAAACACAGACGCCAAAAACCTAAGGATTTTATCAATAGTTTCTTGGTGTCTATGATGTCTTTCTCTTGAAGCGATATTCTCTTGCCATAGCACTTGATTGTCAGTTTGCACATTTTTTAATTCGTTGCTGATAGACATTTGATGCTTTTTGATGGCGGCAATTTCATCTAAAATATGATGAAGGTCTACTGTACCTGTTTCTTTTTCCTCAGGATCTCGACCTTTTTTTCTAGTGACTAGTAATAATAAATCAGGTTGATTACGTTGGAAATGAGGATTACTAAATTCCCAACGTTCTGTTTCTCCTTCAGTGCTAAGTACGCCATTTTGAAGGTGGGGTACCTTGTGAAAGCCATACATGTTCAATTGGCGTACAAAGGATGAAAAATTGCTATGCTTAAAAAATCGAGGCAGAACCTTTTTAGCGAACTCTTCATGGCGAACAACAATAAAAGAAAGACCATCCTCTGACCACCTAATCAGTTCATCTGTTGTGTGATCGTCTACCATGCTATTATAAAGTTTAGACTCGACATGCCAGTGTTTAATAAAATCCCTTACTTGTACAGCTTATTCAGAAAAGCCGGAACATTTTGTAACTTGTTTCTTTGAATTTGACTAGGATTCATAACCATTTTTGCTGTTGTAGCAGTGGTAGCAGAAGGTCTATGAACTGAGTTTGTAGTTTGTGTGGCTGGATTTGGGGCGATTGAGCTTAATAAAGGTGCAATTGAAGCAGGGATTTGACTCATTTTATACTTGTTGAAATGTAGAGTGCTATAACTGAAGAAGGATAGCTTCCTTTTATTCGTTATTTATAACGGGTAGAAAATATCTGTTGACAAACAATAATGAAAAAGCCTTCAGTCCTTAAAAAATCTTCAAACGGGGCGCTGAGTATAAACTTCACATTACGATAGATCGTAAAGCAAGTCACGAACAACTCCTTTCATTGCTTTTACTCAGGAAGAATATCGGCACAATATAGACTTTCTGCTCGGTTAAGTGGCTAATATATGTGGCTTAATTATGCATTAGAATCCTTGCAAATATAGTAGAATGTCCCATGGATTCGGATGACTGGTATTGCCATAGTATACACATAATTACATATCTTTATACGATTAGTAGACCATGGGGGCATTGGTTGATATCAATATATAATTTTTATCAATTCTCGTGTCCAAAGATGTGCATCATTACGTGATTATCGCTGACTATCATGGTAGATTAATACAGTTGCGTAATTTGTTTTGACTTGACAAAAACATCACCTTCCTCATACTATGTTTTTTGGACTTGATTAATCCCATAGAAAGTGATTAGGATATAACTGAAACCAATGACCACAATGTTGAACTATGCAATATGAATGCGTCTATTCTAAAAATCTACAGAATTAAAATCTAAATTTAGGGATTCAGTTAATGATACGAGTTTCTTTCCTGTAATATAACGAAGGCAGATACTGCCTAAATTAAATTAAATTGATAGGAAAAACACTTTACAGTTATATTTATTGAGGTTATATTATTGCACAAATTATAACACCATTATTCTATACTGTCCAAATATGTGGTGCTCGGGTCTATTAGATAGCTGGATCCTATATGTGCATTAAATCGAATTGCATTGTGGGTTCTTCTGAGTATGAATTATAAATCTGTGCAACGTTACTTAGCAAAGATCTGAACTTAATCTGATCAGGTTGTATCGATTTATGAACGACACAAGAGTTTAGAAATAGCCTTGAAAAGTGGAGGGTCGGCTATACAACTAATGTTCAATTAAAACATCCTCTATTTTCGCTTCAGAATATAGGTGCATACTTCTCTTATGTTAAGTATGCAGGCTGTGATTGTCAAGATTGTTTTACATACTTTAAGGCCTAATTATTTAGCATTAAAACCCGTGTTTTCATTACATTTAATATTATGAAGAAATTGAGAATTTTATGAAAAAAAGAGCATATATTAGCTGCTGTACAATAGAAGAACAGGTTTTACAACCAAGGCATCCAGGTGCACTCCATCTGAGCCATCTTTTGTGGATTACTTGCCTGGGATATCAGATCAATGACGTTTTGATTTAAAGGTTTACCAGCACTTAGGGTTTTTTCGCGGTCCGCTTTACAAGACAAAAACTGCGCCTTGGTTTGAACTTGGAGCACATTTGTATTAATTCTTTCACGAAATTGAGCGTCTGTAACGGAGCGATGATTAGCCAAGTGCCATGTTGCAAGCTCATCTCTGACAAATAAGCATAGATATTGGTCCAGCTCAAATTCAGGTTCTGTTAAACAGCGTGCAGTTGCCATTAAGCAACTAGTGAATAATCCCTCGATGCCAATGGGTGTAATAAACTCCTGGATATTTGGTGTAAATCTGAAAGGTATAGCTTCGCCGTTACCGAATAATGGGTTAGCTGCGTTCCAACCTGAGTGAAAGTATATTAATTTTCCTGTCATTTGTTCGATGATGTATGTATAATTACCTGGTAAGAGTTCGGTCATCCAAACATTACCGGTGCTGCGAGAGATCATGATTTTGTGAGGCATTCTGTGACCAACACTGAATATGTAAGCCATTAATGTTGCGGTAGCATACTGAGCGGTAAATCGTTTACGAAGCATCCAATAGTCTGTATAAGAGCTCATTGTTTTAAACAAATACTAAATGATTTAAAGATAAATCAATCTATTTGTTTTTTCAATTTGAAAAAATATGCTTACCTTGCTAAGAATATTAGAGGGGACCATATTGGTGGAGATATAATCGTTGATTTCCATGCGCAGATTCAATAATTCAGTCTTTTGATTGACGATCTGTTTTAGTTAAAAAAAAATGAGCCAAGTTGTTCCCATAATGATAACCATACATATACTTACATCTTTTTGAGCATTAACATTGTTTTTGAACTTTTCAACAAAATATACCAATGGATCATCCTTGTGCATATGAACACTATCACAATGGTCTTCATAAATATCATACAGAGATGTATATGAAGGGTCGTCTTGTACCATCCTAACATTAGGAGCAAGAGGTACAATAGCAGGCAGATGGAACACTAAATTGCGCATTCTGCTTTCCTTTCTTCGTTCCAAAATGTAGTTCAACATACGGAATAATTGCATAAGTCTTTCTTCTCTACGGAATTGACGAGCAACAGGGTTCTGAATCAAAAACGGATGAATAGTACCATCGTGACCACGAATAGTTAATCTACGGTAACAGTTTCCATAGCTGCGAATGATTTCGACTTCGGGTAAGAATCTATCAATACGTAAAAAGTCGTTGGCGTTGTCCTTGAGCATCAGATATTGACCAGGAATCTCTACATCATCAAACTTTTGGTGTTGGAATTCAACAAGATAATGACTAGAAGATTCTAATTTATGTTTACGAGGGCGAGCGTCCAACATAGCCTCAAACTTATCTCGCCATAAACGTAATTTTGCTACATACTCTTCCAAATTCAATTTAGCTTTGGCGAAATCGTTTACGAATGCTGTCTTCATATGTCCAGGATATAAACTGTCTGCAAATCGGTGTATATTGGCTACAGTGGCATGTGTCAATTGGAAAGTATCGTTAGGATTGGTTAATCGAGTCAATAATTGCTATATAAAAGTATGAGTATAAAGATGCTAGAGCATATATCTATATTATTTACCTGAGCCCCTTCATTGTACAACGCAACCACTAATCTGTACATATCTTCATCGGCTTGAGGTTTGAATTTCAATTGAATTTGATCTACCATCGTTTCCATGGACAAGGCCAACAAAGGATATCCAGTCTTTAACATAGACATAATTTCATCTAAGGGACTAGCGACAGCAGGTGTGGGATTGATTTGAGTTGGTAAGGGTCCTCTATTATTGGCAGCGTTAGCAAAACCTGATTGCTGAGGTGCAGATGTCGAGGTACTTTCGCTTGCATTACTGATAGCAGGAGAAGGCTGAGCCATTGCTGGTGTGCCTTCCTTTTCACTTGCTGATTCTTCCATTTTAATTGAGACAGAGTCGCTTGAATCTTCTTCCTTCTTTTCCTCGGCTACGTCCATAGATTCATCTTCGGCTTTAGGTTCCTCATCCACTTCCATTGATTCTTCTTTTATTGGAGAGGCTTGGGATGTAGCCGTTGTGGGTTTTTGTTGTGCTGCTTCCGCAGCCATACTTGCTTGCAAGACGCTAGCACGTTTCAGCATATCTTCTTTAGCTGTTCTTAATTGAAAGTGAAGTGCTTGGGGGAATTGTTTAGCAATACGAATCAAGATTGCGCGAGCATGACGGCCCTCTCGATGTTGAAGTGCAGTTAACAATTGAGGGATAAATGTAATCCAGTACCATACAGGCCATTCTCCCTTGTAGCCTTCGACAGCGCGAGAAATGGTTCCATTTTGATCATCCAAACTTAAAAGCCAGAGAATACGCAAAAGATGTTTACGAGCCTTCGCATTTTTATAAAGTCCAGAAGCTTGCAAGTAGCAACTAACTGCACTGTTAGCCCATGATAAGTCCTTAGGATTTTCCTTGAAACGGCGGTCATTGTATCTGCCCCATTCAGCCCATGCTCGTGGTAATGTCATATCAAT
Organism: Mucor piriformis; assembly: GCA_943193625.1. Classification (NCBI taxonomy): domain Eukaryota; kingdom Fungi; phylum Mucoromycota; class Mucoromycetes; order Mucorales; family Mucoraceae; genus Mucor; species Mucor piriformis. Next base: position 783,628 of record OW971868.1, on the reverse strand, counting down.
TTGAACGGCATTGACATAAGCTTCATTTGCCTCGTTGTTGTGATGTAATTTTGCCAAAAACATACCCTTGAGAGTGAAAAATTCTGCTTTTTGCTGATGTGTAAAGTACATGAGATTTGTGTTGTTGATTACATCAAGACCAGCTGTTAGCTCGTTGGGATTTTGATAATAACATTTAGCTTGTTCACGTAATTTTAAAAATGCTTCTTGAATTTCAATGTTTGGGAGGGTATAAATCTTAGTGAGGTAATTTATGCAGACATCGTAAAGATGATGTTTACGGGCAACATGAGCAAATCGGTTGATGATCCAAGCTGTTTCGTGATATCCACGGTAAGCATAAGAATGACCACTACTTGCGCTTGTTTGCCCAGCTGCTGGCTGTAACAAAGGAATCAATGGCAGATATGTTCTATTGATTGCGCTAAAGATATGCTGACGCCATGCTACCAAATCGCTCCATACATTGATATCGTCCCACATGTTTGGTAAACGCTCACGCCATGTGCCCAGAATACTACGAAGCTCTGCTGATCTTTGATCCAAGTTTTGTGCAGTGGTACTAGACAAACTTTTGAAGATTTGACTAGCTTCAGAGAGCTCCAAATATTGTTGGAATGTTTGTAACAAAGGAAGATGGCTTTGCGTAACAACGACCGGTAAAGAGTGCCATTTACGAAGTGCTAACTGGACACCTTCCTCACAAATTCGTGTAAATTCAGGGAGTTTATCTTGGCTAGTTTGAGACTTGATCAAAGACAAAAATCCTTCAAAGACCTTCTGGCGAGGTGCAGGGAAATCCGAAATTTGATGTAACGATTGCTCTAATAACTCTCGTTCCGCAGTCCAATCTGATAGTCTCCAAGCACACTCAAGAAGCAAACCAGTGTTATTATCGTGCTTCGCCAAGTCTGATAGAATATCCCATTGCTGCAATTTTTGAGTACACATGATCCAGTGATCTTCCCATAACATGCTCTCGGATTCAGTATGAGCTAGGACACCACCACGGGCTTTGATTTGGATATTTTCATACATGTGCTGTGCTTGTTGCCACATACCACATTGTTCACAAGAGACTGTCATATTTGTTTCGGAGTAGACACTACGACGACGCCAGAGACCATAAAGCATATCTTCCTCGTTCAATGATGAGTACATTTCTGCAAGTGAATCCAAGGTTCGTTGTTGATTTACTTGTTCTTCCTTAGGTACATCAATTAATCTTCCAGTGATCACTTGTTTCTGAAGCATTTCGATAGCCGTATGCCAGCAATTGTGTGTCTTACCCAAATACTTGATCAAATGGGAAGGTAGTTCGATTGTGGGAGTTGTATTAGAAATACCGGTCAACAAAGCCTGGATAACGTTAGGTCTACGCTCTGATTGCTTGGAATGGTAATCTTTTGAAAGTAATACTGTTAAGACCTTGGTAATGTCATGACGTTCTACACTTGAAAGTGCTGTCCAGCACATGGGAAACAAATCCACCCAGAGCTTAAATGCTGCATCATCGTCCAAGTACTGTAATTGGCGTATGTCATCCAAAGTGTCTCCAAACTGAATGCCTTGCAAATTCTTTAAAAATTCGCGATGCTTTTGTATCACATTAACTACATCCTCTGGTACAACCGTATCTATACTCATTCGAGATAATTCTTCTTCGTGTCCAAAAATTCCGATAGGCTTTACTTTAAGTGTATATGGTGCAGAAACATGAGTATCGATTTTGACAGACCCAATTAATAAATCCAATGCTTGATGCAACCAGAACGAGTTGGCTAAAGGTTCCCAGTTTTGCACACCTAATATGTAATTCAAACGAGTTGATAAAGGTCGACTTATACTTTTATCGAAAATATCCATAAATTGTGCTCGAACGATGGGGTTTTCATTTCGTGTACCCAATAAAAATGCTTGCTCCATGCGTACTGTCAACTCGGATCTTGCAAAAGTTGGGTTGCTATAAATCTTAAGCACCAAACTTAAAAAGTCCTCTGTCAATTTAGCATTGTGTCGAGTTTCAATAGTCATCATCTTTCCGAGTAGGCCAGCCTTTTCTTTGATTGTAGGAATAGGCTCCACTTTTCCAAGCACCCATTCGCTAAGCATGTCAAGGATATTTCGTAAAAGTTGAACATCAGGTGATTTTTCAATCAATTGGATTAGACATGTTAAGAACCAACGACGCTGATCACCTAAGTGTGCAATACGTTTCTTTAAAAGAGAAAGTCCTAATATCAGTAAGCTGACTTGAGATTCGTACGACATACTGGGTGTAGAATGGGATGGCAAAGTGTGTTCTTTAGTCAACAATTGAAGCATCTTGACAATACCAGGTACATAAGGATCCAGATATTCACTTTGGCTACTGCTTGCCGCTTGTAACAACTTGAGGACGCTGTAAATATTGGTCATATTGGTTAAACCTTCTTTGATGGTGGTATCAATTAAAGCCATAAAATTTACTACTTCAGGCAATTGTTCAGGTTGTGGTAGTACGGGGACCACATCCTCCGCATCTTCTTCCATAGCCTGCGAATTCTCGGTAGGTGTGGTAGGAGCAGAAGGTGCTAGACTAATCTTGTTCTTGTTCACAGCCTCGACTATACGAACTAGGACAGGGTATAAAGCGGTCTGTATACGTGAGTTTTCAGATTTGATACTGGCTTCCAATAATCTATAGAGTGAGGCCATGCTGGTTATAAACCAATCTGTATCTCGGTATGCGATGTCAGCATTTAAAATTTCTAATGCGTTACATACGCTAGATGCAATCATTTCGTTAGCTTCCTTGAAAATAAGAGAACGCTCTAAATGATTGAAGCGGACATGAACGTCAGACCATAAATCAGGCTTTAAGAAAGACTTTACAAGTTCAATTGTTCGCTGAACAAGTCGCTTTTGGATCATATCAGATGGACTAAAGACCATACAAGAGAGACGCACAAGATAGCCCACAACATTTTCCCGAAGTGTCAAACTTGGCGAATATTCTTTGCTGGTAGGCTTTAGTCCTTGTGTGATAACAGCCTTTAGATCGCCATTGGGTGTTTGGATTTGAGCTTTCTTAGTTGGACTGTCGGCTTCGTCTGCTTTTTCGTCAATGTCCATTTTACGTTTAGAGCTTGAAGACGAGGGGGATGAAGGTTCTATATTGGTTTCTAATTCGATACGTTTTTGCTCCCATTTGATGATCAGTTCAGCCAGCTCTACGGTCAAAGTCTTGTGTTCTGGTGTAGCATTTTGAAGCAATCCAAGTTTCGGTAATGTATTTACAATTTGAGGTAAAAAGTGTTCTCTGTACACAAAAAACAGCTCCGAATGTCTGATTAGCAGTTGGTATACATTGACCATTTGGGAAATACTGTGCGTGTCCTCAACTACAACTTTTCTTGTTAATCGGACCCAAGTGGGTACACAGTCGCTACCTTGAGAAATGATGCGAAGTGGTAACACCGGTGCAATAATATCTAAACCTTGCTTGACAAGAATACGAGCCTCGGAAGAATGAGCGCGTAAGAGAGCTGCATAAATTTGAATAGCGATTTTACTAGGCGTATCGTAAGCAGCAATAAAATGTGCTATTAATACATAAGCAGCTTGTTTGCTCGTCGCATCTTCTAAACGTAGATAGTTCCACCCAAACTTGATGACTTCTTTTCGTCGATCAGCCAACAACTGTGGTGCGTACTGAACTATCATGGCAGTCATTTGTAATAATTCAATGCGAAGTGAGTCTTCTGTGTATTGGTTATCTTCAGAAGATTCCATCATCAAATTAGCCCAAATCTTTCGATCTAACAATTCCATCATACTGGCGTCCAAGATTTCTGTATATTGTTCGTCCTTGTGTACAAATGTAGCCAATAAAGCTGGATTAACTACTTGACGTAAAGCCATCATTTTCATGTAAGAGGTGGTCGATGCGTCCGTAAACAATTCCAAAAACTTTTCAAGGATGATCCTCTTTTGCTTATTGGATGATTTAAGCGCAATATCTTCTATTAAAAATCTTTGCAGAAAGGAAAGATCTACCACAGATTCTTGGGCGAAAAGTGCCACTAAATCAAAAATGATATCAATTTCATCAGGATTCTTTTCGAGGTAACCAACAAAGATTTTGGCAAGAAGTAATAATTCACGTGTCACCATAAGACTTTGCTGCTCCTCTTCTCTTTGTTGTTGCGTCAATGATTTGCTTTGTCTTTGTCGCCATAATTCTAATAAACAATCAAGAACCTCGCGATGTGTTGGCAAGAAATCGGAGTTGAAATTTACAAGTGTATATACAATCATGACTCCACGATAGTGAAGCTCGGAGGAAGAGGTGCTATTTTCGGGTTGATCTACAATTTTGAATGTTTTACTGATTAACTCTGCGGACGTATTGGATACTTCATCACGTAATCTTGATGCGTTCTCGATATTTAAAATATCTGTAAATAGCTGACAGCATTTGGGATCATCCAACTTTTCGTAAAAGTAAGCAACAGTTTCAGTTGGATACCGTGTCAAATATTTGATCAAATTTAATCTGAAAGGACTTGAAACCGATCTACGTAAATGTCCTTCCATTTCCAATACAACGGTAATCAACTCGTCCAAGAATATATGTGCTGCTGCAGGTAATAAGTGAAAAATATTAAGGATTGCCACAATGATTTTAATCTCGTGGTTTTCGCTGAGTGGTTTCCCTGCTGCTTCCTGAAGAACTTTGGGTTCTGCCCATTGTTTCAAATGATCCAGTAATTTCTTTCCGATTTCCACTTTAAAGTAATTTGTCAAGAGCTCCAATAATCTGGCCAATCCTTCCAGTCCTGCCACACTCAGTGTTTTATGATTTGAAAGCGTTGTTAGAATAGGTCGGAGACCTTGCTGAAGTAGTTCCTTTGGCAATTTATGCTGCTGAGCTAGTACTTGCTTTAATCCTCGATGTGCAGCTTCCACGACCTCTAAGGATTTGGAATAAAGTGACTTGAAAAATACTTGGATAATTCGTGCACGGGTATGTGTTTGTCTTTGACTCGAGAAATCGGAGCATGCTAATGCTGCTGATAATAGCTTGATACAGACAATACGTAGATTCATTAATGAGGTGGTATTCTTGTATTGTGAACTTCGACTAACAAGCGCTTGATCTTCCGCATCTGCTAAAGCAAGTGCTTCGTGTAATAATCGAGTCAATTCATCGTTAAACTCCAAAAATGGTGGGCGTAAAGTCAAGCAATATGTAATAGCGTCGATATGACCAATTTGCATGGCGAACGGTAATGCACGTAATGGTTTTGCAAAGATGGGTGCAACCAACCGTTCGCGAACAGGAGCTAGAAGCTCGGTGACTTCGTTACCTGTTAGATCAGCGAGTAATTGAAAAGATGATTGAATGGTTTCACGCACTGCGCTATTAGAATTAGACAATTCGCTGAGTAAAAGTGTAATTAGGTTCTGAAATTTTTGCTGGGCTTCTGCAGATTCGCCATCTTCAGGTCCATTGCATACTTTCAAAACGTGAGATAAAGTCTGTGTAGCTTCCTCTGTATTGACATTAGCCATTTCAGGCGAGGCGTCCTTCAGTACAAATAACAGTGATCGGATAAAGTCTAGTTCATGTTCCCGCATCCACTTTGTGCCCATATCTAGTTGAGAACTCATGATGGAAATACCGAGACAGCCACCTCTCTTTTTGAACCATTCGGGTTTGTAACAACATGAACAGAATTGAGAAGCAAAGACACGGAATATAGGTAATTGGTCTACATGCTCCTTTGATCCAAATATAGTCACTGCCACGTCATAACAAGCGTGTAAAGCTTCTTCACCTCTTTTACGTAATTGGATCTGTGATGATGACATGATTTCAACAATAGCCTCTACCAGAATGGTTGTGTTCAAGTGCTGCACTGTCAATCTTTCGTCCATCATGTTTGCTAATGGTTTGCGACCGTTTTCTTTTGCTTCAATCGCTTCACCGATATGCAGCAATGTAAAATGTCGACAAATATTGAGAAAGAATGTCCATGCATCGTCACTTAATTCAGGAATGATTGAAGCCGTCATGACAGAGACTAAAATAGATCGAAGTGCTTCCTCTTGTGCCACTCGTTTAGAAACATATTTTGTATATCCATTACCGGCTAGTCTTTTTGGTTTCATTCCCGTTTCGTTTAGTGTATTCCCGACCACAGAATTATCCTCATCGACGGTTATACGACCCAAATTTTGTGTTACAAGTGTAGGCACCGTAATTGTTTCTTCTTCAGGTCGATCCACAAATTGCTCTTTGACTCTTTTAAATAATGAAACCGCCAAATCGTCGGGTCCTTCATCCAACTCAAGCATAAGAATGAGGTGTGTTTTTAAAAAGTTGTAGGCGTGTCTCTTATATACAATATCAGTGCTAGAGGACTCTAGTGCATGTATTGCAATATCCAAGCATTTATCCAGTGGCAATGTATGTGGTGTTGGGCTTAGATCAAATATCACTTCAATAGAAACTCCACTTTCAATACGTGCATTGAACCCTAATTTTGGTGGACTCTTGAGCATACGTCGATTACGACCACCTAACTTGCCTAAAATTCTCATCGCTGCGTGACTATGCTGTTGGTTATATGGTAATGGCTTCAGATGTTTCCAAAGAGCGTCCATCAACTCTGTCATCACAGGTGCCATGATATGATCAAGGAATTCAGGATTCAAATTATCGTTACATAGTTCCATTGTACGTAAGCCTTGAGACACAAGATCCTGATCTGCTTGAAGTGCAATCACCAGAGGTCGCATAAGATAAGGCAGATAAGGTAATAATGTACTGAGACGTACAGGTACCGCTAGACAAAGCTCGACAAACAAGTTTCGCATATCTGTCTTGTGAGCAAGAGACAATAACGAGTTAAGATTTTCAAGAATAACTTGTAGTAAAGGAGATACTTCTTTATAAAGTAATTCAAAACGTCCACCGCCGATACTTTTGAATAATGCACGAAGCAACAGGAAATAGTTCGCAGGCTCTTTAGCCTTTGCCGCCAATTTAAAACATGACATGACCAATTTGGCTAAATAAGGTTGAAGAATACTTTCGTTGGCATCCGGGAATAAATTCACTGCCATGAATGCTAATCGAAACAAATGTAACATCACTGCTGAATAATGTAAACTATCTTCTCCCAATTGATCGATGCGATCCACCAAGAATCTGAACAAAATACCAGCAAATCCTTGTGTAGTTATTTCGTTTACCAAGAAGTATTGCGACAAATGTAAAAGTGATGTATTGATCAGCATACGGTCGTAAAAAAAGTCGATTTGAGAAGCGAATAATTCTTGAAATACTGCAGGATCTAGTAACGTGAACACAATAGGGAACGTGTCTAAAACTTCTTTTTCGCCATTTTGTTGTAAATTCAGCTTTAAACAAGTTTCGGTAGATCCAATTGTCCAGTTATCTTTAGTTGTCTCTTCTCCTGGTGGAGAATAATCAGGTAAAGATCCATCGGGTCCATAATTATCCACATTATAATACTCGAAACATCGTAGACCTTCTCTAAATAGTCTAACAAACAATTGTACATCGTCTTGAGAAAATCCTCTCGCGAATTGCGCGTAAATCTGTGCATTAATATCTTGGCCAGGTGGTGGCGGTGGATTACAATGTCGAAGGCCGATAAACAACGGTTTCAAACCTATAGCTAAATTTTTGAATAGAAATCTTCCATCTTTAATTCCATCTTGGGTTGCTTCAGGAATAGAAGAACCGGTATGGATCGAACGTGCACGATCAAAATCAAATTCTGTTGCATCTTTCTTCTTTTTATATTGCTTTACGCATGTGTCAAACTGCGTATTCAAAGCTTCAAATTTACTGGCAAATGCATCCAAGATACGCATTAATAATTTTCGTCCCTCCCCTTTGTCAGAGATCTTCATGATGCAATCAATTAAATTCAACAATAATTTTCCGCACATTGTCTGAATGCTGGGAGCTAAGGTGGCGTCATGAAGGTTGCGAGAATATATATAGATGGTGCGAGAAAGTTGCGTTGCGGATAATTCGGCTCGAATATGGTGAATAAGATCTGCGAGCATACTGTACGCTAAAGGTCTACAATTCCGTCCCGGTCAGTTATTTTGGACTCTTAATATAAACTCTCTCTGTACCTTAAAGTGTCATGTGCAGTAACGCCTGTTCCTATTAACACCTTTTCGTTTAACAATAAGTCTATCTTGGGAACAAATGAGGTTCTAAAATCTGTGGAGAGTATGTGTCGAGTAGCAACTAACAATTCCTTTCTCGTTGCAGAAGATTCGGCTGGACATTCTCTTAACAGTCGCAAAACAAAATCGGGGATTTGATGTTGATAAGGTCGTAATAATGTTGTATAACTTCTTAAAATATAAGCCAAAAATGACATGGTTTTGACTTGAGCTACAATGAATTCGTTGTAAAGACTTCGCTGTTTAATTGCAGGGCTGACTCCAACAAAAACTTCGCCACGAGCAAGTGCAGCATTAGCTGCCTCCATTTGAGGTTTTGCTTGTAAGCTGAGTGTCTGTCAAAGAAATTGAGGGTTAAATAATGATAAATGGCTGATGGATTGGTACACGTACCTGGAAAATGAGAGGGATAAATTTCATGATATTATCAGCAGCGGATCGTCTGTATGATTGGAAGAGTAATACAACGATGATGGGACATTCAGTTAAGACTTTAAAACTAAACATGCTCTTGGCCAAGACTTTTGTTGGGACTTCAAGTGTATCTGCAGCAGGGGACATTGGTCTAGGGGAAGCGGCCGAAAGAGGCTACAAAGAATAAAACCAATTTTTAAATTTTTAACACTTATACGAGATGATTTATCATACTAACTGTCGTAATTTGATCAGGATTATCAAAGGAGTCTTTAACAGTTTGCTCCATGTTCTGGAATATTTCCTGAACAATATCTAAAAATGGTTGAACTTGGTCTTCCAACACTTGTCGAAATGATCGATGCAGGTCAATAATAATCTTTACACAGACAACAGCATTATCTTCGTTCTCAACGCGTAAAATTTTCATTAATGCTTTGCATAATTCTGGAACGTATTCTTTTAACGCTTCAGTTTGGGGTAAACGGTAAATTATTTCTAAAATAATATTTCGTAATTTCTGATTGCAATGGCTGCTTTAGTAATGAAGAATTTCGTTCTTTCTTTTTTTTTTTTTTATCTAAATAATTATAACAAGATACACAGTTACTTACTTGTTCAGGTGCATTGCTAATAAAGACAGCTTGTTCGTTTTGTAAAATATCAAGAAACACTGGTATAAGTGTTGACAGGAATTTAGGGTATTCGGCTGTTTGGAAAACCTCTACCTGATCTCGCAACTCATTAGCAATGGTGACCTTCAAATTAATCGCTATAATTATGTAGTTAGTCTAACAAGATCTTTGCCTCTTTTCGCGTAAGTCCTCTATTTTGTACCTAAGTTAGAGTCGCCTAGTCTATGAGCGTAGACTTGTAAAGTCGTCATATGTTTCTTCTTTTTTTTCTTGAGCCTTTCTCTTAAAAGTTGTAGTGTTTCGTGTATATTTGGCGCAAATTAACAGCCTTCGTTTGTCGTGTTTTTTTTGTATATACAATAAGTTCTGTTACAATTGAGTACAACAGGTTATAGCAAAAAGCAACGTTTGGGGTTTTTTTTTTCTTGTCGTTAATAATGGTCACAGTCGACCGGCCCGGACATTCTCTGTGATACACCCAGATGTTACTATCAACACTATGTGATTAAAGGGTTGTCATAGCGATAGCATTGATCAACACTGCTGTGATGGTTCAATTGCTTGTGCGTATAATGAGCAAAAAGATTGTTTTATTTTTAAAAAAAAAGCTATCACACAATTGCGTGGCAATTATATATTTATGTCCCCTTTGATGTAGATCTTTTGTCTTGGACGCAATACTCTTTTTCTTTTATTTCTATTTCCTTCTCTTTCATTCAGGTTATAGTCATGAACCGCCAGCCTAAACCCCCTCAGCTACTGATTCACAGGAGCGATAGTAGCTTTGTGCTAGATCAATCCACAGACAATAGTTATATTATTAGAAAAGAGGAACAGGATGCTGAGCAAGTGCAGGTACCTACTAAAGGCAAGTATTTATAAGTTAATTTGTATATAAAAGCCGTGGAGATAACAAACATCATAAACCAGGATATAGGAGATCAAAAATAAAGCACTATCTATGCTGTATATGCTGTCCATGTTTGCCCATGTGGGCGAGATACAGCTGCTGTGGTATTCTCTTATTATTCATCTTGTTTTTGATCATTGCTGGTATACTTGCAGCGATATTTAAAATCCCAACAGTAGATTTTAACGGCCCCACCAGACATCCTGATGGCCTAGCTCCATTTCAAAAGTCTAACGATACTTTAGCATTTAGTGTGAATTTTGGTTTAAAAATTGCTATTATCAATGACAATCTCGAAAGCATAACTTTTGAATCTGTTCGCGCAGTTGTATGAATATACATTATATTATTTGTTAAAGGCTACTACTAAATGCCCTGTATTTTTTTAGGCTTACTATCCTACAGCTCCCAATACTCCTGTAGGGGGCGGTGAAATCTATAATTTGAACATAAAGTCGTATGGCATTAGTAACTTCACATTTCCTTTTTCAATAAAGTACAACCCGGTAAGAGACGAAGGGTACGCCATGCTAACCGACATTGCTACTAAATGCGGGTTGTTGGGCGATTCATCCAAAGAAGAATTACTTATACAGTATGACATAATACCAACGGTGAGGATTGCAGGCATTGCAATATCACCAGTTCTACATCAATCATCACATTTCCCATGTCCTATCTCGGTAAGGAATAAGCTAAGCTTATTGGGAAAATGTGTTAATTTTACTAATATACTATTTAGGAGGGTCAATTAACTGTAGGCATGGAAAACAATCTGGTTGAAGAAGACAACGAAGAAGAAGAGGAAGAAGAAGAATAAAAGCAATGCATGCACCATACAATGTATATAAATAGCCCTGCAGCATTTGTGTGGTTCAAGTTTTAATATAAAAACCGTGACCAATGAGAATATATAATGCATCCATACCTTTTGTATAAAGCACAGCTAAAAAATCAAAAGTGTATGGGTCATGTGTAAGCATAAGCCGAAACGGGCTAGATTTTAGGCGAGAAATCCCCTGTGAGTGTGGGTGTTTTATTTATTTTCGCGACAAAAAATCGTGGTACTCAGCTCTTGAAATAAAAAAAAACTTTTTCTCTTCATTGATTCCTTGTAAACATCATGGCTAACCAACATTTAACTGACGATTGTCTTTTCTGTAAAATTATTAGGTAAAAAAGAAGGAGAAAACACGCCTATTCTGTAGCACCCTGTCTCTAACTTGTTTTTTTTTTTCTGCTAGAGGTGAGATTCCTTCTTGCAAGGTTGCTGAAACCGAAAAAAGGTAAATACAAAAGGGGTGTAATATCGCAATTTTATTAAAATTAGCACAGTTACTGCTTCCTCGACATCAACCCCTTGAGCGAAGGTCACGCTGTAAGTCTAGATTTCTATTGTATTTGTTTTTTCCTGAAAATTTATGCTCTTTCTTTTAATAGCTTGTTATCCCCAAATGTAAGCCCGGAAAAAATAGACACGGTTTTTAGGTACTCATGTGTAACAACAATAGTTCACGCCGAATTCTTGCACCAAGTCCCCGACGACATTCTTGCAGATATGTTGCCTTTAGCTAAGAAAGTTGCACTTGCAAGTGGATTGGATGCTAGTCAATACAACATTTTGCAGGTACGAAATTTATTCATGTATAAGTGTGCTTAAGATTCTAATTGCATTATTTTATTTAGAACAATGGTCCTTTGGCTCATCAGGTAACAGGGAAAAGATATGCACATCAAAATCATTATGCTAACGAAAGACATTACAGGTTGTAAAGCATGTTCATTTCCATATCATTCCTAAGCCCGATGCCAAGCAAGGACTCCAAATTGGCTGGCCCCAACAAGTCGTCTCTCAGGATGACCTCAAAAACACATTGGGCCGTATTAAGGAAAAGTTGTAAAAAAAAAAAAAAAACCGTGTAAGGTCACCGTGTAAATCTTCATGAAACAAACAGTGTTATTGGAGGAAACCGTGGGTAAAGTGACTGTTTCAACACTTTTTTTTTTCAGAAAATAAATTTTACCGAATTGCGTACCTCATTTCATATATAAAAAGCCTTGTTTTTTTACGATTGGAGTTTAGGATTTTTTTTTCTCTGTTATAGAATATTTTCAACAAATGTTTGCTTTAAGAACTTTAGCAAAAAAACATGTTATTCAACCAGCTAATCGCTTTGTAAAAAGCTCCAATCGGTCGCTACTGATTCAAGGTCATCCTGCTGTACCACAATCATCTTTGTTACTTAAGCGATTCCTTTCTACGACTGCTGCAGAGCAAGAAGAAGTCAATGATCCAAATGCTTCAAAAGATCATCATGCTGTCGTATCCACTTTCGATTTATTCTCAATCGGTGTTGGCCCATCCTCATCCCATACTGTGGGTCCAATGAGAGCCGCTAAAATTTTTATTACTGATTTGAAAGAGCATAAGGTCTTGGATAAAGTAGCTTCGCTTCGTGTAGGTAACGTACATCACTCTTGTTTATATTAAACAATTCTCCTTTCTGGGCGTGTTTGTCTCCTTTCTATAAATAGAAAAAGAGACATAATCTGCGCGGGCTATCTTTTCTAGCCCTTATCTATCCCTAATTACGGAAATTTAATCTCATTCTCTTCTACTAGATTTATTTGGATCCCTCGCTTTGACAGGTGTTGGTCACGGTACCCCGGAAGCTATCTTGATGGGTGTGGAAGGAGAAAGTCCTGATAAGGTAGAAACTTCAACTATCCGATCTCGTGTTAGTGATATTGAAACAAACAAATCAATTCGTTTGGATGGAACTCACCGCATTACCTTTGATTACGAAAAAGATATGGTCTTCAACTTCTTCAAAACATTACCTCAACATCCTAACGGTCTCCGTTTCTGTGCTTACGATAAGGATGCCAACTTGGTCGCTACAAACGAATACTTTAGTATTGGAGGAGGCTTTGTTGTAAATGCTGAAACACAACTGGACCACGGTGAAAACGTATATTATAAGCAAATCAACAAGAAGGATGCTGTCGTTGCTGAACGTCGTGAGCAAGATGTTGCTGTTGTTTCTTTGCCTTTCCGTAACTCTGAAGAACTTTTAGCTGTCTGTAAACGTGAAAATATGACAATCGCTCAAGTTGTCTTTGAAAACGAATTGAAGTGGAGTACTCCCGAAGCAATCAGAGAGAAATTGTTAAGAATTTGGAACACCATGGATGATAGTATTCGTAATGGCGTGATGGCTTCGCCCGACGAATATTTACCAGGTTCACTTCGTGTACGTCGTCGTGCTCCTAGATTGTATAATAAACTTTTAAAGGGGTTGTATGGTGGTCCCCTGGTTTCAACAGGCGGAACGTACAACGCTTCTCATATATCCGCAGGAAAAGAGGATGAACAAGCAATGCCTCGTGCATCCGTTACTGATCCTTCTTCTAATACCCAGTACCCTCTTGCTCTTTCTTTCTTGCCCAAGAAATCCAAGAAGAAGTTTGTTTTGCCCGCTCTTGATTACCTCTCCGTGTATGCTATCGCTGTCAATGAAGAAAACGCCTGTGGTGGTCGTGTTGTCACTGCTCCCACAAACGGTGCTGCTGGTACTATCCCATCTGTTCTTAAATATTACTTGGAATTCATCTCCGATAACCCCGAAAGGGATGTTATGGAATTTTTGTTGACGACCTCCGCCATTGGTATGTTGTTCAAGCGTGGTGCTAGTATTTCTGCCGCGGAGATGGGTTGCCAAGGCGAAGTTGGCGTTGCGTGCTCTATGGCTGCTGCTGGTTTTACCGCTGTCATGGGCGGCTCTGTCGATCAAGTCGAAAATGCCGCTGAGATTGGCATGGAACATAACCTGGGCTTGACATGTGACCCTATCGGTGGTCTTGTTCAAGTACCTTGCATCGAACGTAATGCTCTTGCTGCTGTTAAAGCAATTGCTGCTGCTCAATTGGCTTTGAACGGTGAAGGTGATCACCGTGTATCACTTGATCAGGTCATTGAAACTATGCGCCAAACTGGTGTAGATATGATGTCCAAGTATAAGGAAACCAGTCAAGGTGGTTTGGCTGTAAATGTCCCCTTGTGTTAAATATTAGAAATCCACATCGCATCATTCATATCATATTTTTTTTTTTTTTTTCACATTTTAAATACTTCTCAATAAACTCTTTTGCACAATGAAAATAGCAGTATCAGTTTCCGCTGAGCAGTAAATGGATCAATGTTACATAGCATCAGATGTGTAACTATCACACGAGCCTGATTATTATACCTTTACTCACCTATTTTTTTGTTTTTTGCTTTTTGCTTTTGGCGAAGAATTAGAAATTTCGGGTACAATTTATCAGGTCGAAGAAAAGGGTAGCTATGACTTTGAGAAGACAGACAATTGAAAAGGGTTCACGGTAAGAGGAACAGTTGGCGCTATGTTTGTCTGTCTAACTCCGTTCGTATCTCGTTTAAGTAACAAAGGTCAAATAGATGAAAGATCTGAATACATCAGCATATTTTTACCCGTTGATCGAGGTGCATCTTATTATACATGTAGCGTTATCTTTGGTCCCTCTTTTTGCCTTGTCCTGGATGAAAAACTGCAGGAAATAAATACAATGACAGAAGCAATAGACTCTGTAATAAGACATTGTGTCCTTATGTAAATATTACCAAATTTTGCACTCGTACCGAGCAATCTGCTTTATACATGTTTCATTGCTACGAAATTGGTAGGGTGACTATCGTTGAAGCTGTTACAGCCATGGTATTTGTATTTGTCTTCTTTGTCGATGGCCAACCTCTATTCCTAGGTATATCAAAGTGTCACTTGAACACAAGAAAATTAAAGCCCTTTGGATTTTTTTAATTACTCAGATAAGAGTATACGAAGGTAAAAAGAAAGTGGAATTGTATCCTAGCTCACGTACTAACTTATTCAAGTAGAAAACTATCAGTAGTTTGGCCTATGTTTTAGACATGAACCGACTGCTGCGATTTAATTGTGATAAATAAAAAATTGGATCGTTAACGGAAACCAGAAACCTATATATACCAACAAAGAACATTTCAATTATATTAGAAATAAAGCGTCATATTCAGAACAGTATCAAAGTATTTTTTAGAAATACTTTTTGGTGACAGTGGCATGAGTGTCTAAAAATAAAAAATCTTACGGTTAAAAAAAAAATACTGAAAAGACAACATTTCTGTCAACACTTTTCTTTGTCAGGTCTTCACACAACAGCTTCAGACCACTCATAAAACTCCTACTTCATCTTTCCAGCTTCCAAATCGGCTAAAAACCCATACGAAGATGGCAAGATAATAGAAAACAAAGCTTAAATTACATGATTTCAATCGCTTGGGAGACATATGGAAATGGCCCTTCCAGGCATGAAGGATGTTTAAAATCATCTAGTTAATAATGTAGGATTATAAAACTGTTCATTTTCGAAAGTTAAAAACAGAGGTCGTTGAAATCGTCAGAAAAATAAGGTGTCTCCAACAAATGTATTGTGATTTTCGTGGCATGTGCATATAGTTAAACTAAAGCTTCGTCTATTAAAGTAAGAAAATTTATCAGTTTAACTTTACCTTTAATTGATGGTTGCAGATAATCTAGATGTGAAAGGACACTTCAAAATCTGAAGTCATTAATCTGATTGACTGTCTTTCCATACTTTGTGACTTATGTATATAGGATAATAGAAAGGGATACCTGTCATTCTTTGGCTGTTTAGAAGAAGTCAGTAAATTGTATCATGCTGTTTGCCCATCAAATAGAATAAATTAGGTAATCTTTTATCCACTCTAAATTTATTTTTTGTATTCATTCACGTTCACGTTTTTTTTCAAAAAGATTGTATCAACCAGAAGACATAATCTATGCACACCACACAAACGCAAATCCAGCAAAAAATTATTCCGATCTACCAGAGTCGAACTAGTGACCTAGAGATGACAATATACACTACAGTCTCCCGCTCTACCAACTGAGCTAAGATCGGTTTGATGACTTTTAATATTATAATAATTTAATATTCCTATTGTGATAAAATCGGGATTCGAAAAATATCACGTGTATATCACGTTTCTCATTGTTGATTGGTCAAGTGGTTGACAATTATCATGTTAGGCGTTTTGGACTGAATATCGTATGCAATATCTTAAATGATTTTCTAGTTAATCGTCTTGTCTCAAAAAACCACTTTAAGCGTAGCGTCTAATTTCAGAATAGCCACTGCAGCCGTATTAAATCTTATCAATCGCTGAATTCTACAGCGAGTTCTAAGTGTGGCTTTAAAGTTTCTATTAGATGAACCTGTTTATAATATCATGGGCTTTTGCTAATATAAGCTCCTTAGTAAGAGTGGTGTTAATGATACATACGCGTTATTCCCATTTGAAAAAAAGCTTTTGCGAAGCTATCAACAATATATGTAGACGTCGTTAGTCTACATCAGCACTTGATTTTTGAATTAGGACAGTCCCTGGCTCTTAAATATATATCCACCGCAGAATACAAACTAATTGGAACGTTCGCGTTTGATAGCTTCTCGTATTAATTTTGATGTCTTTAAATGTTTGTTTACCTGCATCGATGGGAGAAGTTTCATCCACACCCAAGAAATTCATGCTGGCAGGCTTTAGAAAGACTTGGTGGAAAGGGCACTGTGACTTGGAAAACCGGTAGCAACCAATCAATTTACCACAACAGCTTGCACGACATTTAATTTTAGTGGTTCAAAAAAAGAGATAATCGTCGCGCTCAAGTTTTTTTTTTTTTTTTCCTTTCATCGTATTCACCTTACAAACACCTTATCAATATACAAAATGGTAACTGAAGAAAAAAAAAAAGAGAGACGATTTTTTATGTGTCAGTAGAATACTAACCAATTCCTTTGTATTAATAGCAAGCTGATTCAACAACTCCCAAGGGTACCATTAGGTAAAAATTGAAAATATTTGAGAGAAAATTAAAGGGTTTGTGATATTGGAAGTGTTTGATATTATTTGATAATATGAATGCTTTCTTTACTCACAATTGGAAGAGGAAAAAGAAGACAAGACAAAAAAGATTTAGGACAAGATGATGATGAAAGATGATGATACTAATCATCAGTTTTTTTTTACTCTAACAGAAAGCGTGTCACTTCTCGCACCAACACCAACAATAACGCATCTCGTGGTGGTATTCCTGGCGGAAGCACGTCTAGCATGATGCGTATCTACTCTGACGACTCCCCTGGACTTCGTGTGTAAGTTGGAAGCAAAGTGTAAATCCTAAGCGTGTGTACTTATATTTCCCTTACAGTGACCCCGTTGTTGTTTTAGTCTTGTCTTTGACTTTCATTGCATCCGTCTTTGGTCTTCATATCGTTGGCCGATTCTTGGCTTAAATGGCCTCTCTGTAACCACCCTATTCCACTTTCTTTTTGTTTTTTGTGCATAAATAATTAAATAAAAATATATTCACATTCTAGGCTTATATTCAACATTAATTACTTTCGAATAAGTTTATGAATGGTTAATCGTGATGGGTCGATAAGGACAAGTCGTGTTCGAAAATTACCTTTTTTGTCTTTCCCCAGTTTGCGACTATAAAGCGCCGTCTCAAATATTACAGAGACAGTGCGCACAAAAACTTTTACCAGCCTTTTTCCCATCATCACCAATCTACTTGCTGTATAAAAACTAGTTTTGCATTGTTGATCTTTTTTTTTCCTTTTTTTTCCTCTTCATTTTTTTTAAACTAAAGAAATTAAAGCAAACATATAGAATGGCTACTGTACAAAGAGACGTTTATAACCCTCTACTCTTCGAGATTGCTTGGGAGGTCGCCAACAAGGGTAAATAATAGATTACGTATATGTATACGTCAAGGCTAATACGATTCTTTTTCTGACAGTTGGTGGTATTTACACTGTCATCAAGACCAAAGTGCCTGTCACCGTTCGTGAATTCGGTGATCGTTATACCTTGATTGGTCCCCTATCCTATAAATCAGCACCTATGGAGGTTGAAGCCTGTGAACCGGATAATCAAAAGATGAGAGATGTCCTTGACTCCATGGCAAGTCACGGTGTAAAGTATCTTTATGGTCGTTGGTTAATAGAAGGATCCCCCTTTGTTCTTTTGTTTGATACTGGTAGCGTATTTCACAAGTTGGATGAGTGGAAAGGCGATCTTTGGCGTTCAGCTGGTATCCCTTCTCCTCCATCTGATACCGAGACAAACGACGCTATTCTTTTTGGCTATTTAGTAACCTGGTTTTTGGGCGAATTAACTCCCAAGGTATGTTGAGTGGAGAATTAAATCACAACTGGGAAAAAGGAAAATAAAATGGAAAAATAACTTTTTTTTTCCACCTGTAGTACAATCAACCTGGAGACCCTGCTATTATTTGTCATTTCCATGAATGGTTAGCTGGTGTTGCCGTTCCTTTGATCAAGAAGCGTCATCTTGACGTCTGCACTATTTTCACTACCCACGCTACCCTTTTGGGCCGTTATCTATGTGCTGGGTCAGTCGATTTCTACAATAATCTCTCTACTTTTGATGTTGACGAAGAAGCTGGTAAGCGTGGTATCTATCATCGTTATTGTATCGAGCGCTCTGCTTCTCACTGTGCTGATGTATTCACAACCGTCTCACACATTACTGCTTACGAATCCGAGCATTTATTGAAACGCAAACCTGGTATGTTTCATCTATTTTTTTTTTACATGTTATTCTTATTCTAAATATGGTTATTAGATGGTGTATTACCAAACGGTCTGAATGTCGTGAAGTTTTCTGCTATGCATGAGTTTCAAAATCTTCATGCTATGGCTAAGGAAAAAATCAATGACTTTGTTCGCGGTCACTTTTATGGTCATTATGACTTCGATCTCGATAACACCATCTATCTTTTCACTGCAGGCCGTTATGAATATCGTAACAAAGGTGTTGATATGTTTGTAGAATCTCTTTCTCGTAAGTTTTATTTAGCGCCAATTAAAAAAGAAAGAAGAAAATTACTAATTCTGTGATAGGTTTGAATGCCCGTCTTAAATCTTCTGGATCCAAGATGACGGTTGTTGCTTTCTTAATTATGCCTACACCTACCCATTCCTTCAATGTAGAAGCTCTGAAAGGACAAGCTGTTACTCGTCAATTGCGTGCTACAGTCAGTGAGATTCAAGATCGTGTTGGTAAGGCTATTTACGAAAATGCACTTCGTATTGAAGATATCGATCCTGCAAGTTTCCTTTCCGATGCCGATAAGGTGCTATTAAAGCGTCGTGTATTTGCCCTTAAGCGTACCACTCTTCCTCCTATTGTGACTCACAACATTGTAGATGATAATAAGGATCCTGTCTTGAACCAACTTCGTCGCCTCAACATGTTCAATAACTCTGACGACCGCGTCAAGATTGTATTCCACCCCGAATTCTTAAACGCCAACAATCCTCTTATTGGTATGGATTACGAAGAGTTTGTTCGTGGTTGTCATTTGGGTGTTTTCCCATCTTACTATGAACCCTGGGGTTACACTCCTGCAGAATGTACAGTCATGGGTGTTCCTTCCATCACTACAAATCTTTCCGGTTTCGGTTGTTTCATGGAAGAGAATATTGAAAACTGTGATGACTATGGTATCTACATCACAGACCGTCGTACAAAGTCAGTCGAGGAATCTCTTCAACAATTGTGTGATCAAATGTACCAATTTGTTCAAAAGACTCGCCGCCAACGTATTAACCAACGTAATCGTACAGAACGTTTATCCGATCTTTTAGATTGGAAGCGCATGGGTCTTGAATACATCAAGGCTCGTCAATTAGCTCTCCGTCGCGCTTATCCTGATAGTTTCATTGATGACGAAGAGGATCTTATTGCTGATATTCCCATCAAGATCCCTAAGCCTTTATCTGCTCCCGCCTCTCCTCGTATTAGAATGGAAGTCAATAGTCTTTTCAATGATGATGAAGAAGAGGAAGATTTCCTGTTTCCTGCACTTCGCAAGAGATCTCAAACACAAACTAGAGAACAAGAGCTTTTAAGCGAAGGTGATATTGAAGCCTTCAACAAGTTGACACTTGAAAACAAGGCTGCTCATTAAGCTAATTTTACCCCCCTACTACACCACCCTCAACATAACCTGTCCTCTATAGTATTCCTTTCTTATAAACTTTTTTGCATTTCCAGTTTGTTTCCAATATATATATATGTATATATACTGTCTTTAATTCTTATAACATAGTGTCCTGAAATAGACACAGATGTGTATATGTCTACTGCTGCTCCCTTTTCCAATCAACAAACTCGTCAAATAAAACAGGCCCTTTAGAAAAAAAAATTAGGTTGGGTGTAGTTATGTAATATTTTGTAAATAGATTGCTTACAAGCAGATGACTCGTCATAGTTTGAAATATCACTAGCTGCAAATTCCAAAAAGCTTTGCCATTGATCACGGTTTATCACTCTGACGGGTTTCTTGTCTTGTAGAAATGCAACAAATTCATGTACCACAGGAAATCTGTCACCTAAAAACATTGTCCATAACACTGCAGCAGTCTGAAAGGAAAATGAATATCAAGTTTGAATCCTTTTTTTTTTTTTTCATTTTTATCTTTTACCTCAATTTCCATGCATTTTTGATCTCGATTTTTTGCATAGGTAAATGTGTACTTGTACATTTCTTTAAATTGCTCAGCATCACGAAATACATGTTCAAACTCAGGTCGCTTTGCTTTCAATTTCTCCAACGTATCAGTTCTAAAAAACTATTAGTCTTCAGTAACCTTATAATGAAGGGTTTCGATCTTACTCTAGTTCTTGCATACTCATCATCCACTCTTCCTTGGTAATATAACCTACAAGAACTCGATTGATTAAAAATCGTATTATTGGAAAAGAAAAATTATTATTGTACCCATAGCCGATGTATGCATTTTCCACGCAATTGCAAAGATCAGTACCTATTCGATAGAGAGTTAAATTATAATGCATTTTTGTTTGAATAAAACGAGCTCGTTTTCATACGTCTTCGATTGATATTCCTAAATCTTCGAAAAACTGTCTGGTGCCGTCTGGCGTAATTATGTTTGGAGAATCAGGATCTGCATAATGATAAAATAGTTGTTCACATTGATGTCTATTGAACTACAACAACAATGGCGTTAATAATAAGGACGTATAGTCTCAGAAAAAAAAAAGCTACCTTCAAACTACAGAATATAAAAGAGTAAGTCTTTATGAAAAGATTCAATCAGGGGTTTAGACTTTACATGATGGTCTGAGCAGGTGTAGAGATCAAATTGGACCGTGTAGGTTCTTGTTTTATATCTATGGGTATTTGATGGGAATGTTGTGTATTTGATCTTTTGCGTTTTGCTTGTACAGGTAAGTGATGGTTGGCAGCCGTGCTACTTTGTTTAGAGCCCATGGGGTAATAGTCAATGGAGGATGGTGTATTGGTATTATGTATAGCGAACTTTCGCTTAAGTGACATGCAAAACCAAAGGGAGATGAAAGAGAAGCTATGTCAAAGAATTAATAAACCCTCAAATAGTACACAGGAAAAAGGTCACAAAGAAATATTATATACAATGAGCTACATAACATCATCTCTCCTAATACATTTTTTGATTTCATTATTGTTTTACAAACATTTCTAATTAAATATGTAACAGTTTGTATGATTATATAGTGATGACTACTATCTGGAGCAGTCTTTGGAGATAGAAAGCCACGCTACAGGGAGTTCAGTGCGAAAACGTTAATCTGTTGTTGGATCAAACTGGACTCATATAATTCAAACGATACGAGACGAACTTTGGCGTATTCCGCGAGGGCAAAATATGTTGATGACTTGGATTATAGGGAGGTAGAATATGAAGCGATTATTATGAGAATATCCTCTGTTGTAATCACAAATACCTTTACCACAGTAAAATGTAACACTTTGAAGAACGCATCGGGGTTTATTTATATCTGTATTTGAACGGCTGGAGTAAAGTAGACATACACTTTGTAATTATTTTCATCATATCACAATTTTAATTAATAAACAAATGTTAAAGATAGTTTAATCAGCTACTTTAATTGTAATTTTTTCTAATGCACAAAGACCTCCTTTTAGTATTTGTTGAAAAATAAGAAAAAGGTGAATTCTAACAAATATTATTAATCAAACTATTGTCACATTTCGTTGTTTCACACGTCAAATTGCATATCATCACCATTCTGAGCTTCATCGGTCAGTGCATCATCATCATTTGATACTTCCTCAGTTCGCATATGATCGAATTGCGCAATGGTTTTAAATCTGATGGAGTTGATTTGATGACGAAGTAATTGAACTTCATCGGTTATTTCTTTTTGAGAAAAACCTTTTAATGGCCATTTTCAACAATAATGTTCTTGAGTTGGTCTTGGTTACTATAAACGTTCTCTGATTTCATCAAACGTCTCCATGGAATAAAGAATAAAGAAGTACTCGTAATGTGTTTGCTTACCTAGCATATATCGAAATTAGCCAACTAATGTTGGATGACAAAAGTTCGGTAAACCTACTCAGTTTTCTTAGCATTTCCCTCAGACTCTTGAGCGCTTTTGGTTTGGAGACTAGAAAAATGAAGACCACCCCCATAGTTTAAAATTATTTATGCACCCTACTTTATTTTACATTGATTGTATTAACAGCTTGCCCAATGATTTTCTCATCCTTCTGCAATCTTTCTTGCGTTACGACCAAGTATTTCGATTCAAACTCTATAAAAATTATTAAAGAGGTCGTTCAACAGTAAGATAAAGTAAGTTACCTTCAACATCCAAGTCTTCATAATGCCTCTCGGAAATAACGCTTTGACGGAAAGCGCCATTTTAAATAGTGCTTTCCTTGTCTTTTTGAGCCAATAATTGAGGATTGACATAATGCTGGAGAGCTTTCCTATTCTCTCGTATCTGAGAAAAGACATTACATAAGCGATCCGAACGAGTACTTTCTATAAGCAGTTAATCGATGCGAACTCTTTTTATAAAAGTCTTTTCTACACGCTGGAAGCTGCATTTTGCCATCCTTGCACGAATGTCAAGATTAGTAACCTCATAGCCATTGTCGATACAAATTTTCAACAATGCTTCGTCCTCTTGTTGTCTTCGTTCAGCAACTTGACTTATATATGTCAAGAGTTTTTCGAAAGACTGTACCGGGTTTTGAGCGTTTTGGGCAAAGTTCTGGTTTACTGTTACATATACCTGTTTGTTTCAACGTGTTCTTTTTCAACAGCCTGCGATGACCGACTCAGTTCACACATTGTAGAAAGAAAAACAAACGGTGTTACGATTTTTTTTTGGGATTCAAGCGTTAGCACGAAAAAATTACTGTCAACAAAAATGGGTTTTTTAAAGACAACATATTACAAATAGGAACAGGTTACTTTCCAACAGTTTATTGAGGCTTTCCCTTTTTGAAATCATCAACCACGCGTTGATAAAGCTTATCATCGATCATGACTTCAGCAGCAGTAAGAGCTAAGCATTTAGCAGCACGAAGAGTATCTTGATGTGCGATAGAAAGTCTAGCAGCAGCAGCGAACTCCTTGGTATGGTTGGCAGCGGTGGTATGAATACCATAAGCAGGATGAATGGTAGGTACAACATAACTAAAGTTACCCATATCTGTACTTCCGGTACTGGTTTGTTCCTCATCCACACGAGGTTGGTAAACAATGCCTTCTTGTTCCATATATTGCTTATAACTAGCGGTCATAGTGTCATTCATAAAAACGTCCTCAACAGGTCCTAATTTAGCCCATTGCAACTTGTAGTTGCAACCTGTGGCAAGTGCTGCTGCTTTAAAACAGTTCTCGACACGGGGTTTTAATTCGTTCAATTGGTTTCGTGTGATGGAACGGGCATAAAAGTGAGCGGAGGCATAAGCTGGGATCACATTAGGAGATGAACCACCGTTTGTGATGATACCATGGAGTCTAAAAAAAAAAAAAAAGAGGTTTAGTGGATCTTGTCCATTTAGAATAAAGTATCAAGGCCTCACCTATCTGTGGGTATAATTTGTTGTCTCAATAAACCAATGTTATCAAAAGATTGCATCAACGCATCCACAGCATTGACACCGTTCCAAGGAGCCATACCGGCATGAGAGGCCTTACCAAAGAACTCGACATCGAGTGAGTCCAAAGCCAACATTCTACCGTACAAACCGTCTTGAGCAAAAGGATGCTAAGTATAAAATCAGTTAGCGCTACGAGTGTATTAAAAAGCCAAAAAATAGACTTACAAGCATCATGGAGTAATCTACGGTATCTTGGAGGATACCTTCCTTTACAAAGCTGATCTTTCCACTTGTGGATTCTTCAGCGGGAGTACCGAAAAGAACAACAGTACCTTGTACCAAATTTTGTTCCATCAAAGCCTTCAAGGAAAGAGCACAAGCAAGACCTTGTACAGTGATGATGTTGTGACCGCAAGCATGTCCAACACTGTAATGAAAGATTAGCAAGACAAAAATTGACAAGGTGGAAGTATATTTACCCAGGTAAAGCATCATATTCACAAACGAAGCCAACACGTCTACCAGGACCGTTTGAGAAGCTGGCCATGAAGGCAGTTTCTAAACCAGCAGCTTTTAAAGTCATGTTGAAGCCTTTAGATTCGAGATAAGCTGTCAAGAGGTTATAAGCATGATACTCTCTGTTTCCTAGTTCGGGATCGCTATGAATCTACAAGAATGGAATGAGTACCATAGAAAAAGAAAGTAGTAAAGCTGGTAATCACCTGGAGACTAATCTCTCGAAGTTCTTGATCTAAATTCTTGATGGTATGGTTAATGGACTGTTTAATATTGTTGTTCATTGTTAGAAAGAGAAAGGGAAATAAAAACACAAAAAATAAGGGTCTGTGGTGTTTTATATTTACTGTCCTCCGAGCAGCCGGTGATATTGCACATAAATTAGATTTCCGAAGAATTAGATTACAGTTATGGTTGTCTGTTTCATTTTTTGAGAAAGCATGTTGTAAAAGGCCTTCATAAACAAGACCCTATCAAGCTCTGTATTATCATTTGGGTAACCAAGGTAGATGGCACGGGATCATAAAATTCGACTTCTTTCTTTCTTTATATGTCTCAAATCAACGGCATGGGGTTTACTCCAAAATAGAAATTCAACCCTTTCTATCTTACTTTGTCCAAATTTATAGATATAGAGATCCAATTCTATTTTACTCGGGTCACGTTTTTTGTGTTGTTTGAGGCCTGCGATAATCTGTTCGTGTAGATGCAACAGATACGTTACACGAATAGAAAATAAGGCGAACTTTATCCCGCAGAGTAAATGAACCAGTATAGTCCTATCTAGAGAAATAATGTTGCCTATGTGCACTTGCATATATCATTCTCTCTATTTCCTTGGAATTGCTATATCAACAAACCAGTAATCACTGATCCGACGAGTTTTCTTGGATAACTGTCTTGCTAAAAGGCACTCAGTTTTTGAAGGACATATTAATTGTAAGGCGCCCTTAATATTGTAGTGAATATACGTTTAGATCTTATAAGCGATTACCGGGTGTTTACTGGCAATTTAAGAGGCCGAAGTATTGCTTTCTAGTCCTTTGATAGTTAACACCGTATTCTGTTTCCCCCAACTGTCCAACTCATTTCATTATCACAATGTAATACTTCTCAACTTTTTTTTTTTCGGTTTTCAAAAGACATTTGTTTTGCTTATATCGAACAGACAAGAGTGGATGTAAAAACATGTTTTTGCGATAAAATCTATTTCTGATTTAAATATGATATGAATAAAAGTTCCATGAAGTCTAGTCGAGTTAAATAAAAATAGCTTGAAGTAAAAGTCAGCTTGACAGTGTTTAAATGTATTCTTGTGGATAAGCAACAGAAAGCTGAAAATGCAGCAGCTGGTAATCATTGAAATTTGACTTGCCCACCAAAAGGATACACTCAATTCGAAATGCAGGGTCGCATAATTTCGTAAAAAGGCATTATAAGACATGTCATATGAAGATAAAATTGGATAACTACCGTAGAAAATAAAATGTACACTTGTTCTTTTTAACGAAAAATATTTAGCTTACATTGTGTAACAATGTGTAGTTCAAATAAGCGATCTTTTGTTTTCCAATGTGGGGTAAATATGTTCATCCGTTCTTTGATGAGGCTTAAACGCCATGTAATTTTTTAACCCTGAAACTGACATCAGGCTCAATATTAAAGCCGGTAAACAATTAAATTAAACCTATCTATTGGACCAAGACGATTGATTAGCACTTTGTGCACACATAAGTACAAGTTGTAACCAAAACACAACACCTTGCATGGGAATACATTACACAATATTTAATATAAAAATAATAGTCACGAGAGTCGACACTTATTTGCGCATGAGAAATTGAGGGGTTTTTTTTTCTCACGCGTGGAGTGTATAAATTATGCAAATCTTTGGTTTGTCTTTTCTCTTTTCTTCCATAATAAACCATGAGTACAGAAATCGACACGGAGCTATGGCAAAGAGCTTCACAGGACATTGACTGGTTTGTTCAACCTACTTCAGTGCTTGGTTCCTGTCCTGGTCCTAACCCTTATACTTGGTTTCCCAACGGTCAACTCAATACTTGTTATAATTGCCTCGATCGGCACGTCGATTTATTAGGCGACCAAGCTTGTCTTATATGGGATTCTTCTGTTACCAACACCAAGCAAACGTTCACTTATAATCAAGTTCTCGATCGCGTCCAAACCTTGGCCGGTGTACTTCATTCGTACGGGCTTCAAAAAGGTGATACGGTCTTAATTTATATGCCAATGGTGCCTGAAGCTGTGTTTGCATTTTTGGCTTGTGCACGATTGGGTGTGGTTCATAGTGCAGTATTTGGTGGGTTTGCTCCCAAGGAGTTAGCAAAACGAATTGACGCATGTAGGCCCAAAGTGGTTTTAACTGCAAGCTGCGGTATTGAACCTAAACGCGTGATTCCTTATAAACGTAAGTATATTGTGTTTCGTGATTTGTCTTAATATGTGTGCTGATGATTGTTTGTGCACATACATGTAGCATTGCTGGAAGAAGCTCTTAAGCTGTCTAGACATCATGTACCTATCCGTCTTTTACTTCAGAGGAGTACACAAAGAGCCTTGATGAACTATGCACAAGGCGATCGCGATTTTGACCAGGAAATGACACGCATAGAATTAACAGGCAAACGATTTAAAGGTTGTGTGTCTGTTAAAAGCGAAGACCCATTATACATTTTGTATACAAGTGGTACCACGGGCGTGCCTAAAGGTGTGGTCAGAACAAACGGCGGTCATGCCGTAGTCTTGAGATGGTCGATTGATTATGTGTTTAATATTAAGCAAGGTGACACCATTTTCACAGCCAGTGATATCGGGTAACTATTAGAACTCTAGTCTGAAAAAAGAAACTAAAAGCCACCTTTAAAAGATGGGCAGTAAGTCATAGTTACACAGTGTACGGTCCCATGTTAATTGGAGCCACCACCATATTATACGAAGGAAAGCCTATTGCTTCACCAGATGCTGGGACCTTTTGGCGTCTTGTCAGTGACTACAGGGTCAAAACCATGTTTACAGCTCCGACGGCTGTACGTGCTATTGCCAGAGAAGATCCTCATGCATTACTCTCAAAGAAATACGACTTGTCTAGCTTAACATCCTTGTTTTTGGCAGGCGAAAGAAGTGATCCCGAAACATTAAAATGGTGTCAAAATCTTGTGTATAAAGACTGCACAGTTATCGACAACTATTGGAGCACTGAATGTAAGTGTAATTGCTTAGAGTTGAAAAAAAAAAAAGCTTAATTTGTGCTATAGTAGGATCGCCAGTAACAGCTACATGTGCGGGCTATCTACAGGAGAAGACACGGGAAGGAGTACGATGGGGATCTGCAGGTAAACAAGTACCCGGATCTCGTATTTTCGTGTTGAAAGAAGACACGTTAGAAGAATCGACCAAAGCCAATGAATTTGGTAACATTGTACTGAAGCTACCTTTGCCACCAGGTGCGTTTCCAGGACTTTGGGAAAACGAAACCGGATACAAGTCAAGTTATTTTGATAAATATCCTGGATACTTTGATACGGGAGATGCTGGTATGATTGATCAAGACGGGTAAGAAGGGGGTGGGGGAGATAATGAAAGAAAAAAAAAAAAGGAAAAAAGTATTCTAATGTTTGAATTTAGATTTGTTCATATTATGTCAAGAACCGATGATATTATCAACGTGGCAGGACACCGACTATCCACGGGTACAATTGAAGAGATCTTAATTTCACATCCGATGGTAGCTGAGTGCTGTGTGGTGCCTTTGCCAGATCAATTAAAAGGTCATGTTCCTTTAGGTATTCTTGTGTTGACACACGAAGGACAAAAGATGAAGCCCAGCGAGTTGTTTAAAGAGCTTGTGTATGCCACACGTCGAGATTTAGGTGCCATCGCGTGCTTTGAAATATCCGTGATTGTACCCAGATTGCCCAAGACAAGAAGTGGCAAAGTACTTCGACGTAGTATCCGAGAGATGGTAGATGGAAAGCAAGTAAATATGCCTGCCACCATTGAAGACGAAGATACCTTGTATGAAATCTATGATATTCTTTCCAAGAGTGACTTGATTCCTAAAAATTCCCCATTGTTTATAAAGGCAAAGTTGTAAACTAATGCCGTTTCATTTCGAAACTTACACCCCCTAATAAATATCAGTGTACGTCAACAAAGCTTCAGACGTATCCAACTTGTTGACTTGTTCAGCATAATCATATTAAAACCGTTCAAGATGATATATATTTTTGAAGTCGTTATCGATTAATGTTTTAATAAATTGCTCTCTTCATACTGCTTCTTTCCTTGGAAACAATTCTGCATTAAAATCAGCAGATATTAAAACGACGCTCCAAAAGGCAATCATGGCGGAAATTGAAATGATTTTTGTTGCAAATGCATGAAACGCATCACGTCCTTTGCCATGGGGATGTAATCTATTCCGTAAAAATGTAGTGACATGGGTCTTCATAAAGACACCGGAACTACCTTGAGATTTGCCTAGATCAATCAAAGACTTTCGACCGAGTTTCTTTATATTGACGATATTTATCAGTTCAAAACTATGGATTTTCCAAGATGGCTATAGACTTTATGAGTTGGAGGCTGTAAGAGCATCCCCAGTGGAGTTACTAATTTGTATGCTTTTGTAATGAAGCTATCGCATGTGAAATGTAGCGACAAAGTAAGCTATGTGAGGCTAAAGAAAAATGATAGTTACTTTCAAGACAGGCCGTCAAGTCTAAATTTGCAAAAGATGATCTTTCTCAGGTTATTCATGAAAATGCTTCTTGTTGTTTCATCCACATATTCTGTATTAACAAGCTTCAAGGCAATACATAACAAAAAAAATGACATTTAGTTATGTGATTTTTTCCCCGAATTCTTAATTTTGGCAAAACCGGCAAGTTGGAAGATTTTAAGTTTTTAAAAATTGACAGTTTTATGATCCTACATGGTCAATTAGATGATTTTGAAATATTTTTTTTTCGCTTGGGAATGACGTTTTCGTATGTCACACAAGCGCTTCAACTGTGCGACACCCAAAATATGCCTTGAAAACATGACTCAGAGTGTCTTTTCCAAAAAGAGAAAATTGTCTGAAATTAAAATTGACTACGTCAGAAATTAACTGAGAACTTTTTTTGGAAATAAAAGCGATTATCCCAGATTTAGAAAAAAAAAAAGAAAAGACAAAGGAAAAAAAATATTAAACCTTGTATGAAAGGTTTACATGTTTTATGCTGTACAAAAAAAAAAAAAAAAAGGGTCTAAAAAACGATGCAGCGAAGATTACCCTGGGTTTGAATATTCGGAGTGAATTTCATTTTGGTTTAAAAAAGAGTGCATCAATGGGGCCGGAAAGTTATTTTCTACTCTCTTTTTACATAAAAACCATTTCGACCATGGGACAGACATTATCGGAACCATTGACTGAAAAGCATACGACGGAAGGCAACGATAAACGAGTACTGTATGGTGCTTCCAGTATGCAAGGTTGGCGCACCAGTAAGTGTTCACTAGTAAAAAAAAAAGGGCCCCCACCACCAATGACGTACATCAAAACTAATAATACTAGGTATGGAAGACGCACATACAACCATTCCCTCGTACCAGGACACAGGAGCTAGTTTCTTTGCGGTTTTTGACGGCCATGGAGGTGACGCGGTAGCGAAATACAGCGGAAAGGAACTTTACAAGAAGATTATAGATACACCGTTATTTGAAAGAGGTAGGTTTCGAGACGCTATTCGCAGTGGATATTATGGCATTGATGAGGCATTAAAGAAGGGTAAGCCTTGAACAAACGATGTAGTGTGGATATACAAGGTCAATTAACACACGTGTAGACCCTGATTTCAAAAAGGATATGTCTGGATGTACAGCAGTGGCAGCCCTACTGACGAGAAATAATGTGTTATATGTAAGTAATGCTGGTGATTCAAGAGCGGTGATCAGCACAAGGGATGGAAAAGCCATTCCATTATCACAAGACCATAAACCTAAACATTCCATAGAAGAGCAACGTATTAGAAATGCAGGTGGATATGTAGAGAATGGTCGAGTGAATGGAAGCTTAGCCTTATCCAGAGCATTAGGTGATTTCAGTTTCAAAACCAACACCATGCTTACGCCAGACAAACAAGCCGTGACAGGTAAGGACGATTATATAAAAATGGGCGTGAAATTGACACTTCTATCATAGCCGAGCCGGATATTATAGAACATCTATTGACAGACAATGATGAATTTGTAGTCTTGGCGTGCGACGGTATATGGGACTGTTTCAGCAACCAACAAGTGGTTGATTTTGTACGTAACAAGCTATGCGAGCACAAATCTTTAGGGCCTATTTGTGAAGACCTCATGGACTACTGCTTGGCAGAAAAGGTCAATATGGCCGGTATTGGATGTGACAACATGACGGTGGTGATTGTAGCCTTTCTACGCCGACGTTCACCCCAAGATTGGTATGATTGGATGGCTTCTAAACCTGCACCTCCATTACCAATAAAGAAAGCAATTTTACTTGCTCCTCAACAATAAATCTTTTTATTTTTTTAAGGCGCTACGACTTAATAATCGAATATTATTTACAAACACTTCAATCATCGATGGATAATGCGAGCTTTCTTTACGATCTAGTTTTTTCTTTTCACTAGCAAGCGTTTTGGAGTCTGCAAATTCCAGTTCCAACTCATGACGTACATCGGGATCCCGATCCTTTTTACACTGTTAGTCTATTTTTTTTTCAACAAAAAATTACCACTTACTACAGATCCTTTGACTTGCGTCAGATCAAATTGAATGCCTCCGTGTTGATAAGAGATTCTGTCCTTATTACGTTCGAACATGGGGCTGCCGGTAGTTTTCTCTCTCGGCTGTTCAAGATTGATTGAGATTCTATAGTCAAGAGGTTGATTGGGTGAATGAATGTTTAAATCAGCAACTCGGATCTTTTCAATAATGCCATTTTCCACAACCTAGCTCAAATACTTTAATTTCTCCTTATCTTATCCGTTCTATCAACCCATACCTTGCCTGTAGCTTGTTCAGTGGTAACTCTGTATCTGTTTCGAGGATTGGTGGGACTTTGGAAGAAACGATCTGTTTCAATCGTATGCTTATATTTTACACGTTCTCCCTATTTATGAACAAAGTTTTTAGAAGGGCATGGCCACATATATTGAGAAGATCAGGTTTTACCTTGTAATCGCGTGCTTGTGTTCTCTTTACAGTCTCGTTTAAAATGTTGTTAAAGTGACGGTGCTGTTCCAACGGCATATTGGCCTCAAATCTGTATTGACGGAAATCAGGACTCATGACTAGAAATAAGTTAATTTCAAAGGCAGAACGTTGTCAATAAGAGATGCTTACCTGTCTCTGTATAAGCACCTATCTGAATACGACTTCCTGTACGTTTATCAACAAAGACACCTAACTTTGCTTCAATCTAGAAAAAAAGTTAGGAGGAGGGTGGGGGGGACATTGAAAACAATTAGGGAGAAGAGAGAGAGATCCGGAACTTGCCTCTACGTTTTCTAAGGTTACATGTTGGGCAATAAAGTCGGCAATATATTTTGTAATGTCGTCAGTGGGTTTAATACCAAATATCGAGGGTTCCCTAGCAACCACAATGGTTTGTTTTTTGGCAGGAGGAAGTTCGATATCTTCTTCGGCGGGTCTTTTTTTACTATCCATTTGAGAAGAAAGAAGCAAAAAATTATTAGTCTCGG
Organism: Mucor piriformis; assembly: GCA_943193625.1. NCBI lineage: Eukaryota > Fungi > Mucoromycota > Mucoromycetes > Mucorales > Mucoraceae > Mucor > Mucor piriformis. The sequence goes on along the minus strand of OW971868.1, from coordinate 751,164 downwards.
GGACTGGAGTTTATATATCTCGGTGATAAAAAAAAAACACGTCGTACAGTGCCAACAAGCGTGTACAAAACAGTAGTGAAAGCTTGAAAATATCGTCTTTTCAAAGTTCAGCACAGCATGTGGCTGTTCTAAAAAGGAGTGCATGTATTTTGAAGACGTGTATTAGACGATCCACATTTAAACGTAGTGGAGACAGTTCCTTGTTTATAATTCATCATTATTTGTCAACACAAACAAGAAAAAAACAGGTTTAAGTTGATAAATATCTATCCCTCGTCGTCACCCTGATTATACTTCTGAGATTTTTTTATTAGATCCTTGTTGGTGTGAAAAGGGTGTAATCGCGTGTCTTTGGTAATTGTGATGGGGCTATAGACAATGGAAAGTAGACACATCCACTACACCATATGTTTTCGTTGCTCTTTCAAAAGCGGCCAGTCTTATTTCATTGCTATTTTTTATTTCACTCTGTTTCCTCGACAAACTCCTCTACCCAGAATGTAAAGACGACTTGCTGTACAATGTGCAGCAACTTGTAATTATCATAGGTTTTGTCTAGTTTAGCATATTTTGGAGGTGTCAAAGTATTCTATTGACATTGTTATCAAATCATATTTTAATAGATCATCAATTATACCAGTAATTGAACTTGGTGTAGTGTTCTACGTTTATCGCATTCGTTCAAAATCTCTTTATACGCTGTCATATCAAATTCAGCTGCCTATATCTTTCTGTAATCACTATTCATAAGATTGACGTTGCGCCATATCTTTGCACCCCATTTTTATATAACATAATAAGCTCGCTGCATTGTTTAACAAAACATGTAATAAATCCTTTTAAAAGAAGTCGAAAAGTGGTACAGTACCTTCAAGGATCTTCATTTTGACTACTGCACGTACTGTTTAAATATATAATGCATCTCCTAAGTATTGTAGACAGCGGCATAGATTCATATTCATCGTTTATTATTGAGCGTCATCCAATATGCAACCTTAGTCTACTGCTGAGGAAGATAGTAAATAAAAAAAACATCATGTTCATATTCTGCCAAAAAAATTTTATACAAGGCTCGGCAGCTATTGCCATTTTTTCCCAATAGTTAGTCAAGGCTCTACTGTGTATACTTTTAATTATTAGCAAATCTAGATGATCGAAATTGCAAACGTCACGAAGAGCGACTTTTGAGCAACTGGAATGCTTATCAGATAAGTTGGGAATGGGGGAGATAGAAAGTTTGTTATTTTCTCACTCATCTTGAACATGTTTGATTCCCTTAAAGTACTCTTTGTGCTTATTTTGTTCTACTTTCCATTTTTATTCCTGGTGTTAATTCCAAGCAACTCGATATTTTTGCGACCAGAAGATTTGCAAGATGACATTTGTTCAAAATTGGCTTTACCTTTTCTTTGTGAAGCGCCCAGCGTGACCTTGGCAGTAATTAAGCCAGACGGTATGTCTCACGAAAACCAAATTAGGGAAATGATTGAGCAGCACGGGTTCAAGATAATCCACGACAAGACCGAGCAGTTGGCAGTTGACCAAGTTTCTGCCTGGTACAGCGATAAGCAAGGCGAGGCTTATTATCCATCGTTGGTTCAGTACTTGACTAGAGCACCTATTCGAATCTTTGTGTTATCCAGAAGAAAGGCTGTTCCTAAATTACGTACTTTGATTGGCCCCACCAACCCTGATATTGCACGTCAGACGTTTCCTAAATCGATTAGGGCTCTTTATGGTACTGATATTCAAGAGAATGCGGTTCATGCAAGTGATTCAAAAGAGTCAGCTGAAAAGGAAATCAAATTCTTCTTTGCTGAGCAAGACACCACAAAAAGGCATTCGTAAAAAAAAAAAAAAAAAAAAAATTACCAAAATAAATTAGAACCACACCATGTCATGCCGTTGAACGGAGTTTTCTTCCCTCGTGACTCATCGGCTTGCTAAAATGGATTATGTAAAAACTATTTACCATTATTCCCTTTGTCAAATTTAAACGATTGGGCCATCTCGTGATGCTACAAAGAAAAAGAAAAAACCTCCTATCAAATATTTGTGTCGATGAATTCTGACATATCTGATTACGATCATTTTTATAAGGGAGTAAACGATATACCCTATGATGATGTAGTTGAGTGCATATCTGACATGTTTATTATTGATTGCGAATGAGGGCTAATTTAGCGTTTGTTCCTGAATGTGAATATTTCATTGTTCTATACAAAAAAAAAAGTATTATAGACCCAGACAGCCAGTTGAGTGCCCCGGGACAGTATCAATGAGTAAAACGGCAGTAATTAAAAAAAAAAAAGAGCCGCTAAGAAAAGATAAGCGACGACTTATTCGTAGTTGCTGCCCTTAATGTGACCCAGCAAAGGGTCCTGTGCTTAGGGGTCAGAGGGATGAGTCACTGTTTTTACACATTTATTTCAAGACCAGACATGAACTGGTAGTTATGAGTCAGGACGATTGTTTAAGACTCCACAAAAAACTGTTTGTGCATAAATGTTATTATCAGATAAAGAGGAAGGGATGATGATGAAATACAAAGGAGGTGACGAAATAGGGTCATAGGAACACTCGTTTGTGATATCACCCGGCTATCCTTAAATGAGGTGCCTGAAGAAGACCCATTTTTGATATATGTCACCCCCCAAAAAAAATTTTTTTTTTTGCTCGTTTTCTATCTCCAATAGATAATATAAAAAGGGCAAATCGATATTCATTTTTTTTTTTTTTTTTTTTTTTTCTTCTTCTTCTTTACATTTGTAAATACAACGTAGAATATCTACATACACACACACATAAATAATAGATTAATATAAATAATACACACACCATACACACATATAATGACAGTCTGTACTCCAATTCAAGATGGCATGCCATACATTCAGTGGATTAATGCAAGTATTAGTACAATAAAACATAGACACTCATTTTCTAACGTAACACGACCGATCTCATTAGACATTGTTCGGCGATTGCGTATATGGCAAACAAGACGCGATAAGTTTATTACTCGGATATTGCTCAATATTTTTTTGGTTGAATGCCCAATTACCGTAAATTTCTTTTTAATATAAACAATAAAAAAAAAGTTGTTAATTTTTCTAAATAGTCAACTCGTATCAAATTACAAGTCTGGATCAGCAGATGGCTTAAGTCTCAATTTTCTATCAATCTGGCTAGCAGGTAATAATAAAAGATAATGCAGGGGAAATTATATGACTAAACACTATCTATATAGGAGATACTGCAAATTTAATAGGGTCGCTTTTAACCCATCAATTACCATTCCAGTTATATCTTGGTGTTTACTTTGTATCAATTGACGTGTGTCTATTATGTCAGTGGACTTATTATAACAAAATCAAGTCAACGTCAACGCACGCTGAATATCTTATTATACCCACAACCGATGATGACCAACACAAAAAACCCGCAAACACTTTATTCCAACATCCAGCTCATACCCCCGTAGACATCACCAGCCATAGTATTCAAAGCGAATTAACCCCATTCTCTTCCTCTGCCTCGCCATCCAAATGGTACACCTTGGACAATGAAATCATGATCAGTGGCAAAAAGAAGCAAGAACATGTTGCCAAATTCATGGGCGTGTTACTATTTACCTCGACTCTTTTTATTACCTCAGACAATCAAAGTCTCACCACCATGTCTTCGTCAAGTAATGATACCTTTGAACTGACACAAGATAATATGGTTTGGATCGGCAGAGTCTTTGCTTGGTCCTGTACATGTCTTTACTTGATGTCTCGTATACCCCAATTGTTGAAGAATCGTCGTCGTCAGTCAGTAGAAGGCCTGTCTGCATCTTTATTTATATTTGCCGTGGGCGGCAACCTTACTTACGCAAGCAGTATATTGTCTCATCCAGGACAGACGGTGGATTCCTTACTAGAAGCTTTACCCTACTTAATTGGCAGTGCTGGTACTTTGATGTTTGATTTCTCCATCTTTTGCCAGTTCTTGTTTTATAAAAACACCACTAATCATAAACACAATACCGAACAGATTGTTTAATAATCATGTATATATAAATAAAACCATCTCTCTTTTACTCATTAATCATGTTATGTCTCCGGAAACCAAAACCCGAGAGGCGACCAAATGATGTTACCTTGCGCATTATCCCTCATCAAAATAAAATAAAAAAAAGCTTAAAATAGCCACATTTTTCATTGTCATGTATTACACAGTGAAAGCTAACAAATATGATAATTTGTTCCATATTAGTATTATCTCCTTTATTAGAAAGGTGATGGTGGGTCTTTAAAGTTTTTTTTTTTCCAAATACTAATCACGGTATGTAACAGCAGCCGCATCAGTATTTTTTTCAGAAGTGGGGTATTGCATAAGAGAAGAGTGCTCGTCATGAAACATGAGTGATGAAAGAGTTACACTACGTTTTTCTAAATTTGAATTGTAACCAAAACAAATTGTCACAAACATTTTATTTGTATATGTCATTCATGTCAAATGAACAAATGTGCTACTTGAGCATTTTTTTTTCCTTCTGCACTTGCAAGAAGTATGAAGAGTTGTTTATGATTACACTCTGCATGGAAGTGAAACAAAGATTAAAACGTTGAAGAATAGGAAACGAAAAACGTTCTTTTTTAATAGATAAAGTAGAGTATTTCCTTATTCTGCAACATAGTTTGTCGATCAATTCCGATTTAAGACGGATAGGTAGATAATGCCGTTCATTGAAAAAAAGACCCGGGTTCACCACCACCAGGCAAGTCATGAGCTTTAAATAGACTGGCCTTAAATAGGACGGCTTTAAATAGTGCTGTGTATTCAAGAGATAGGAACTTGACCCGACTATGATTGTGTAGTCCCCCACATGGCGGACAATAGAAACAGGCAATTTTTCTCACGGATGCGTGTGTCCTGACACCTATCATAACTCGTTTAATGAAAAATGGTTATCCAAAGCTAAAGATTACTCTACCAAGTACATTCAATTAGAAAGACATACAAGGAGCTCTTTTTAATTCTATATCCTGCTGTATTACATCATAGTAAAATTTTTAATGTTGCGTTCTTCTTGTACATACTGTTTTATGCAGCACTTGAGTATATGAATATACAAAAAGGGCTTGCCAATGCTCAGAACAAAAAATTCGTGTGGGGTAAAAATGCTTTTAATCCCCGTACGACCCCGTAGAAATATACCATGTATTTTGCTTTATGACAAGACTTATCATTGGTTCATACTTTTGGGGATGTTTTTCTGTTATCTCCAGACTTTTAAAAAGCTTGTCACAGATTATCGCACATACGAATGCATTAAGTTTCCTTCAACTTTTCTTTTTTTTTTTTCCCCTTTAACTTTTTTTTCAGAAAAAACTAACAATACTCAAAATGGCCCCCCACAAGCTTTGTATGATTCCTGGTAAGATTCTTGTTGCTTTTTTTGTAATTTTCGCGTAAAAAGTCTAATCTACTTCAATAGGCCCTATCGAGGTTCACGAAGATGTCTTGCAAGCTATGAGCACCCCTGCTACCGCTCACGTTGATCCCAAATTCGTTCCCATCTTTGGTGAGACTATTGAGATGGTTCGTAAAGTGGTCTTTACCGAAACTGCTCAACCCTTTATTGTCTCTGGATCATGTACCTTGGGTTGGGATATGATGGTCAACATCCTTGAACAAGGTGATGAAGTGTTGGCTTTAAATACTGGTTACTTTGGAGATCATTTCTCAGAGTGGTAAGCAAAAAAAAAAAAAAAACGGAGCGATTCGGAGAGGGAAAAGTGAACTTTATTAATCATCCACGCACCCCCTTTTTTTTTCAAAATATAGTTTGGAAGTGTATGGTGCCAATGTCACTACGCTTCGTGCTGAAGTCGGTTCGCGTCCTACCAACGAAGCTTTGAAACAAGCTTTAACTGAAAAGAAATACAAGTTGGTGACTGTCACTCATGTTGATACTTCGTAAGTCTTTTTACACCTGAAATCACATGGAAATATCTCACAGTCTTGACTATTTTTTTTTTTTTTTTTTCAAAAAAAGCACTGGTGTTTTGTCTGATATTAAAGCTATTGCACAAACTGTAAAGTCTATTTCTCCAGAAACTTTGGTAATTGTAGACGGTGTTTGCTCTGTCGGTTCTGAAGAGATCCGATTTGATAGTTGGGGTTTGGATATGGTTATTTCAGGTTCCCAAAAAGGGTTAGGTGTTCCTCCTGGACTTTCTGTTGTGGTTGTTTCTCAACAAGCACTCGATGTTTTCAAGAACAGAACTACTCCTGTTGTTGCCTATTATTCCAACTGGAAGAAGTGGTTACCTAGTAAGTTTTTTTTTTTGTGAGGTTTTTGTTCTAACTTTGGATTAGTCATGCAAGCATATGAATCTCGTAAACCTGCATACTTTGCTACCCCTGCTGTCCAATTAATCTATGCACTTCATACCTCTCTCAAGATCATCACTAGTGAGCCTTTGGAAATTCGTTTCCAAAAGCATCGTGAGGTCTCTGCCAAGTTCAGACAAACCATTCGTGATCTGGGTTTGAAGCCTCTTGCTGAAACCGAAGAAAGTTCGGCTAATGGTATGACGGCCGTTTGGTTGCCTGAAGGTATCGAGATTCCTCAATTAGTTCCTGCTCTTGCTGGTAAGGGAGTCCAAATTGCAGGTGGTATTTTGACTGGCTTGGCTGGAAAATATTTCAGAGTTGGGTAAGTAGGATGGAGTCCAATGAAAATGATAGAATTGCTAACATGGACCAAAAATAGTCATATGGGTATTTCTGTCGTAGAGCCTGAGCGTCATCACATTGATAAGGTTGTCGAGGTTTTATCCGAGTCCTTAAAGGAACTTGGTTACAAGGCTTAAACAACGTTGAAGAGTAAGACTTTTTCTTTTTTGGCATATCATTTATACACGCTCTCTCTTTATACAATAAACATTTGCTTGTGGCATGTAGTATGAAGAACATAATTTCTATTCCGCCTTGCGTAACGTTCATTATGGAAATGGCTAAATACAAATAAGAAATATTTACCAAAATAACATCCGCAAGTCTTATCAATGCCAATCACATTGTATTGATGATGACATTGTCAAATGAAACCGGCCTACAAGGCAGCTTTACACCCCCAAATGCTTATCCGAGTTAAATATAGCTGAAACATGGAGGAACCCCATATCGTTTTGTTATGGAAAAAGGTTAAATTTTATTTGAATAAGGTCTACAGATGCAAATGTGTAAAGATAGAAAAGAGGTATGTAGTACGTAAATTCCTTTTTTTTCAAAAAAAAGGGCGTAAATAATTAAAATGTAAGATAAGGATGAGTGTGGGCAGTAAATATAAGGGGCGGAAAATAAAGCCAAAGATGCTTTATAATGTCTTGGATTTCGTAGTAGAACCGCAAACGGAACTATGGGTATCTTTATGCGATTTCATACAACGTACGCTACAATAAGGTTGCACTTTACACTTGGCACAAACTGGCATCACTATTTTCTCAATACCACATTGAGAACAGTTCACAAGCGACTTGGATACAACGGAAGAGTTGGAAGATGTGGTGGTAGATGTTGATAAAGATTCACTACTCATAAACCCAGGATAGCTAGGTCTTTGTCTTGAGATAGGAGATGCGGGCAAAGATCTGACAAGACGTTGCATTGACTCCAATGCAGATTTTTGCAAGTGTTGTTGAGGCTCGAAAGGAGTGGATCGTACAGAGGCGCACTTTCGGTAGTAGATAATAGCTTGATTGAACTCACTTGACTGTTCATACACCAAGGCACGACAATTGTAGATTGTGATACGAATGGCTCTGCGATAGTTCTCTTCATCGTTTTCTTCCCCGTTATTGTAGCTGCTACTATCGCTAATGACAGAATCAATAGAGCCACGCTTGATGCTGTTGCTGGCGGTGTGCGTAGGAATATGTAAATCGCATTCATAAGACTCTTCTTTTAATTGCTTGGCAAACTCCCAAAGCTCCAACGTGATCATTTCAAACCAGCTAAGATACTGGTACTTGCTGGTTTCGCGGTGAGATAAAACCAAGTTTGTCATACGCCAGACTAAATCAAACAAATCACGGTTACAAAGGATAGGCACGTTTTCACGAACATAGCGCAATGCGGTAATGTAGTAACCAGCAACCACATCACAGTCACTACATCCATTGGCATCATGCTTCATGTTGGCTTGAGAGGCTAAACGAATAGCGTCCGATAAAGAGTATTGGCGGATGGCCTCGATTTTCAATTGTTGTTCATAGTGGTTAGTGGAACAAAAGTAAGAGGCAGGGGATTCAGCTCTGGCTGCATTGGTCTTGCAATCAGGGTTAAATGTAGATACGACTAATTTGGGAGAAAACATGGGATGGTAGGTAAAAGAGATAAAGTAAAATATGTTGGGGGGAAATAAAAAAAAAAAAATCGCCTCTCTTTTATGCATTTGGGAAATAGGAATGCGGCAATTCAATCAATGGGTGGAGTTTGGAAAGACAGGCACAGGTGATCTCAGGTGGTGTCGCCTAATTCAAACGATAAATGTCAGAATGATAGTAAACCGCTTTTGTCCATAAAATGTAACACTGCCACAACCATGTAACCACGTAGTTTTATACGTTGTTCTAGAGTATCAATTTTTATTTATTACAAGAAACTCCTTTTTTTCGTGGAAAATAAAACAAAAAAAACTTGTCATTTCAAGTCAGATCAGCGTGTTTCTAACAAGCATCTAATCTGCTATTTCACAATGCTTTTCCGCCTCATCTCCCCCCCCATTTTTGTCATTATGTTACCGCGAATAGATTTTATCCATTTATTTGTTTTTTTACTATTTTAAGATAGATGGGGAATGATAGCGTTGTCTAGTGTTAAAGACTCGATATATACTTTCTTTTTTTCTTTCTCATTTTTTCTTGTTTTTTGCGTAATAATGAGCAGCATCTATCATCTAGTGTAAATAAAAAAAAACCCCCACGCTTTTATACTTGACATATGCACTTACTAATAGATAGATGGTCAATGTAACAGTATATTTTTTCAAGCGGTGGTTGCACTGATGTTCCTTTTGTGAAGAATTTGTTTCAGACTACCAACGCCACCTTTTTGTCTGTCGGTTGGAAGAATTATATTAGGATGACAGTGTGTTACAGTTGGATCTTTTATACGTGTATACATGCACGTCTATATTAAATCCATTTGGATCTCGGATAAAAATGTTGCTTTCGCACAAAGGAACGAAAAGGTGTTTTAATTACCATATATTGATATAGCTTGTATACTTTTACACATAAACCTAGGTAACACAATTGAATGGGTCAAATTGTTCGTGTAACAGATCAAAAGATGAATAGTAATAGATAAATCATCATTTTATCTAACCATTATGCTTGTAAAAGAGGTTCCCGTTTTGTAAATATGTGTTATGAATACATAGCGTGTCGCCATTAACAATGTAAACATGTCTACATCAAGATATAATCCTTCTTTCAAACAAGGTCATGTAAGACCGAGAGGGGAGGTAAGACCGAAAAAAAAAAAATCGATGCCAAATAACTATGAGCCTTTTATGCACGTGTGGAGATTGTATGTAGATCCAGACATTCAATAGGTCTTTTAAAGTATCGGCATCCGATTTATTTTCTAGAAAAAATAAGTTTGCCGTGTATCATAAACAAAAGAAACAATAGAGCAAAATAAAGGCCAAGTAACCATGGAAACCTAATAAGCTACCTTTTAGGGCTTTTGTATATTGCACACTTCGATATATAAAATAGCCTCAATAAGACTAATTTAATATAATAGCGTTACTACAAAAAGGCGGAGGGATAAAAAAAAAAGCGACATTTTAGCACAGCGCTTCAATTCTGGATCTTTGGCAATTTTTTCTCTCTCTCTCTCTCTCTTTTTGAAAGAACCACGCGAGTTTGTATTACAATCAAAAGAGGAGCAAATCAAAGTGCCGTTATTGGTACAGGGTGATATCCAGTAGCTATAAATAAGCAGTTATTTTACTAGATTAAATCTTCTATTTGATCCCATCTAAAAAGGTGCCCAAAGCTCTCCCCCCAGTTACTCAAATTTAGGGCCAATGAAATGTGGGGTAAAGAAACACGAGTAAAAATAACGGAATCTGTTTGGGCTACAGTTTTTTTGTTGCCCTTTTTGAAAGCCAGAAGTACACAATGTGCTTGACACTAGCACGCATGGGTAAGAAACTTTATATTATGGGTACAAGCAAGAGATCCTCACATGTAATAAACAAAAAAACCCTTTGCTTGAGGTGACACAGAGCTTATGCAAGAAATAAGAAGGCAGTTTGTTACAGAGATGTTTTCACATGGATTTGTATTCCAGAGTACTTGAATTGTGTGTTTATTAAATATGCACCTTGTTATTGTATAGGGTTAGTCTCGGAAGGACCGATAAAGTACCATAAGCAGGTTTATTTTCTATCTTGGTCGTTTAAATACGCCCATCATAGCAGCAAAGAATGCCTTTAGAAGGAAATTGGCGGAATACCAGGATTAGCAAATACTCTCACATCAAGCCTCTCTCTCACGGTTATTTGTATCAATTGGTTGTAAATTATCATCCCATTTCAATCTTGTTACTTTTCAGTGCTTTATTACCATAAATAAGACATATTCTAGCCTCGCTCTCTACCGAAAGAAAAATATGCCTATTCCAAGAATACAAATGCATGACGTCTAATGTTCATGTAAGCTATTCCAATTACATAATAGAATTAAGCACTATTTAAGATATGAAACATATTGCCTGTGGTTCATCAATGTACTACTTGGAGAATCTTTTTTTTTCTCGGCAAAAGGCTCTTTCTTTTACCGACCAATTATTGGCCAGCCACAATTATCGGTTGGTGTCAATACCACATGACCGAGACATAATCATCAAAAGATAGTCTTTTGCGATACTCAATTTAGATAGGTAACATTTATGTTATCTGCCTATTACACTTATCTCGAGCAATTATTACAGTATTCGTGTGTAATTATGTTTGGACTGGCTGCTTTTCCACAAGCTACACAGTATTAACCGTCTCTGTGACAATGTAGCAAACATGTTTTCTTTTTTTTTTTTTTTTTAAAAAGAGAATGATTTGCAAGTTTATTATAGACAAATAGTTATTCTCAAGTCATTGATCATGACCCTCAATAATACTACGTCATAGGTTTGTTTCGCTAGCCAATGTGAACAATAAAAGATGCACCACGTCCATGTAAAGCTTCCTTTCGTTCCATGATGTATTTCATTGTTTTAGAAGCACGGACCTGACTATGAGTGGACAAGATCAAGTGTGCCGTGAAAGAGACACCCACAAAACCACAGTGTATACTTGGTTCTACCCACAGTGTATACTTGGTTCTACCCACAGTGTATACTTGGTTCTACCCACAGTGTATACTTGGTTCTAGCCACAGTGTCTGCTTAGTTCTACCCACAGTGTATACTTGGTTCTACCCACAGTGTATACTTGGTTCTACCCACAGTGCATACTTGGTTCTACCCACAGTGTATACTTGGTTCTACCCACAGTGCATACTTGGTTCTACCCACAGTGCATACTTGGTTCTACCCACAGTGTATACTTGGTTCTACCCACAGTGTATACTTAATAACACCCTCAGTGTATACTTAATATCACCCACAGTGTATCTATATGCTTGCTATGATGTAAAATATATATAAAAATGAAAAAGAAAAAAAATACTATTAATTCAACATATTTAGAATCCAACTTTCCCTTTTTGGACATATGGGGCTGGTTTTAGCATGGTGGTACAACACTTCCAACAATAAACGGCATATCATCATTTCTTGATGAAAATATGTGTGTGTAGGCATATTGTCACTTTTTTACGTGTCTCTCTTACAAGTGGTCCAATTACCCAAAAGAAAACAAGGCGCACGATCTCCAAACCTTTTTGAGAATAGGTGTCTTGCTATCCAATCGTTAAGAGCACGTACTCCGATCTATCCCTCCAGTCATAGCCGCACGTGGCGCAACTAAACCGCCGTACACATAAAAGAGTTTTTCTCTTGCTTTTTTCTTCCCTTTTGTCTCCCATCACACATACAATGAGCAGAATCAAAGTTGGCACTATCGACCCAAAAGCTACCAAGACAGAACCCAAAACCAAGGCCAATATCGGTCTTCGACCTTATTTCGCAGAGACCGACAAAAAATTTGTTCAATACTTGTTTTATTCCACCTATTTCAACTTGGTACCTAAAGGTGTTCGCATTCGACTTCAATCACCTTACATCTTACCCATCTGGATTGCTTTGTATGGTATTCTAGTCACACGTATTCCTAAGCTGGTTGGTAATATGGGCTGGGCAAAAGAAATCGTATATGCTATTCAAGGTTTAGTTACTCTCGTGGTCTTTGGTGGTGGATTTATTGCTCTTTTATGGTACACGGACAAATTTGATATCACTCATCGTGTCATGGAAGGTATCGAAAATGATTTAAATGAACCTGATGCTTATTATCGTGGCACACCTGAGGACATTCGTAAAGGTAATTTCTGGGTCTTGACTTTGAATGAAGAGGTCGTGGGTTGCATTGGTATGGATCAAACCTTAATACCTGTGATGGATAACTCGGTCAAACATGTCCCTTATGTGCGCGCTTCAGAGCGCCCTCGTGCTGTAGATGCTCCCGAGATTCATGAGGCTGAGTGGAAACAAACCGCTCATTATATGGCGATCGCTGACGATGTCATTCGTCTTGTCCTAGTAGGTTCTTTGGATGTTGTGCGTGATATTGTGTATAAGGTGAGAGGTATCACTCAAGAACAGGTGGATGCAAAGAAAAAGAGTGAAAGCCAAAAGGTGTTATTCGAGGCTCATAAGCCCAATGAGGCTAGTGTGCGTCGTTTGGCTGTCAAGTTGGAATGTCAAAACCACGGACTTTCGACTGTGCTTTTAAAACGTGTTGCTTTTTGGGCTCATGCAAATCAAATTGAATACCTCTATGCTGATACAGACGAACTTCAAAATAAGTTGGCGGATATCTTGGTCAAGAGACATGGTTACACACATGTCGGTACAAAGAAATTAGGCTGGTTTAGATCAAAGTCCACTTATAAACTTGATGTCAAGCTGTGGATGAGTAAAGAGTTGGAAAGAAGAAAAGAAGAGCAGATCATTGAGGATCAATTAAAAGAAGATGCCGAGCTCAAGGAATATGAGTAAAAAAAAAAATTATTATTAACATCCCTGGTGGTTTTCTATTTTCATTGTATTATTATTATTAATTAAAGAAGTTGTTTGAAACAAGACTTCGTCTAATAACAAAATTGCGACTTTTTTTTTTTTTTTTTTATTTATTTATTTATAGTTATGGCAACCAAGGTTTTTAGGAGACTGTTTATTTACAAGCCTTGTCTTTGAATCTTGACAACCTTTACTTGGGTATATTCATGAAGAGCATATTTACCAAGCTCTTTACCGAAACCGGATTGCTTGTAGCCACCAAATGGAGTAGACTGATCAAAGACATCAAAACAGTTGACCCAAACAGTACCAGCCTGAAGCTCATTTGAAACCGTCACAGCAGTATCCAAATTCTTGGTATAGACACCGCCAGCCAAACCATAGATCGAGTCATTAGCGATCTCAATCGCCTCTTCCACTGTCTTGAATGTAGTAATAGCAACAACAGGACCAAAGATTTCTTCTTGCATAATGCGGAAATGGTTCTTACAATGTGTGAACACAGTAGGTTCGATATAGTACCCCTTATCACCCCAACGTTTACCACCATAAGCCAACACAGCTCCTTCCTCTTGTCCAATCTTGATATAGTTCAAGATCTTTTCAAACTGTCCTTTACTAATCATGGGACCTTGGAAAGTATTCTCTGCAAATGGATCACCAATCACAATGTTTTTAGCCTCGGCAATAAACAACTCCATGAATTCATCAAAGACATCTTCTTGAACAAGGATACGAGATCCGGCGTTACAACTTTGTCCATGGTTATTGAAAATACCTCCAGATGACCAAACTGCCGCGCTGGCAAGATCTGCATCGGCACAGACAATTTGCGCTGATTTACCACCCAACTCAAGTTGAAGCTTCTTGATGTTACTTTGAGCACTGGATTCCATAATCTTACGCGCTGTCAATGTAGAACCTGTGAAAGCCATCTTACTAATACCATGATGACCAGTAAGGAAAGCACCTGTGGTATGACCATAACCAGTGATAATATTAACAGCACCCTAAATAATACCATTAACATCTCTCTTGTCCTATTTATACATGTTTACTTACAGCAGGGAATCCAGCTTCCTTCACAAGTTCGGCAAACTTGTACAAGGGCAAAGGAGTGAGTTCGGATGTCTTCATCACAACTACGGAGTGAAGAAATATTAATATCCCTCACACATTTGTTTGGCTTCTTTTCTATACTTACTGGTGTTACCCGCCGCCAAAGCAGGAGCGAATTTCCAAACCGCCATCATGGTAGGATAATTCCAAGGAATGACCGCGCCGACGACACCCAAGGGTTCATGACGCGTATAACACAACTTATCAAAGGTAGTATCGATGGTTTTACCATGAATTTTATCAGCCCAACCTGCATAATAACGGAAACACGAGACAGAATCTGTAACATCGACATCGCGAGCAATGGTGAAGGCTTTACCGTTATCCAAAGCATCCAAAGTAGCGATATCATCCTTGTCACGTTCCATTAAATCAGCCAACTTGTTCAAGAGGCGACCCTTTTCAGAAGGAGCGAGTTTACGATAGGTAGTGCGGTAACAATCTTGCGCAGCTTTGACAGCAGCATCAACATCGGATTGGTCAGCAGAATGAACAGCGCAGATGACTTCCTCGGTAGCAGGGTTGATGGTATCGATCAAAGGACCATGGCCAGGTACAAACTCGTTGTTGATAAAAAGATGGGTATGGACTAAGAAAGGGATAAGTACGAGGTGATGAATAATTTAAAATTTACTTTACCTTGGACTTCTTGACCGTGAGAGGTACGCACTGTTTGGATATCTTCTTTTGTCATTATGGATGATGGGGAAAGAAGGAAAAAAAAAAAAAGGATAAATCACGAAATAAAAGGTTATTTATGGTGCAATAATTAAGGTTTGTTTCGTTACACGCAGTCTTTTTTAAAAGATTGGGGCTCACATTTGCACTAGGCGTAATCGACAGGGATGCAGTGAGAACTTTTAAAAAAAGTATGTTATTAATCCAAAGTCACATTTTGGAGATAGCATACTACTAATCGCGACGTGTGAATAGTTTATCTGCATGTCGTACATCAACTTTTAGATTTATGCAAAAAAAAAAGAACAAAAAAAAAAAAAAAACGTTTCGTACATGAAAAAAAGTGACCAATTGAGTATATTATAAACAACTCTTTGGTACTATTTGTGTAAGGACAAATATATGTAGTAAATAAATCAGTACGTATGGGCCAACTTAAGAGTCTAGATGATGGGTTACACGGTGGTTATCGATATTTGTTCTTATCATACTACCTTGTGATTAGGTAATATACATTGCTGTGTAGGCACAAGAATGTAAGGTTTGGTTTAAGGATTCAGACACATGATGAATCGATCTCTACATTAGAAGATCCTTTTCCATGGTTATAATGTTTGAGGAGATGAGAGTCGGATGACAGAAATTAATTGTTAAAATGAACAAGCATGTTATTATAGAGATGCCAAATAGCTGGGCCAAAATTTTTTTTAAGGCTGTAGCTGTTGATATGGGAAATCATCTATCTTTGTATCTAAATAATAGACTCTCTCTGACGAAAACTGTATTTTCGTTTTTCACCCATGAGGCGCATATTTTTATTACCAAAATTTGTTTACATCATTCGATGGCGGCTTAGGTTGTGTATAAAATCAGATACAAACATGGGTACTGAAAAAAAGAGATTGAACTACATGAGTCTGGTGTATATAAAAAGAAGATGAGGTACATGTTGTCTTAGAGTAAGGCTCAAGATAACAAACAAGCTTTTCTTATGGTTGAATTCTATGGCACTGTTTGTCACTTTAGCAAGGATTCTTTTTAATTGCTGCATCATGAAAAAAACGTTATGGGGGGGGGAGAGAAATCAATGCATCCTATGAATCAAGCGACAGTATTTAACGTGATCTTTCTACTGAAGATTATTGATGGGCTTTCTTTTGAGGGACAAGAGAAAGGTGCTACGTGCGTGATTTACAGCTAAGGGGGCGGTGTTTCATAGTCTATGAATAGTAGGCTTTTTTTTTTCCTGCGAATAGTTCCAGGTGCAGTAAGTTATAAGCACTGTTTGTATGTAAAACATATATTTGCTTTAAGAGTGACTGATTTTACCCGGGATGTCACATATTTTCACCAACAAAACCTACTTCAATTCTGCCTACTAATTATAATTTGCTTGGCGTAGTGAATGTAATTTGCTTGGCGCGTAAAGATTTAAAGGGAAGCGTCTGTCAGAAAAAAGAGAATCTTGGGACAAAAAAAAAAAAAAAAAGAAGCCCTATTTGGCATAGCAATACATGTTTATGTTTGATAGAGGAGGGGAAAGAGAGAAATAAAGGGAGTGGGGGCAGAAGGGATAAGCGTGTGAGGCCTCAGACATGGAGGAAAAAAAAAAAAAGCTTCCTTTTCTTTCAGGAAGGAATTCTTCAGCCAGTTCAAACCTATTTTAGAGTGTCAATTGAAGTGCATCAATTTAAAAGTCTTGGGTTTAGTACGGTAAAATGGTGCTAATGACTTATTGAAGATACTAACATCGAGAATCTAATCAGCTCCATTTATTCACAGTTGTGCGGTGGGACAGTCTTAAAGAGCAACGTGTATTTGCCTAAAACACGAATTGCAATCAATTGTAGACCCATATTCATCTACAGATAACGTAATATCCTCTTTTATAGAGTGCAGTCTAGATACCACCGGCTTAAGACTAGAACAAGCTATACTTTTGAGGTTGGTTGCAACCATCTCCCGATAAAGTTAAAATCATGCTTGCTTTTTGATGTTCGTACGTTGATTGGATAGGCTTACTTTTTTAAGTGCGGGTTTTCTTAGTAAGGCGATCTTGCATGAGAGATTGTCACATTGCGTACAATTGTTGGTGTGATTTCTAAAGTATTTGTATACTATTCCTGTTGAACCTTGTCAAATTTGTATCTTGCATCCCTTAGGTCTTTGTAAAGGTTGTTAAACCATACATTACAGTTTTCTTCGGAATTCGAAAGATACGCGAAGCCGAGGTTCTTCCAACGTTTTTAGTATATGGGAAAAGCCAAGCAGTCTTCCTTTATCTCTTCTGATAACCGATCAGCATCATTTATTTGTGTTTCAGTGACGTCGGGCATCTTTTTTTGCTGCAAGTTATTTTACTGTTGACTGGTTGTAGGCATATTTTGCTCATTCTGCCAAAATCAACCATGCAATAACTCAGCTTTACAAGAATAAGCAAATATCGGTATAACGATTGTTGGTGCTTTCAATGCTACTGCTATCCAAGTTATCACTGTTGATATTATCTTTATAACATCAAACTATCGTCCGCTTCTTCAATTCAGTATTTAAAGAGCGAGTAGCTAGAGAGTTGGTGTGTCTATTGAAGACTGGTAAACTTTGTTGACTACGATATGTTTTTCTTGTAGGAATTTCTGTCATGCTTCTTGGTATTTGATGTTTTAGTTGTTTCGGACTTTTCAGCACTATGCCGTACAACGGTTGTCATGGTTAATCCAAAAGAATTTATTGATATTACATCTGGTTTTAATTATAGGAAACAAAATGAACCATCATGTCAACTTTTAATAATAAACATAGTCAACAATATCCCCGATTTTTTTCCCAGGAGAGCGTGGGCAGCAGCTCTCCTTTTGATTTTATTTTCCCAACTACAGACATGGTCACAGAGCCATTTTTTTATTTTTTTTTTGTTTATGTGTGTAATTTTTTTTTGGGTTGGGGGATCTTTTTTTTTTTTTTTTACAAGACAGTACAACCGCTCTTCTTCTTCTTCTTTGTTACCATTAATGCAGCTCGTGTTGCATGCTCGAAAACCTCACGTACGCCTTCACCTGTCTTGGCGGAACATTCGAGATACTTGTAAGCACTAATTCTTTGCGCAACCGAAGCACCCTGTGATACATTAATAAATAATAATAATAATATTTTTTTTTTTTTGATATACCTCTTCAAAACCAACAGGCTTTTGTGAGTTTCTTCGAAGTTCTTCAATTGTTGCAGCATCATTTCTCAAATCCTTTTTGCAGCCTACTAAAAGAATAGGTAAACCTTGACAGAAATGGAGTACTTCAGAAATCCACTATAGTATATGAGTCAATATTATAAATAAATAAAGGAGTTTTAAGGGGTGGGGGGGGGAGGAAAAAAAAAGGGAGGGACCCAAACCTTTTCTTGAACGTTCTCCAAAGAATCGGGAGAGTCAACAGCGAAACAAATCAAGATAACATGAGAATCAGGGTATGACAAGGGTCTAAGACGATCGTAATCCTCTTGGCCTATTGTGTGTGTGTGTTAGTTTACAAGAGAACAAGACCTATTTTCTTCTTCTTCACCTGCTGTATCCCACAAAGCCAACTCCACGTGTTTTCCATCGACTTCGACATCAGCTACGTAGTTTTCAAAGACGGTGGGAACATAAAACTATACAGAGAGTTGAATACACAGTGCGTAATCTTGCAACTTTTTCTTTTCATACCTCTGGGAAAGTACCCTTTGAAAATACAATTAACAAACAAGTTTTACCACAAGCACCATCACCGACAATGACAAGTTTTCTTCTAATTTCAGCCATCTTTTTTTTTTTTTTCTTATAAAAAAACAATTAGATGATGAAAAAGGAGAACGCATTCCGCCCAACAAGAAAAAACTAACCTTTATGAGTTTGAAAAAAAAAAAGTGTTGTGTAAAAGAGGAATATAAAAAAAAAAGAAAAGGAAAAAAAAAAAAAAAAAAAGTAGTCGACTGATCACGCACGCCCAAAAAAAAAAGCTTAAATACGTCATCAGTCACGGTAAAAAGGAGAGATTACAATAAAAAAAAAAAAAAAATTGAGGGTTTATGAATGGCAGTTCATGTCAAGAACCTCGACTTTTGCTTTGTTTTCTATCAAGCTTTTATTTCTCTAGGCCATGTTCTTGGATAGCTCTTTTTGTTTGTTGTTCTTCTTGTGAGTGTGAGTTATACAAAAAGCCCCCTTAATCCATCACCTCCCTTTTCTCTCCTGAATAAAGGACGTTTTTTTTTATTTCTTATTTGTGTCTTTCTCTTTCTTTCTCTTTCTCTCTCAAGATGGATTTCTTGATAGCTATTGCCAAAGATGATATAGATACCGTAAGACACATGTTACAATCAGGGATCGATGTCAACAGTTCCTTCCCTTGGAACGCCAAAGACACTTATTCTCCCGTCATACCCAACCATAATCGTCCCGACAACTTACAAACTGATCAAGAATATCAATGCAAACCACTCAATATTGCCGTCCTCGGTGGACATCCCAACATGGTGCGACTCTTATTAAGTGCGGGCGCCGACATCAATAATAAGGATGGTCGGGGCAGGTAATAGACAACTTGCATAATTATGGATTCGTGCTTTAACATCATTGTGTGTAGAACTGCCTTGGTGTGTGCTATATACGGTCTAGATTTAGATGCTTCCAATATAGACCCTTCCAATCTCTACTTTATCTCTCAAACAAACCCTGCTCATTTCGACATCATGAAGAACATTTTATTGTGTCACCCAAACCTTTATTATGCAACGCTCGACTCTCCTCAGTATGAAATTAAAGGAATCACTCCTTTGTGTTTAGCTAGTTATCTTGGAAAATCAGACATCATTCAGCTCTTATTAGACGATGGTCGGGTCAATGTCGATGGTACCGACAGTAAAAATGCAACCGCATTAATGTATGCTGGTACGTTCTCTCTCTCCCCACTTGCCTGTAACTAAACCTCTATCTAACAAATAGCAAGGGATGGCAATATCCCCATCGTAAAAATACTGCTCAATTATCACGCATCTCCAGATATCACAGATAGTCATGGCTGGTCCGCTATCCAATACGCTGAAGTCAACCCCGAAATCGTACAACTCTGTGAATCTGTGTTACGTATCAAACGATCCGAGCTCTCCAACGTCAACTACCCTATTCATTATGCTAAACTATCTCATCTCATCTCCACCATACCCAACTACCCTTCTTCTCTCTCTCACCTTCAATTCGACACCCTAAAAGAAATCGATCATTTAGACCCTGCATCAGCAGCTCAAGTACAGATGATCCAAAGCGCTTTTTTACACGCCATCAAGATCCATGACCATTTATCTTTACAAACGTTATTAATGAAATCTCCATCGCTGAATGGAGGACCACCTGCCTCAGGACCTTTGTTAATAAACCATCATGATCCAAAGACAGGCTTAACCGCGTTTCATCATGCAATGCGTACCAAGCCATTGCCCTCGTTAGATACGATGACCATGTTATATCAAGCAGGAGCGGATATGAATGCCCAGACGTATTATGGTCGTACAGCTTTACACCACCTATCAAGGTTTGGACCGGATAAAGATGGAAAAACATGGGGCATACAAAAAAGTAATGTAGCTTCACAACAGCCGACGGTGACAACGAATATTCAGGGAGTTCCCGTAGCACAACATGTAGCTATGTGTGCTTCTGTCTTGATCCGGTTTGGTGCATTAGTAAATATTGCTGATCCAACTGGCAACACGCCATTGCATTTTGCAGCCGAATTTGGTGGAGTGATGGAAGTACTCGAAGTCTTGATCATGGAAGGAGGAGCTGATTTCACAGTGAAGAATAAAAAGGGGTTAACTCCTTTGGATGTATGTAAATCAGAAGAGATCAAGAAAAAAATGATGGCCTTGGAACATGAACGTAGACAACACAAGACGAAATCAGTGATTTCTTCAATGAGCGGTACAATTCGACCGTTTGATTCTGCAAGCGAGTATAATTGTTCTTCAATTACTAGATCCGTGTCTAGGTCGTTTATATTTCATGCTGAGACCAAAAAACAAGTCATCCTACAACAACAGAAACAGTTACAAGGAAGTCAAGAAGCCACGGATTTCGATGTCATCTTGAAGGCCTTTTTTAGTTATCAAACAACGTTTACGGATTCCATCGAATCTTCCTTGGCTTATATCACGGATTCAATTTTGGGTAAATACGTGCCAACTCAAGAAGATCATGTCTCGACCATTCAACAGTTAGAAAAAACCATTAGTCAATTACGTTTTGAACTGAACGAAGCAGTTGAAATGTTCGATTCCACTGACCAACTTGTTGAAAAAGTAATGATGGCATTTCGAGAAGAGTTAGAACAAGTAGAACAAATCCATCAAGCCGATTGGGAGATGTCCGAATTACAACATGATAAAATCGAGAAATTATTTGATGTCTTTGAACGTATAGATGGTAGATTTTGTCAATTGGAATTAGCTCAAGATGATTTAGTATCGCAATTAGAACGTGTTAGAAAAGCTGCATCCAGAAAACAACCTTTGGAAGAAAAAGAGGATATTGGTGCATGTGTGGCCCATTTATCTCAATCACTATTGATCTTGGAAACTGTGCCCATGGTATCTCATGTACGCGATGATCGAAACCGGTTGTGTCAGGATATGGCGGGTGTAGTGGACTCCGTGATAAAGAAATTGGATGTTCTGATGACCCAGGAATTGAATCAAGTTCGATTAAAGACCCTAAAAGGAGCAAGAGGTATCGTTGATCAACGATGGAAATCTGTCAAGGAGGTACTAACAAAAGAAGATACTCCATCACTTACAAGATCCATAAGCCAACCTACCAATATACGGCATAAATCCAAAATCGTATTTTTCGCCAACACAGAGCCCTCTTTAAACCAACTTGAACTTTCCTTTGATATCCTTCATTCCAACATGTACGAGATCCAAAAAGATATTGAAGATGTCACCAACAGCCTTGAAAAACTCATGAAGAGTAAAAAGAAACTTTACGAACTTTGCCTTTCCTTGGAAAAAGAATTAAATGATCCATCTACCAGTCGCACTAAACAAGAAATCAATATCGAATTAAAGCAAGTCTTAGCCATCACACAACAATTATTGGATAAACAAGCTTGTCTAGATAAAGAAAGATCTCACCTTGTAAAAGAATACAATACCATCGAAAAGGAATTAGATGTCACAAAAGGTTCCCTGTTAAAAATAAGACCCCCACTTTTGTTACAAGGTTTATTGGACCGTTTAGATACAGAAGAAACTCCATCTGTACGCATCGAAAAGGACTGGAAAGAGGATCCAAACTTAGTCTCTGAGATCATCATGGAAGACGTCAGTAGTAAAAGTAGTACCTGCTCGGTAGAGACAGATGATGAAGGTCTATCCGTGTTACAACTCGTACAGTTAAACGCTCAATGTGCATCCAAATTATCCACACAATGTTATATTGCTCGTTTGGACGCTAGTTTATACTGTCTTAAAGTATTAGCAAGTCATTTAATTAATCAATCACGTCAAAACTTGGTTCAGGTTCAAGCCGCTTTAGGTCAAGCAAGCACAGACCTAGATGAAGCCAGAAGCCACATGACCCAACTCTACGACGACGCAGCAGAAGTAGCACGCCAAGTGTACGCTTTAAAACGAGAGCTTGAAACCATTGTTCGTCATCGAAAAGAAGAAGTGATCAAAGTATGGGAGGTAGTAGATGAAGTATCTGTCGGTGTGGACGCCAAAGCGATCCAATGCCCTACTAAACAAAAGTCTTCAACGTCTGCGTTAGGTGCTTTAGCCAGTGGAAGCAACACGCAACAAAAGGAACGTATTGAAGAACAAGATCGACATCAATGGATTATTCGAGAATTGGAACAGTTACAACATGTACATGAAAGTTTACAAGAAGCGATAGAAGGGTTAAAACAAGAACAGGCGATGATCGGACAAAGGTTAAGACAGTTGGCTGGGTCGTATATTGAACCTCAGGTGGATAAATTAGTAGGTCAAGATCAAGACTCGTTGTTATCCGTCAGTGATAAACTGGCTGAATTGATGGAAAGAATAAGAGAGAGTGAAATGGGGTTAAGACCTGTTTCATTTTGGTCGACATCAGGAGAGAAGTCGATAGTAGAACCGATAACGATGGTTTCAAATACTACTGGCACAGGGTAAAGAAAGTTTCTTGTTTAACAAAGTGAGAGTACTAAACAATTTTTTATCATGTAGACCTCGCGTGATCAATCGAACAAGTGCAAATAGAATTTCACGTCTATCTGCTGCTACCAACCGGTTAAGTGTATCGACGTTTGCAAGTAAATCGTCGTATGGAAGGTCAAGTGTGATTGAAAGCAAACGAAGTACACGAGATAAGAAACGGATGTCGATTATTTCGGCTACAAGTCTTTCCTCACTTTCATCGTACCAACAAGAAAGAATGATTGCTCGCGTGTCTAACCTAAGTAGCGTGCTTGCTAAAGCAAAACAACAAAATACAAGTCGATTATCCAAAAATTAATAAATCATTCATCTTTTTTTGTAACATCTTTTCATCTCGGAAAGGTTTCTCAACATCATCCTTGTCTTTAAACCAAGTTGTGTAAATTGCTTTTAGATCACAAGAACCTTATTGAGCTTCATGTGTATACAATGTGGTCATAAATCGAGAATAATAAACTGTGAGTGACCTGCAAACCTCCCGAAGAAGAGCGGGGAGTTCACATAAATCACTATTTTATTTCTTGTGAATTTTAATACTTGATAGTAGTTTATTTTTCCAAGTAGTGTGAGCTTTAGGCATAGTATTGCCTGTTGGTAAGTACTCTTATGAAATACAACAGTAAAATTAGCTTGCAATCGGTAAATGAATATTGACATGTACCTTATATACCACTGGTCGGTAAAACCTTACCAAACCAGTCCGAGTCGGACACAAAGCACCAAGTATACATTGCATTTCATATTTATACTTCCCTGTTTCCCTAAAGACCAACATGTCTACTGCTTTTAAGTTTGGAAACAATGTATTAAGACGGCTTCAAACACCATGGCCGATGACAGCCCGAATGATTGTGTCGCCTACATTCCGACCATTGACACGAAACTACGCAACACCAATTGTAAAATATAGACCACCTGTTCAAGAAGTTAATGTCTATAAACGATTTTCAAACAATCAAAAAATACCCTTTTATAAGTCGAAAAGAGTATGGGTATTTGTAGGAACAGGAACTGTTATCTTTGGTGGTTACTATGTTACTCATTTAGAAAGAGTGCCTATAAGTGGAAGAGCAAGATTTATGGACATAACACCACGTCAAGAAGAAGGTGAATATATATATGCTACAAGATGAAAAAGAAAATTAATCACAATGTATAATGGTTAGCCATGGCTATACAGGCCTATAATGAAGTGATGCATCAATATGGTTCCTGTATATTACCTAAAAGTCATCCCTACAGTAAATTTGTAAGTAGAGTAGCACAACGATTAGTAAATGTTTCTGGTATGGAAGACATGAAATGGGAATTTTATGTAGTGGATTCTCCCGAAAAAAAGTTGGTTTAGAATTTTTTTTTTTTTTTCTCGATATTTTTGATTCACTAATTCTATGTTCTAGTGCTTTTGTTTTACCTGGCGGTAAAGTTTTTGTATTTACGGGTATTTTACCAATTGTTCAAAACGAAGGTACAAAGCTATTTTTTCCCAATGCAGTTACTATAAATGTTGATTTATTTCTATGATAGATGGAATGGCTGCAGTTTTGGGACACGAAATATCTCATCAACTCGCTCGCCATAGCGCTGAAAAACTTAGTTTTGCAAAAATCCTGCTAGTATTACAAATCACAATTTCTCTGTTTGGTATTGATCCTTCTTTTGTATTCAATACCTTTACTACAAACCTCTTAATGATGATGCCCTTTTCACGCAAGTGCGAAACAGAGGCAGATGATATTGGATTGCAGTTAATGGCACAGGCATGTTATGATCCTAGAGAGGCGATTCAAGTATGGAGACGCATGGAAAAGGCTACTGAGTCCGGTGTCCCACAATTTGCTAGTACTCATCCTAGCCACAAAAACCGTATCGAGTTTCTTACTAAAGAGGTATTTATTATCATCATGATTGTGATATCCAGGATTAACTTTTCTCTCCTACAGTTACCATCTGCTTTAGAAAAACGATCTCAAAGTGATTGTTCAACTGACATGCATACATTTACCGAACAATTCAGAGCCACTAATTGGGCTCGTTGGTAACTGTAACCAAAAATAAAAGCCTTTTTTCAATGATTTTTATTTTTAAACACTATATGTGCTAGTTTATAATATGCTTTAGAAAATTAGGCCTATAAAATAGTTAGACAATGATTTATGGGATGATATAATAAAAAAAAAAACTTACACGACGGCTGCGGTTACGACTACGGCTCTCACTGGGACTACGACTGCTGTCGCTACGGCTGATACTTCTGCTTTCACTACGAATACGACGTCCACGACCACGACTGGGGCTACGACTGGGACTACGGCTACGACTGCTGCTGACACTACGACGATATCTGCGTCTAGGGCTAGGGCTACGGCTAACACTAGAGCTACGACTACGGCTTCGACTGATACTGGCACTAGGACTGCGACGTCTAGAATTACGGACAGGGCTTCTGCTGTAACTAGAACTACGGCTAAAAGGTGATCTACTACGGTTGGATCTACGGCCACGAACGGGACTACGACTTGGGCTGCGGCTACGGCTGCTACTAATGCTGCGTCTGCGGTTTGCACGAGTTGGGGAATTATTTTTTTCTACCTTGACGTTATCGGGTATGAGAGTTTTAAGAGAGATACCAGCAACATCTTCAGCCAACTTTTTTTTCGTTTCTTGCACTTTTTCAACTCTTTGACGTTCATCTCTACGTCTTTCGTCCGCCTTTTGTTTTTGACGTCTTTCCTTTTCTTCGCGTTCATATCTTGCTTCGATTTCGGCTTCCTTCTTTGCCTTTCTTTCGTCTCTAAGTTGTGCTTGAAGTTCACGATCAAATGCAGCACCTTCGACATATCCGCTGTTAATCTTCAGTGCTTTCTTCATTTTTTCGTTATCTATTTCTTTTGCGGCAGTCAATTTATGCGTTTCGTATTCTTTGAAGCTATAAAATAAAACACACATCAATACCTGTGATTTATGTAACAAAAAAAAAAAAATCAATATTTACTCTTTAGCATCAGTTGGTGCCATCTTTTCAATATCCTTCAATAAAGACTCTCTTAATTCCTGTACTTTTTCTTCGATGGCTTCTTCGTCTAAGCTAAGGGGGGGGGGGGATCAGATCAAAGTGACAAATGCAAAGTTATTATTATTTACCCCTCATCTTCTAATTTGATTGTTAATTCCATACACTTGACTTCAACTTTACGCTTGCGATCGTGATCCAGAATAGCTAAATTAGCTTTCTTCATGTGTGGACCTTGTCTGAAGTCGTTTGTGTTGCGATCTCTATCAGTAGGAGGAGGTCTTACAAAAGAGAGATTACGAATAACATAACCGTTGGTACCTAGACTATGATTTAGCACCGTTATTTAAACTAACATTCTAGTCTTACCTGAACCACGAGGAGTATCTAAACCGATGCCGTTATACATCTAGAAAGTTTGTTAAAAAGAAAAATAGAGTAAACAATATTTTCCCTCTAAAGATATACCTGGAACAAGTCACAGCTTACTTGTACAGGACCTGTTCCGTTTTATTTTTCAACTGTTTACCCTTCTTGTTCAATAACTACAACATGAATATTGACGAATTATTTAAGGTAGGTTGTTTCATGGTTAGGAAAGACAATATAATAAACGCGCTTTTGATTAGATCCCTGCTATCCCAACGGGCCGTAATAAGAGAAAGATGCCTGCTACTCCAGACTTGCAGTTCTTTGACAAGTACAAAGAGGTTAGTGATGCTGCCGAGTTGGCTGAAGCTAACAGTAGCGAGCCTGCCAGTAAAAAAAGAAACATCCAAGACGAGGATATGGAATTAGCCGAACCCTACCAGGATGACGATGCTGAATTCGAGGACGAAGAAGGTCGTTTCTTTGGTGGTGGTTTAACAAATGAACAAAGCAGTATCTTGGATCTTGTTGACGAGTATGATGTGGAAGAGGTACAAAAATCAGCCTTATTTTAACGGTTTAAACTAACACTGCTTTTTTAAGGCTGAGGCGCTTACAGCCACTAATGTCAAGAAAATGATCTTAAAGTTCGAGAAGGCAATCAACAAGAATCAAGAAATGAGGGTACGTTATGCAGAACAGCCTGAAAAATTTATGGAATCAGAGGCAGATTTGGACGAAGAAATCAAGAATTTGTTAAGTTTGACAGAGGCACCACACATGTATCCTGAATTTGTCAAGCTTGGCAGTGTTCCATCCTTGTTGTCACTATTAAGTCATGAAAACACAGATATCGCGATTGATACTATCGATCTTATCAATGAGTTGACTGACGAAGATGTTGGTATGGCTTCTTCTGAAGACGATTTGGAAAGATCAGAGGAAATTCAAAGTGCTATCAAGACATTTGTAGATTCGATGGTAAACATTCAATTAAGCATAATTAAAGTTATTAACATTTTTCTTTTGTCCAGCTTGAAAATGAGCTTTTACAATTGTTAGTGCAAAATTTGGCCAGAATGGATGAAAAGGAAGAGTCGGATCGTCAAGGTGTCTTTAAAATCTTGGGTATCTTTGAAAATGTTATTTCTTTGGATCCCAAATATGCAGATGATATTGCATTGAAAACAGATATTGTTCCTTGGTTATTGAAGAGATTGCAAACAAAAGGGTTCGATTCAAATATTGCATACACTAGTGAAATTCTTTCGATTCTTTTGCAGGACAATAGAGGTACGGATACACTACTCATTGTATTATCGCTCGGACTCATTTCTTCATGTATAGATATACGCCTTAAGGTAGGTGAATTAGATGGTGTGGATATTCTTTTAAGAGCACTTGCTGTAAGTATAAGCTACTATCGTTTCCATTGTATACCAACATAATAATAGGCCTACAGACGTAAAGATGCTTCTTCAGAAGATGAATCCGAAATGGTTGAAAATTTTTTCAATGCAATGTGCTCTCTTTTGAACGAGCCCGAAAACAAGAAGCGCTTTTTTGATTCAGAAGGTATCGAACTCATGGTTTTCATGTTAAAGTACGTTTTTATGGTTGTAATTCGGATGGGGATGGCTTATTTTTCTTTTTTAAATAGGGAAAAAACATTGGCTCGTATTCGTGCAGTGAAAGTGCTCAATTATGCTTTAAGTGGTGAAGATGGCAAAGACAGATGTATTCGTTTCGTCGATGTCTCGGGACTCAAAGCCTTATTCCCTCTCTTTATGGGCAAAGGAAACAAGAAACTTAAAAAATCACATCAATCAGCATTTATTGAATCGGAAGACGAGGAGCATATCACTTGTATCATTTTATCATTATTGAGAAATTTAACTCAAGAGGATGTTCAAAGAATGAGGTTGTTGCTCAAATTTACAGAAGATGATCATGAAAAGGTAGATCGTCTTATCGAATTGAAGGAAAAATACGAAAAGAAGGACGAAGCGGTCAAACAAGAACTTGAAAATGCTAAATCAGTATTAGACGATGAAGATTATGAGGATTATGAGGCTGATTTCTATGTTCGTAGACTAGCAGCCGGGTTATTTACATTACAGCGCGTTTGTCTTTTAATTGCTGCATTGAGTGAAGAATCACAAGGTATTCGTGAGAAGGCGAATATGTTATTGAAGAGACAAGGTCAAGATATGATGAGCGTATTCAAAATCATTGAGGAAGAAACAGCTCTCATGGCCGATTTCATTTCTTTAAGACATATTGCCAGAGGAACTTCTGCAGAAGAGGTATCTTCAGTAAAACAAGATGGATTATAAGACAAAAAATTGCAATTTATTTCATTACACGGTTGTATACTCAAAAAATTCAAATAAAAAACAAAACACACGATAGATATTAATTTTCGGCTTACAGTAACATCATAGTTACTTCAATTATTGTTCCAAGAATTGAAGCATACCAATAATAATTAATAAGGGACATTCATTTAATCACTTTGTATAGTGGTCTTATGTTCATTGTCTGTCTATGGAATATTCTTCACGTTAGGAAAGTGGCAAATTATAATTCGGATCCATTATGTAAAGAGCTGTTATGTTCCTCATTGTATATGTTATCACATGAACTGAGTACTTTGATAATAAAATGAATAATACACCAATTCTTTGGTTCAATTATTGTTCTCAACAAAACATAATCATATTCAAATGGACAAGTTATTTATCGCCACTGATTATTGTTTCAATTGGGTATAGTCGATGTTTTTCGCATGTGCTCCAGGTGCCTGAAAAAGCATTAAAAGCAATAAAAACAATGATATAACTGGTTGATTGTATATGGCCTCTTTCTCATTTTAAAAGTATTATATAATGCTCATACAAAAAGGCAATATTCCTTTTCAATTTACGTTTAAAAAAAACATGTTTCTTCTTATTAGCGTACTAGTGATTTATTTTTTCCTCGATTGTAAGCTTATTCAGCTGTATACTACCGTACTTCGAGACTAACAATTTTAATTCTTAATATGATAGATTTGTGGAAAAGGATAGAAGCGATCGAAGGTATGATTTCTTTTGTGCCGTTTGTTATATACGACGGTCGTATCACAATAATTAGCGACATCCTAAACTAATATTTCGTCATATATATTAGAAAAGATCCAATCAAATCAAATCTGTACACCTCCCATTGTACATGATAATCCCAAGACCCTACCTGTTGTTCCGACTAGCACTTTATATACTTTTGACAAACATGATGTATCCTCCCCTATCATTGCATCTCAAAAATATGAATCAACGACTTTTGCAACCTCGGATGTTTTCGTGGCTTCTATAGAGACTGCTACTAAAGAGTACGTATCTTTAAATACTTTTGCTTTTAACAATCATTCTTCTTCCGACCTTCGTGACACCCAGAAGTATACAGGGGATATCGTTCATGCAACCGAAAAGTATGCAACATCCATTGGATTAGCCATTAATTCATATGTTGACTCTTTTCAGCTTCAGACTCTAAAATCCTCATATGAAGCACAAGGCTATTACATCTCACCCACTCGTAATCCTATTGAAAAATTCATCTTTGCAGCTACCAAAAATCCACCAGTGCCTGCTAAAGTTGCGGCATTTACCTCTGACAATCCTACCAAACTTGTCGGTGTTACAACTAAAAACCCTACCGCTGTTTTTCCCAGCAAACATACCGCTGTTGTTTCTACTAATTCTGCCATTGCAGTCCCTACAGTTTCTATTTCAGTAGGTCTTGCAGATTCTACCATTGTTACTCCTAAGAAATCTATCGATGTTCCAAAGAATCTTAATATGCTTAAAGAGATCATTTCTGCTACTCCCAAGAAATCTAAAACTTCCACTACAGCTGTTGTTCCCAAAATACCTGTATCAACTGCTATTAAGACTTCTACATTGGTTGTTTCTAAAGATTTTGGCTCTGTTGCTACTAAAGAATCTGCTGCTGCTACAAAACCTCCTGTGAAGTCGACAACCGTTGTAATTGGAGATGCTATATCGGGTGTACATGATAAAACCTCATATGTTAATACGTCTGTTTGTCCTGAAAACGTAGCCTTTGCTGCTCCCGATGAGTCTATGGTTGTTGCTCCTGAGAAATTTATCTCTGTTAAACCCGAGAAATCTATCTCTGCTCCCAAAAAAACTGTGTCAACTACTAATAAGACATCTGCATTCATTACTACTAAAGCATCTATCACAACTACTACCAAAGAATCTATTCCTTTTACCCCTTCCATGACTGTAACACTTGTAAAATCCACACCTGTTTGTCAGGGTAGAAAAGGTATCTCTGCTATTCCCGAAATAATCAAACCTATTGCTTCTAAAGATTTTGTCTCTACTGCTACTAAATCATGTATCTCTACTACTGCTAAATTATGTATCTCCACTGCTGCTAAATTATGTATCTCTACTGCTGCTAAATCACGTGTCTCCATTGCTCCTATAAAGTCTGCTAATGTAGCTCCTTTGGTATCTAAATCTATGGCTTTTACCGAAGCTACTCCTGCTTCTCTCAAGAAATCAGACGCTACTACTGTTACTGATAAATCTCTTTCTGTTACCACAGTAGGTTCTATCTCTGTTATTTTACATAAACCTGTTCTTTCTATTTCAAAGGATCTTGATGATACTGATATAGAAGCATATACCAGCAGTAAATCAGAGCAACCTACACTGTCTGGAGAAGTAAAACACCCATTATTTGATACTGTGTCTGAAAATCTTACAAATACTAATTCCGGTAACCCGAAGGCACCCTTCTTGCATGATCAAAAGCAGCCTGTTAAGTTCACTCCAAATCAATCCGATGTTAGCACTATAAAGAGCCATAACACCAAAAGTATATCTATCTCTACTAGTATAAGACTTATAGGTGTAAGTATACGCTCATTTTCTGCCCCATCTATCGTCAATGGTTATACGGGAAGAGAAAACCTTGTGGCTTCGTTTATAAAGGAGCCTACTACAACTTGTACGACACGTATGAGTAGATTAAAGCAGTCTGTTGTTAGTACTGAAAATATGTCAAATGTGGCAAAGCAATCTGACCCAAGTCCTGGTTTGACCATGTCAAAACTTGATACTCCGACTAAACTTTCTCCTGATAAAAAAGTGG
Organism: Mucor piriformis; assembly: GCA_943193625.1. Taxonomy (NCBI): domain Eukaryota; kingdom Fungi; phylum Mucoromycota; class Mucoromycetes; order Mucorales; family Mucoraceae; genus Mucor; species Mucor piriformis. Next base: position 719,339 of record OW971868.1, on the reverse strand, counting down.
TATATAACTCTAATAATGTAAAAACGTCAGGTTTTAAAACCACTCCAAAGCCCGCTGTTACCTTGAAATCAACGACTTCCAAAAACTCTAATACACCCATTGATTCCGTTTCTAATTTTTCTACAAAAGATGAAGACTCTCCCACTTCCGCTCAATCTTTGAAGGCCAATCAAGTTTCAAGAAAAACGAGTAAAACAGCAACACGATTAAAATCAAGTAATCAAAATATCCCAACTCCTAAAACGAGCGCTGAAAAGAAATCTGGTCTCAATCTGCCTAGATCATTTCTGATGGGATATGAGTTTATGGTAGCCACAACTCTTGTTTTGAATAAGCAATATGTTGACAAACTACCTAAAACTGTCACTCCTTTTCACCACAAGAAATTGACTTCTACTGCTGCTGTTAACAAGCAACACATTGATGATTTACCCAAGTCTACCCAACCGCCTCTTTCCAAAACCAGACCAGAAAAAATTGATTCTATTGTTGTTCCACCCATTGATAAAAGCAAAGAAAATAGACCAATACAAGATACCTGGAATCCAAAGCCGCTATTATGTGACCCTTTTGAACCATTCCAGTTACTACCGGTTGAGAAGAGTCCCTGCTTAACTTCAGAAAAAGAAGATCTGCAATCTTGGGTCCAAGTAACTGGTCGACGTTCACCACGCCAAAAGCCTTCTGCATCTCGTACCAAGACAGGCCGCTGTTCTGAATGGCCAAAATGCTCCAACAGGTCATGTCAATATTCTCATCCCTTAAAAGCATGCAGGTAATATGAAACACTTGTGTGAATTGTGAAATACAAATTAACTTTAATTTTGTTGTAGATATGACCCTAACTGCAAATTTGGTAATCAGTGCTCCTTCCTTCATTCCAAAGATTATATACAGCACAATATAATCAGGAGCCCAACAAAAATACTGTAGATAACATCAAGTCAAATAAATAAAGTGTTGAATTCTATAATCTTCTATCTGAATTAGATACTATCAATGAAAACTTGCACTTCTTATTGATTATATATACCTACTAAAAACGAATAGTTGTACACAATCAGTGTGGGAAAGAAAAGTAATCAAATATAAGATTATCTTTTATTTATATCAGTAATTTTTAATATTCTATGCTATGCTCATATGGCCATTTATAATATTACGTAAATAATTAATACGAGAAGCTAGAAAGAAAAAAACGTTAAAGATCTTTATAGATGTTAATATATGAAACATGCATCATTAAATGAGGTTGCCATGAGGAAGGACAGTAGCAGTACAATGAAGAAGGGGTGGGAGGACCCATGTCACCATCAGTCTTCTAAAAACAAGGTTTTTATTGCTCCTTGTAACCTACTAGCCTTTGCGTTCAATTACTCATAGCACAACCGATGGGCCTCCGTGTTGCCTTTAATAAAGTATATTCTACCAAGTATTTAAATAGAGAGTATCCTTTAGAGTACAGTATAGAAGAGGTGAGAGGACCTATGTCACCACCAGTCTTCTAAAAATCAATATTTTTATTGCTCCTTGTAACCTACTAGCCTTTGCTTTCAATTACTCATAGCACGACCGATGGGCCCCGTGTTGTCAACTTTAAAGTACTTTTTTCTCAAGAGAGAGAGAGGGGGAGAATATTGCCTTTTTTTTATAAGAGGGGGGTTTTGAAACCAGAAGTACAATTTTAACCATGGATATAGGATGAGTTATTTAAAGAGACTAGTTGTAGATGCTTGACCATGGATAAAGTAGGTAGATGAAGAGATTGTTGATGAAATTTTTTTTTTATAAATGAAAGAGATAATAAAGAAAAACAGAGAGAAATCTCATTCTTATTTATAATAAATGAAAGAGTCCTCGATCATGCTGCGCAGCTGTTAATGGATTGTTTGTTCATGTGATGTAGCAGCGACGAAATAATGTTTTTTTTCATATGATTTTACTTCTATGCCGGTGAAAATGAGTGTAGTTAAGCATGGTAGTTAGGATTATTTTCAACTACTCCACAAAAAATCAAGACCTCCTCCAAGGCAAGGTGGGTATTTACCACATTCAATTCTATCTTGTATCGCATCGTATGATTATCTAATTTTATATCTCGTGTAATTGTTTATTAGTGTTTTGTCAACCAATTATTTGGCTTTTGGTATCTTAAAAAGTCTTTTTGCACGCAGAGCTGCGATTCTTCTTCAATGGGATCACAATTATAATCTTTGTTGTGATTTGTCAAAAGCAGTGTCTGTGTGACAACATTCAAGTATAAGCGTAAGCATAAAATAGGATGTTGTTTAATAGTGGTGGGGGGTGTTGAGCGGTCAACACTTTAAAGATTTGCATTAAAATCAAATGTATTCATTGATGACAGCTTTGGACGTATGGACAGTGTGTCAGGGTAAGTCTTATATTTGAAAGGATCCTTCTTTCCATTGGGGTTTGTTCCAAAAAAAGACATGAGTAGTAAGAACTTGACGTTTGGTAGATTCCTCCACAAAGGTTACTAGAGAATATTGCGCTGTCTTTTGGATTTTGTGGTGTTAACACAAGGGATTTATCAATGATCTATCCGTAAAATGTATTATTGGCTTTGAGATAGATCAAAAAGTTTCACACTTCTAACCCATGCGTCACGACTGAGAGATTCAATCGTTACCCAAAAGACAGCAACAGTAAAAAAAAAGCAGTCCATGATTGCCATTGAAGCATACTACTATTCTAGACGAAGTGCAAGTAGCTGCTTAGTCATGTCTAGGTTTGTAAAGAGAGCATCGTGAACAGTGCGTTGTCTTGTTCTAAAAAAGGAATAGGAGGGGGTAAAAAAAGGAGCCAATGTAAATTGAATGTGGCTTATTTAAATCACACCACACAGCATACACACATAACCCGACTTTTTTTCTCTCTTTTTCTTCCCTTTATAAACAAACTCAGTCGAAAAAAAGAAAATGGATATATGCGCACCAGAAGATATTTCACCACCTGCTACCCCACCCAACTTCAATTTTAGCTCTTCTTCTCACAGTACTCCGCTACCAAGTCAATCTAGTCGACGCAGTCAAAGATTAAGAACTTCTTTCACGGAATCTACCAACAGTGAATTTACGTTTGATGAAGAGCAACTTTCTCATTTACGACAGTTGAAGCAATCTTTCCAACAGTTAACCTCGCAACAAAAGCAATTTCTATTGTACGAAATCATCAACAGTTGTGATAATTCTCAGCTGACTTATTTAAACAATTTGATTGCTCCCAGACTCAAGATCGATTTTCTCAAAGAACTGCCTATTGAGATATCTCTTCATGTATTAACTTTTATTGATGATCCAAAGACATTGGCTAGAGCTGCCACTGTATCCACACTATGGAATTCGTTATTGAAAGATGAAGCCACTTGGAAATCGCTTTGTATGAAACATCAGTATCGCCGACGTAATTCAAGTATATGCGGCGGAGAACTACTAGAACCACCGAGTCAACGCCGAAATTTCTCTTATCGTGAATATTTTAAACGTAAATACAACATTGCTGCTGCTTGGGCGCATGGCGGAAAAGTAAAAGTGGTAGAGGATGGCTTTGGTGATGGTTTGGTCACTTCTCTGCAGTATGATGAAAAGTACATTGTCGTGGGCTGTGACAATCATCGCATAGAAGTCTTTGATACAAACACCGCCGAGAAGGTGCGGACTTTGGAAGGTCATGAAGGCGGCGTGTGGGCATTGCAGTTCAAAGGTGGCGAGAAGCATGATCCTGAACGTATTCTGGTTACTGGTGGTTGTGATCGGTAGGTACATTCTCACTTCTAAATCTCATGCGTGTTAATCATACTTTTTTTTTCCCACCCACGTTAGTGATGTTCGCGTTTGGAACCTTAATACAGGTGAGCTACGTCATACATTGCGTGGTCATAATTCAACTGTGCGCTGTCTGCGAATGAAAGATAAAAGAATAGCAGTAACAGGCTCGAGAGACACAACAATGCGAGTGTGGGACATCCAAAGAGGCGCTCTTCTACACGTCCTGCTTGGTCATCAAGCCAGTGTTCGATGTATGGAGATCAGTGGAAATGTGGTTGTGTCCGGTTCATACGATTCTACAGCAAGAGTATGGGATTTACGTACGGGAAGATGTCTTCATGTACTCGCTGGCCATTATACACAGATCTATGCAATTGCATTTGACGGACATAAGGTGGTGACAGGTTCTTTAGATTCCAATATCCGTGTTTGGTCAGCTGAAACAGGACAATGTTTAGCTACTTTGCATGGACATACATCGCTTGTAGGCCAACTTCAATTATCTGGCTCAACCCTGGTGAGTGGAGGTTCTGATGGATGTTTGCGTGTATGGGATCTTCAGCATTATGAATGCATTCAACAAATATCAGCTCATGATAATTCAGTCACCTGTCTTCAGTTTGATGACAGACGTATGGTGAGTGCAGGCAACGATGGCAGGATAAAATTATGGGATATTAAACTAGGTCGTTTAATCCGTAATTTTACTCAACCTGCAAAGACTGTTTGGAAGATACAGTTTTCAGATACAAAAGCCGTTGTCTTGATGCAGCGTAAAAGATCTGCCAATTCCGAAGAAGGGAAGACGGTGATGGAAGTTCACGATTTTGATATAGGTGAAATTGAAGACTATTCACCAGATTCAGTAGATATGCTTATAGATACCTAATTTATCCGTGTTTTATATGTTATTATTTTATTTAAGCCTTTGTACACAACTCCCCCCACACCTTTTTTCATCAAATAAAATACGGGCAATTTTCTAAAAAATGGGCAAAAAGAGGTTTATAATAATAATAGTAAAAAGTAATAATAAAGAGTAGTAAATATGGGATGACCATGTGTAAAATACATATTATGGTTATAAGCAGACGAAAAAAAAAACAATAGTGACATTAGTTTTAGTTCTTGTTTCCGACACCCTAATACAAAACGTGTTAGTTTCTATTCCGTTCCTAATACTATGGACAAAGTGAATAAACTTACAGGATGATTAAATCCAAACCACCAAACGAGAATAGCAATCACTACAGCAAGGATGATAGTGATAAAGAAACAACACCATTTTTTCTACAAATAAAAAAATAAATATATTTAGTTTTTTCTTGGCTTGTCCGGGGGAATCTAAATATGGGATTATTTACAGCACGAGTTGATTTTGCTATGATGATGGCTCTGTCGATATGCTTTACACCTTGTTCAACATCGGTTTCTACATTTTGGGCATGCGATTCGATTTGAGTCACAACTTCTCCTTGCTCTTCAACCATCATTTGCATATCTTCAAACAATTGTGCCAATTCCTGAAACTCTAGTGTTAATAGCTATAAAAAAAGATTGTCGTATTAGCTTGAATTTACCATGATGGTTTTTTGAATACGTTTGATATCATCATGTCTTGTTTGGACTTCGGATAACACAGCCTTAGCTTGACCCGATCTACTGTTTTGCATCAACTATTTTTGACATGTTAGATGATGAATGTATGTAAAACAAAAAAAAGCCATTGCTACATACACTTTGAGCAAAGATTTGGTTTTGTTGGTCAGAATCCATAATGGCATCCAATTCTTCTTCGGTTACATCTTGCTTAACTATAATCTGCGTGTCAATAGAGTCACAAGAGAAAAAAAAATATGATTCATGTTACCAATCTTGATTTGTCTTGCAACACGTTGACGGTATTTTTGATTGAATGCAGCCTCAACATCTTTGTATCTTTGAATACAAGTAATGAATTCTTTCTTGACTCTGGCAGCCTGATATGAGGAATAGAAATGATTAGACAGTGTAAAAGGTCAAGGTGAGTGAGTGGGGGTACCTGTGCCCTTCTAATATTTAAATCAGAATTTTTGGGGTGCTTTGCATTACTAGACTCAAGAGCCTTGATTCTATTTTTAATATTAGTGTTCATACTTGAAGTATCACTGACAAATTGAGAAAGCTGGTTGGAATTTTGCTTCCATTGTTTTTCATTGATGCTGACAAGAGATGAATCATGCAGTTCACTAATAAGTTCAATGTTATGATTGATTGATTTAATATCAGCAGTAATCGCATCAACCTACAAAAGTAATTTTTTTTTAAAACTCCCTCTTTATTTAGTGGTGTCTCCCCCCCCCGTCCCCTCCTTACCTCTGCCAAGTAACCTTCAGTAGTTGAAATATCTGTACTAGCTGCAGATGAGACTACGTTCTGAGTTGTGGTTCTTTCTTGCATCTCATAACTGGTTGGTCCGGATTCATAGCTTGTTTGGTAGCGAGTGGTGGTAATGATATTCTCGCCAGATGTTCTGGTGGGTCCAAATGCATCAGTGCTACATATGATGTGTAAATGTTTATACGGTGATAATTAATAATATTGTTTATGTACCTATCTGTCCCGCCCTACAATTCCAAAAGAGAGAGAAAAAAAAACATTTAAAAATCAGTTCCTGTCTGTCTGCCTGTTACTCAAACATAAAGTACATACACGAAGTTCGGCCATGCGGTCTCTACTGATGTTGTATCTGGTGTTGTTACTCATTGGAAGTTCTTGTCTAATCTAAATTGCAAGAAAGGTAAAAAAAAGTAGAAAATGAGAGAGAGAGAGAAAGAAAAGGAAGAAATAAGGAGAGGACAGGGAAAATGTGTGAGAGAAAGAGAGAAAGAGAGAAACAGGGTAAATAACAACGCCAAAGTGTGCGAGTGAGTTTTTCATGGTAACACGTTCTTTTTAATGTGCACAAGAAAAAAAAAAAAAAAAAAAAACTTTTTTAGCTCGTAAAATGAAAAAGAGTGATAATTTCAGTGCAATAAAGTAAATTACATGTTCTTCAACGCTCTTGTACATGGAATGGTTTTATTTTGGATCAGGTGTAGGCAAACAAAAAAAAACTACAATAAGCTTTGTAATACAGAGTGTATTTGTAGATCCCTATCAAAATAGGTTGACCCAAAACTAAGTTTATGGGGGTGCGTACCTTGATTTATAACTCCTATTATTTATTTATATATCTTGAATCTATTTCATTGTTAAATAACAAGGAATTGATGCATCCTTTCATGATTGCTATTTTGCACCCATTCTTTTTTTCTGGCTACACAGAAAACTCTTGTACCACATGTTTTATTAAAAACTTTATCCGACCTCGGCTTGATCATCGGTACCGTTCTCCTTAAAATAAGGAACAGACGCGGGCATCTTGTAACAGTAGTGGCAATTTTAATCTATTTCATTCTCTCTTGACTGTTCCGCATTCTTACTTGATAAACACGGCAATATATCTCCTGCTGCTAATTACTTTGGCCTTCTCGGAGTCTTTAACTGTGTGTATTCTACATAAAAGACTCTACTCATACGAAAAAAAAAGGCTAACCTTTATGAATTTTTAGACTACGTTCGGTAGAACCATATAAATTTTACGCATGAAAACAACTGAGATTATTTCGTTGACTCTTTGATGGTATGAGCTGATTAATACATCCGACGGAAAACGATAAATACAGGTTTACCTCTCCTATTTTTAGTAGTGTTGACCGAGCAAGTCTCTTTGGATGGAGAACATGGATCAGTTTAACTTCTTGAAACAGTTTCTAGTTTTTATTAAACTAGTTAATAGAGTCAGTGTGTTATAAGATACAGCAACAAATGCGTGTTATTTCAATTTCAGGCACAGGAAATCAATTTCTGCGTTGTGCTGAAATGTTTCACTGCAATACAGCACGCTGGTATGAATAGTATGATGCGATGTAACAAATAGAGTTTTTAAATTGTTTTTAATTCTGATTATAACACATATTTCAATAACAAACAAATCTGATCCTATTCGATTATAAACATTCTAAAAAATCTACACCTAAGTCGAATTTGTATATAGGCCATTTTAAACTGGCTTTTAAAAGTGACACTTTTTGTTGTTGTCGTACAAGCGATTCTCTTTTTGCAGCATTTAGATAAAAGGTTTTGGTGCTTTGAGCTGCTTCCCAATTTTACATAACTTGTACAGAGCCTTTCAATTTTGTGTAACTTATTGAAGTTTCTACTAGTACATCTGGCGTTACTCTTGCCACAACCGTTTTGTTCAAATGAGTATTTTTATTATATACTTTCTATCTAAATCTAGTCATAATATTCTATGCAAAACGGAGAACAAGTGTATCTCTTTGTTTACCAAATCGTACATTTGTTGACTGGGTTCATCTTTTTCAAACCAGGTGCACCACACTGGAACGCATTTGCAAATTCGGGGCTATTTTGAACCGCAGCATTTACTCTCACCTTGGCAGGAGAATGGACATCGTTTCGTACTCTTTGAACCGCCATCTCAGGTCGCATATTCGAACACCAAACGCGACCAAAGTTGATAAAGAATAACTGTTCAGGTGATAATTTCTCCAGTCCGGGTAAAGCCAAGTTGTTTTCAGGTCTTTCGTCCAAGGATCTACGCATAGACATGAGAGCTGCATGGACTCCACCATTGTCAGCCAGATTCTCACCCAAAGTCATCTATCAGTCTTTGTTAAATATTTTTGCGTAAAAAAGAATTGTGATATTTTTACCTTGCCATTCACGTTGAATTTACTATTGTCTGGTCCATTGATAGTAAAATTACCATATTGGTTAATAAAACACTGACTCTTTTCCTCAAAGGCTTGAGTAGTTGCATTTGACCACCAGTTATTTAAACGACCATCACCGTCGTAAAGACGTCCAGAGTTATCAAAAGCATGCTAAAGTGTTGCAAAGTCGTTTAAAAAAACAGTCATTGCATAATAATTGACATACTTACAGTGATTTCATGGCCAATGACAACACCAATACCACCATAGTTAAGGTACTGAGGAAAATCAGAATTGTAGAAAGGAGATTGCAAAATACCCGCAGGTACGACAATCTCATTAAAAGTGGGTGTATAATAAGCATTGACTTCATGAGGGTTCATGTACCATGTATTCTTATCAACCACTTGGCCTACCTGCTCCCATTCTTTACCTAAACTCCAACTCAGTGCAGACTTCTGGTTTGAATAAAAGTCCCTTGGGTCAACTTGAATAGCAGCATAATATTTACTAAGAGATTCAGGCGATCGATCGTCGGGGGTAACAATACTATACGCTTCCTTGTGGCCCAACTTGCCGACTTTGTCTAATGCTCGTTTACGAGTTTCTGAATCAAGCCAATTCACATTTTGCAACCTCATGCCCCAAGAAGATTTAATGTTATCCATAAACTTGCCTACTTGTTCACGTTGACGCTCTCCACCAAACTTCTCCATGACAAAGTAACGACCCAAGAGCTGACCAAAGTTGTTACTCGTTTGACTAATACAAGTTCGAGAACGAAGAGGAGGCTCAGTAGTACCACTAGAAATCTTACTATTCATGTTACGGTAAATTTCTCGACTTGTTTTATCAACGTTTTGAATACTGGATAAAATGGTCTTCATGATGAAGAATTCACGAATATTTTGCGTAGTGACACCATCATCGCTATTTACACTATTTGTTAACCATTCAGTCAGGTCTTGGAAAAAACGAGGGACGGCAATAATGACGTGATCTGGAAGAGAGGTTTCTTGAGGAAGGAAACTACGGAAAAGTTTGATCCAGTTTACAACTGGATATTTCTGATGAAGTTCATTTATGGTCATGGGGTTGTATAATGCAAGCGGGTTTTGGAATTCATCACTAAAGAAAAGAATGTTGTTAGACCTTGAATAGAACACAAACAATGAGGTTATTATTTTCTTACTTTGGTAATGTAATTTTGGCAAGACGTGATTCAAAGTCAATAAAACGATCCACCATATTCTCAACTTCGACTTGGCCAAGTGCATTTAATTTGTTCTCTGACAAGCGGATACGACGAAGTTCTTCAGACGCCGAGTTGTTTCTAGGGTTACCCAACACAGAAGAAAGAATCGAGATCAAACCATTGCGATAGTTGGCCAACATTTCCGGTTGATCATAGTATTCACGAGAAGGAAGTCCCAAGGATGGTTGAGTGACACTAATAGAGTACTGATCTGGATTGATATCATCTACTGCGACACCAAAAGTGATGAGATTATCCACACCCTCTTTACCAAGAAGAATCAATGCGTCAGTAAGCTGACGAACATGATCTGTTGTAAAACGACCATCTTCGTTTTCGGCAAAACCAAGTGTTTCAATCAAGGTATGTATACCGGGAAAAATAGGCGTGGGTCCTAAGCTATTAATCGTAGTTTCGTCCATACAAGATTCGTAGTATGACTTGATCTTATTAAAGTTGATGCGATCTTTATCCACCTGGCTAGGATTGATAAAGGCGTCATCCGATTTTCCAATGGATTTAACACCGGCAAGAAGGTCTTCATAGGTGCTTTCGAGAATATTACGAAGACCATCTATGTTGTCGTTTCTTAAATTGTTAAATGTACCAACCGCTGTAGATGTATTAGACATATTTTATATTATAAATAGATATTTTTAAGGGTTTGGCTTACATGATTCGGAGGCAGGGATATTTGCATCCTTGATCCAACCACCACCTACAATCAACATATTAGTGTCAAAGCGATAAATTAAAAAAGATGAAAGACCTACATGTATACTGATAGAAATCACTGCATGGGTCCACATTTACATCCAGGTCATGAAGAATGGAGGCAGCTGCATCTTTACATGTTTGAGTAGTACAAGTACCACCTGCTCTAGCCATCAAGCTGGCAGAGTGTCCAGTAAGTGAATTCATTTACAACAAGGAAAAAAAATAAAAGAATAAAAGAAGAGAATATTCATAACAATGGAGGTTTTATGTAAAAATTTGTTACGGATGGTTTTCAACAGTTCAACAAATAAGGAATAATTTTTTCTTTGGGTAACTTTTTGTCCCCCTTCTGACAGTTGAATTCGAAATATCCGATCTTGCCCAAAAGAAGAATGTTTGATTTCTAGAAGTTATCTTGAATTATATTTTTACAATATCGCTCGCTTTCTTTTTCCTCTTATTTATCCACAGCTTCTTCTTTTAACCCCGTTTGGATGTCATAATGAGTACTGATACAAAACTTATACTTAGTCTGGTTAATAGAATAGCTATCAAAGTAAACACGTTTGTCATCAAAGTGCTACACTTCGCGTCGTACTAACTCAACAATGTTAGCTACCAAGTAACAACGGTACCCATATAGACACATTAGAAAGCGATCCTTTGGTCCAACAAACGTAAGCACTTATTGCAAATGTGAAATGAAGAAATACTAACCAGCTGTTTCTAATTCACCTAATCTAAAAAAACCTTCAATGACGTTAGAGGTACGTGTTTACCAGATCCACCAAAAAAAAAAAGAGTCTAATCCAAACTATTTCTAGTGGCTGCATTGATCGAGCTTTCAAAGTATAGATTACCAACGATTGCCACAACCATTGTGACCCTCATTGAAAATGTGTCCAAGGTAAGAGAGGCACAATTTTTTTTTCCCACAACAAAACCGATAATTGACTCCCCTCATAGACACCTGTTTCTCGCAACGACGATTTTGTTTCTCTCGAAACACTCCAATCGCAACTATTCCTACTTCGAATGTTATCAGCATGTATGCAACATCATTGGAAACACTGTCAAAATTTAGATAATCACCTCAGGCAACCTGCATCATCGGTACGACCCACTTTAAACCGAGCTGATGCAACCGCTAGTGGAACCTGGGTAACAGCCGGAGGGATTCCACATGTCACCATTGATCCACCGCCATTAGACGATAACTTAGCAAAACACCTTATTTTTGTCATGTCAAGATTTATATATCAGGTCGGTATTCTAGAAGAGCATGAACACGGTCTCGTAGCAAATCATGCTGCAAGCGCGATTTCTACAAACTCTAATGGTCCCACCAATCTCATGGTAGATATTTACAAATCCGCCAGCCGTGTCATTGCATATGTCAGCGCAAGTAATTGGTCAATCACTTTTGCGAAGGTTAAAAATAGAATATTATACTTGACTTCTACTGCAGAGGAAAACCCCGAAATTACAGATGTCATGCTCTTGGAGTGTGCTTCTTTGGACTGTAGAAGATTAGGCATGGTCTTGACAGGTACATGTGAGATTTAGCATAAAGACTTGTTCACGTTGCTAATCAATCGATAGAATTACGGAGTTCTATATTACATTTAAAGAAGTCCGCTCAATTGTATATCGCTGTCATGTTAAGAAGAGCCATTTGGAACTGGATCGAGAATTACACTGCTGAATTCTCTCTTCTGTGTCAAAGGCAAACCCGGATTGAGGGCTCGCCCGAAATTTTATTTGACATGTTTGATAATCTTGCTGATACAACAAAAAGAAAAGCAATATTTTGGCCTGTCCAAACCATGTTACTTGTCCTTTGCCCCGACATTATGCTCTCCACGTCTTTAAATGGTAGTCGTGCCACAAATAAAAAGGTAAAAAAAATCGTATCATTTTAAGCTGAGTAAATATTAATCGAGAGCGTGATACATTAGACGGCATTTTTTAGTTCTTTGAGGAAAGCAATGAAAGGTGATCGTATGGGAGAGCTAGCTGCTGTATGTTATGTGGATATCTGTAGAACTGCATCCTATATTCAAAAAGACGATATTACATCGATCCGACAAGTCGTACCGGACGTCGAAAACGACTTGATTGAAAAATTATTCGATGCACATCATTCTGCAGATTTGGACGCACTTTCAAGTAGCCTCGGAGTATTTATTGATCATCGATGTCTCATGGCAGATTGTATTGTTGCCATGTTTCGACTCGACGCTGAAAAAACCGTACGCACACTTTTCCCAACTTGCTTTGATCGTCTGGCTCCCACCCTTTTTAAAATGAGCGTTGTAAAGGCTGCCTTGGCTATTTCAATAGAGGAAAATCGATTGCCCTGGATTCAACCTACTTCAACATTATATATACCGCTTTGTAGCAGGATAAGAATGCTTTTTCTTGATTTTTTTAATAGGGATGTAAGAGAAAAGACAGATTTCGCTAGCACGAATTCTTCAGGTTCATCACGAAAAACTCTTTTATTGGAGAGACGATCCACTAACAAAAAGACCCCTTTGAATGAGCGATTTGAACTGATATTAGATGTATTGAGATTATACCAAGCAGACCCGAAATTTGCTGTTTTGGTAAAAAAAAAGATATTGATAGATACATGTGTTTAGATACTTATCATTGTTATAGGGTATTGAAGAGGACAGATGCGACCAAAATTTAGCTGTTATGACTGCCATCACAAACTGTCTAAGAGACCCAAGCTCTTCTGTCAAGGAAGCAGCAGCAGAGTGTTTATATAAGCTTCACGCACCTGACTATATCATGTTATGGGGACACGCCGATAGAGTTATGGAAACATTTTGGAAGATTTCCTCACAGGTACTATTTACTTTGGCAAAGCAATTACTAGATATCCGAGAAAAAGACAACTCGTTGCGAGAACTGTTAGATCTTTTAAAGAGATTGTTGACTTCCAGAAACACATTTTTGGAACAACATCGAGATGTCGCTACATATGGTATTGATACTAGAGAAAGATTGCAATGCTCGATTGGACTAGAAGTGGCTCTTTTGGTTTCTCTGTGTTCTGCAGATATCAATATTTGTACACTCTCCATTGACTGCTTTAGATTGCTCTGCACCGAGGTTCACTTGACTGAAAGATTGGACGATCCACAATCTTCGTCCATTACGATTTTAGAGAATATGGTTTGTTATACGGAATTAACCAGCCATTATGGTGTGGTCACAGGCCGCAAATCACAGCAAAGACGAATTCGCCGGCTGTTAAGAACAATAAATCATAGCTCACCTGGTATGCTAGCTGCTTGGGAAGAGGCTTGGAAACGATGGAAGTTTATGACTCCTTTAATTACACGCACATCGGACGACGGAAAAGATGATTCATCCATCGAGTTGAATCGTAAAGGCGGAGGTTATACTTGGCATGATAAACTTCGTAGTGGTTCATCGCGGCACTTAATTGCACCAAGTTCCTCCTCCATTCGTGTAGACTCTTTTGACGAAGATCGATACTCCGAATGGCAAAACTATGCAGGATTTCTTGCTGCTTTAGGAGGTGTATGTTTGATGACGAGTAATTCGGTGTCTAGTAAACCGCGTCTGAACGAAAACAATGGCAACAAACATATCTCAGCACCAATCGAATCTGCAGCGATGGTAGATACATTTATTGTGGATATGGTGGACTTGTTAGCTTGTGATAGTATGATTGTAAGAGAGTGGGCTAGGGAAATTTTAGGCAACGATTTATCGCCTGCTTTGTATCATGTTATGTTCCGGCATCTTGAGATGACAGTGTCTAAATGTTTTGGTCCCGACAACAATGACCCGATATGTGGACCTCGGTACACGTTATTTGTAGAGCAAGCTATTTCTGTTCTGAAGCAAGTGCTGGATAGACTTGCAGACAAGACGGAAAATTTATTCACGGTCGACTTTAGTACCCTGATCAATCAGTATGCCCTTTATTTAAATAAACTTGGTACAGATCAAGTCTCAATAAAGGTCAAAATAAAAATGTGCCAACTGGTGGAAGTCTTGATGAATAAAAAGGACAGCATCACTCTTAGACAAGAATTTAGGCTAAGAAACAAACTTTTGGAGATCATTGTAGAGTGGACAAGTGATTTTGCTTTGGTAAGTTTGAAAAACAGCCCCAAATATCAGTGGTTTAATTGTATGCTAGATACCCGATAATGCAAGTCAATCATCTGGATATGAGGTTGCTCAGATGGAGAAACTGCAGTCTGATTTAGATTTAGCATGTCTTAAAACCATTGTAGCGTTACTTCATCAGTTACCATTGCAGCCAATCGAGCCCGTTCATGAATCTGATGCTCTTTTAGTCAAGAGTAGAATATTTTACAAGTACTTTACTTACTTTTTCAAGCTACTAAACAGATGTCGTGTATCAGAGGTATGTTTGCAATGCATTTTTTTTTTTATATTATTTACCGATATTTTTATCAGAGCGATTCAAATTCCCAAATACGAGGCTACGATTCACATTTTAGAAATGTAAATTCAAAAACTCCTGTCTAAAAATCTGTATCTGATAAATCTTTCTTTTAGGGATCAGAGTTGGCCCCTTTAAAAAATTACACCATTTTGGCTTTATCCAACTTGCTAAGTGCAAATGTAGACGCGGGTCTAAAATACTCCTTCTCCATGGGATACCATGAAGACACGCCCACTCGATCTGCTTTTATGGAAGTCTTAACAAATATCTTGAATCAAGGAACAGAATTTGAGACTCTAGCTGAAACAGGCATGACAGACAGATATGTAAAGCTAATAGATGTAAGGTACAAGTATGATTTTAAATACGAACATAATTTAATTTTTTTTTTTTCATTATTCAGATGCTAGTACAATCGGATTCAAATTTGGCTCTTACATTTTGTGAGATGTGTCCTTCTACTTCCATTGATGATGTTGCCAACGTACTCTTGTCCTGCTTTGCATCAAGACATAAATCAATGGTTTTACTCAAGGCCGTGATAGAGAAGGAGGTTGAAAACACGGGTAAAAAAAAACAAAGTTAAAGAAATCCTCTACGTGATGTATTTAATGACATTTTCTTTATAGATAATGAAACTGATTTATTCAGAAAAACAAGTATAGCAACTCGATTACTTTCTGTCTACGCTAAAAACAACGGTGCTGAGTACGTTCGATCCGTGTTATTGCCCATATTTCAAAAACTTTCAGAACGTCCGCGGGAAGATAGGTGCTTTGAACTCGACCCTTCAAAAATCGGGCCTGACGAAGACGTTAACAAAAACCGAAAAAATCTTGTCGAGGCGACCGAAATGTTCTTGGGTGCAATTTGTGATTCATTAAATGATGCACCAAGATCGTTCCGCAAAATATGTAACTTTATTTTGACAGCAGTACGAGAAAAATTTCCTGAAGCCAAATATACAGCCGTGGGCTCATTTATCTTCTTGCGCTTCTTCTGTCCAGCCATTGTATCGCCTGAAACAGAGGGGTTGGTGAAGAATACAGCTTCAATTTCTCGTGAAATGCGACGTGGATTTCTTATTGCTACCAAGGTGATTCAAAACCTCGCAAATAATGTCCTGTTTGGCTCAAAAGAAACATATATGATTGTCTTGAACGATTTTTTGACCAGCAATATTTATAAGGTTGCAAGCTTTTTACGTGAAATTTCTAAAATTCCAGCAGAAGTCGAAACAGAAGAAGAGAACGAGGTGTATGAAATAAATGACAAGTTTTATGCGACTTTACATCGAGTGTTATGTGATAATATGGAACGCATCTCTCGTGATATTTCGTCGAGACATTTACGTTCCAGTGATCCAAATGATATGACACAATGGAAACGCAATTTTGATAAATTTGCAAATCTTTTGGCTCAACTAGGAAGACCACCAGAATTACCGCCTCAAGAATCAGTGCTTACAAGAAGATGTGTATATGCTGCTTCAAACCAATTATATGCAGATTTCATGCGTCGTAATAGTCATCGCAGTGTGGAATCAATCATTTCCAAAAATATTTTCTACGAAGGAGGTACTTCAAAAGCAAACCATCCAGTATTTTATTTGATTATGCGGCATATCAATGCAGACAGCATTGATTTCGAATTGTTGATCTATCATATCCTGCATGTAAATATAAAATTTATGAGTGCCAATTTTATATATTTATACTTATCAATTGTTTTAGACTTTGGAACGACCAGGTGGGCGTCCTTTTGAAGTCATTATTGATCTCACAATGTTTTCAAAGACCAGTGAAATGCCGGCACAATGGGTTCAACAATTAATGCAACTTCTAAGTGATGAAAAATCAGACAATATTGCTGCTTGTTATATCTATAATCCAAATTCGTATCTTAAATCATTTGTCAAGAAAATATCCATACCATTTTCTCCCAAATTGACAAAACGTATGACATTTGCTGCTACATTAGCAGAAATTTATGAACATATTTTACCATTAGAAGTAAGACTTCCTAAAACCACAAGTAAGTTTTTTTTATCTAAAAAGCTCGTTTGCTAATTATTATATCAAATTCTTTTTTTGTACAGTTGGATTAGAGACAGAGCCTAGTGCAGCGTTTTTCCCAGTAAACCGGGTTTTGAAGTACACTACCCAGATTCCTGTTACTGTTAAAGTTAGTGCAGAGCATATTCAAGTGATGACAGTTAGAAAACAAGAAATCATGTATGGTTTTAACGCCGTAACAAATGACATATATCATATTTCTGAAATCGAAGATGTTTCTCTTGTAACCCCGGAAAAGGGACAAGATCAAGTATACGAATTCAGTTTCAAAAATACTCGAGATAGTGCAATAGTTACTTTTAATTCACCAAAGCGAGACGCCATTGTAAATGTAAGTCGAACAGCTACTCAAAATATGAGCCATGATTAAGTATTATTTCATAGACTATCCGTCATAGTAAGCGTCGTTATGATATGTCTCGACCTACCAATATTTCAGAAAGAACTATTCGACCAAGTGATGTTCCCGGAAGACTACTAAATATGGCGTTATTAAATTTAGGAAGCGACGATCCAAATTTACGGCTTTCGTCTTATAATCTACTTTATGCTCTTAGTAGAGTGTTTAAGTTTGACGTTGGTAAACAACTTTTGGATGCTAAAGGTATTAAATTGTACTAAGCTCTGCCATGCAAAAAACTTCTTGAAGCTAAAAAAAAATTGATAGATCTATGTCTGCCGGCAAATAGCACGGAATTTATTGTTAGCATTAGTAAACAAATCGCAGCTACCGAACCTTCGCTTACAATCGAATTCTTAAATGAGTGTATCATGGGCTATGGAAAATCAGAACAAGGTGTGAGATACCTATGCTTATTATACATGATACCATGGCTACCGAACCTTGCCTTGTATTGTGGTAAGTCAACTGAAGATCAAGGCAGACTTAAAGATTTGCTTCGTTTATTGATTGACCTAACATTACCCGGAGAGGTGAAAAACTAGAACTTTCGTATTTTTAAAAAAATGCTAAAAAGTTATTTCTATAGATGAGTAAGCTTTTCCAAGCTAAAATTTGGAAGACAATAGCTAAAGTGGATGATTTACTCAATTTGGTACTCGAAACATTTATTCAGTATGCAAATGAGCATGGTGTTGGGTCAAACCAGGCAGAATCCATGGCCGATACCCTGGTAACACTTTCTAACGTTACTGTTCGAGCAAAACTCGTTTCACATTTACGAAAAGTCATTCACCGAACATCTTTTAAGCCCTCGCGGTCTCTTACTGACCATGCTTCTTGGCCAGAAATCGGTATCCTTGTGCGATTTATCTTGATGCTTTCTTTTAATAATCGAGGTCCTGTAAAACGGTTAGTGCCCGAGATTTTCCATGTCATTACTCTAGTGGCGGGTGTTGGGTCTACTGTTATTCGTGCTTCCATACATGGTATTGTCGTAAACATGATTCAATCTCTTTGCACGTCTATGCCGTTGCCAGCTGCCAATATACAAAAACTTCAGCTCGTACTGACAGAATTATCCGAATCCAAGTGTCGTTTATTGTTCGGTCTGAATCGATCAACTACTAACGCTTTTACAATTACGCCAGAGACTTTGGGTGATACTATGGAACCTATCTCTCTTCTTTCGTTGGAATCAATTGTTGGTAAATTGTCCGAAGTGATTGTGTACGCAGCACCAACTACAGGTAAAAATTGATTCTTTTTATATGTTGCTCAGTAAATTAATCGCAGCTATTTTAGATATTGCGAATTTTTGGAGAGCAAGATGGATGAGCTTAGTAGCAAGTACAGCATTCCAATTTAACCCAGCTGTCCAACCACGCGCGTTTGTTGCATTGGGCTATCTCGGTAAAGAAGAAATTGATGATGATTTGCTTTATCAAATTTTAGTCGCTTTACGCGGCGCACTTGCCATTTTCAATGATGCAGATACAAGTCTGGTAACAAGTATCATGATGTGTCTTAAAAATGTTGTAGAGAGCCTTCCCGGGAATTCACGTTATTTGCTTCAGTTATTCTGGGTGGCTGTAGCACTGGTTGAAATTAATACGGGGCCGACATTTGCTATGGCGGTTGAACTACTCCAGGCCGTTCTTCGAGCTTTAGAATCTGGAGGCTTTTTCTCTGGGTATACTATGGTAGATGTATTGTTGACAGCTCGTGCACCTATAGCAGATGTTGCTCGTGAACTTGACAGATTGTGCGGTGTTAATTTTGAAACACATTTCTCCTTTGCTATTGCGGGTATTTTTATGAAGGGCCTACGATACAATGACGTCAAGGATGTTATTTACCATGGACTATGCACATTTTTGGAAATCGAAAGAAAGCAATGCTTAAGAGATGGTATTATGTATGATGACAATATAATTGAGACATCCACCTTGGGATACGTTACTGGGTTGCTACCTTTCTCTGCAAAGACGGAAGCTGTCAAGGATCTGTTGAGATTGGCAGGTTTGACAGATACAGATATTTACAGTAGCAATGGAAAGGCCTATGCCGGTATATTCGACAAGTTTGACATTCCTGATGAGACCACTGCTTTATTATTGATATCGTTGCTGGCAACCATGCTGAATTCGGCTGATAATGAATCAGAAAGGTTGTTTATCTATGGTCTTTTGTCGGAAGCTGCTACTGCTATACCCGAAGTATTTTCTTTAGTGTAAGTTAATTTTTTAAATTATAACTCTAATCAATATTTTGCTGATCGTCTTGCATTTTAGTTACGATTCTTTGCTGCCTAAAATGAATCAAATTGTAATCAGCAGTCAAACACAGCCGATAATAGACTCTGTCAAATCTATTTTACTGACAGCATGCTCAGATCCAGCCTTTGCTGAAGTAAAGAACAAGAAATCGCAACGTGTCTTGTTGGATAATCTTGGTTTCTCTGCACTGGGTGACCGAACATTTGGCGCTTTTTCATCGAACTCCTTCCATAATGCTCGATTGGCAAGTGAATTAATGGAAAGAATTATATCTTAACATATACTGTAATAATTTAATAACCTCGAATAAATTTACATACTTTATACTCAATAAAACACTGCTATTACTCATTGATATATATGTAAATATTTATAATATGTAACATTTTAATTTGGAAGGGGAGGGGGGGGGGATTAATCAATCTTGACGTTTTGGTAGATCTTTCTTACAAATTGAATAGCAGCTGTATGGCCAATGAAGCCTAACATACAAAACATGCCTAACGATAAAATGGCGGTATAGCCAAAATAGAAACTCGTTTGGAACATACCCGTCATCCTAAAAGTAGACAAATCAATAACAGGATATTTCACTTCATGTATATGCTATTCTTACTTTGTTTTCACCATGAAATAGTAGACAGAGTACACATAAACGTAGCCCGCTGCAGAAGCACAAGTCATGAAACTGACCCAGTGCCAACGATGGTCCTCAGAATTGAGCAAGAAGTAAGTACTGACGATAGAAACACAAGCACTCACAATCAACAAGATGATGAATACTAAGAGCATGAATCCATATACGTAATAAATCTTGTACGTCCAGAAAGATGTAAAGATGAAATAAATTTCAATAAAGATGGAGCCAAAAGGTAAGATACCACCCAAAGCAACAATCATTAATGGTTCTGCATACCACACTTTTTCAGGAATGGGACGAGGAATAGGGTTCACGCGGCAAGGGAAATCAGGTTGACTACCCCAGTTACGACCTACAACAGTACCCAACAAAGTCAACGGGAAACACAAAAAGACCCATAAGGCAACAACAGACAATAATGTATAGAAAGAAATAGCACGAGAACTGGAGTAGTAAATAGCCAGAAGGTTGATAAAGCCACCAATAAACGAAACAGCGCCTGGCCATAAACTGGCTGTCATTATTACGGTCTTTACCCAATCCTTACCACCATATCTAGCATAATATCTTGCACTTGTATAGCCTGCAACAAATGAAGTAAGTGCGTACAGGAAGATGGTTGCAGTAAGAATCGTGGCTCGTTCTGCATATAGATCTCCTAAAATGGTGTATAAAATGACAACACCTGACAAAATCACAAGTTGCGATCCTGTGCCCATCAATGCAGACATTAGCATCAAGCGTGGAGGCTGACGGAAAACATCTCCATGCACTTGTTTCCAACCATACTCATCACCTAAATCACGATCCTATGTAAAAATAAAATAAAATAAAAATAAGACGATGTTTTAACATTCACGCCAACACTTACAAAATCAGTGAGACCTTCTTCACGATCGTATCTTGTAAAATCACGCTTGACAGTTCGTAAAAGAATGACAGACACAAGACCAGTCAGAAAAAGAACCATCATAAATGAACTAAAAATAGAAAGCCAATGAACCTAATGGTTTTTTAGTGTGGTTTTGCATGTGAATTATGATTGTATTTACATTATGTTCAAAGAAATCTGCTTCCAATAAGCTGTCAAATCGATTCTCAAATTCGATGTCTGTAGGGTTCCAATCAATTGAGTATGTAAAGACTAATTCCAAGGATTTTTGATTATATTTTAACTCGACTGGGTTAGCATGTTGCAAACTGACTTTGATAATCTACAGCGCTGCATTAGATAGAGTCATGTTATTAGTAATTATAATTTACCTGGTTTCCGTTATAATCAATCGTGAAGCTCTTATGTGTATAGGCATAGAGAGGCTTAAGATGAGGATCCACTTCTCTTCCTTCCTTATCTTCATCAGCATCTCTACCTACGGTACCACTTACAGGTAAATCGTCTTTTGAAAGACACCATTAGATATACGAATTTCTGGTTGTGTATCCCTTACGTACCAATGAACATGGTATACCAATATTGATTATCTACAGCATATCGAAGCACATCCACGTCTTTTGCGTCAAGCATTTCTTTACAATACACTTGGTTTATCTCGGTTTCTATTTAAAAAGATTGTTAGCCTCCTTACAGTATATACATGTGTATACTTACTTTTAAACTTGATTGGGATACCGGAATTCACTAGGTCCATTCCTTGAAGAGCTTCGCCCAAAGTCTCGTGATGATGTTGTAAAGAATGAGGACCAGCGCAAAAGGGTAATTGATAATATGGATATGTTTCTTGTCGATTATTTAAGGGTCCAACTGTATTCATCCAAATAACGACTTCATCTCCTTCATTGTACTATAATATTCGTGTTATAGAAGGTTCGTGTTTCAACATGTTTTTTATTGTATAACCGTTTACCACATGGTCATGTTCATCTGCAGTTGTTAAAAGGGAGAATAAAGTTAGAACAGCAACTAGTGCCACTAGACATTTATTTCGCCAGTTGTTCATTTAAGCGCAATAGGATAATATACAAAAAGGAGAAAGTTACAAAAGGTGGGTTTTTGGTTTAATTATACACGAAGCTGAACTGAACTTGATTTAGTAACTTTTTGGGAGCCAAAAAAAAGCCATATAAGGCAAGACATTGTTTGTAGTCCGAAAAATAGAAACCTCTTTACCCCCTCACTTTGAATAGTGGTAATTCAAGTAGAATGATATGAATAAACTAAAGCAATTAAATAAAGAAGAAGAAAAAAAGTTGGCTGGAAGTAACTAATGATGAGCTTTTGGCAAACCTTCTATTGAAGACCACTGTTTGGATAATACAAATGAGTTTGTCCCACTCAAAACTTGGTAGGTTTTTTATTTTTTATATATGTACAAACAATTTATTTATTGATCCATGGCACTTTGCTGTCTGCCACTTTCCTGATCAGCTATAATTCGTGCCTCACTCATCTCTAGAGCACCCGAACCAGTTGTTGTATCCATATTGCTTATATTAGCTATCGTATCCATATCAGCTATAGAAGGTGTTGCATCCATAGCCTCTGACATTGTATTTACTTTCTGGCTATCAATCATCATATCTTCAATTTTTTCCAGACTTTCTTCGATGGGTTGACTATCCATAGGCGTATTATTATTCAGTCTGCTACTCCATCTAGTAGGCTTCTCAACAGGAGGTGATGCAACTTTCCTTGCAGATCTTCTAACTTCCGGCTTCAATTCTTCTTCTTCCTCGAAATCATCATCATCTTCTGCCTCAGAAAAATCATGTTCCTCATCATCTTCGTCCTCATCTTCCTCTGCCTCGTATATCTCGTCATAATTATATCTAACGCGTTCGCCTCTATTGCCCCTAGATCTTAACTGAGTAGGTGTGATAGATACTTCTACGGGGATTAATTTGCGAAGTTCAGCCTTTTCTCTACGTAATTTTCTACGTTCCTCTTTTTCTGCAAGCTCGTATACATCTTCGGAAATCACTTTAACAAGAGACTTTTCGGCTCTATTGGTGGATGATGACAATTCGTTAATAAGTTTATCTAAATCCTGAATGTTTTTGCAGACTAAACGGTATTAGTATCGCGAAGGATGGCCAAAGTCTAGCGTTTACCTGTCTCCCATTCACACATTGGTTTATAATGATGCTTTTCTCTCCAGACCCAACAGGAGTCTAGTAATAGTGTAAGTTGATTACGTACCCTTATTCGATCGATTTGACTTACCTCCAAATTGCCAGTAAACACGCTTTTTGGAATCTGTACCGATTGGCGTTGATCTGACTGGATTAATTTGGTCTCTAGTTGTACTGTTATTATAGTAATCTAATATGGATTTGACCGCTAAACTATCTTGTAACTGCCATTCAATCAAGGAGCGTAATAAAAACAGCTAAATGAACATGTCAGTTTATTTCTCTTGTTACACCAACAAGTAAACACAAATAAACGCGTTTTATTTTTCTCTTACTTTGACATGTGTATCGAGAGAGCGAAACTCTGACTTGGATAGTGGATTGGTATCGAGATCAACTTCGAAGGCCTTCATTTTATCATTAACCATTTGACAAAGCGAAATCTTGAATGATCTAAGCTTTTGGAATCAGAAAACAATTTTCGCCGATCTATTTGATTGGCTTACTCGATTGGGTTTTTACGATTCAAAATATTTCCAAGACTGGCGCATATAATGTGTCTAATAAGATCTGAATCTTGCTTTTGAATTTCCAGCTCAAGTTCCTATTGTAGTGTTAAAAAAAAACATTAGATGATGACTATGGTAATCTCTCAAGCAAATAATTTACTGCAGGTGTAAAGTCAGGTAATTTGTGATAGCTTGGGGCAATTCTATATTGTGGGTTGAAAGTAGAGGCAAAGGCATATATAAAAGCAACTTCCCATTGTTGCAAAGGACTAAAAGAGAAATCATAAAAAGTCTCTTCTACAACTCCTTTAACTTGGTCGACTTTGACTTCTTCAACTTGGTCGACTTTGACTTCTTCCATTGTGAAAGGATTGACAGAAAGAAAGAAACAAAAAAAAGACTACTTTTATTTAAAACGACTTTATCCGAATTTTTTGTCGACGGACTTTCCGCGTCCTATCGTAAACAACAGCACACACCCGATCACAAGAATAGAACCAATGCCTTTGAACTTTGTAAAGCCTATTAAAAGATCGATATGAGAACCAAACAAGGATACATGTTTTTGACTTACATTGGGCTGGATCCGATTGACAGTACCAAGAATCATTAATGATGTAGATCAACACTGCTCTCAATCCTTGTAATATACCAGTCGCAACCTATGATAATCTTTGAAAAAACTGCAGTAATCAATGAGTAACACAAACTTACGCTCCCGGTTCTATCAATCAATTCATAATAATTCCATGAATGACATCCATTTGCTACGGTCACCAATATGTACATGGCTAATACTTCCTTTTGCGAGGTCCCTTTTCTAATCTGTATCAATTCGTCAAAGTGAGGCATAGTATAAAAGCTAATCCATACAAGGGAAATAAGTGTGGTATAGCAACCAGAGAAAAAACAAATTCTAGCTGGCAATGGCGGTGGTTTTTGCTGGGACATGATATAGTCGGAATAAACGTATACGCAAGCTATCGCATTAAAAGTGTTAATGGCAATCATAATGTCTGCATATTATGTAACCTTACAATAAAAAAATGTACCACCCAATGTCATGAGCGTACCAAACATGAGAAGCGTAGTTTTAGCTAAGAAAGGCTGGTATTAGACTTTGCATATATGATTTAGTGTACCATCATGTACCTGCTTCTTCTGTCGTGGCAGTCTTGCTATTATCTGATGAAAAGTTGCCCATGGAGCTGATGGCTAAACCGGCACTCACACCAAAAATAGCTATCCATTGCATTCTTGACAAGGTTCTTCCCATAAATAGAAAAGTAAGCATGGCACACCAAATTACAACACTGCTATAAATAACTTGATACATCTGAGGGAAGTTAGTTAAATAATCGATAGGACATCATCAATCTTACCCCACTACCAACAATAGAGAAACCAACAGTAACGCAAAAGTTGGCAAACACATCCAACAAGGCTAATTTCATGACAGATTTATGTGGCACAGGACCTTCTTGGTATTGATTTTTGGTGATTTCTGGTGTAGTTTCAACTTGAACCATATTAATATCATGTATAAATTCCTCTTCCTCTGTAGTTTGACTCAATTTACTATAGCCATTTTGTTTATTTTTTAATAATATGGGGATAATTAAACCGACTAATACCATTCCGATATATTGCGCCAACTGGGCCAAATAACTGTCTCCGGCTTGAAAAAAAAAATACGCGCTTAGTCTCGATATGTCGAATAACTGAATGAACTTACTCGCAGCTCCGTGATAAAATAACCATTGAGTCCCCAAAGTTGTGCACAGACCTGTCAGTAGGAACATGACTTGATGGAATGCAATGTATAACGTTTCTCTCTTCATGATGTAAAAAAATAATGACAATACGGGGCTGGAAAGAAAAATAACAAAGAATTAATTTAATCAGATTGTTCTTTGTGCCAAGGTCTAGATTTGTCACACAATAAAAGCCATTTATAGACAATAAATGTTTGTTACCAGGATCTACACTTTAAGTGCACATCGATTTTTAAATTCGCGAGTGTTGCTTACTGACCAACAATTTGATAGACCATCTTTGATTTGTATGGGATAGCACTATTTAATGGTCAGCGGTCAGTATAAAAAAGTGTGCGTGTATGTATGACCGACATTTTATGAGATGTGAATTGGTTTTTTTAAGAAGCGATGTACTTAACCTTCTTTTTAAAAAATATTTGACAGGATGCTCAACTAAAACAAGTATTTTCAAGTTCAGCACTAGGATTATTATGCTAATAGATCGCATAGAAAGAACTGGTTATGCTACAAGATAGCATGATGTGTTACAAAATCTTCATTTTTGGCAAATGTTAAACAATTTATCACAACAAGATCGAAAGAGAAAACCTTACAAATGGGTACATTTGTATTATTTTCAATATATGGGCTACCACATAGGTCACACGAAGCTCCCTGAAAGACTTTAAAGGGCAAATACTGGTGTTCGAGGTAGGGATCGAAACTTTTGGGCAATCTATGACAGGAATAATATCGATAATCGAGATTATATATTCAAACCTAAACCTGGTTGATGATGTGTAAAATTTATTGGGTCTGCCCCAAAGAAAAATAGATGCGCGTTCGTGTTTACTGGGAAAAAGTTGCATGTTAGAGTGTAAATTTGAAATTTTGGAAAAAAGCAAAACCTAAGAAACAAACCTTGCTTTAAAAAGGGTAAAATTTGTAAAAGGTATGAATGATAACAGCTGTAAAGTCTTACAAGAAAAGAAATGGAAGAGCTTTAGAAGTATAGACAAAACATAGAGTAATTATTACATGTACGTGCAAACACTTTTGGGAAAGAATTAAAGGCCAATCATATTAAAAAAAAGTTGGGGGTAATTTTGCTTGGACAAGTGATGAATACAGCAATTTGTCAATTTAAAGGCAAAAATAGTCATTGTTATCTTTTTACAGAATCCTCTACTACTACGCATACTTTGATATATGTGATTGATTGAAGCTGCGCAATTAATTTTATGTTGTCCTCTTCCAACTCATTTTGTGTGGGTAGCTTGGACCAAGGGCCAAAAGTATGTTACAAATTCATCAAACAAACAGAAAAATTCAGCAAGACAGGTCAATAGAAGCAGAGGGAGGAGCTTAAGCATATGTTGATAAAAATATGCTCAGAATATATGTAGCTTGTACCCATGTGTTGTAACGTGTTGTGTGATAGTGTCGGCTTTTTTCTTTTTCTTTTTTTTTCTGCTGCTAATATTGCCATTCAATAGTTTGGATGATAGAGTAGCAGCTGACAGAAAAATCATAAAAAAAGATAGGCAGGAAAAAAAACGAGATCCTAGTCTACCCTCGATATGATTTATTGGAATCAAATGTAATATATTGACTGTATCTCGCAACGTTTTATTTTTAAAAAAGGGATCTTTTACGTCAAATGGATAATATGTTGGGTGTATCTCGCATCTCATGATGGACCCGTATTGGTCCAAGGGTAACATAAAACGGTCGAGTTTATCTTGAGTTTTTTCACCAGCTGTTTAGCAGCTTAGATTGCAATACGGATTGCTTGATTATATACTGTATAGATCAATCAGCGTGTCGAATCAATAGGTCGAGCTTACGATGCTGTAGTAAATCGGTAAACAACATTAATCTCTTCGCAAAAGCTAATTCCATAAATCCATATACTATAATATTGTTCTATAAAAAAATCTCAAGTTTATTGTATCTATCGTCTAGGAATCATAAGTGAATTTTCTGGAATCCAATTCTAATGTGACAGGACCATCATTAGTAATATCTACAAGCATCATTGCACCAAAGACACCATCTAAATCACCCGTATCAGAATATATGTCCTGTTGTTTAATTGTTTCTTTACCTTGAATTTTAGTTGCATCATAGGATTTTCCAATCTTTTGAAGGAATTGTTCGTACATGGCTTTGGCAGGATCAGTTTTCATGGCTCTGTGAAAATCAGGCTTATTCCCTTTGGTGGTGACACCTTGAAGTGTAAATTGGGAGACTACATGACATCAGGGCGCCGCTCTTATTTATATTCTCGTAAATACGTTACCACAGAGTAATTCTAAGCCTGCGTCCTTGACACCTTTTTTCCACATGACGCCATTTTCGTCAAATACTCTGACATTAAGAATTTTATTTACCATGTAATCGACATCTTTGTCAGTGTCATCAGTACCGATACCTAAAAGTACACAAACACCCTTTCCGATAGAGCCAACCACCTTGTCATCCACTGTTTTTTTTAAAGAAAGAAAAAGGACAATATTGTCAGCCCTATACTATGTTTTCTTGTCAGTGTGTTGTTGTTCACCTGTGACGCTTGCTTTTGTAACTCTTTGAAGAACGGCTCTCATTACTGTTATTTTAAAGTAGAAAGAGAAAAAAAGATAGCTACACAGGGCAGTATCAAGGCTTGTTTCATTATCACGTCACATCAACTCCCCTAAACCTTTTTTTGGGAAAGAAAGAAAAAAAAAGGTCGTTCGGGGGAAGTGTTGTTAAAGAGGTATTCATATCATAGCCATTATAGCAAACCCCCCCCCCTTGCTCAATTGCAAGTAATAAGAAAATAGGTAGACAGAGAGATATATGTTAAGCAAATTATTCTATCCTGTTTTGTGATCTATATTAATTGGATTAGGCCAATGGTCTCGTAAATATCGATGTTTAGTCTTCGATAAACCACATTTTGATCCATAATAATGCCTAATTCAATTTTCGTGCGGCACATGCCCTGCTCAAGTTTGCCTTGTCCCTTTGTTGCTTACATGTGTTTTGATTGAATGAACCCAAATAAAAAGCCCGCAATTTTTTTTTCATTAAACCCCAATCCCATTTAAAAAAAAGTATTTCTTTGTCTTCTTTTAAGCTTCTATATTGAAAATGTCGACACCAGAAAAAAAACGACGACTTACAGATGAAGGAGGCGAGACTTCTTCTATGTTACCCCCGTCTAGACCACCCTTAAAGAAAAGATTTACAAGTTGTGTTAATATACAGCCTGTCGTCGTCATTCCTGATCCAGAACCTGTTATAAAACCTGTCAAAATCGAATATTCGGTAAATACTAGTCTTCACCCAAAGGTTTTTGTTCCATTGTGCTCATTCTCTTCTTTTACCTAGAGTGATTTATCTACATATACCAAAGAGGAATTATTACAGCACATGCGTTCCACCAAGGTTAATATAAACAGTTATACAAGGTCTCACATTTTCTCAACTGGTCTTTTTTTAATATCTAGGATGAGGCATTATATCTTGAAAAGAGATGCGACATTATGAATGAAAAATACCTAAACAAGGAAACAAAGCAAAGCTTATTACGTGTCGATTGGGGTCTTGTAACTATTTAGTGCGTGCGTTAATACAATAGCCTTAGTATTTACATTTACATTTATAGATTCAAGCTGAAATAGGCTTCATGGCCAAGATCCTAGTAGGTGTCGACATACCAGAACTACCAGGTAAAAAAAAACCTACATTGATTGGAGATCACCACACTAAATAAATCCTTTCCCTGTAAGCCATTTCCTACCGTAAATTAAGTATCGACCAAGAGAAACATTGGACTGCCAACAACCAATTAGCGATCAAACAACTCTGCGTATCAGCTTTCACTCGTTTAGAAAACTGGGGAAACCAAGTAGAGATGATTGAAGGCAAATTTCGTAAAGCAGATGATATCATGTTAAAACGAGTTATTGTCTCAGATTGGCTTAAATCAGAAATTCAAGAGCTAGAAGCTTCGTATAAGCGAGCTCAACATGTGATGAGAGATATGCAAAAGAATCTAGAGTCTTTATCAGAACAAACTCATCTTGTCAAATCCACCGTCGATATGACCACATCCGAATTAAATCATTTGACTGACAAGCTGGAAGATTGTGTGCAGGATTTGGCTTGGGCTTATAAACGTCATGATCGCGCAGATAGTAAATTAGTCGCTGCCCTAAGCTTTGGTGGGTTAGGGGATATGCCGGATCCCAGTGTACAAACAGAAAATATAGATACAATCATGGAAGAACCAAAACAAGAAGCGTTAGAAGAAGCTGAAATAGAGGTAAAGTCTCACTTTTACCTTCCCTCACTTCTCTATTTATCTGACATTTATTACTAGAATGGATCCATGGCAGAACAAGTCATCAAAACACAACTCGAAGAACACAAACTAATTTTAACAACCCGTGAAAAAGAAATTGAGGATTTGAAGCGAGACAGACAGCAGTTATTACGGGACGAAGAGAGATTACTATCATTATTTCAACTTGGCGAAGAGAGACTTTTAGAAACAGAGTATGTCAAGGTATTACAACTATCGATCGAGCACTATAGAGACAGGTGTCATTACTTGGAACAAAAAAGAATTGATATTGAGAACGATATGGATAAAGTGTCAGCGGTACGTCAACAGCTGGTAGAACAAGTGAAATCAGAAAAAATGGCTCAAGGCATGACATTAGAGACAGAAATGCGTCGACTAGAAGCAGACTTGAACCGTATTCGAGGACAAAGAGATGGTCTTGTCGCTTCAGTGGAAGACCAAAAGCTTAAAGAAGCCCGTGAAAAAGAAACTCAAGATAAAATCATCTCATTTGCAAACCAGGGTAAATTACGTATTGCTTCTTTAAAAACGAGGATTAGTAGATTGAAAACAGAGCAAGAAATGGCTGGTCCATTTGCAAAAGAGGCGAATACATTCAAAAATCTTAAAGAAAACGTCAGGTAAATAGACATCACTTTTTACCCTTTCAATGATTATAACTCTTTCCTTGCAGTCATATCCAGGTTTTATTATCTAGTCTTGACTTGATTGAGAAAAGAATTACTCCAGCATTTACAGGAACCGGTCTGGATCAACAAATAAAAGAATGGAAGTCGGATCCTTTAATACAATCTTACGAAACCTACTTGGAAGAAGCACAAAAATCCACTTTAATGATTGAATTCCTAGAGAAAAATGAAAGTCATCTACTCGAAGAAATCGATCGTGTGGCAGGGATTTATGGTCGATTAGAAGAACAACAGGGTAAAAAAGTGTTTGATTTAGCGGCGAAACGTGATCAAGTGTTGAAAATACAAGCAGAGAAATCAAAATATGCACAGACTTTTGCTTCTTTGACCATGGCTAGGGAACAACAAATTACAGCCGTCACAGAGAAAAGAAATACAAGAAACAGACAAAAGGATACTATAAAGGGTTTAGAAGAAAAAGAAAAGGCGCTAGAAACACAAGTGGTAATGTAAAATGAATCTTGTAAGAAAAGGACTTTGAGTATTTATCTCTTATTTGTGTAGCAAGAAAAAGAAGCACTTATTCGTAAATTGCATCGAAATATAGAAGAAGAAAGAACGGATCTAGAGGATATAACCCATCTTTGTGAAGACTATCGTATCTCTTTGGACCAAAATGAGGTTCTCATTAACGAACTCCAGAAAATTCTAAAAGAAAAGTCCAAACTAATGGAAGAAGAAAAACATTTGCAGGATGAGATTGAGGAGAGCTACGAAAAGATGAAAAAGAAGTGGGATAAGATATCTCAGGGTGATAATCCAGCAGAACAACAGCTTGTGGAAGAGTGTGAAGAATTAAGGGTAAACCATGATTTTTTGTGATTTAATCCCATTGTCTAATATTTACTTTTAGGCTCTTCTAAAATGTAGCACTTGTCGCACAAGATTTAGAACTCATATTCTAACCCGATGTATGCATACATTTTGTAAAAACTGCATTGACGCCCGATTAGAGACACGTCAAAGAAGATGTCCAACTTGTAGTGAACCATTTGGCGCAAACGATGTTAAAAATTTTTACCTATAAATCCCCTCCCATGTATTCTTATAAAGTTAATTCCCCTCGCTAGGCGATCATTTTTTTTTTCATACCTTTTTTTTTTTTTCGCTCCAGCTGTCTGAATCAGTTTCGCTCAGCTGTGCAATTTTGATTGCGATTGAAAGAGAATAGTACAGCTCTTATTTGAAATGTTCTCAAAAAAAGTAAATCAAACAAGTAGCACATCATGTTTTGTGAACCTTTTTTTTTCATTGTCTCCTTTCGTGTACACATCTTTGGAAACGATCCAAGGGCGTACGCACTTGGTTCTTTATGTATGAGTTTTAGGTTTCTCTCTAAAAAACACTTCATTAGTCTCAATTTTAAAAAAAATAAAGAGAGAGCAATGTGTGTAAAGATATATCCAACGTAAATGGTTTCAAAGCCATTGTAAAAAAAAAAGGGTTTGAGGGTTTCTTCATTAAATAAAGCTATGGACAATGAATCAAGTAAAATTAACATCATTACATCGGAACAGACGTGCAGGTGTTGACTGAATATTTAACACCGTTAAATTTATAAATATATCACTCATTGAAGAACATGTATACAACGTTTATGCATGATGAATCATAAATGACATCTGAGTTTAAACTAAAACGTCGTCAAATATGGCACTTGAGCAAAGTAAGCGAACATACAGATAGACCTCAGCCTATTATTTTTGAAAGGGTCTTTTCCTTTAATTAGTTATGCAAAATAGCTCTTCTTTACTCATTATCTTATGCGATGTCTGCATATAATTCAATACATGCAAAAGTTTATCTTCTTTTGGTGCTAAACTTTAACTCTATATGAAACTTGAATAATTTAATTCTCCTAGATAAAATAAACAAACACATATATAATCTCATTCGCTTTGTGTTAAAAACCAAAAATAGACGAGAAACACGTACATCTAGTATGGGAAATGTACCGATCTTTTTTTTTTTTTTCTTGCATTGCATCTATACAACTTCATTTGCATAAAAACTCATTATCGTTACATAAATCTATCTTTTAATGAGCATAAAATAGAGATAACATATGGGTTTAACATATCCAAAAAAAATTCGTCATTTTGTCTCAGAGGTTTGTGATGATCGACATAATAGCGTAATTTTATGCCTCTTGAAATGAGACAATGGGCATCTAAAACACCCTTGTTATATTTGAATCTTATTATAAATAAAGTTTAACCCACAACCTTTCTCATAAAATACATTTCTCTTTTTAAAACAACTTAATTCTCTACTTAATTTAGCAAATATTAATATACAAACAAATAAATGACTGAACATTGGAATCCAATTAACAGTAATTGGAGCAAAAACCGCTATGAAGATAGGTTAGAATCTGCCAATGATGAAATGTAAGCAACTCCCATCTTCTCTCTTGTATAGAAACTCATTAAACTAACATATTCCATACGAAAGTGACAGAGCTAGCGGATCAAAATTAAGCGGTGATACAAATGTTCAACACGGAGATATTGAGCAAATATCTTATACAAATGATGATCAAGGCTTATCCCAACCTCAAAGAGAACCAGTTGAATTACATCCTGGTAATTTCGGTGGTTACGGAATGGACCTTTTCCAAGATTCCGGTTTGAAAAATGGATCTGAAGACATGGTATCTCGCGTCCCTCCTACTTGTTACGATACAAATAAGCTGAAGTCGGCTGCTACTGCTCCACCTACCTACCAAGAAAAACCCCCTATGACTCATGAGAAAAATATTGAATTTTTCGGTGATTCACATGTGGCTGGTCGTGGTTCAAGATCTACTTTAG
Organism: Mucor piriformis; assembly: GCA_943193625.1. NCBI lineage: Eukaryota > Fungi > Mucoromycota > Mucoromycetes > Mucorales > Mucoraceae > Mucor > Mucor piriformis. Next base: position 685,754 of record OW971868.1, on the reverse strand, counting down.
ATCAAGACAGTCTTCATCGTGGCTCCATCAATACGCTGCCTTCGGCTGGTCAAAGACGTGGCTCTGCTTTGTCTACTGCTCAAAGACGTGAATCTTCTTCAAGACGCGAATCTAGTCAAGGATATGAATCGTACCAGAACCATCGCACTTCTACATCAAGCACTACTAATGAAAGTCAGGGAAAGAAATCCAGCTTGGTCAATATGGCGGTAGGTGCTGTTGCCACAGTTGGTGCTGGTGCAGCCGCCGCTGCTTCTGGTGTCTCAAATGCTCTCATGGGTAACAGCATGGCTTCTCCTACTGAAGAAAAGTCAAAAGAGATGCCTAGTACTTGGCCTAATTTGGAGTCTAATACTCATGTTTCAAATACTACAGGTAGTCATTTCAATCAGAATGAAAACCGTTCTTCACATACTTCTGAACATCACGCCTCCTCTCAAAGCCGTACCTCTCAGTCTTATGGTATTCCTTCTGAGTCCCGCAGTTCTGGTCTCACAAGCAACGCTAATCGTACTTCACTTGATTATGGTCAAAGTGCTGCTAAGCAACATTTGGATTTCGAACCTGCTATGCACGGTCAAAATGCCTATCCTTATGCTCATGATAGCGTTTGTGACCAAGTGACCGAGGATAAAACCCACCCTTTCTGTGACGTTGAAGAACCCGTTATCCGAGGTCAAAATCCTAGTTATTATGGTCATGATGAAACCACCGATCATAACCTATCCGATATGTCTAAAGCGAGACGATGGTCTGAAGGTTGGTCTCGTCAAAACACATCTCAAACCAATCCAAGTACTATTAGTCAAAGTTTGCTTGCTACTACAAGTACTTCTCAGGCTGAAAAGTCCAGACTGGATGATGCACAAAATGCTTTCCAATCAAGACTTGACGGCACTTCTCAACCAATCAACTATCAGTCAAGTCAATCTGGTACATCTCGTAGACGATCCAGCGATATTTTAGGTTTGGCGTCGTCTCAAAAGACAGGAAAATTGAATATTGAGACAATCACAAGTTCTTCGCTTCATGCAGCTCAGTATGGTACAACGCGTAGACGCTCAAGTAATATCTCGGACTCGCTTTTGGATCATCGGTTATCAACTTCATCTTCTACAAGCTATCGTGATAATTTATCATCCTCTACGAATAGTTATTCGAACGCTGTTAGAAGAGAAAGTAAATTGCATGAAGATTTTGATCAAACCCTTGAGAATGCTCCTGCTAATAAGGTGAAATCTTTTAAGGGTGTTCTTGCTGCCGGTGGAGGTGGTATCGTAGGAAGCGGACTGACTTATGCTCAAACTATGGCTCAACCATCACCCACTGTTGATGAATCTGAAGGTAATATACAAACTAACAAAAAAAAAATAGGTTTTGTTTATTTAACTATTTTGAATTTTTTTAGATGATAATTTATCCCCAGATTCTGGCCTTCCTCCTGCTTGGGGTGATCAACCCTTACCAATTCCTCCACGTAACTCCTCTGAAGTTGCAAAAGATGCTTCTATTACTCATGGTCACAAGGCTGACACTGGCTCTTCTATCAAGTCTGCTATAAGTTCCACTACTCAAGCTGCTTCTAGCGTCGCTACTAGTGTCCCTAATGTATCTCAATTTGATGAATATGATGGTATTCGTGTTCGAGGCTGGAACGATAACCAAGATTTTTCTCAAACCAACAGCTCTGAAACACATATGCCTCAAGACCACGGATACTCTCGTGAGCAAGACTACAGGCCAAAGGGCGTACTTGCTACTGCCAGTGCTGCAGCTCTTGGTGCTCTTGGTGGCTTAGGCTTTGGACATCGTACTAGTGCTACCTATATCGATACCGAAGATAACAAATATCATGACAGTGGCTCCAGTCAATCGACCAGTCTTGATAAGAAATCGGACCATGTTGCACCTACTGGTTGGTTATCAAATGCCGATAATGCTACTCCCCCTCCTCAACAGTGGTCTGAAGTGGATCAACATTTGGAGACTAAGGGTTGGTCTGACGCTAATCGAAGACTTCCTACTGGTACAGGTCATGATGAACGTAACAAGGGTTCTACTATATCTGAAACTAATATAGATGACGAAAAATCGGCTTTGGATTATGACACATCGGATGGTGAAATGGATGAGAAAGCATCCAAGGGTGGCATCATTGCTGGTGCTGCTGCTGCTGTAAGTGGTCTATTTGGTTTAAACGCTGCTCATAAAGAAGAGACTCGTGAACATGGTGCTTCTTCTAATAATGTTAATAAGACTACTTCTCAAGCTATCAATGATCCTGATCAAGAAAACCATGGAATTCAATCCATCGGTGGTGGTCGTTATGAAGTCAATGAAGCTGAACATTTTAAATCTGCTGATGATACTCATCTTGAATCTTCTCGTGAAATTCATCATCATGACTCCAATATGGAAAGTAACGAAACTCGTAGGACGAGCAGAAACTCCATTTTAGGTGCTGCTGCGGCTGTTGGTAGTGCATTGGGCTTAGATCATAAGAATAAAAGAGCTAGTAGAGACCATTCTTCTGAATATGATACTTCACAAGAAAACTCTACCTCTGGTATTCACAAGGCTGTTAATCAAACCTCTCAAAACGTAACCACTGCTCCCCAAACCCTATCTTCTGATGTCCAAGATGGTCGTAATATTCAATTTGGAACTGATCATAACAAGTATGGCTCTTCTGGCTCTCATCAAGCGATGGCTAAAGGAGTTCTTTCTAGTGCTGCTGCTTCCGCTGATGGTATAACTGGCCATTTTCCATCTGAGTCTCATGCTATTGACATCCCTACTGAACGTACCAAGTCTGTTCCTACACTCCCTCGGGACACCACAAATGTTACTAACCAAAAGCAAAAGCAAAAAGTAACCACTGCTCCTCAAATTTTAACTGGTAATGTTCAAGGAGGTAACTTTGACTCTCGTCGCCATGTATCCAATGATGACTCCCGTAGCTCTACTGATAGCAAATATAGTAAGGGAAAGGTTGCCGGTGTTGCTGCTGCAGTTGGTGGTATTTTAGGCTTGAATCAGGACAGCAAGGGTTCTGAACAAGATCTTGGCTCCTCTGATCACGCCAGTAACGTAATTCCTACCGAGCGTACCAAATCTGTTCCAAAAACCCCTTCAAATGATTCTACTTCTGTCGGTCAATATGACAAGTCTGTATCTAAGTCCTCTTATGGTTATGATGTTGGCCATAATGAACAGGATAATGAAAAGAACGTCAACTATGACAAGTCTAACAAGGGAATCATTGCTGGTGCTACGGGTGCTGCTGGTGCCGCTGCTGCGTCTGTTGGTAACATATTGGGTTTGAGTCACACTAACGATACTTCTGAAACTGAAACTTCTCAATACGGTGGTACACAAATCCCTAGTGTACATACCAAGGATGTACCTGGTATTCCTTCAAAGCGTAGTCTGTTTAATTCTAACAAAGACAAGTATGGTATTCCTGCTGAGCGTAGAAAGTCGGTTCCTGGTGTGAAGCAATATGATCAAGATGATACTAACTTAGGCGCTCATATCTCAGAGAATCGACAAAGTTCTGTTCAAGACAATAGCAGCCATTTGTACTCTTCTCGTGAGGATAGCACTGATAAAAGCAAGTCTGACAAAGGTTTAATTAGCGGTGCTGTTGCTGGTGCTGCTGCTACTGTTGGCAGTATTTTGGGTTCCAAGAACAAAAACTCTGGTACATATCATCATATTACTGAAAATGAAGAATATGGTATTTCTCCTGATCGCACAAAATCAGTTCCTGGTGTCCCTTCAAACTCTGAATCTCGTGGTGGACTCCAAAGCTCCTCTCACAAGGATGATTATGAGTCTTCTCGTCATGAATCTAGTCATAATGAATTAGACAGAGAAATTCATAATGACCGTTCCGAATTCACCGAAGATAATCAACACTACTCTAATTCAAGTAACCATGCTAGTCAAAGTAAGTCTGACAAAGGTGTTATCGCTGGGGCTACAGCTGCTGTAGGTAGCGCATTGGGCTTGGATCAAAATAAGTCCAAGATCAATACTGAACAACAAAGTGCTCAACCAACCCAGAAGTATGGTATCCCTGATGAACGTACGAAATCTGTTCCCGATATTCCTTCCAACACTGAATCTCACGATAGCCGTCATGAATCTAGTCGTTACGAATCCCGTCGTAATAATTTGGACAATGATAACCGTTATGAGTATGGTCAAGATAATAGTCATAAATTTGGTCAAGATGATTATGCCAATCGTTATGATTCAAGTAAGACAGGCTCTAGCAAATCTGGTAAGGGTTTTATCGCCGGTGCTGCCGGTGCTGCCGCTGCTGTCGGTGGTGCATTAGCCCTAGATCACAAGACTATTAAATCTGAATCTCGTCAAGATCAATCTTCTGATTCATACAATGATTCAACTCAACAGGCTAGATACAATCAAAGTTTTGATGATGGTCAAAAAGTTTCTACAGCTCCTCAGAATTTAACAGGGGATAACCTGTACGGTAACTCTACTCGTGATGATAGCGCTAATCTTTATGATCACAATCGTGATTTTAATAATTCTCGTTATTTATCCACTCAAGATAACAATGAATCTCATCATAGCTCTGCTAGAAGAGGTTCCATCGCTGGTGCTGTAGCAGGTGTTGCTGGTGCTTTGGGCTTAAAGAATCGCCGCAAGTCTACTGACACTAATCAAGGACATCAGGGTACTTACGATTACAAAAATTTGTCTACGACCAATGAACACAATACTTCTATGGATCATACTTTAGGTGCTGATGTACGTGGTAGTCGTCATAATAATGATCATATTTCGGGCGCCGATGTTCGAGGTAGTCGTTACAACGCCAATCATACCACTGATGCTGATGTACGTGGTAGTCGTTACAACTCCATGCAAGATGATAGTCGTACTAGCAACCCTTATGACAGCAACGCTCGGGATAGTTATGGCAAAGGATCTGCTGTTGGTGCTTTCGACTCTGGTCTTGTGAACAACCAATCAGAGATCGGTTCCAATGAGCGTAAAAAATCTGCTCCTGGTGTTCCTTCAAAGGATTTCATGCAAGAAATGCGTCATAAATCTACTCAAGATAATCGTGATCAATCTACTCAAGAGGGTCATTATCAATCTACACAAAATAGTCATTATCGATCTAGCCAAGACCATCGTTATGTTTCTATTCAAGGTAGTGGTCAAAATGCTGATAAATCTCATGTAATTGGCTCTTCTGAATTAAACCAAAATCAAGCTCGACACTCTCCTGTCTTAACTCACCAGACTGCTCCTTTTGATCGTACCAAGGCTGTCCCTGTTGCTTCTCAACATTATAGTTCAAGCGCCCAAGGCAACAATTACGAAAGTTACGAACTTGACGCATCAAAGTCCGATCGTCGTAGTAGTAGCACTAATTCTGGAAAGGGTGTCATTGCTGCTGTTGGTGGAACTTTAGGTTTGAACCATTCTGATAAGGACAATCAATTTACTGAAAGCAACAATAAGGATACTACTCATGTTTCTGACGGTCGATATGAATCTGCTTACCATAAGGCCGTTGATCCTAACAAGTCTAAGAAGGGTGCTATTGCTGGAACTGTTGGTGCTGCAGGTGCTGCAGCTGCTACTGTTGGTGGTGTTTTAGGTATCAAAAACAAGAGTACTGACCCTGGTAATGCTTCGGATGTTTTACGTCGTCAAGGAAGTACGGTTGATTCACTCGATGGTGTTATTCCTAACCAACCCAACTCGAACCAAGTTAACCAAAGTAACTCTAATCAAGTTGACCAAGATTATTCTTCTGCTCAAAACCACAAAGTAGCTTACTCTACTCGAAGTGACAGAATATTTGAACCAAAATTGAGTATTGATGATAAGCCTGATCAAGGCTATACTACCTCAAAGCGTGATCGTAAAACTAATTCTCAGCAAGACCAAGGTTTTACTACTTCTCAACGTGACCAAAACATCAAGTCTCAGCAATATCAGAGACGTGTAGATTCTGAAGTACATCCTAAAGTTTCGAACTTACACCGTGGTAGTACTGGATCAAACTATAGTAACAAGGCCGCCGGTGTAGCTGCTCTTGGTGGAATGTTTGGTGCAATTATGTATGATCAATCTACCTCTGACAAGTCTCAACATTCTACTAAGGCTAGTGCTCAAAAGTATTATTACACTCAGCAATCCCGTACTACTACTCAAGATGGCTCCTATGCTCAAAAAATCCCTAATAGCACTCAGGATAGCTCCTATGCTCAAACAATCCCTACTAGCACTCAGGATAGCTCTTATGCTCAAAAGGCCCCCACTGTTGTTACTCAGGGTAATTCTGATGCTCAAGCAGCTCGTTCTGGATATCCGGATAACTCTTATTCTCATAGAGATAGCAGCTCTCAGAATTATGCTCAAAGTAATACTCGTGCCCAGGATTATTCTCAAAGTAACACTAAAAGTCAAGATTATTCTCAAAGCAACGCCCATCGTAATTCATATGCCGAACGCAATATTGAATCTTATGCTCGACGCAATACTGGTATCAATGATAACAACTATGGCTTATGTGATGATAAAACAAATGCATCTAATCACAATACTGGTGGTGCTGGAGTCATTGCTACTACTGTTGCTGCCGCCGCTGCTACTGTTGGTGGTGCTTTGGGTCTTAATAATATTGACAAGAAGGAGGATACTCAAACAAATCAAGGCAGTGATTATCAAGACACTTTTAAATCAGTAAATGACAGAAACTCTACAAATGGTAACAAGGATTATGCTCATGAATCTACCAGTGATAAAATGACTACAGATGCCCAAAAGGATTATGGTCGTGATTACAATATGATGTCTCAAAATTACATGACCAACTCTATGCAAGACGACTCTCGTTACAACCAAATGGCTGATACATATGCTCGTGATAATAAAACTTCCGGAGTCTATAGTCAAGATGAAAGTACTTTTGCTCAGCGTGATCAGGGTGTAACTACTGCTCCCCAAACTCTGGTTGCTGATAACCAATATGGTAGTTCTACTCAAGGTGGCCATGATAGCACCTCCACTTCTCTAGGAAATTCAGGTGTAACTACCGCTCCTCAAACACTGGCTGCTGATAACCAATATGGTAAGTCTAGTCAGGGTACAGCTGGAAATGATGGCTATACTATGGCTGGAAACCAATCTGGTGACTCTACTCAAGACAAGACACTCAATAACGGTCTTTCTAATGTTGGTGAAACCGATCATAATGACAAAGGTATCATTGCTGGTACTGTCGGTGCTGTTGGTGCTGCTGCGGCAACTGTTGGTGGTGCCTTAGGATTAAAGGATAAGAACAGGGTTGAGCATGATGGCGTTGAAAAGTATGACTCTTCTGTAAAATATCAAGACCATGCTGCCCAACGTAATCATTCATTTCATGCTAACCATGATCAAGACAGTAATAATGCTGCCCAGACTCGTATTACTGATTCTCAGACTGCTGCCAAATCTGCTCGTACTATTCCTGGTAGTTTTACTAATGGTGCTGGTCAGAATCTTAACGGTGGTGCTACTGGTGCTGCTATTGCCGGTGGTGCTACTGGTGCACCCATTGTTGGTGAATTAAACTCCCATAAAAAGACAAATGAAAACTGGATTGAAAATAACAATGGCACGATTCATCGTGGTCAGAGCGTCCCTGTTGTTCCCAAAAATGACAACATTGTTAATACTCCTCCCCAATCTTTAGCTAATGGTACCCAAAATCAAACTTCTCCTGTTGCTCCCCAGCGTCGTGATCAAACCTCATCTAGTCAAACTCTAGGTCAACATGATGTATCTACTCATAATGGTATTACTTCTGGTGGTTTAGGCGCTGCTGGTATTGCTGGAGTTACTGGTGCATCTGCTTTGGGTTCTAAAAACAATACTTCTGAAAGTATTAGTAGTACTCGTGCTACTACCGGTAAGATTATTCCTGATACTCGTCAAAAAGAAATCAAGGATCGTCATTATGAAAACTTCAATAATACACCCAATTCGATTGATAACTTGAATAATCCTAAACGTCGTAACAACAGTATTACCCAAGGGCTTAAAAGCAAATTCTCTAGTGCTGTTCGCCGTTTAAGTGGTCAGACTGGGGTATCTTCTAGTGGTAGAAGATTATCTGATGCTGAGGTTTACAAGAACCAACAACAAGCTGCTGACTATCAACAATTAGCTGTTGGTAATAATCAACAAGCCTTTGGTGGAGCATCTGCATTTGGTAACGTAGCCGCTCCAGTCACTCAAGAATATAGACAAAGTATCCCTGATACTCGCCAGCAAGAGCGTAAATCTAGTCTCGGACATGTTCATAACGAGACTAGCTCTGCTCCACGTACTGCAGCTGACACTGTCCCTCGTAATGAAAATGGCACCATTCATCGTGTTAATACTCAAAATACTCAACACATTGATAATAGTCAAACATCAAACTCTCTTCGTGATGGCCAACCTTTGGATCATTTTAAGAATCCAACTACGAATCAAGAAAATGTTCAAACTTCTAACCCACTCCGTGACGGTCAGCCTTTGGATCAGTATAAGAACCCCATGATGCATCGAGATAATTTCCAAGAAAATGTTCAAAAGTCAGATTCTCTCCGTGATGACCAGCCTTTGCAACACATCAAAAATAATGCTACCGAACATGTCCAACACTCAGGTGTCAAGCAAAATTACTCCCTTGCTCCAGGTGTCTATGCTTTAAAACCCGTTGGTGCTGTTGACGTCGATGAGAACGGCCAAGTAAATATGATCAAAGTCAAGGAAGGAACCGTAAGTAATTTATAATAATTAAATTCAGTGTTATTAATGGTTTACTTTAGAAAGCTGTAAAGAGTATCGTAAAGGCCAATGGTGTTCCTATTAAGGATGCCGCTGAAATCAGTGCTTATCATGCCAACCAATAATTTTCTCATTTTTAATTTTTCACTTTCAATTTAAATAAATAAATAAACCTTGAATGATATTTATGTTACTCGTTCAAAACACAATAGTTTTTTTTTAAAAAGAGCATTTCATTATTTCAATCGATCTGTACTACAGTCTAATTGATTTTTTTTTTTTTTTACATTCGGTGGTAACTCTCATGTCAACTGTATACTTCATGTCTCAAAAAGATGTGATAATACACTGTAAGAACAAGGAAATCCCATAATTTCTATTTTAAGCACGACTCTGATAAGCTTTAATGGGATATATGCTACGATTGTTTGTCCATGTGAGTGCTGCTACATACTGTCGTGTTTTACAAAAATTGCAAAAGCGATATCAACTCATTTCAATCAAACTCTACGTCTGTGTCTTGAATTGAATGGACTATTTTACTAAAAACCTATCTTTTACAGTCAGAAAATCTGGTTTAAACAAGCTAGAGATAGGAATTATTTTTGCATATGAAATCAAAGAACGAAAATGTTTAGCTAACATAACTATGAGTAAATGTATAAGGCATGTAAAGGCACAAGTGACAAAAAAAAACAAGTTTTTTATTAGAGATACTTGCTTATAGTAAATAAGGCATCTGGTTAGATTATGGTTTTTACCTGATATGCATACATTTATGATTTCGATAGCTTGCATGATATTGTAAAATATCATTCCAAGTAGTTTGTGGTAGCCATTTAAATGAAAATATACAAATTAGCTCAAAAATCAACTTTTGGGCATAATATAATCCGTTCTTTTTGTAATATAAAAAAGTTCACTCATGCTATTACACTCTTTATTTTTTACTAATGACCCTATTTAGCGCCCTCTTGCATACTATCAGCGCATGTGTAGCAATAAAGCTTAATTTGTAATATCCTATGTGATAAGTCTCAGCTCGCTCGGGATATAATAAGTAACTGTAAAAAGCTTCTAAATCAGCCTATGAGTGAAATAGGCTATTTTCAACCAATAGCTGTGTATTATTAACGATGTTCCAGCTTTAGAAATCACCTCCTGAATAGCTTAAGCGGCAGTAGCATTGTTTGGGTTTGGTAGGACAGTCACGTAAAAGAAGCTTTTTTTTTCAATTTGATCCTCGCCCTTTATTCGTAACCAAAATGCCAACAACCCATAATGCAATCGATCGTTCGCGTACTGTCGAAAAAAGAAGAAGTACGAGATCGGTAGCTGTTCGTACAGAATTAAATACAGCCCGAAAACCGCCAACGCGTCGTGTCGTACCAAGCTCTTCCAAGAGTCAAACCAAACCACCCAAGCGACATGTCATTCTACCCTCTTACAAAGACGATAAGTCGGAAACAGAACATGCAATCGAGTCTGAAGTCGAGTCTCAAGCAGGATCTATAGTTGAATCTGAAGTAGAGTCGGAAACAGAGTCGGAAACAGAGTCTGAAGTAGAGTCTGAAGTAGAGTCTGAGTCAGAGCCTGAAATAGAAGTACCAAAAAAAGCACGCAGACCAACAGCAATAAAGAAAAGAAAAATTGTCTTGTCTAGCCGACCCCTAGCAAAAAACAAACCTACAACTTCTGGCAATCGAACCATTCACAGGTAAAACTAACGAAGATTCAACTTTCATATCAACTAAAATCGATGTGTAGAATCAACCAAGTAGCTCCAGTTGTGCCGTTACGGAAAGTTCATGAACAAAGCGATAAGAGCTCAATGACACCATATGCTTTAGCTAGAGAAAGACTTCATGTCTCTGCAGTGCCGAGTTCATTACCTTGTCGAGAAGATGAATTTATGAATATCATGGGATATATCGAAAGTGCCATTCATGAGGCAACAGGTACTTGTGTCTATATATCAGGTGTACCAGGTACCGGGAAAACAGCTACAGTATTAGAAGTTATTCGACATTTACAACAACAGGCCGAGCAAGAAGTTATACCACAATTTGATTTTGTTGAAATCAATGGCATGAAATTAACAGATCCCAACCAAGCTTACAGTATCTTGTGGGAGTGTATGGATAGAAAGGATGAGAAACAAAAACGATACACTGCGTCACATGCATTACAATTATTGGAAGCGAAATTTTCGAAGCAAAGCAACGATCAAAGAACAACGTAATATATGAAGCGTTATCACCAAGTTTTTTCTTTTTTTTTTTACTGATATCTTCATAGGGTTGTTTTAATGGATGAGCTTGATCTCCTAGTCACAAAGAAGCAAACTGTCATGTATAATTTTTTCGATTGGCCAAGTCGGCCCCTTTCAAAATTGATTGTTGTAGCCGTAGCCAATACGATGGATTTGCCAGAACGAATTATGAGTAATAAAATTGCTAGTCGAATGGGTTTAACACGTATCAATTTCCAACCTTATAAATACGATCAACTTTATCAAATTGTTCAATCAAGACTGGAAGGTATTGATGCGTTTGCAAAGGAAGCAGTTGAGTTTGCTGCGCGTAAAGTAAGTGCAGTAAGCGGTGATGCGCGTCGTGCTCTTGACATTTGCCGACGTGCTGTCGAAATTGTTGAAACAAGGTCGGAAGTAGGTGCACATGTGACAATTGCTATTGTGGATGAAGCAATCAAGGAAATGTTCACTTCTCCCTCCGTGGCCTTTATTAGGTCATGTTCGTTACACCAAAAGATTTTTTTAGTTGCTTGTATGCAGCGCTCGAGGGCTATTGGTCTAGCTGAAATAGAATTTGGCGACGTTGCTCATTATCATATCCAAACCTGTAAATGGCATAATATCGAACCCCCGAACACCAGTGATTTAATGCGTGTGTGTGAATCTCTTGGACAGACAAGGGCCTTATTAATGGAGGGTGGAAGAATGGATATTTGTATGAGGCTTTCTCTAAACCTTGTTGAAGAAGATATCGTTATGGCTTGTAAGGCTGACAAGTTGATCAGTAGGTTACTACAAAATTTACCTTCCCATTAATAGGAGGTACCTTGTGCATATAAATAAACAAAAACTTGGTCTTTTTTCTTTTTTTTGCTTCTTTGTTCTTTCTTTTTATCTCTTTTTCTTTCGATGCCAGACAAACAAAGATCAGCAGAAAATTTTGGACCATTGGCTTCTAAACCACAAAAACAGCAACGACCATCTTATTTTACTACAAGAGGAGGGTCTTCAGATAGCACAACGTCTTCTTTACCAGTTACGCCACAGATATTTCATTCTATTGTACCTAAACCAACAAGTGGGTATGAGTCGGACTCTTCAGAAGAAGGGAGAAAACCAACTACAAATCCTGTTCTTGGATTACGTGTCATCAATCCAGACGAACAAGATAATGTTATAGACAGCGGCAAAATCCAACAGTCCCCTGTCCTACCTTCATCCCTTGATAGATCACCAAATGAAACAGAAAGGAAAGTATATCATGATGGACTAAACCTTCCAAGTAATCAATCAGTGATTCATCCAGCAACTCAAAGTAATTCTCAATTAGCTCGTCGTGAATCAAAGACTGCATCTGAACCAAAGGAGGTATAATTTTTAAGAAAATACACACATGATGGTTCTGTATTTACCTATTTTTATTCATTTAAACAGCTACCCAATGAATTTGCTTCTCCTACTTCGCCAAACTTTGTTGGAAACCCTATTTTAACCAATTCAAAATATGCCAAAGTATCCTATCATTTAACTAACGATCCTAATGCAATCAAACAATACCGCGATATGGCAGAAAAGACTAAAGACACAAAAACACAGCTTATGTTTGCTAAATATTTGTTAGAAACCGCGAATACATTTCATCACCAACAATTTGTTGTGGGTAGTATGTGGGGGTTAGGTAGTACAACCAAAAAATCATCTAGACCTGAGCCATTCTTAGTTGTACCACAACTTATATCATCCGCTTACTCTTCTACATCATCAAAGACAAGACGTTCCGAACAACAAAGTCTATTTAATATAACAATGAAACAACAAGCTAGTCTAACAACTAGTACCACAACAAATGAATCCCAAGACCAGAAAAGAAAAATTTTAGAACAAGAAGGTATTAAATGGATTGTCAAATTATCAAAGCAGCATATTCCCGAAGCTTGTTATATGCAAGCTTCTTGGATCGAGAAGGAGCTATATGGATTCAAGAAAAATAAATCAAAGTCTGTTGCTCTGCATCAAATTGCTGCTGATGCAAATATACCCGAGTCCATGTACGCTGTTGCTGTTCATTTGGAGCAAGAGAAAGGTGCAGAGGATTCAAAAATTGTGAAACTATATCAAGCCGCCGCTGAATTTGGTTACGTCAATGCCATTTACGTAAGTTTCTCATCAATAAAAAAACAGTCCAGTTTGCTCATCCCAAATAGAAATTGGCTTTTTTGACAATACATGGCAATTTAGGTTTACGCCAAAGTTTGACAGAGGGATTGAAACTCATGCATAAAGCTTGTACTCTGTCCTCAGAAGAGTTTAATATACCACCTTACACGTTTGCACTCATTTTGACCAACGAATATGATCAAGTAGACTTTCCTTTGTAAGTTGATCTGTACAATCTTGGTTACGATTGGACTAACAACGTATTAAAGACCGCTTTTAGATCCATTTGGTGGACAAGACGCAGCCATATTATATTATGAACGCGCTGCTAGGTTGAACAACGATCAAGCGCAGGCTAAGCTTGGATTCATTTACGAACATGGATTATACGGAGAATCCATGAATTTCGCTCGAGCGTACGATTATTACGAACAGGCAGCATTAAATGACAACTCAAAAGCAATGTTAGGATTATGTCGATTAAATAACCGAGGAAGTCATGGGCCAGGAGATCAGCAAGAAGCCGACAGGCTGGAAAACGATGTTAGTGGATGGTTGATAGCAACACCAGTGAATGAGGACTTGTCTTTTTCTTGGTGCGAGAAAGCTGCAAACGCAGGGAATACTGATGCGTTGTCTTTACTGGGCTGGTTTTACGAAAGTGGGTTTGGTGTGCCGAGAGACTTTGCTAAAGCAGAGGCATATTATCAAATGGCTGTAGAAAACGGCGACCAAGGTGCTAAAAATCGACTATTGAATACAAACAAATCAATTACAAAACAGCAGCACGATAGTATTGTTAAATCTTCTTCTGTCAAAAAGGTCAAAGAAAAACACAATAATTGTAAATGTATGTAAAAAAAGGTTTTTTGAAGTTGACCAGTCATTGTGACACACCTTTGCTCATCCCCACGCTGGGGTCCAAAATAAACAAATAAATAAAATTCTGGTCTCTATTTCTTATCTTTAACTTTACAACATGAACATTACACGACTGAATCGACCTATTGTTTACTTATGGACAACAAGAACATGCAAAAGATATACAACCGGGATTAAAGTAAACTGACAATCAAAATTTATGTTGACATTCCTAACTTTTTTTTTCCTTAGTCTATTCCTGAACAGAAACAAGTGCGAGTAAAGTAATTTGACTAGACTATCAACTCAAAACGCGTATTAATTATTAGTCGTAGGAATTACTTGTAAATTTGATGGACACAGGACCTAGTAAAAGAGAATTGCAGCATTTTTTAAAGCGATTTGGTCCAGAAAAGACAGATACTCCAACTTTATTATCCGGTTTCGAACAAGTAAAGGGAGCACCTGGATTGAAATCACCCAAGGAATACGTGAATGCCTTACTGGCGCCTTCATACCACCAATTAGCTCTAACAAAAGTCGAAGGTCCCTTTAATAAAATGGATTGGCAACGTGTGGGAAACACTCTTTACAAGCTTCAAAAACTTGGTTTATCTTCAATCGTTGTATCAGATAACCCGTGCTGGATCACAGATAAATCCTGCCATGGTGAATTAACAAAGCGTATGATTAGAGAAAGTATGACTTTAGTCGAATCCATTGAACAAGCAGGTGGGAGAGCTAGATTGATTTATGGCTCTGCATTGGAAAGATCTGCCAATGCAACAGTTACCATCAATTTGGACTTTATTCAATCTGCGCTCAACAATAATCAAATCCCTATTGTCGTGCCTATCTTGACTGAGAAAGATGGTCAACAAGTTCCTATTAAATCAAACCAAGCTATTATGGCTCTCACTCAACGTCTAGTCAATCAAGCAGTTGATCCAAAACTTGTACCTTCAAAAATTGTCATTATCAATAAAGAAGGTGGTATACCAAATCATGAACTACCGGGTACAGCACATAGTCTTGTAAACGTACAAGAAGAATATGATGAGATCAATAAAGCATTCCAACAAAATCCATCATGGCAGCAAACGTATCCTAGCACAATAGAAAATCTTACTACGATCCGTGAATGTTTGAATCAATTACCCTCTACGTCATCTGCTATCATTGTGCCCACTTCATCATTACCTAATGCATTAATCACAAATCTCGTTACGGATAAGCCATTATACTCCTCTTCATTACCTCGTACAGGCCGTGTCATCAATCAGGCCAAGACTACAGTTTTGAGACATGGCATCAAAATTCACAGCTACAAAGATATAAAGGATCTGAATTTAAACAAACTGACAAAACTATTAGAAGCTAGTTTCAAAAAGAATGTCAATACTGACGAGTTTTATAAACGGTTAGAAAAGGTGTTAGCGGGCGCAATTATTGCTGGCGATTATGAAGGTGCCGTCATCATGACTAAGGAAGGAGATCATGCTTATTTGGATAAATTTGCTATAGCCCCTTCAAGTCAGGGAATTGGATTGACAGATATTTTATGGAAGCAAATGTGTGATGCTTACCCTGAATTACTTTGGAGAAGTAGAAAAGATAACGGTGTCAACAAATGGTATGTCCCTGTTTTTTTTTAATATATTTATTGTTACTAATACTCGTCTAAAAAAAAGGTATTTTGAAAGATCCAACGGCTACTTACGATTGAAAAATACAAACTGGGTCTTGTTTTGGCATGGAGAGGATGGATATAAAAACGTGCAAGATTATGCCACAATAGCTAACTCTATTCCGCCTTCCTTCAAATAAACCTCAATAAAAAAAAACTCGCATGTAGGAACTATGACCGATGCATAACCCGTTTTAAATATGTGTCTGAAAAGCATATACTACGACCTTTGATACCACTTATTTAGTACATGAAGTGTTTTAATACAACCATGTACTGACAACTCGTGTTACAGCATTCGCATTGTAAAAACAAGCAGTAAATAGAATGGGTGAAACGAATGCCGTCCTTGACTTTGTGAGAGAAGACATTTTAATCAATGACAAATTCAATAATTGAATATTATAAAATTTGAGGATTTAATGTAACCATCATAAGACTGTCAATTTTTAAAAGTTAAAAGCAAAGGTCAAAATGATTTAGTATTTGAATATTTGAAGCGTTTAATAATCAGAAAAAATTTATGTAGAGGGAATATGGTAAAAAAAAATTTGTACAAGAAAGGATCAAAGGCAAATATAACAAGAGCTAAGGATATATTTCTCTGGGCCTTTGCAGGTATCACTCCCAAAGCGCACAACAGCGTGTTTTTTAGCGGTGGTGGTTATATATCTTCTATATTAGCCGATTAATGGGACCTTATAACAAATGGTCTAAATTGAATACGATTTGAAGCATGAATAGTCTGAGAGTAAACTGGTACATCATTTCCAGTTTGGTGGTCTGCCTTAGCTAGTTCAAGCACCGTTGCTTTGTTTTGATTCAACAATACTGCTGAGCTCTTAATTTTGTTCAATGCTTCACTATTCATCTTTGTTGTGTCATAAGTGTATAGAAGCATGTTTAATCATCGAAACAATGTATCAGTCAAGATTGGACCTCAGAGGATAAACCACGGGTCTCAATGATGAGCAAATTGGTTATAATGCACGAGATAAATGTAGTAAATCATAATCTGAATATCAATTGATATAAGGTTAAGAGTTTAAACACAGTTTTTTTGGGAGTATAAACAAGACCACATCCAACGCTATAGTAAAAGGGTATCTTTACTTTATTGTCTTTTTAAATATGATTGATCCTATGATATTAAAATCCTCATGGTGTTGCTGTAAACTTTTAAACCCTTCTTGATGCTGTAGAGCGACTTTAGGATCTCGGGTGGCTTGTAAAGAATTTCAATTCTATCACAATATTTTGATCATTCAAGAGTGATTTCAATCCAGTCATGGAACGAGTGTTGTATCTGGCCAATAGCACGTAGAGCAAATTACGTGCCTTGTTGGCATGTACTGGTGTTACCGCGAATTTATTTCCCTGGGATAATGCTACTCGTGACTTTTTTCTACCTTCCCCACAGCTAAGCATTTATTAAGTCTTCGCGTGTATACTACAAGCAATTTTGCAAGCTCACTGGCGTCACATCTTCGACTGCGCCTCTTTTGTGCCTCCAAGGTCATTACATCTACCACTTGTGTCTTATCTCGTCTCGATGCCGAATTTTAACCTGAATTATAAGTAATTTACTAACAACAGTTTATATTGAGTTAAATTTTCACTCCCCATGTAAATATATCAGCCTTCTTCTTCCCTCATTGTAGCATAAAGAGGACTTAAAATAAAACAAGGATTTATGTATCCCTGAGCCCTATTTACCCTGTTATGGACATTTCAGATTGACGGGGCGCATTTGCTAACTCCGGAAAAACTAAAGGGCTATTTTGCCCAGCTTTAGCTAATGACGATAGTGACATATAGTGGAAAAATAGCTATTACTTGAAATAGTATGTGCTGCTGTCAAGGTGTGTATCTAGTGTGTTATTAGTCCTGTCTATACACATTCTTTTGTTGGAGAGGGTACACTAATTTCCACCGAATTCCGCTTGTGTAATAGTAGGTGCGTTGACAGCTTAATTGTGAGATCATGAGGACGTTACACCACTGCATTAATGCGGGATATGAAGTATGAACATCGATTAAGCTCCAAGCACTCTCTTTCTTAACTTCCAAGTATTGTTTATGTGTGATGCTATGATTTTTGTTGTGGGTTTTTATTTTTACTTGATCGTTTCACTTAAATAGTACTAACGAAGTTTGATTATTTTCTATTTTAAACCAATCACTGAAAATACTAAGAAATCCTTAGCATTTTTGAAAGCCAGAAAAATGACAAGTACGAAATATGTTTTTACATAACTATGCCTATTAAATTGTATATGCAGTTAATATTAAATAATATACAGTCATCGATTGTATACTTCTGAGTTGACGTATTACTGTATTAATGCCAAGAGATCCGTATTTTCATAACCTCCTTCTAAGATTCTATATGCGCGGATAATTGTTTCTTATGGAATGGCTGATATTTTTTTAAAAAAAGATTGAAATGGCTGATGTTATAAAAAGAGCGGATTTTTTTCATTATTTTTTTTATCATTATACTTCTATAATTATACTTTTATCTCCAAACAAATATGGTGCAATCAAAACTCCTGGCGACAGCATCTTGTAAGTTTGATCTATCTCCTTAGATGAAAATATATATTCTGACGTGTATAATTCTAGTGATCCTACTCTCTTTCGCGGGTAACACACATGCCCAGACGATGGATTACAGCGTCGTTGCTACTTTGAACGAATCACTATATACATCCATGTCTGTTATAGTGGATGATGTTGCTTATCAATTAGAGTCCAACTCGACCTACCCAGTTATTTTCTCGGGTCAAGCTCCTGTTTCAAAGACAGGCTATCGCTATGCAAAGACAGGCAACAACACTAGTGAGCAATTACTGGAGTCCTTCTTACGTCTCCCCGACGCTAACCAGAGTACACCTCATGAATTCTTTAACCGCACTTGGAATAAGCACCCTAATGTTCTTTTGCCTCAAGTTTACTCTGCTTCCAGCCCAACAAATCGCTTGGTTTCTTTATTACACAAGGACGATGAGATTCCTACAATTCATTTCACTGTCAATCAAACAGCAGTAGACATCATGCACCAAAGCCCTATGGCTGATCCTGCACCAGTCAGTACTACGCTTTCTTACATATCTTTGAATGAAGCTTTTCAATTCAATGATGTTGAGCTTGGATTAGCCGGTCGCAGTAGTACCATGATGGCCAAATTATCTTATATTTTAAAACTCAAGAAAAAGGACTCCTTGTATGGTTATAGACGTATCAAGCTTCGCTCTTTGTCTTTTGATCCTTCTTACTTGCGTGAGCAAATTGGTTATGATATCTTGTCTTCAGCTGGTGTAGCATCTACCCAGTTTTCTTATGTCCGTGTATTTATGAACAGTCGCGAACTTGGTTTGTTTGGTTTAATTGAAGCTTTCCAAGATCCATGGGTTGCTAACGAATTTGCTGATGGTGATACTTCTTATAAAAATGGTTACCTCTATCAAGGAACTGGTGCTGTCCCTGCACCTGGATATATGTCTGACTTGGCTTACTATCAAAACAATCTTACAGCATATACAGGTGGTCAATACAAGGTCAAGGCTGAAGCAAAAGGAGAAAGCAAGGATAATTTCCAACCTTTGATGGATTTTACTCGAATGATTGCTGAGGCACCTGTCAACACATCAGATTCGGTAGCTGTATGGAACAAGTTTATGGATACTGAAGGATATCTCCGCTCGTAAGTAAAAAAAAAGTACGGCAAACGAAAAGATTGTTAACCCTATACAATAGCATGGCAATTGAAATCTTAGCTGGTTATGCCGATGGTTACATTGCTAATGCAAATAATTTCTATATCTATCAAAACCCTGAAACAAACCAAAATGTGTATATTCCAGCCGATCTTGATCTTTGTCTTGGAAACTCTCTCGCTAACATTACAGTAATGGCAAATGGAAACTATGCAGACAGAGTGAACTGGGGTCAACGTCCTTTGTTAAAGAAAATTTTGCTTGTAAAAGAGTTTAACGATCGCTTCATTGCTCTTCTTCAAGATTTAAACACCAAGTTATTTGATATGAGTGTTGTAGGTCCTCGTATTGATAGTCTTCAAAGCATGCTCCAAGAAGACGTTGCTTGGGATAAAACATTACCTGGTGTTGGTAAGTTAATTTTTTTTCTGGAGGGTAAAATTTGGAACTAATATGTCTATTTTAGCACAAGCCTCTTTTGAAGCTATGCTGCAAAATCTTCCTGCTTCCTCTGAATCTAATCCTTATCTTGCGGATCAGGCTGACAGATTTAGAAATATCCCTTCATTTGATGAGGCTGTAAATGATCTTAATTATAATCATTTAACCGCTATGAGTCTCAAACAATGGTTTACAAACATCTATCAAAATACAGCAACCTTTTTCTCTCAAGCATCTGCTACAAAATAGATATGTAAATCCCGTCGGAAGTTCGTGTGAATAGCCATGTTACGTAATAAATATACAATTCTTAAAACAAACACAGTCATTTCTTGTCTTTCTTTATTGTGTATCATATAATCTGCATTACCACAAGTGTATTTGATTCTAGTCCGAGGAATCACAAGGTAAATAAAATTCCTACAGTTCCTATCATGGGCAATCAAACAACATTGATGTTGTGGGACCTCGTATTGATGATCTTGCAAGCATGTTTCAAGAAGATGTTGCCTGGGATAAATCATTACCTGGAGTTGGTAATGCTTATTTTTTTGCTCGTCTTTTTGAATCGATATACTGATATTTTTTTTTTTTTAGATCAAGATGCATTTGACGCTTTCGCTTAAAATCCACCTCCCAAGTATGGAAACAATCCTATTGTATGGGATGCCATGGAACATGTCATACATTAAATATCTTTTTACGATGCTATAAATAGTCTCACTAGCAACCGTACCTCGTACAGGAGTCTTAAGCAATGGTTTATAGCTGTACATCAAAATACGGCTACATTTTTTTCCCAAGAAATAAAAATTATTTGAACAAATGCGCTCTGTATGTAATTAATTCCTATCGATTCACTCACTTGACTATGGTTTTTGTTTTGATGCCATGAGCAAATGCTAAGGCTATTACGACAAGTCCCTATCATATCTAGATTTCTACAAGGATACTTGATCTTGATTGGTGTACACTTAGTCCAAACAATGACAAAATGTTGTCCTCTTTATCTGCCTGGAATTACGCGCCAAGTTCTTCGTGATAAGCTGCGGTTGCTTTTGAGAATATTCTTGTAAAATATCGATACAGATTGAATTGGGCCCTCGTGTGCCCTTTTTTCGCGTCAGCTCTTATATTTTAATGCTAGTGTTCAATTGCCCTAGGGAAAACCAAGACGTTGATAGACAAACAGCAACCATGTGATGGCAAAAAACCATGATGGGGTAACATTAGAAATCAAGATGGACGGTTTTTACTTTAATATATTTAGGCTCGTCTAAAAGGGTCGTGAAACCCAGTGTTTATAAATAATTCTTGTCAGCTTGAAGGAGTTAATCACTTTTTTTTTCATTTTTGGTTTATTTCGAACCTTTCTATGTCACCTTGCACACTTTCCATGGAAGACATAATGACCACTAAATTTGAAAAGCATGCCTCGCTTGTAAAGACACTTGATGATTTCGACCGAGAAGATATAGGACAACGAGTTAATGAGATGTCCCAAGATTTAGCTAATGTCAAGAATATTCTCGTCACAGGAGGTGCGGGTTTCATGTAAAATAGAGTAGAATAGAGAAGTTTATTTACCTAGTGGTTTTAACGGTTGTTTGTTTTTAATAGTGGGTCTTTTCTTGTACGTAAACTAGTTGTCTTGTATCCCGAATATCACATATACGTGATTGATAAACTGGATTATTGTGGATCATTACATAATTTAAAAGCTGTCAAAGAATTCCCCAATTACTCCTTTATCAGGGTAAGGAAAAGTTCATGAAATTTTCTCTTTTAGCTAACAGCTAAATGATGTAACTAGGGCGATATTACATCGGCAGACTTTATTTCATTTTTCCTCAAGGAGAAAAAGATTGACGTTATTTTTCATTTGGCAGCACAAACTCATGTTGATAATTCGTTTGGCGACTCTTTTGAGTTTACAAAGTAATAATTGCATATATGCAGTGGACAAGGTATTAATTAGATTATAAATAGAAACAATGTAATGGGAACACATGTTTTGCTAGAGGCAGCTAAAATTAGAAAGATTCAGCGATTTATTCATGTCAGCACGGACGAAGTCTATGGTGAAGTGATTAACGGTGTAAGTTTTCTAATTCTGCTGCATGCGTGTGTAAGCTTATAAAAGTGTATTAGCCAGATTGCCCTGAGGATACGATATTATCACCCACCAATCCTTATTCAGCCACCAAAGCCGCTGCGGAAATGTTGGTGAAAGCATACCAAAAGTCATTTGGATTACCCATCATGATTACACGATCCAATAATGTATACGGTCCGTATCAATTCCCCGAGAAAATTACATCCAAATTCGTTTGTAGTTTGTTACGAGGCAAAAAGTGTTATATCCATGGTGATGGCCATAACTCCAGAAAGTACCTGTATGCTGCGGATGTTGTGAATGCAATTGATATTATTTTCCACAAGGGCATTGTAGGCGACACTTATAATATCGGGTCTCCTTCCGAGATCTCTAATTTAGAAATGGCAAGACGCTTAATTTTATTGTTTGGTTATAAGCAAGAACATGTCAATGATCATATTGAGTTTGTTAGGGATAGAGCTTTTAATGATACCAGATATGCAATAGACTGCACTAAATTAGAGAAGCTAGGTTGGGAACCCAAAGTTGGATTTGAAGCTGGTTTATTGAAGACGAGTAAGTGGAAGTGTGTGTGTGTTAATACATTTTTTATTGACTTTACATCCATCATAGTCGAGTGGTATAGGAACTGTACAGAGTCTTGGTGGGGCGATATTTCAAGCGCCCTAATTCCTCATCCATTCAAAGTTATACCATCATATAATGAACCATTAAACTAGAAAATGAAAAGCCCATAACGAACGGCTTTTGCGAATCATGACCTCATTGTCTTTTGATAAATTCATAAAGTTGCACAGGAAATGGCTTGAATTTTTTTTATACGTCATTTTCCCCCTCTTTGTTCTTTTTTTCTTTATATTTTCTTGCTCATCTTTCTTTTCTCTCTCTCCCTCTTTTCACTTTCTTCATTAAAACTCTAAAAACAACCAATGTCAGTCAAACCTCAACAACCAAAGACCTATCAATTCAAACTTGTCCTTTTAGGTAAAGTAAGCAACAGATGAAGAGAGAGAGGAATATAACTAAAGTTCTCTTTTCAACGTATAAAAAAGGCGAATCAGCTGTTGGAAAGTCAAGGTTTGTTCTTGAACAGAAAGCCATCTTTATACTTGGAATTAACAAATAGGTTTTAGTTTGGTCATGCGTTTTGTCAAGGACCATTTCGACGAATATAGAGAAAGCACTATTGGTGGTAGGGTTCAACTCCTTGTTGATCATAATAGAGGAAGGGGGGTGAGTAAAAAAAAAAGAAACTAATTTTCTTCGTTTAGCTGCTTTCTTGGCACAAACCATTTCGTTAGATGATAACACTACAGTGAAATTCGAGATTTGGTAAATCATCACATTTTATTGTCTTGTGTAATCGAAATTAACTTTTATATCTTTTAGGGACACAGCAGGTCAGGAAAGATACAAGGTAAATGCATGTATTTGATGTCACGATAATGCCTCTTTTTAACACTGTCGATAGAGTTTGGCACCCATGTACTATCGTAACGCAAACTGTGCTGTGGTTGTCTATGATATCACACAAGCTGTAAAGTATCACTCTTTCATTTGTCCTGGAGATATATTTATTTTGTTTCTTAGTCATCATTAGATAAGGCCAAAGCTTGGGTAAATGAGTTACAACGACAAGCAGATCCCAATATTGTTATCGCATTAGCTGGTAATAAGTGTGATCTTGAATCAAGAAGAGCTGTTGAGACAAAGGTAGACTATCCTTGTATTTGTTAGGGATACGTGGTCTAACGAACCCTTTTTTTTTAGACTGCTCAAGAATATGCCGATGAAGCAGGTTTATTGTTTTTCGAGACCTCGGCAAAAACTGCAGATAACGTGAGCCAACTTTTTGATGCGATAGCAAGACGTATGCCTCTTGACCAACTTGCTGATAGTTCGCGTGGTAGAAATAGAGTTGGTTTGAACCGCGGAGGTGCTGTGGATCTGGAAAACTCGGGCAATGCTTCCAATAACGGATGTGCTTGTTAATTAATTCCTCTCCCCTTTGTGATCTACAAAATATAAACATTTATCCCCTTCTAGCCAATCATGGCCATTGCATAATGTAAAAAAAAAATCACTGCCCAGAATGACAAGTCCTTCTATAATTCATTTGGGCTCACATGTGGACAGGAATTAACCTGAAGTGCTCAGCTCTCTTTTTTTTTAACAATGGTCACATGAAAAGTGTCATGACTTTTGTCGTCTACAGCCATTTAAGCTTTCCGGGTATTCTATTACTCCCCAATAGTTGGCCGGCAATAAAAATGTTTGTCCGCTGCTGAATCTCTTTGGGAATAACGCCGAACCTACTTTAAGATGAGGGAGAAATAGAAGTTGTTATCTTCTGACTGATCCCCCTACTATTATTTCAAAGAAACTTTTCTTGTGAAAGAAAGTGACTTATACAATGAACCAAAAACAGAGTATTCGCGCGCGCGCCTCTCTAACATAGAATCACGTGGCTTATGTATTTCGTTGGAGGACTTTTTTTAAAAAAAGAAATACGTTGGCTTCTTTATTCTGCATATGTCTCACTCCGAACAAACTAACTCACTCCATTCAGAATCTGAACAACCAAGAAGACCCAACTCACAACCACCCCTCACCAGCAATCAACAGAATAAAAGTTGGCCTTCGCTATCTTCCTTTATGGCTTTATTAAGTGGATCGCGACCAAACCGACCCCATGTGGACATCAAGCAGGAAAACGAAACGATCGATGAGGAATTATCTTGGTAAACCAAAAGTCCCGATATCTCTTAGAATAAAAACTTATATCTCCCTCTGTTATTAGTCCTATTTGTCAAGATATTATGAGCGAAGTCTTTTCTACTAACTGCGGTCATTCGTATTGGTAATATAGCCTATTTTGTTCCTTGGGGTAACATGAAACTGACAAATAACCATAGCTATCAGTGCATTACCTTGCATATTGAACGTCAAACTACCTGTCCTTTATGCAGATCTGAATTAACCAGAGCTGAAATTCATCCAAACTTTCAATGTAAATTATATCTTTCATAACAAAAACTGCGGTACTGATCTCTGCTGTAGTGAATAAGCTTGCTCAATATCGCATGAAATCATTAAAAGAAAATAACCTGGATCAAATCGATCATATTGAAAATATGATCAATAACAGTAATGGAGATCACACATCGATTGCAAAGTCACTATCCGCTCATTTACCTTATAAAGGTAGTAGAATGTCATTTACCTCCTCAAACCACACACACTTATCCTAAACTATGGTAGATCTGATGGAAATCCTCAAAATAGCAATGACAGAACGAAAACATTTGGAGGATAATCTCGACAAAGCGAAGGATGATATGATGCGACATTTTTTACAACGTCTGAAGAAAGAAAACAAGTTGGTAAATGCAAATATTTTTTTTGTATCGTTCGCTTTGACTCATTTTTATAAAAAAAGAACATGGAAAACCTGATTTCTGAGAACGTTTCCGTTGAAAAGGACTTTCTTTTGCTGGAAAACAAAAACCAGGTGCACCG
Organism: Mucor piriformis; assembly: GCA_943193625.1. Classification (NCBI taxonomy): domain Eukaryota; kingdom Fungi; phylum Mucoromycota; class Mucoromycetes; order Mucorales; family Mucoraceae; genus Mucor; species Mucor piriformis. The sequence goes on along the minus strand of OW971868.1, from coordinate 660,186 downwards.
AAAAAGACCTTATTCTGTAAACACTTGATCTATAGCATTTTACCACCTTTATTTATATGTCTTTTCACAGGAAATAGCAGACTCTGATAACGATGAAGAAACCAAGGATAGTCAAGAAAGGTAAGTCTTTTTACTTATTAATCTTAAATATCCTGCTAAAAAAAATAACAAGCACAACCATTCGACATGATGAATCTCCCCAAGATCATTTCAAGGGCAAATTTAATGATTTAACTAGGATTTACCGTTCAATGTTTACCCAAGCTCTAAACATCGATAAGAGTATGCTCATAATTGAAATAATGTTCCAGTTGAACCCCCCACTGATCTTTTTATTAGGAAGAAAACTATTAGACGATTTCTCAACAACATTGTATGACTTGACTAAATACTCTCGCTTTGATTTGGTAGATGAGCTAAACTATACAGAAAATACTGCTGGATCATCCATTGTCTCCTCTATGGATTTTGACCGTGATCAAGAGTTCTTTGGAGTGGGTGGTGTCTCCCGCCAAATCAAGATCTTTGACTTTAACAAGATGACTTACTCAAGCTTTGCAAATATCACGCATTGTCCTGTTCGCTCCATAAATTGCCTCAGCAAAATCAGTTGTTTAGCATGGAGTCCATATATCAAATCACAAATAGCGAGCTCGGATTATCGTGGCGCTATAGATATCTGGGATGTTTCTACAGGTCAAAAGACGTTGCAATTCGAAGAGCATATACGTCGTGCATGGAGCGTTGATATATGTGCCAAAAACCCGAATTTACTCGCCTCAGCAAGCGATGACACTACCGTGAAAGTTTGGTCATTATCTCAAAATGCCTCTATTCATACACTGAATCTAAAAGGGAATGTGTGTTGTGCAAAGTTTGCCCCCAATAATAGCCATTATTTAGCCGTTGGTAGTGCTGGTATTGTATGCTCATAAACTTTTTTTAGAATGCGACACTCATTTATTTTTAAAAAAAAAAAAAAAGATGCTGAAGTGTATTGCTATGATTTAAGATCTCCAAAAGAGCCTGTCAAAATATATGAAGGTCACAAAAAGGCGGTATCCTACGTCAAATGGTTGAGTGATAAAGAAATTATATCTGCGTAAAGTGCTTGTAAAATAGTAACAAAACCCTCTTTCTAAACTTCATTCGTTTTTTAAGCTCTATTGACAACTCGTTAAAATTATGGGATCGTGAATTAACAGACTGCAAGATGACATTTGACGGACACCAAAACGAAAAGAACTTTGTTGGTCTGTCAATAAATGAGGATTGGATCTCCTGTGGTAGTGAAAACAATGCTATTTTTACATACCACAAGACCTCAAGATACCCAGTAGCAACCTTTAACTTTACATCACCTTCCTCACCAAATAATACAGTGAGTGTTCATTACCACTCCCTTTTTTTTCAGAACATTTTTACTGACCTTGAAGTTCTTTTTTAGGACAGGAACCCTAAAGAGGACGACATGTCTACCTTTGTAAGCTCAGTTTGCTGGAAGAAAGGAACTACCAAAGTATTAGCTGCTAATAGTAAAGGTTTAATCAAGGTCTTGGAAATGGCTTAAAACTTGCAATGTATTTAATATTTTATAGCACTTCTAGAATACATTTTCGCATACCCTGTATTTAAAAAATATGTATAAGACTGAATATTTTTATTTGATCAATAATAAATACATACGCGAGACATTCAAACAGTGTTCTTGAAAAAAAAATGGGGAAGGGTGATGTAAATAAAAAAATTGCGTAGACAAGGATAAGAAAGCTCTGTATACAAATTCTCGAGGAAAAGGCACTTTATAAACCCAGTGGTTTTTGTCGTATGTAGTTTGTTATAAAGTTTAAAAAGGAGGTTAAATAGATATTCCAAAAAAGCCGTTTATAGCTATATACCCTTCATCATGGGAATTTTTTTAGCATCGCCAGTCAAGTGCCTTCCTCTGAAATTCAACACTGACTTACAAGCGATAGATCTACGAATGTTCTGAGAAAGCTGATAACCCGTATCAAACTAAACTAAAAGAATTGTGGCACTTTGTGCTGACGTTTCAAGTAACATTCATTCGTTCCCAAAAGCAGGATATGTTCCACATCGCAAGTAATTGAAATCCACAGTAGATTTAATTTTATACTTGCTAAAGACGTTTATCAAAGTGATTGTATCAAGGATATGCCAGTTAGCACGACTAAAGTAAAATTCTATTAAGAATTTTTAACCAATCATTTTAGAGATGCGTGATGCTCACGTGATTTTTTCATATCCCGCACATTGCTTATAATCAAAATGTAAAAAATTCAACATTACAAGTTGGGGAAGTGATGTAGGTAAAAAGTTTATTTAAATAATGATATGTAAGACTGGGATATTTATGGCATGTGTCTAATCATGGAGTTTGAGGCGGTAAGCGCTGACGATGTGAAGTTCAAAAAATTAAGGTTTTAAAAGTAATTGAGATCAAGAACTAGAGTTCAGAGAATTAGGTACTGCATGAATTTCGGGGGGGGGGTAGAAATTCGTTTGTTTGCTTGTTGGTTTTTTTTTTTTTTTTTTTCTCTGAAAAAAAAAAAAAAAAAAAAAAATTTGAAAAAAGATCGATTATGTCGAGTTATCCATGTACTTGTAGAGTGTAGATATTAAAGTGGGGGCGGTTTGGAATTCTTGTGATGTGCTATAACAGGGGACAAGCCAGTCGAGGAACTTGGTACCGGAATAATCAGTTGCTAGTATGGAAAAGTCTTCCTCTGGTAGACATATTCGTTCAATTTCTACCATAATTTCACAGATAGTAGGCCACCAATGTAACCATCTGGTAAAAGTGTGTGATTTTTGCTGGGCCAAAGTTCGCTTGGATTTGGTAAACTTGGGTAGTAGGTAAAGGACAAAATCCAACGGGTTAGGTATTGAGTCAACGGGTACATTAAGGCGTGCAGAGACGTTAAGACAAACCAACAGATGTGCACGAGATGCATGAGGGTGAGTGCACCGAGTACATGGTGTGCGTCTTGCCGGTAACCATCCCATTCGCCAGCGGATCAAACGACTACGTTCATATACAGTCATAGGCAATGTCAAAATGGGGTCTACACCGATTGTAGTACGACAAGCTTTTAGTAATACATGTACTCCTGTGGTACTTTGAAGTAGATCCAGATTGTGTTGTCAGTTAAGTAAAGATACAGGAGCCACTTTGCCACCGGTATTGTATATCCAATGAAGGTAATCGTTATACTTGGTTGGGGTGTTTATCAGATTCCATATCGTGCAAGACCGTAACAATTTAGGCCATTGGAATTTGGCTGTGATCGGACCAGCGACAATGTGCGGTAATAAAGACCCAATAAGGGTTGATCCCGGTAAAAAAGTAATCCGCAGGTTACTTTTAAATTGAAGGGTATTCACTCTTTCACGCATACTTGGAAGGCAAGTCATATGTTCAAAAACATAAGTTGACACAGACCTGTGACCACCAAATGCAAGGCGGAGACATTGGTCTTGTGTTCGTTCTAGGAACTTGTAGTTCTTCACCAGAAAGATGATGATATTTAACCCATATTCTAATTTAGGGCGAATAAATATGGTGTAAATTTTGGCTGAGGTGACACGAGAGAAACATGGTGAGTGGACCCCTAGTGGTTGTATTCCGGTTCTCATGGCCACAAGAGCAGAGTGAGCGTTGTTTTTGAGCAGTAGATCAGTGTAAATTTCGGCTTTAGCATTAAAAGGTATGCCTTAGTACGAGAAATATTCTTGACATGGTATTGGGGAACCATATAGCTTGAGTGGGGAGGTGCCATTGTAAATAGGCGAGTTGATAATCACGCTTTTCAGTGGGTTCCACCTGTAACCATTATCCCGTGAGTGTTATTCGGCCATTTTGAGCAGGCGAGGCATGGTCTCATAGGTTCCTATGATTACGACATCATCTGCATACAGAAGTGAGTTTAGCCACAGACCCCCGTATAGTCTCTTTGGTATCTCTCCAAAAACTCTTGATGTACTAGGTAATCGTACAGATCGCAGTAGCGCTGGTAATGAATCGATGTAGATCGAGTAGAGGAAAGGAGAGAGGATTGATCCCTGCAAAACACCCGTACCTGGCCAAAAGATGGAGATTTCGCACCACCAATTACAACCTCAATTAATACCTCATCAAAAAGACATTGGGGTATACCAAGCATTCGTTCTGAGAACTGTCAATTCGAGAGCTCGCCAAATGATATTTCTATCAACGGTATCGTACGCCTGTTTAATATCAAGAAAACATAGAATCGGTGGTTCGCCCATATGATCCATAGTATGCTGGCGACACAATTCATGCAAAGCCAGGGCTTGATCAGTTGTGGATCTTTGCTCACGAAACCCTCCTTGAACAATATCCAGCGGCTGTGAAGTGTCCATCAAAGATGGAGCTAAACACATTTCCATCAGCTTACGCAAAATGGATGTCAGGTTGCATTCTTCTTCAAAAAGGATCATTTGATGCTACCAGTTCGGGATTTCCTCTACTTTTTACGGTTTACAGTCGGATTTAATGCACTTAAAAAAATCACCATAGACATGAGTTTTGCTGAATTGAATGCAATCAATGCTGTTTACCCGAGTGTTGTAGTCCAGTGGTGCTTGTTTCATGTTGCTCGAGCTTGGATGAGTAAAATCCGTGAATTAATCAAACTTGGAAGTTCCTCACTTAACGTAAAAGCACATAAGTCAGTAATTACCGTCCTGAAGAAACTAATGTGGGATAAAAACAAACCTGCATTCATCAACATGCTTTGTTCGTTTATTTTCGATTACCAAATGTACCCTGAATTCATGGAATATTGCAAAAAGAAGTGTCTTGACAATGATGCGTTTACGCGGTGGTCATCAGTTTTTCAGCCACAAATTTTCACCAATATGGAAACAAATAACTATGTTGAAAGCTGGCATAACCAACTGAAAACAACCTATTTGAATAGAAAAAGAAATAGACGTGTTGATCGTTTGGTTTATATTTTAGTGAACGACGTACTACCTGATTACATCCAAAATATCAATAAAATGTATCTCAATATTGGTCAAATGAGTCCTGAGGAAAGAAGACGAAGGGTACGAGAGATGAGTGCAGAAAATGTCAATGAAGCAATTCTTGCTACAAGAATATTTGAAGCCTCAGATCTTGGTGAAGATAGACAAAAAAGTGGTTATTGTGGAATTCGAGGTATATAAAATATCAAGAATTAAAAAATACAATATACAGTAATAAAACGTAGAGGATTATCAGACTGTCAAAAAGTAACTAAAATCTTTATTAAATAAAAGACATTGGCCTTTATATACAAATATCAGGCACGGTTAAACTATAACTGATCTCCCGAGGATATGTGAAACCTGTCAAGTATATTCATGTGGATCACAATCAATTGAGGTATCTTGAAATAAAGGGACCTTCTGGAAGATACGTTCTAGCAACACTAATTATTATTGGATTGTATTATCCGGGATATTTGCCATTGGTTATCGATGTCGTAAATGATGAGGATCGAATCTAGCAAGCATCCAATAGTATGAAAATAAAACCAACAGATAATAAATCAATATTTATAAAAGTTATTAAAGGATTGAATGGATTGAGATTAAAGAGTTATATGAGGATATAAGCTCGATCACAACAGTTATAGGGTTACATCTTTTGAAGATGAAAATATCTACTACGAAATAGTTGTTGAGCAAGAACAGATGAAGTCCTGTAATTGTGACTATTTTAGTTTCAACAGAATAGTTTGTAAACATATGTACCTCGTAAAAAGACTCCATGGAAAAATCCTTCTTTTTGAACGTAAGTTTATTCTAACATAAACAATAGTAGCAATAGTCAGTTATTAATATTATTTGAATATAGCTACAAATTATAGAGTACAAATAGATGAACTACCTTCCGGTTCAAACGACTCGCATCCTCAGTTGATAAACAATATCAATTTCACTGATTTACTAGGTACAATTTGTCGTATTTGAGTACGATTCATTTAAGAATAAATAAATAAATCGTAGAAAATTATAAATTATAAATAAAATATCTTTAAATGTTGAGTAATAGCATACATATATATACTACTACACAACTACCTCTACCTCGAGTACATACTTCTATATAAAAGGTGGCATGATTGGCTTAAATGGATATAGGAATAAAAGTTGCATATAGAATAATACACAACTGAGTTACTATACCTTAATTGGAAAACTAAAAACCCACTCCAATTAAATCAAGAATATAAAAAAGAGAAATCTAATAATGATAGTTCCCTCTATGGACTAGCTACCCATCGAGAAAATAAAACAGCTATCATTATCAATGGTTCATTTATTTATATATTGATACAAATTATACGACTGATAAGTGTATAATAGAAATAGTGCATAATCAAATGGATGCCTACTTTCTGCAACCAAACATACAAACATCGATAAGATGTTCTATATTTGGGATTATATCTTATTCATTCACAGATGGGAGAAAAGAACCCGTTGAATCAATAAGAGGTCAAACATTACAAATATGTTCTGCCAAAGCCAATTAACCATAATTCATGTTATGCCCCTTTTGACAGCTACCGTTACACATTATCTTACTGGTTCTTTTTACTCCGAAAGACACAATAAGAAGTGTTCCCGGATCCTTTGATCTAGGACAATGTTAATTGAAGTCAATTCTAACGAGTAGAATTCATTTAACAAAAGGCGGGAAACTGAGTATAGATTTATTCCAAAAATAGAAAGGTTGACTCACTAACTTCCAGGGGCAGTTGTTCAATATACAGCGGCTCCACCTCCAAAGTTCGTTTTCCAGAGTAATGAATTCGCTTTTGTCGCCGATTAAAATTCGTTTTTTCTTATTTCAAAATTCGCTTTTTTATTGGTCAAAGTTCGTTTTTGTAAAGCTCCAAAGTTCGTTTTTACTTTACTCAAAATTCGCTTTTTTTAATTTTATAAATTTCATTTTATTATACAATAACCTTTTCAAATGAGTTTTTATTACGAAGATGGACAAGGAAGCATTGCTGATGAGCAAGGAAATGAGGCAATGGACTATGAGGAAGAGACTGATCCTTATAACGTTACTTCCTTGTTGACTGCCTCACAATATCGAATTCATCAGGGGCGCTTTCCCGCTAAAGTTACAGAAGAACTTGATGTCCAAATGGAAGAAGTTTCTGAGGAATTATCCAAAGATGTAGCAGCCGGTAGAAAATATAATGTATATTCTGACCAACAGAAAGCAGTTTTCTACTATTTTAATAGAGTGAAGCTCTGGAATGCTGCTGCTTCAGGTCGAAAGGCTCAAGTTGAAATTCGTACTGCTCAAAAATGGGCAAAGCGTCTTAAAGAAGACCCAGAATGGAACATCTACGAAAAACAGACGAATATGTCAAACAGAAAACCACCGCAACTCCAAAACGAACATAAACAGCACTTGGTTCAATTTTTCGACAAGTTTCCTCAAGCTACCAGGCGAGATGCAGTAGATAGTTTAACAGAAGAGTTCCAGAATTTCAATTTAAAAGAAACTTCTGTAGGAAACTTCATTCTTTATGAGTGTAATTTAACCTTTAAAAGAGCTACTTTGCACCCTGTGGCTAGAAATAGCGCTGAGAACCTTGATAAACGTTATCATTGGGCTAAAAAATGGGTAGAGAACACGGATATGAATTATCTTAAAAATTGTGTTTTCGTTGATGAAGCTGGTTTTAATATCAACATGAGAAGCCCTAATGCTCGTTCAGTCAAGGGTACACCAGCAATAATAGAAACACCAACTACTCGTGCCATTACGCATACTATTTTAGGGGCTATCACAGCTCATGATGTTATTTCAATTCAAATCAGAGAACCACTTAAGCCAAAAAGAGTTAAAGTGGATGGAAGTCAAAAAAGAAAGAAGCCTGTGGCAAAACCTTTACGAAAAGGTACTGTTACAGGACACTATGCAAGATTCATATCAAAGACACTCGATGAGATGGATAAATTTCCTGAAATGAAAAACTTCTACATCGTCATGGACAACGCACCAATTCATACCTCAGATAGCATTAAAAATTTAATCGAGGCCAGAGGTTATAGAGCTATATATCTTCCTCCATATTCCCCAGAGCTTAATCCTATTGAAAACTTTTGGTCTATTGTCAAAAATTCAGTCAAGCGAAGTGCTTTTAAAGAAACAGAAGATTTGAAGACTAGAATTGCCGAAGCTAGTGAATGTGTCAGTAGAAAGACCCTTCATAACATTGCTTATCATTCTGTTAATAACTTTGAAAAATGTTTCAACAAAGAGCCACTTTAATAAACGCTATTGCTTTAATAATATTTTAAAAACGAATTTTATTAAAATTTAGAACGAACTATGAGGGTGTAAAAGCGAATTTTGAGCGAATTTTGAAATAAAAAAAAATAACGAATTTTAATCGGCGACAAAAGCGAATTCAGCGAATTCAGTACTCTGGAGTTACTTCTCTTTTGCCTATTTATCCCAAACAAAAAATTCTTTCAATTTATACAGATATTATGACTAAAGATTATAAAGAAGGTTGGTCAGATTAAAAGAAAATAGAATTTTCGCTGAACTAACAACAAATATATATATACATATATATAGCTATAGCCAGATACATACTATACACGCGCCGAATGTCAATTACCCCTCAACTATCTGCATTCATAAGTATGAATGAAGGACTTGTTATCAGTGACATCATCACACACAAACGAACTTCAGTGGAAGGAATTAAAAGGATGTGGATACGACGATTTACTTCAGAAGTCAAAGACGATGCACTTATCGTAGATTCCGTAGAAGTAAACTGGATTGACTTACTAGCTGAAGGAGTAAAAAAAGCAAAAGAAAATATGATACAATCCCTTAAAGGCAAAAGAATCTTTGCACTTTTAGAAGGTTATGAAAAAGAAAACGATTCTATTGCAAAATCAGTGGCTGGGCCACAAGCCGAGGGCAGTACTAATAAGGTATACAATTAAAAATAGTAATTATTTATAATAATTAATTCATGCCTCGATTTAGAAAAAAAAAGGAAAAGAGACAGCTCACTATGTCCAAGAAGCAACGGAATCTGATACTATACAACCAAAACATTTCGGGTCTAATGTACAACCCATAGACAGTTCTAGTGTAGATACCACAGCCAAATCTAGTGTACAGTCTAATGATGTTTCAGCCCAAAGTACCCCTTTTTTACAGATCATTTACAGTGACAACGACGTCGATAGTTCTTATAAAGAAAAGGAGTCGGAAACAATGACCAATGTATCGTCTGCTTGGTGTATTGTAGGTTACGTTTGGTCGATGACACTCAGTGAATTAAATATTATCTCCGAAGGAAAGAAAGAAATGGTTACTAGCAATTCAAATGTAAAGTCGATATATGATAATACTCACAATCTTGCCTTTGAAAAGCTTTTAAAACCATCAGATATTGACAAAAGACTTTTTCTATCTGCTTTATTTGAAACATCACATCCAAACAATCCAGCCAATCGTCAGTATATAGTGCCCCTTAAAAAGTTACCAAAGAACATTATTCAATGTGTAAGAGCTATGGAGCAAGCAATGGAGAACAGAACCGTGATTAATGTACAGGGCATCCCACTCAACACCGTTAATGAAGTAGCTCTACACCATATTCTGGTTGGGATATATCTGAATCATTCCAAGCCTACTAAATGCCCATCAAGTGAAATTGATTGGATAGTTAAGTCTGTAAGTGAGTTACTTTGTTCTTTGTGGTCACCACATAATGATGTAACGGTTTCATGGTAAGTTGAACACAAATTAATACGGTTAGGTTTACATAGATGTATATTAACGGTATCATTTATATATCTAGGGACTTTTCCACCTGGATTAACAAACAAAAAATGCCCGATTCAATTTCTACGCGGCCAGACCTTGTTTTTTGTTCTGACCTTTGTGAAGTGGGTAACGGAGAGATTAAGCCCGTTGGGACGTCAAAATCATGTGTTGATGTTGCTCGTGCGAGGGTATTAGAGACATGTAAGAGACAGCTGCACGTAAGATTGAAGGCTGCATCATTACCAATAGAAGTTACAACTTTTGGTGTGCTTGTTTACGGTAAAAAAAGCTAGATTTGTTCTCCAGAGTTTTATTTAGGAAATATACTAATATTCTTTATTATCATTTAGGTCTGTGCTATGAAACATTTGTTGTTTCATTTAGTGACGGATATTATCCATATGAGCGTGTCTCTGTTGGATTGTTGCCCACCTCCTTCAACACATATAAAAATGCAGAAAAGACATTGATGGATTTAATACAGTTAAAAGTAAGATAATAGTATACAATATATATTTTAGTGATACTAAATAGTCGCTTAGGAATCGATGAGTATGTCTTTGTCGACAGAAATCACATCTGAGGAGTTTATCCTTGTAGATAAAAACCTTCTGATTCCAACCGTGTCGTACAGCTCCATTGTAAAATATGACAACTGAATCTGTTCAGCGTTAATAAAAAAATTAAATTATGTTATTGATTTGCTTACTCGATATTTCACACATTATAAAAATACGACAGAAAACCATTTGTTGTTTATTCTTCAAAATGTTGAAAAAAAAATATTTTCATTTTCAAGAACAATTACTCCAGTAAAGTTTCCTTATTATATTACGTTCGTACATGAATTGTCACCAATTACTCTGGTTACTTAACATCGCTCACCTTTTCACTGCCAAACAAGCGTAACACGGATAAATCATTAAAAAATAAGAGAATAAGAGCATTTATTACAGTAAATTGAAAAATAAAAACATTCAAATAATTCTAAGTCCTCGACACTTTTAATGTTATTTTTCAAAGCGGGTATTACACTTTACACTTTGCTTTTTCAGTAGAAAAAACAAGCATTTTCAGAATTTGACATTCAAAAGTTAGCGTATAGATTGAGTCTTGGTTGGGAAGAACAGAGCTTGATACAAATCGCTGTGATTTCCATTTTTGTATGCCACATAATATCCTGGAAAATTAAAGTATTGCTACCTTCCATGGCGGTGAGACAAATGACTTGTTACAGGACAAATTGCGTAATAACATAAACTCTTCATTATTGTGCTCATCATAATGGGGAGAAGAACGGGCAAAAGATACGGAGCAAAATGCGTGAAGCAAAGCTGGTTATCAATGCGGTTTCTGTCCGGAAAATGATGAGAACTAAAATGTTAAGAAATAAAAAAAAAATAAAAAAAACATCATTGTGCTCATCATAATGGGGAGAAGAACGGGCAAAAGATACGGAGCAAAATGCGTGAAGCAAAGCTGGTTATCAATGCGGTTTCTGTCCGGAAAATGATGAGAACTAAAATGTTAAGAAATAAAAAAAAAATAAAAAAAACATCATTGTGCTCATCATAATGGGGAGAAGAACGGGCAAAGGATACGGAGCAAAATGTATAAAACAAAGCTAGTTATCAATGCGGTTTCTGTTCAGAAAATGATTAGTACGTTATGAACAAAAAAATAGAATTACTTGCCGACCTTTTAAAGTTAAGTTCCATAATTGAGTAAAACACGCTTAAAGAAAATGAGGTTAAAAAATGTAAACGTATAATAAATGATACAGACGACTGGGGATTTGCTATTTGTACACCTCCTGCGTTTAAATTATTTTAGATGACGTAGAAAACTTATTTGCACCTCTTGTACACCTTGGGGGTACCTACAGATGCCTAACCCGGTTGTTCGACTCTGTCCGGTATTTGAGTATGATTTGAGAAAGTAAAGTTACTTTTTTATTATATGTTGTTTTAATTTTATTAAATTAGTGGCTACACGTTCACGTAGAAGTGAGCAGGTAATAACGGAAAAGGAAAAAAAGGAATAAAATGGATATGTAAACAGAAATAAGAAAGATACCTCCAAAGTTTTTATTTCAAAATTCGCTCAAAATTCGCTTTTACACCCTCATAGTTCGTTCTAAATTTTAATAAAATTCGTTTTTAAAATATTATTAAAGCAATAGCGTTTATTAAAGTGGCTCTTTGTTGAAACATTTTTCAAAGTTATTAACAGAATGATAAGCAATGTTATGAAGGGTCTTTCTACTGACACATTCACTAGCTTCGGCAATTCTAGTCTTCAAATCTTCTGTTTCTTTAAAAGCACTTCGCTTGACTGAATTTTTGACAATAGACCAAAAGTTTTCAATAGGATTAAGCTCTGGGGAATATGGAGGAAGATATATAGCTCTATAACCTCTGGCCTCGATTAAATTTTTAATGCTATCTGAGGTATGAATTGGTGCGTTGTCCATGACGATGTAGAAGTTTTTCATTTCAGGAAATTTATCCATCTCATCGAGTGTCTTTGATATGAATCTTGCATAGTGTCCTGTAACAGTACCTTTTCGTAAAGGTTTTGCCACAGGCTTCTTTCTTTTTTGACTTCCATCCACTTTAACTCTTTTTGGCTTAAGTGGTTCTCTGATTTGAATTGAAATAACATCATGAGCTGTGATAGCCCCTAAAATAGTATGCGTAATGGCACGAGTAGTTGGTGTTTCTATTATTGCTGGTGTACCCTTGACTGAACGAGCATTAGGGCTTCTCATGTTGATATTAAAACCAGCTTCATCAACGAAAACACAATTTTTAAGATAATTCATATCCGTGTTCTCTACCCATTTTTTAGCCCAATGATAACGTTTATCAAGGTTCTCAGCGCTATTTCTAGCCACAGGGTGCAAAGTAGCTCTTTTAAAGGTTAAATTACACTCATAAAGAATGAAGTTTCCTACAGAAGTTTCTTTTAAATTGAAATTCTGGAACTCTTCTGTTAAACTATCTACTGCATCTCGCCTGGTAGCTTGAGGAAACTTGTCGAAAAATTGAACCAAGTGCTGTTTATGTTCGTTTTGGAGTTGCGGTGGTTTTCTGTTTGACATATTCGTCTGTTTTTCGTAGATGTTCCATTCTGGGTCTTCTTTAAGACGCTTTGCCCATTTTTGAGCAGTACGAATTTCAACTTGAGCCTTTCGACCTGAAGCAGCAGCATTCCAGAGCTTCACTCTATTAAAATAGTAGAAAACTGCTTTCTGTTGGTCAGAATATACATTATATTTTCTACCGGTTGCTACATCTTTGGATAATTCCTCAGAAACTTCTTCCATTTGGACATCAAGTTCTTCTGTAACTTTAGCGGGAAAGCGCCCCTGATGAATTCGATATTGTGAGGCAGTCAACAAGGAAGTAACGTTATAAGGATCAGTCTCTTCCTCATAGTCCATTGCCTCATTTCCTTGCTCATCAGCAATGCTTCCTTGTCCATCTTCGTAATAAAAACTCATTTGAAAAGGTTATTGTATAATAAAATGAAATTTATAAAATTAAAAAAAGCGAATTTTGAGTAAAGTAAAAACGAACTTTGGAGCTTTACAAAAACGAACTTTGACCAATAAAAAAGCGAATTTTGAAATAAGAAAAAACGAATTTTAATCGGCGACAAAAGCGAATTCATTACTCTGGAAAACGAACTTTGGAGGTGGAGCCGCTGTAAAAGGATTGATTATTTTATAGCGGCAGAGTTCTTTAGTTTATTTTTTACCTACAATAAAAAATATACATTTATCTCATTATTTTTACCTTGTAATATTTTATCAAATACCACACAATTAGAGCATTTCAGGAGAACCCTCGCAATTTAGATACTTAAGAAATTCAGAGATTGCAAGATAATATTAACAGTATAAGCCAAATTTTAGAAACTACAGGCAACACTCCCCCAAATGTTAACCTTCAAACACAACGTAGGTGATAAATAAAAATGAAAACAATAAAATAAAATTCATGAATGGTATACGTCACATTTTGATGTTTTGAATCCGCTTAAAAGTCTGTGATATAAGTAAATCGTTTTTTCTCATCTACATAACACTTTTTGATGATTTTGGGTCGGAAAATAAAATCGAGCGTGTAAATCGAGCGTGTATCAAGAATTGCCCTTTTTTTTTGAGGAGCAACCATTGTGAATTCTTGGATTACTTTTTGTTTAATAGCTGCAAGCTCATGTGGACTCTGTAAAACTGGTAAGATTGAATGAACCTCGACGTCTTTATAACCTCAGCATATTCCCATCGTTTCGTTTCCTAATTAACTTTACCAGGTTAGGCTGAGATAAACGACAGTACGTAAGCGGATGCATGTGGTGTTTTATAACCGTTGATTGTGATGATGTATTGAAAGGAGTGTTGGATCTCGCCGTGATAGTAAGCAGTAGATTATAATAAACAGCTCACTTTAAAAAAGGTATATACGCACCTTTCGTTACTTTTGCTAAACCGCTTTTGTAGTGAATATCGAATTGAAATTTTTTGCACACTTTTGCCTTACCATTAACGAATGTAGGAAGGAAAGTGCTAGGTGATGCAGTGGCACGGCTAAACAAAGAATTGCTTGTAGAAGTTTTTGAATAAAAGAAAGGAGCGAATGTAACATTTGGGTAGGTTAAGCTATAATGGATCGAGTTCTGTGAATATCATTTCATATAAATCTGTCAGCGTATTATTTGGAATGTAATACGGTTTCTCAGATTCACTAACGACACCGACTGGATGTGTAAAGTCATATGAGGATAAAGTATACAAATCGATGCAATCTTTCGGATTCGATTTTTTGATAACATATTGTTAAATGAGTAAAGATATGTGTAGGCTTTCAAAAAAAAAAAAAATTGGCCATGTATGTGAGTTACATTGAGCTGACGTTAAGCATTTCTGGTTGATTGCTATAAAAATCTACCATCAGTCATTTTGGAGAAAAACAGAATGTGTCTATTGAGTGAAACTTATCCCTACTACAACACAGGTTCTGCATATTAGAAAAAAGTCATGCTACACCACCACATGCAAAAAGAACAAAAATATTCTTTCATACATAAACACTTTGAACATGCACATATAAAAAAATCTTTACAACATGATTTACATTATACTTGCAAAAACAGCTCTTGAATTTTATTATCTTGCTTTGGTTGCACATTTTATGCGTTCCTACATTATACATTGCTTAAAGAGTAGAAATTATCTCAAATAGTACCGCCATTAATGCATCAATCATTTCTCAAAAAAAAAGTTAGTGAAGAGAGCGGCACCGTTCTTCGCTGCTACTAAGAAAATGAAGACAGTGTATTAAAATGGATCCCTGATGAATACTTGCGCAATTGACAGTCGGGGAGTATGATCTGGGAGAAGATGATGCTAAAAAAAAATGGGATGCCGTTGTATTATATGTAAAGAATATAGTACCAATCAAATATTGAATGATGGTTATTGATAAACTTGCCATGGTGAAATAAAGTGACACATACATTTATTTTGTGGTGTCATGGTATGCAATCACAACATTTTCTCCTCTAATATGACTTTTTCCCAAAAGTATTTGCATGTAATATCTTTTTTTTTTTGAGAATGGCCGTTACGCTTCCGAGAGTCTGTATTGTCCTGAAAATACATTTTTAACATTGTGAATTTGATTATGTGGATCACAATCAATGGACAATGGTTTACATACCTTTTGATATCATAGATTCACGTCCAAAAGTACATCATCGTAAGACTCTATTTGTTTACACCTTGTTTAATTCGAGTACTGTACAGTAAGACAGGAACAATCTTCCACGGCACAGTTTTTTTGGTAATTATAAATACGCCGCGTCTTAAAAGATAACAATGTAAAAATAGTAGGAAAAAGAAAAGTGAGTCTGTGTTAGTTTTTTCTTATACCACGTCTTGTCGTCTCGAACAGATCTGCATTTTATTTGTGGTCTTTAACTTGTAATGTTCCAAGACGCATTCTATGTGCAGAAGTTTACATTCCTTAAACGCAAAGAACTAAATCTCGAGCTGTTAAAGCAAAAAAGGAGAAAAAGAAAAAAACATGACTTTTTATTCTGCTCATTTGGGTATTATCTACAATAGCAGGCATATCTAACGAATTGATTTTAAGGTATTTCCGTCCTTTGAGCCTGTGTGCAATATTTTTATTTTTTTTATTGGAAACAGACCAAAATCCGTAGGCAGTTGATATCAAAATAATATAAAGAAGCCTACTGTAAAGACGCTGGCCTAACTCCCATCGACACTCATATGCTCAACAAATGGATTTGTACGAATGTACAAAGATCTAAACGGCCTACTATAACAGCATTAAAATATAAAGCACATTTTGGAAATAGGATACGTGGCTTATTAAATAAATTATTTAAAAAGGAAAAGACAGAGAGTCTCCGTAAAGATGTACAAGAGAAGCTATCCGAAAAACGGTTTATGAACCTTGTAAAAAAAGATGCCTGAAGTTGGTCTCTAAGATGACTACTCAAGGATGCATTAAATGCTTTCAGGTTACCCAGAAGACTACGCTATGGTCAGTCTAGAAAACCATTATAAAGCCTTGTTCAAACTTGCTG
Source organism: Mucor piriformis (assembly GCA_943193625.1). Taxonomy (NCBI): domain Eukaryota; kingdom Fungi; phylum Mucoromycota; class Mucoromycetes; order Mucorales; family Mucoraceae; genus Mucor; species Mucor piriformis. The sequence goes on along the minus strand of OW971868.1, from coordinate 643,712 downwards.
GATAGCCAAAACAATTTTTTTATTTCCCGTTACGTACTACTTTTATTCCCTACTAAATGACGCTGGATATCAAAACAGTATATTACCATTTTCTCAAGAGCAAAAGAAATCGCAACGCAAGAAACAAAGCTTAATTCATGGGGTCATCGTAGGCATTAATAAAAAGGTGATCAAGCGGTCGTTTCAAGAACTGACTCCGATTGTCTAAACTTTAAAAAGTTTGCACAGTGCAATAAAACAAGAGCATCAGTAGAAACACTTTGTAAGAATATTATAAAAAATGAAACAATAAAGTCTAAAGAAACATATTTCCCTGGATCCGAGTTTGAATTTTAAGTTGATCTTATTTTCATAGCAATAATCTGTGGTTTCCCCCCTCCCCTCAACCTGAACGCTACTCAACTGATAGCTCGGTAAATTCTCGACCTAATGCCACACACTAACAAATAATGCTGCAACAAAAGTGTACTTCAAAAATACTATAGAAAAGCAAAGGTTTAAGACTATAACAACGTGATTATAAAAAAAACTATGAGTGCAACCTTGAAATTATCGAGTAAACCCCTTTTTGACAAGATTGATCAAGAATTGGTGCGTAAGATGCCGCCTTGTTCTTGAGAGATTGGTCCGCCTCCAATGTCAAATATCAAGAATTGACAAGCAAGGGGTTAGTAAAGATGTTAAAGAGCAATGGGTTTGTCGTTTTCTATTTCAATGAGCACAAAACAACTTCCCATTGCCCAACCTGTTGAAAGATTTAAAATCGTATTTCACAAGTTAAACAGAACATGAATTGAAACTCAAGACTGATTTCCCAGCTACACAGTTTCCCGAAATTATTGGAAACTAAAATTACCTCAAAGTTCGAAAAAAAATAGGCACAAAAATAAAACCAAGATTGGCTTGTAAATCGTGAAATGAATGGCTCGTTTTTTTCTTCAGACCGGATAGCTACTATCTTGTAAGTCGCTCAATAGGACTTTGTTAAAGCCATTTTTTATTCTGCAGATCAAATAATCTCTTCTTAAAGGGCCCCTCTCTTTGTTGTATACACACCCTATATGGCATATATAGGTGTAACACTCAACTATCCTGTATAAGCTTAAACATGCTTGAAGTTTTAAAAGTATATTAAATTCATATTTTCATAATGAATTTTTTTACAGCAGGCTTATTCCATCCATGATATTTGAAGTGATCAAAATCGTTAATACACTATTCACAATAATACCATGCCTTCATATACCCAAACTCAATATCCTGAGAAACTGACAAATTCTACTTCTCATGTTACTGTTTTTTTTTTATCTTGGAGCACTTTTTCGAAATAATAGGGACTTATACTTTGACAAGTGAGTAAACTTATTTTGATTTTCCATCGGGATACGGCAGGTGTTCCTTTCTCTTTTAGAGACTTCGTTCAATTTCTGATTTAACATATTGTGGTGTAACTTAATTTCCAAAATGGCATCTCAATGGGTAACAGTTGTATCAACTTTAAAATAATATTTGATGACATGCAGGGTCTTTTTGGTCAACGTCATTCCTCAAGATTCTTTATACATACCATAGTTGTAACTATGAGTGTTCAACGCTAAATTCAGGGCATAGTTTCAAATTACTGTACCTAGTAACCATTGCGTGTCAGATTGGTGGGAGTGAAAGAAAAAAGGTGTCTGAGATTAAACGAGAGACTGGTGTGTAAGGCCTACTCATTGTGACTTTTAATCTTTTTATTGAGTCATATTTGCAAATCGTCGACTTTCAATTTCAGTTGGTTCTGTCATATTTTTTTTTTTCTTTTTGGAATAAAAGCAGCATACGGGAGTTCAAAAGATTCCTCTTTTTTTCCTTTCTTCTTATATTTTCCATATAATCCATCAAAAAAATGACGGCACAACCTGATGTTGCCAAAGTTTCAGTACTTGGTTCTGAATCAATTATTGTTGGTTTTCATTTAAGTGAATACCTTGTTCGTGACGTTTTGACGAACATTCCCGCCTCCAACTACGTGCTTATCACCGATACCCATTTGGCACCTCTTTATTTGGACAAATATGTCAATGCCTTTAAGCAAGTAAGCCATGAACTTTATACTTCTAAAGGAGAAAAGGAACCACGTTTCTTTACCCGTGTGTTGCCTCCTGGAGAAATGACCAAGTCTCGTAAGGTCAAGGCAGATATCGAAGACTGGCTTTTATCCAATGCTGTCACTCGTGATACATGCTTTTTAGCAATGGGTGGTGGTGTGATGGGTGATTTGGTCGGTTATGTTGCTGCTACCTTTATGCGCGGTGCTCCCGTTGTTCAAATCCCCACTACTCTTTTAGCCATGGTAGATTCTTCCATCGGTGGTAAAACCGCTATTGATGTGCCTGCCGGAAAGAATTTGATCGGTGCATTTTGGCAACCCAAGCGTATCTTCATTGATATTAACTTTTTAAGAACTTTGCCTGAACGTGAATTCGCTAATGGTATGGCTGAACTTGTGAAGGTAAAAAAAAAAAAAAAACCTCCTTTTCTAAAAAATGTTCAAACTGACAACTTTTTTATTTTATTTAGACAGCCGCTATTTCTAATGAAGATGATTTCTGTAAACTCGAAAATGGCGTAGAAGCTATCCGTCATGCTGTATTAGGCAATGAGTCTAATGTGCCCAATGAAGGTAAATTAACATAGATTAATTATTCCAACATTTTGGAACTGACAATATTTAGGCGCTACATTGGATACCCGTACCGATGCACAAGCCATGCTTATGGATGTTATTTTAGCCTCCGTTCGTTTCAAGGCATATGTTGTCACTAGTGATGAAAGAGAAGGTGGTCTCCGTGGTCTTTTAAACTTTGGTCATTCAATTGGCCATGGTATCGAAGCCATTGTTTCTCCTTTGATGCTTCACGGTGAGTGTGTTTCTATTGGTTGTATGAAGGAAGCCGAATTATCTCGTAACTTGGGTCATCTCAACCAAGTTGCTGTAGGCCGTTTGGCCCGTTGTTTCCAATCATACGGCTTGCCCATTTGTATGGAAGAAAAGAAGGTCAAGGATAGAATCGGTAATATGTACTGTCATGTGGATGATATCATGGAAATTATGAAGGTCGATAAAAAGAACCAAGGTGATAAGAAGCGTATTGTTATGCTCTCTGCCATTGGTAAAACCTTGGAGCCTCGTGCTTCTATCATTGCCGATGCTGATATTCACAAGGTTTTGGCTCCCGAGCAACTTGTTTTGCCTGTGACCGAATCTCCCAGTGGACCCAAGAAAGAAGTTGCATTGACCACTCCTGGTTCCAAATCCATCTCTAACCGTACTTTATTGATTGCTGCTTTGGGTAATGGTACTGTTCGTGTCAAGAATTTGTTACATTCAGATGATACTCAATTCATGTTGGCTGCTTTAAAGAGCTTAAATGCCGCAGATTTCGAATGGGAAGATAATGGTGAAACTTTAGTGGTTCATGGTGGTGGTGGTAGACTTAGCGTCCCTGATAAAGAACTCTATGTTGGTAACGCAGGTACTGCTTCTCGTTTCTTAACTTCCGTCTTGACTATGATCCCCACTGCTGAAGGTGCTAAAAACCCTACTGCTGTTTTAACCGGTAATGCTCGTATGAAGTTAAGACCTATCGCTCCTCTTTTAGCTGCATTGAAGGCTGATGGTGCCGAAATTGTTTCTCTTGAAAAGGAAGGTTTCTTGCCTATTGCTGTTACTCCTAATGGTGGTCTTAAGGGTGGTCGTATTGAATTATCTGCTTCTATCTCTTCTCAATATGTTTCTTCCATTTTATTATGTGCTCCTTATGCTACTAAAGAAGTTGAACTTGTTTTAGTGGGTGGTCAAGTTATTTCTCAACCTTATATTGATATGACTATCGCCATGATGGAATCCTTCGGTGCTGTTGTTGAACGTCTTCCTGAAAACACTTACAAGATCAAGCAAACTACTTACAAAAACCCTGATCATTATGTAGTTGAATCCGATGCTAGTTCTGCTACTTATCCTTTAGCTATTGCTGCTATCACTGGTACCACTTGTACTGTCACAAGTATCGGTTCTAACTCCCTTCAAGGAGATGCTACCTTTGCCATCAACGTGCTTAGACCAATGGGCTGTACTGTTGTTCAAACCGAAACCGCTACTACTGTTACCGGTCCTCCTATTGGCCAACTCCGTCCCCTTCCTTCTATTGATATGGAGACCATGACTGATGCTTTCATGACAGCTACTGTCTTGGCTGCCGTTACATCTCCTGCAGATCCCAAGGGAGAAAATATTACCCGTATTACTGGTATTGCCAATCAGCGTGTTAAGGAATGTGATCGTATTGCTGCTATGGTGCACGAACTCACTAAATTCGGTGTTCAAGCGTCTGAATTACCTGACGGTATTCAAATTCATGGTAAGCCTATCAAGGATTTGAAGTCACCCAAGGAAGGGGTTCATACCTATGATGACCATCGTATTGCCATGAGTTTCTCTGTTTTCTCTACTGTTGTTCCTCATGGTACAATTATTATGGAAAAGAAGTGTGTCGAAAAGACATGGCCTACTTGGTGGGATGACCTTGAAGGTAAACTTGGTGTTCGTTTGAACGGTGTGGATCTTGGTACCAAGTTATCACAAACGGGAAAGAGTTTAGGTCGTACCCATGCTAAAGTGACCAAGAACTTGGATGCTGGTAAATCTATGGTGATCGTTGGTATGCGTGGTGTTGGAAAGACCACACTTGGACAATATGCTGCAGAGGTTTTAGGTTTCAAGTTCATCGATGTTGATCTTTACTTTGAAGAGACTTTAAAAACTACCGTGTTTGACTTTATCAGCACATGGGGTTGGGATCAATTCCGTATCAAGGAATCTGAATGTTTGAAGCAATTACTTGGAAAAGACTCTTCTTATGGTCGTGAATATGTTATCTCTTGTGGTGGTGGTATTATCGAAACTGCTGAATCTCGTGACATTTTGAAGGAACATACCAAGAATGGTGGTAAAGTACTACATTTAGTTCGTGATTTAGATCAAGTGGTTCGTTATTTGAACCGTGATAAGACACGTCCCATGTATGGTGAAGATATGATGAATGTATGGTGCCGTCGTCGTTCTTGGTACAAGGAAGTCTGTAACTTTGAGTTCGTGGCTTATGCAAATAGTCTCGTCGATGATGGTTACGTTTCTCCTACTGAATGGTTAGCCATCAAAAAGGATCTTCAAAGATTCCTTTTCTTTATTAGTGGTCGTGATACTAATCAGGTCAATACTACTGCTGGTCGTGTTGGTGTGCCCACCACTTTTGTCTCGTTGACTTCTAAGGATCTCAACTCGGTTCTTGAAAACCTTGAAGAGATGTGTGAAGGTGCCGATGCTGTCGAATTACGTGTGGATCTTTTGCAAAAGCCAGATTCAAAGAGTGAAATGACTTATATCGAATATGTTGGTGAGCAGCTTGCTCTGTTACGTAGAATTGTGCCAATCCCTGTTATTTATACTGTTAGATCCAAGGGCCAAGCTGGTGCTTTCTCTGATAACGATGAAGAGGGTATGTTTGAGTTACTTACTTGGGGTCAACGTTGGGGTTGTGAATATGTTGACGTTGAAACATGCTGGACTCCTACCAGCATTGAAAAACTTGTATCTTCCAAGGGCGAGAGTCTTATTATTTCTTCATGGCACGATGTTCAAAACGTCACACCTTGGGACGGTAAAGCTATCCAACTCAAGTATGATACTTGTGAGAAATATGGTGATATTATCAAGCTTGTTGGTAATGCTCAAAGCTTCCAAGATAACATGGCCCTTGAAACTTTCCGTGCTTCAAAGACTGGTGGTAAAGATCTTATTGCTATCAATATGGGTGCTGCCGGCCAGTTGTCTCGTGTGATTAACGAATGTTTAACTCCTATTACCCACCCTGCACTTCCTCACAAGGCTGCTCCTGGTCAGCTTTCATTAGCTGAAATTAATAAGGGTCGTCATCTCATTGGCCTTTTACCCGCTCAAAATTTCTGGTTAATCGGTACCCCTATTCAACATTCCATGTCACCCACTCTTCACAACACTGGTTTCAAGGTTTTGGGTCTTCCCCATCAGTATGGTCTTCTGGAATGTCACATGGTTGAGTATGCTGAGGATGCTATCCTTAAAGATCCTAGCTTCGGTGGTGCATCTGTCACTATTCCTCACAAACTGGCTATTATGAAGTACCTCGATGAAGTTACTGATAATGCCAAGGCTATTGGTGCAGTTAACACCATCTTTGTTCGTGATACTATTGTTAATGGTGATAAGAAGCGCGAATTCATTGGAGAAAACACTGATTATATTGGTATGAAGCGTTGTATCCAATCATTGATGTTGGATGCTACCAATCCTCCTGAGCAAGGTCTTGTTATCGGTGCTGGTGGTACTGCTCGTGCTGCTTTGTATACTTTACAAAAGATCGGTATTAAGAAAATCTACTTGTGGAACAGAACCATCTCTAAGGCCCATGATCTTCAAAAGGCCTTTGAAAACATCATTGATGTAGAGGTTATTGATTCTTTGGATGCCAAGATTGAACCTGGAGTTATTATCTCTACTGTTCCTGCTGATTCTGGTATTGAGTTACCTGAACTTCTTTATGGTGGTATCAAGGGTATTATTTGTGATATGGCTTACAAACCTCGTCGTACAAAGTTGCTTTTGCAAGCTGAGCGTAAGGGATGGTCTTGTGTCGAAGGTATCGAAATCTTGATCTCTCAAGGTATTGCTCAGTTTGAGATCTGGACAGGAAAACGTGCTCCTGTTACCAAGATTGAAGAAGAAGTTTTGAAGAAGTATGAATTATAAATTTATCACAACAAAAGAAGTATATTAGCAATGTAATAAAATAAATTTGTATTTTTAAACTCTTTAATTAATATTAAATATATTACCGGCTACAAGGCTGTCGGCTATTGTGAATTTCAGCGTGGAGCGACCCATCCAAGGGTTGAATACAGGGAAAATAAATATCCCTAAAAATAAATCGTTAGGGCTGAATGGCCAAGAAAATATGTCTCAGATAGTCAAACTCGTTACTTTCCACAGATTTGTTCCCATTGTTCTATTTGGGTAATTCTTGATCTACAATTAACATATCAAAATAGATGGCTTTATGTTAGCATATTTGTCAGATGACCGTGTATATCAGATATTCCTGACATTGTCAAGTATATAACTTCACAGAAAAATGCCAGGACGCTTACTTTTATTAAAAACCCAGGGAAAAGCTCTAATCAAGGAGTGCCAGATTACATTCAGCCAATCCGCAATTTAGAATATTTTTCAAACTCGCCGATTGGCGTTGAGACATTATATTAATAGATGCTCCTTTTCTCTATCCATTACCTTTTACTACTCTCCCTTTTTTATTCTTAATTTAATGAAAGTACTTAGTCAATTATTAGGAAGATATTCAGATCACAATAAGCCGTTTATCTTATTTCGACTGCCAGAAACTGACGTATTGTTATATCGATTATCAGATATTAAACCACTGTTCAATATTCCCACATTTTCATTCAAAAAAGCCACCTACAAAAATTGCTTTCGAGACCACGAAGACACATATTTAGATACCAAGGTGCTGGGTGATTTAGCTCATCAATTCAACCGACATTTACTTGCTGAGCTTTGTAAATTGAAACCTAACGATTATAATCTTGGTCTTGCTGATGCTATTCTTCAAACTTTTCCACAATTTAAAAGAGCCCCAAAGGAAGAACATATTTGGGAATCTGTTCAGTTGCCTTTGGAAAATATGGAGGATGTCATTGACAGGACTGTAAAGCTTGAACCGATTTCACCTCCAAACATTCATCAAGTTATACCTGAGGCGAGAAACGCCATGGCTTTAGATAAAGTACTCTTGAGCTCCAACGAATTAAAAAGGCAAAGGTAAAAATATTAAGGAATTGATTTTGAAAGAAAAACAATATGCTAAAATTGCTTGTTAGTATTCTTGAGTCGCCCAATAAGCGTCAACGAATTGGGGTTGGTTCATCGCCTTCTCAAAGCATAGAATCAGACCGAGATAAAAGACCCCATTCATTATCCGCTGTTACTACAGGAAATAATGTACCACTTTCAAGACAAATTCGCAAGTTACATTCCCATCCAGTAGCCGAAGTTGAAGACACTGCGCCTGTACTATCAAGCAGTAAAAGATTATCTATAAAACATAAGAACTCTTTAAATTTGACTATCTTTGCACCTTCTTATCACGAACAGTTGGCTGGTGTGCGATCAGCTCCAATCAATTCCAACTTTAACCGAACTGTACCAAACCAACAGGCTCAGCAGAATAATAGATCTAATTATGGTAAGTAATTTACGTGCATAAGCTATAACATTATAACCTCTAATGATTTACAGCAAACCATGGCCCTGCAGCTGGTTCCGCACTACATAATATAGCACCTGCATCTGCAACGATTGCTAGAGCCCCTTTCGCACATCAGCCTTCCCCAAGAAGACATGAATTCGCTATCCCACCTATCGTACCTTCTCAACAACAACCTCCTCGCTCTGCACACCCAACTAGCAGAGATAGCAAATTATATCAACAATATGTTGCATCACCGTCCCTTTATGGTGGTCATCATCCTCATACCAAACCGCAGCCATCTTCTTATCAAAGAAATCACGAATCCACACTTGCCGTGAACGCAGCAAATGTTCCTTTACCCCCAAAAACACCCACAACAAACTCATTTGCTGCCCTTCAGCGTCAACAATACCTTCAGCCTTTCGAGCATTTATTCGAGACGATTGAAACCACGCGTACTTTGAAAAGTACTCTGGATGATCAAATTAGACGCTCATCCTCACTTATGCAAACATTACAAACTTCGGCCACCACGATTGAAGGTTTAGTGAGAAATCAAGTAAAAGAGGCCCAATGGGAAATGATGTCACAAATGGAGCAGACGATTGATGGTATGGTGCGTCGTGTTGAAGCGATTGAGGCCAAGTTAGATCGTGCTGGTAGCAGCATATCACCTATTAAGAAACAGCTTCAGAGGCAACCCGAATTAAATTATCAACATACAACCTCATTGCCTTCTCCTTTGCCAAGTGCGACTCGGGAAGAGAGAGCTGCAGCTGAGGACTTGGTGGCTTTTTCGGAAAGAAAGAGAGATGGTACGGATCAAAATGAGGAATTACAAACCCCACCAACCATTGTGAGATCACAAAACGATATTGGTCCACAAGAATATCATAATATGTTGGATACACTTCGCGAACGTCTTGATCGTTTAGAAAGACAGATTGACACTTAAACTTTTTTTTTTTTAAAAAAAATAAAATCTAGTTACATATCTCATCATTTTATTTAAAGGATTTTTATTGTTCAAGTCCCGAACAAAATAAACATTCATGGCAAGATCATGCATTTTTACAGTTTGTTTATAATTTTCGACAATGAAATAGTCCTAAAAGGCACTTAATCCGAAAGTTCTTATCACCATTCAAACTCATTACTTGATCAAAGCTTTCGTTATAACATCTGTGTAATGAGCCCTACATTTTTTCTATTCGATATTTCATTGAGAATTTGTCATAAAAAAAAGCATCTTTCCCAAAGAACCTCTAGATTTAGTCTTGGCTTAAAATTTGGCAAAAAGAAAAATGCAAAGTATTTAACTACAATACAAGAAAGCTGGGAAACATCCAGAAAACATTCATTGCTTGTACCATTGCGGTCAGACAGAGTCCGTATACTTTCTAGTTGGATCTTAAGTCTAAGATCCAACTAGAAAATATACTTTAAAAAAACAAGCGAATTCTTATCGTATTATACATTGTATGTCTAAGCATTTTACAGCTAGGATGTATAATTATGTAGGCTCGGAGGAACACTGACCCAGAAAAAAAAAATTTATTTTGAACAAGTGTCAATAAGATCTTCTATTTTTTTTTTTTTTGTTTTTTTTTTTTTTCACTTTTTTAATGGTGTCTTGTCAGAAAACATTACATCATTTTTAATGACGATACTACTGATAAAAGTTTATTACACCAAGCAATTATTTTAGAATGAAAACTAAGATCACATTTGCTTCTAGGGTTCCATATTTTATGGTTATGGTCTAGAGATTATTTCTGGATAATACTTTTCGTTGTTTGTAACATGTAAAAAAATGTACTAGCCTGTTGGACCTTTTTATAAATATATGTACTCACTACATTTATACTTGCGCCCACTTTTTGTCCCTGTTACGCATTAAAGATTTAGTCTACATCGAGTATTGACAGGAGCACGTCTCATCAGAATCAGGACAAGCAGTTTATCAAAGGATCTTTCCAGATGAACATGGTTATTTCTATTATTTTTATTATTTTAGAAGTATTATTTTCTGAATTTCAAATACACATTTTTGTCTGGATTATATACATATAAAAGCCATAGCGAATGTATTGTTACAGTGCGAATTTTAATTTATATGTGACATAACTATCATTTTTTTTTTTTTTCACAAGACTTATTTAGTGTTATACAAGTTTTTGTCAAACTTTACCCTAAACGTTTTAGCTTATTATTTTATCTGATTCAAGGGTATCGTTACCGACCCCCTACAATTAGAAAAACATATCTTCAATAAACATTTAGACTTTACTATATAGCTTGTGCCTCGTTTTCACTGTGACGAACCCGAGAAGTAATAATAAAATAAAATATATAAAAAAAATACGTTACAAAATAGTTATTTTATATCTATAATATATCGACGTGGGACTTACTTTGAGACTGAATTGTCAAGCCTTTGTATAATTCCCTCCTCTTTATTTCAATCACTAAAAATAAATCGATACTACTCAGAATGCAAATTGGGATTTGTCCAAATGGCATCTTCTTAATACAAAAATAGCAATCATGATTAGATAAAAAGTGCGCCGTTTAAATAATTCAGAAAGACAAAAAAACAATGGAGAAGCCGGGGTTTGAACCCGGGGCCTTCTGCATGCAAAGCAGATATGATAACCACTACATCACTTCCCCAATCTTCTTTTCCCTAAAAAATTGTTATATAAACAACGGTTATAAAAAATTTAACACACTGCAGATAAAGCTACTTTTAGCCCGTTTACCGATACGGTAAACGAACGGTAAACGACGCGTTTACCGATGTCTTTTTTTAAAATCGTTAAAATTTGTAAAAATTGATTTTTTTTTATTTTTGCTGATAGTGCCAACTTTGTGGAGTATGACATTATTAACAGTGTGTTTATATCTGTAAAACTCATTGAGCTATTTACGTTCAAAGTTTTTTCAAATTTCAGCGTCTGGAAGTATCTAACAAAGCGGTGTTTTATTTACAGCTGAAAATTTTCTTAGTGTGTACAGTTTGTGTACAGTTTGTGTACCGAATACCATTTTTTTTTTACAAAAAATGGTTAAAAAAGTGAAGTACACTATAGTAGCCAATTGTGACAAATAAATTTACTCTATAATACCCCGAAGAGGATGAAGAGTTTTCGACAGTGAATAACTACTTATTATTAGCAGTATTTGAGATCAGGCCCTGAGTTCCAAATAATGCACTTGAGAGATTTTTTATTTTATTTGGTTTCTTTGCCTTTTTCAACCGAGTTATTTTTTACCAATGACGAAAATCACAAAAGTACCTTGCTTTTGTAAAAGTTATTGTGCTGGTGGACTTCCTGCTGAATACAGCTTTGTCACCTTGAAGACTCGTAAGAGACATGAAGCAATTGACCCTGAAGCAATTGTCCTCAGAAAAAAGCACACTTTGATTCAAGGTCTGCCATGTCAAGGTATGCTTGAAAAATAGCACAACCTTACTTTATTGTTAAAACTCACTCTACCTTTTTTTTTTTACTTATTTGAATTCAAAAGAAATTCCACTTTACAACAACATTGCGGAATCGACGACATGGACCCAAAGTCTAGTAAATGAACCTGATTTGGAAACTTACGAAGGTAAACAGAACCTCCAAATTATTTTTGTATTTTTGTTTAGTTTTAGCGTTGACTAATTTAAAACCTTTTTTCACGACTAGACGATTTCTACACTGAGTACCAAACTCAAGTAGAGTCTGAATCTTCGAATGTCAATTGTGAGGAAGAGGTTAATGTCGAAGAGGACGAAGAGGAAACCCCTGAGGAGCAAGGTACTACAGTTATTTTTTGTATACAACAGCACCTGTGTGCTAATGATATTTTTTTATAGCTTCCAATGACCCGTCGTTGTTTCCCTCTGAGCCCGTAGCTTATATTTTTGTTTTGTTACTCATGACTTTGTATGGCAAGTGTGGTGAAATACACACATAACAATATAAAATATAATTAATATTGGCTCACAGCCAATAATACAAAACACATAAACTTGCATATCAATACCATACAACAATAAGAAATTCAATATCATAAAAGATAAGGACATCACTGTATAAATATCCTTATCCCTCTATCCATTAGTCATAACCGAACACAAAGTACCAGATTACATATAATCACTCCCATATTAAGAATGAAAGAAATAATAATTTGTGTTACACACAAATCCAAGCTTATCAGAAATATACCTCATATATAGACTGTGAACTCAGGCTATAACCACAGATCAATCAATTATCACATACGTGGATAAGGATGTAGCAATCAAACCCTTATCACTCTGTGACCTACTTTTACAAATAATTCTCCTCAACTAACTAATATAAATAGAGATCCTGGAAGAACCCAAGATATCTCTTTAGTCTATTTTACTTTGATTAAGAATAAACCCTTTGCAGGACCTTTAACTTAATCCCTTGTTTTATTTTTATTCTTTTTTTATTTTCAGTGTGAAACCTGTGATAATTGTAGTATAAAAGGGAAATAAATATGAATGAAAAAACAAGTAAGAAATGAGACTCTTTGTTGTGGTGATCTAGCTAGGCTACACTCATATTATTGTCAATAGAAACATATCAACATCTATACATCATTCATGATTTAGTAATCATACCAAAAAGAAATAGTTAGTACTATTAGATATTATATCATTAGTATTTCGTTAGCACGAGAATACCGTTGTATAAGGAAACTAAGTCATTGAGTACACGTGCATTAGTGAAGCAACAAGCAATATTGGTATCTATATTTGGTAACGAAGAACAACTTTCAATAATATCAAAGTGATAACTCAGCAGACAAGTCTTTTATATAAATACTAGAGGTTTTTATTTCATAATAAAGGACAATCTTATAAACAGTCTCAAACTACTCTATTACTGTCTTTATAATTTTTACATTACCTTGATACACAACATTTTTTAGTTTGAATTCGTATCCTATAACATGTCTGCTCAACAATCTTCTTCTGCCTCTCCTGTCTCTCGTGAACAACAAGCCCTTGTTCAAAATGGTCAAATCCCTCCCTTGTTGATTGGTGATCCTATCTTGGATTTTGACGTCGAGATGTCCAATGCTGGTGATGAAGATGTTTCTCGTTCCTCTGTTGTTGGTGACAACAACTCTGATGTTAATGTTAATATCAATGTGGAACTTACCGCTAGTATTTTGTTGGAATCTGCCAAGGAAGACCTTGACAGAAAGAAAAACAAGTACTACGTCTCTCTTGGTAACTACTTGACCTTGTCGAAGGTTGATCCCTCTGCCGATGCTACCAAGGCTGCTTCTTTGGTGTATAAACAAGACCAAGACTTGTTTAAGGAAGCTGAAGAGACCCTCAAGGTGCTCAAGGCGTCTAACACTCCTGCTGTTGCTCCTTCGGACAAGAAAAGTATGTTGGTGCCTGGTAATCTTCCGTTCTTGCAGTTGAAGTCTGATCCTCACCAGGAGAAGGCTAATCGTGAAGTGTTTGACTCTGTCTACGACTTCTGCCAAGAGTTTACCACGGTGCTCGAAGCTCATGCGTTGTCGCTTGATGCTTCGTGGGAACGTTTGCTTCCAATGTGTTTGAACAAAGAGGAAAGATCCTGGTTCGAAGACAAGCTCAAAGGAAAGTCCTTGGGTTGGAAAGTAGCTGAAAGTGCTTTGCTTGACCATTATGACACACCATTCAGAAAGTTCTTGAACATGGGTCGTGTTTGGTCAATGAAGCAAGGTGCTAATGAGTCAGCACGTTCTTTTGGCGCGAAGTTTCAGAAATTTCGTCGTCAAGCCATTTTGGAAGATGGTGTCCAATTGGTTCTTTGCTTTTGGTGGAATTTACGTCCGGAAGTCCGTAAAGCGTGTATGATTCCTCTCTCTGCCAATTATGGTACGAAGATGCCTTCAAAGGTTGAGGATATCATCTCGTTAGTGAATGCCACCACTGTCGATTCTTCCTCGTTGTTGTTGAACCCTGGTGAGACCAGTTCGATCTCCGAGTGGAAATCATTTGCTGCTGGCAATGGTGCCTCCTCTTCTTCTGGTAACAAGGGAAAGAAAAGAGCTTTTTCTTCTGGTGATGCTGGCAAGAAGCATAAGAAAGCTTGGGACTTCAAGTCAGCCTTGAAGGATAATGTTTGCTTCTCGTGCAAGTCTCCTTGGGAAAAGGGTCACTCCTGTGCTGAAAGGGAAAGACATGCTTTGGCAAAGGTGTCAAGAATGGCTCTTCGTTCCTCTGGTGGTGAGGGTAGTACTTTTCCTGGTCGTGGGGAAGCCTCCTCTTCTTCGTCGTCGGAAGACGACAACACTAGTGCTTTGGCCCAGATGGCTTTAGATTGTAAGTACAACTATAAAGAAATGGTTATTAAAAAAGATTTTAAGAACATGAGCACTAATATTACCTTTCCTATTCTTGCAAATAATTCGATTAGAACCATCTCTCTGTTGGATTGTGGTGCCACCTTTAGTTCTGTGGATAAGAATTTCTGTTTGAAGAATAGTTTACCTATTAGTTATGTAACACACGTTAATAAAAAATTTGTAAACAAAAGCAATGTCCATGAATATTTTATTCGCTTAGCTGATAGCAATACTTACATTAAGAGAATTGGTACTTGTATCATCAGTGTAACTTGTAATAGTAAGACTATTAAACGTGAGTTTGAAGTCATGAACTTGACTAATAGTAATGAGTATGATTTTAGTATCGGTACTGATTATATGTTTTCTCTGGGTATTGGTATTTATGGTTTACCTTTAACATATGATGATGAAGATTCAAGTGAAGAACAACGTGAAGCTGATCGACGCTTTAACAATAAGAGTGATCTTCTTGAATCCATCGAAAGAGAAAATGAGCTTAAAGAAAATAATCCAGCTGTTGGTCCCAAAGAGTTTGAGGAAGCTATGGATTATATTCAAAAGTTTGTTAAGAACAATCAAGCTATTCCTAAAGGTTCGTTTTGTACCATACCTGAAAGTGTCGTTTGTTTGGATACTCCAGAAAATGCTACAGCATTCAGAAGCCCTTATCCCATTCCTTTCAAGATGCAAGGTGTAGTGGATGAACAGGTAAAAGAATGGCTTGAAAACGGCATTATTGAAAGAGCTCCTGCAAATACGGAATGGAATACCCCTTTAACTGTAGTCAAGAAGACAAATGGTAAAGGCGAGATTACTGGTTATCGTGTATGTCATGACCCAAGACTAGTGAACACTCTCTTGAAGACAATTGATCGTATGCCTCTGCCTGTTATTGGTGAATTGTTTGAGGATTTGAAGGGTGCAAATATTTATTCTACTCTTGACTTAAAGTCTGCATTCAACTCTTTGCGTTTGAACCCAAAGGATGCACATAAACTCAGTTTCACATGGCGTGGTGTACAGTATAAGCCTATTGGTACAGTGTTTGGTATCAAACATGTTAGTTCACAGTTTCAAAGGACTATGAGTATAGCTTTGGAAGGATTACCTTTTGTAAGATTCTTTGTGGATGACATCGTTTGTGCAAGTAAGACATTTGAGGAACACAAGGTACACTTGAAGCAAGTGATAGAAAGATTAACAAGGGTCAATTTGAAGTTGAATCCAAAGAAGTGTCATTTCTTTCAGAAAGAAATTTATTTGCTTGGTTTTCACATTTCACCTAAAGGTATTACCATGGACCGTAGAAAGCTTGTTAATGTGTTGGAATTTCCTCAGCCAAAAACGGGTAAAGATATCCAAAGTTATTGTGGTTTGATCAACTATTTTAGGACTTTGATTCCCAATGTATCATCCATTATGTCGCCATTAGATTCATTAAGAAATGAGAAGTCGATTACACATTTATGGACTGACAAACATCAAACCGCATTCAATAACTTGAAAAAAGCACTTTTGAGTGATCTGGTGTTGTCATATCCAGATATGAATTCTCGTTTTTGTATTAGTTGTGATGCGTCTCTAACTGGGATTGGTGCAGTGTTGTATCAAGTCAGGGATGGTAAGACTAAATATATTTCTTTCGTGGCTAAGAGCTTATCCAAAAGTGAAAGGAAATATTCAGCTACAAAAAGAGAATTACTAGCGTTAGTATTTGCACTCAAACGTTTTCACAAGTATATTTATGGATCCTCCTTTACCTTGTATACGGATCACAAGGCATTGACGTATCTGCATACCCAACGTGTCGCTAATCTGATGATGATTGCATGGATGGACACAATTTTACAGTATGACTTTAAGATCGTTCATTTACCTGGTGTCGCGAATGTCTTGCCAGATGCGTTGTCGCGTTTGTCGGAAGCGACTGAACCATTGTTAAATGAACTGGGTGGGGATAATGAGGTCAAGTCCATTATGAGGAATAGTGCTGTCACTAAAGAACCTCTTCCTGATGTCTTGAGTGGTGAATACTTTACTCCTCCTACAGAGAATCAAAGGAATAAGTTATTAGTTGAAGAACATTTGAAAGGTCACTTTGGTATAGAAGCTATATTACATGCCTTAAAGAGAAAAGGTATTTACTGGACCAACTTAAAGAGTCAAGCAAATGATCTTATACAATCGTGTATACAATGTCAGCGTCACAACATCACAAGAAAGGGTTACAATCCTTTACGACCTATTACTGCCACACTTCCTGGGGATAGTTGGGGTATCGACTTAGCTGGTCCATTTACAATGTCAACTAAGGGTAATGAATACTTGTTAGTAATGATTGACATTGCAAGTAAGTTTTATGTGCTGCGTGCTATACCTGATAAGAGCATGGCGACTGTTGCATTACAAGTGTTAGACATAATTGGTACCTGGGGTCCAATGCGTAAGCTTCAGTCGGATTGTGGTCGTGAGTTTGTGAATAGCTTGATGACAAGCATTAAAGAAAACGTTGGTTTTGAACACGCGTTGATTTCACAGTACCATCCTAGAGCTAATGGTGCAAGTGAAAGAGCTGTACAGTCTGCAGTAAACACCATTAAAAAACAAATTGTCGGTAACGTTGCTGACTGGGATCTGAAGGTGCCTTCTGCTCAATTGTTTTTGAATAGCAAGTATAATGCTAGGACTAAGAGTACCCCATTTTCGTTAATGTTTGGTAGGAATCCAAATGACTTTGTTGACTTTGGTAAAGAAAAGGACAATGCAACTGCCGAAAAGATTCGTGAAGACTTGAAAGGGAAAATAAAAAGAATGACTGAAATTGTTTACCCTGCAGTGTATGAGAACGTTAAGCACGTCACTGAAAAGCAGAAAAAGAGTTTTGATACAAGTCACAAAATGATAGACCTTAAGCCTGGATCTACAGTGATAATTTTAGTGACAGAAAAGCAGAATAAATTAGACCCAAAGTACAAGGGATTTTATACTGTTGTCAGAAAAACTGCTGCTAATACATATGTCTTGAAGAATGAAAAGGGTTTTCTAGAGCCAAGAAATTATCCCCCTTCTTTACTAAAGAAAGTCTCTGATAAGATATCAGAGCATAAAGATGAGTTCTTTGAAGTTGAAGCTATTATTGGTCATAAGAAAGATGACAATAATAAATACATGTATAGATGCAAATGGTTTGACTATGATGAATCTTATGATTCTTGGGAGCCAGAGGATAATTTTACAGATCCTAAGTTTATTAAAGAATACTGGCAAAGAATTGGTGAAGTACCAGAAAGTGTCAAAGAGATCAATAAAGCCAATAAAAGATTATTGAAGAGTATGAATATTGCAACTCCACAAAATTCAGGTACCAAAAGAAAAAGAATCACAAGGTCAGTTTCTCAGAACAAGAAGCAAAGTAGATTTTAAATTTGAGTTATTTAAGAACAATGTGCTGCTTGTTGCTTTTAAGAAATAATGATGAGCATTATTTCAATGTATAAGTATACATCAACTAAGAAAAGGAAAAGCTGATTTTATAAAAAAAAAAAAAAAAAAAAAAGTACTTGAACGGTATTTAGTTAATACCTGGGTGGGGATAATGTGGTGATCTAGCTAGGCTACACTCATATTATTGTCAATAAAAACATATCAACATCTATACATCATTCATGATTTAGTAATCATACCAAAAAGAAATAGTTAGTACTATTAGATATTATATCATTAGTATTTCGTTAGCACGAGAATACCGTTGTATAAGGAAACTAAGTCATTGAGTACACGTGCATTAGTGAAGCAACAAGCAATATTGGTATCTATATTTGGTAACGAAGAACAACTTTCAATAATATCAAAGTGATAACTCAGCAGACAAGTCTTTTATATAAATACTAGAGGTTTTTATTTCATAATAAAGGACAATCTTATAAACAGTCTCAAACTACTCTATTACTGTCTTTATAATTTTTACATTACCTTGATACACAACATTTGTTCCTTTATTTTAAGTTCGAGAGTTTGTCATGATAAAAATAGAGGTCCTTTTATATTCAATTATTACTTCAAAGATTCTTTCTGCGTAGATCGAATTTACTATTCCCGAAATCTGGGAATAGAAGGAATTAGATTCATAAATCAGTTACGTATGAAACTTGACATATTATTTGTATAATATGTGTCTGTGATTCATATCCAGAATCTACTAGCGACTCATCGTTTATCCATTCTATGATTGCAATCGTTGATTGGATTACTGGATGAATTATTTGGATCTAGAAGATACGGCAGCTGCTCAACCAACCGGAATAGAGCATGGGGTTTGATCTCGGTATAGTTAATGAGCCGTGCTGGAACTGTGTCGAACAATAGGAATGATATTCGCTAAAGTAGGAGTTATAATATATAATGTGTATGTATTATAACTGAAGTGACAAATTAAGTAGTAATTATATTCGATTTATAAGGAGTAAATACGACAAAACCCTTGTTGTGATCGAGCTTATATCCTCATATAACTCTTTAATCTCAATCCATTCAATCCTTTAATAACTTTTATAAATATTGATTTATTATCTGTTGGTTTTATTTTCATACTATTGGATGCTCGCTAGATTCGATCCTCATCATTTACGACATCGATAACCAATGGCAAATATCCCGGATAATACAATCCAATAATAATTAGTTTTGCTAGAACGTATCTTCCAGAAGGTCCCTTTATTTCAAGATACCTCAATTGATTGTCATCCACATGAATATACTTGACAGGTTTCACATATCTTCGGGAGATCAATTATAGTTTAACCGTACCTGATATTTGTATATAAAGGCCAATGTCTTTTATTTAATAAAGATTTTAGTTTACTTTTTGACAGTCTGATAATCCTCTACGTTTTATTATATTGTATTTTTTAATTCTTGATATTTTATATACCTCGAATTTCACAACCCTCTAGTTTCTCCACATTTTTTTAAGTTATAACTCTGTAACTATCAAACCTACCTATCCACTATCTACTATGGCTGATAACTCTACTCCTGCTCAACTCTCTACCAAGGATCAAGAACTTCTTTCTCCTATCCAAGAGAATTCTACTGGTACCAACTCTGTTCCTGGAACTACCGCGGCTTCTGACTCTAAGGTCAATCGTGAAATGCAAGAAGTGGCCAACGAGCTTTTAAGATTGGGTGTCGCTGACAAGAACTCCCGTTCTACTGAGGAAGACACTGTCATGGATGATGTTGTAGACATTGAAGAAGATGGTTGTGGTGATCCACATACTCTCTTTATAATAACACCTCATAATTAGCATAATTATCACGGTAACACAATAACCCATATTTGATATTTGTTATTGTTATTGTTATCAACTCTCTCCAAAATAATATATCAAAGCAAGCCCCTTAATTTGACATTCGAATATAAATACCCCTCTAAAAACATCTTTTAAAAGGATAACTTTTTAACTCTTAATAAACATTTATAAGCAGTCTCAAAGTACTTATACTTGTTTTTATTTCTATTTTTTATTCAATCCTAAAACACCACAATGGTGAAGTCGAACTCACCGATGAACAAGTACTCGAACTAATGGGTCAAGAGCGCAAGACCTTGGCAAGAGAAATGCGCAAGTACTACACGAAAACCACCCCTCGTACCGAGAAGGAAAGTGAAATGTGCTACGAACTTGCTGAGAAGATCAAGCGTTTAACTGTGACAATGAGCTCTTATGCCACCGCGTTGAAACCCGAGGTACCTGTGCTGAAAGGTGCTATGGCCTCCAAGTATGCTCCCGCTGCGACTAATCATGGAGGATTATCTTTAAGTCGTAAGGACTTACCCAAGTGCTACATCGAGGGAAAGCCATGCCGCCAATTTGCTCGTGAGAGAGCGTTCAAGAATATTGAGGAATTCCTCACGGCTTTTGAAGAGCTAATCCACTCCGCTGATCAAGACCCGGTGACTGTCTGGAAGAAGTACCTCCCTTTAACCATTTCTGATGACCAGAAAACGTGGATGCGTAAGGACGTATTAACTTGTGACACCTGGGAAATTGCCAAGGACGTGATGAAGGAGAAGTATGGCAACCGTCAACTGAGACTTCTGGCTACTCAAGAATTGATATCGATCAAGATGAAGGTTGGAGAAACAGTATCAGATTTTTGTGATAATTGTAGTATAAAAGGGAAATAAATATGAATAAAAAAACAAGTAAGAAATGAGACTCTTTGTTCCTTTATTTTAAGTTGGAGAGTTTGTCATGATAAAAATAGAGGTCCTTTTATATTCAATTATTACTTCAAAGATTCTTTCTGCGTAGATCGAATTTACTATTCCCGAAATCTGGGAATAGAAGGAATTAGATTCATAAATCAGTTACATATGAAACTTGACATATTGTTTGTATAATATGTGTCTGTGATTCATATCCAGAATCTACTAGCGACTCATCGTTTATCCATTCTATGATTGCAATCGTTGATTGGATTACTGGATGAATTATTTGGATCTAGAAGATACGGCAGCTGCTCAACCAACCGGAATAGAGCATAGGGTTTGATCTCGGTATAGTTAATGAGCCGTGCTGGAACTGTGTCGAACAATAGGAATGATATTCGCTAAAGTAGGAGTTATAATATATAATGTGTATGTATTATTGTGGTATTTGATAAAATAGCACCAGGTAAAAATAATGAGATAAATGTGTATTTTTTATTGTAGGTAAAAAATAAACTAAAGAACTCTGCTGCTATAAAATAATCAATCCTTTTTATATTATAATTTATAATTTATACGATTTATTTATTTATTCTTAAATGAATCGTACTCAAATACGACATAGCCCCCCCCTAGCCTCCTTGTAAAATTTAACATTCGGTAATTTTCAAGTGGCGAGAATAAGGTAGATGTATTTGAGAGAAATTTGGTTGTTTATAATGTATATGTGTGGTGTATATTTTATCAGAACAGCTGTTGTGACGTATTTTTTATAGTGACGTACAACTTTTTCTGTTTACCAAAAAGAAAAAAAAAAAAAAATTTTGTGTG
Source organism: Mucor piriformis (assembly GCA_943193625.1). Taxonomy (NCBI): domain Eukaryota; kingdom Fungi; phylum Mucoromycota; class Mucoromycetes; order Mucorales; family Mucoraceae; genus Mucor; species Mucor piriformis. The sequence goes on along the minus strand of OW971868.1, from coordinate 621,944 downwards.
GGATAATTTTCACCCTTTATTTATTTTTTAAAACGAACAGGATCTGTAGCAGGACTAAAAGTATTCTGGTTTAGACGATTGCTTCGACGAAATGAGCCATGTGCAGGATTATTAGCTGTAGGTTTTGTTCTTACGCTAGTTTTGTGATATACACGGTTGACATCATTTGTTCGAATATTTGTAGTTTTATTTTCCGCAGAGGAAATTTGTTGCAAGCGTGTGCCCGTTTTATTTTGATCAAAGGTAGGAAGATCTGATTCCTTAGATTTGAACATTGTTTGGAGTATTGATTCCTCATCTTTAGGTACAGAACCTTTAACACGTTTCCAGTATGTTACAACAGCTTGTGGATCAGTAAAGTTAGTTAACGGAATCCAACTGTCATGTTCAGGGGAGTAATTCTTCCATCGAATCTTATAGAGACGATTACCAGCATCACCTTTATGATCCACAATAGCCTCGAATTCGTAGATTTCTTCTTTGGAGACGATTGAATCTTGTGACACTAGTTTTAATTCAGAAGGTGTAAAATCTCGAGGCATAACCAAACCCATTTCATCACGAAGAGTATAGTTGCCATGTTGAGTTTTACGAATTACTTCATAGGGTCCTTCGTACACTGCAGAGAGTGATTTTTGGATTCCCTTTTTCTTTACAACAACGAAGCTTCCGATAGGGAAGTCAATCAACTTGTGTTTCTTATCAAATTGATTCTTCATCATCTTGTTATATATTTCAGTGCGATCCTTTATAGCGGGAAAGACAATGTCGGACATATATTCAATCCGTTTGATCAATTCATCATTACTCATGGGTTCGATACCATCTTCTGGATCGTTGAATAATGGATATTCGTTCGACATTTTTCTTGCAAACATTAGGTTGAAGGGACTAGTATTTAAGCGTTTAGACACCTTACAGTTGATCATAAGTTGTACCGAGTTGACTTCAATATCCCAATCATCCTCTGATACACCCTGAATTAATTTCGAGAGTAATTTTTTACAACTTTGAACCATTCGTTCAGCTCCACCATTACTGGAAGCAAAATAAGCTGTGGATAGACGTTTATCTATTTTCATTGCTTCACACAAAGTGTCAAGTATTTGATTTTTCCATTCAGTGCCACGATCACTATTGATAATGCGAGGGTAACCGATTAATGAAAAGATTGAAATTAATTCTTTTGCAACCGTTTTGGCTGATTTGTCTGGGATAGGACGTAAGATTACAAATCTAGTAGCGATATCAAGCATAACTAAGATATATGTATTATTGGATGTAGTTACGGGAAATGGTCCACACAAATCCATTTGATAGTGCCATCCCGGTGTGTAACAATATAATGGTTTTAAAGGATTATATCCCTTTTTTGCAATTGCGAATTTTTGACACATGGAACATTGCTTTACAATTTCCAGAGCATCTTGCATAATTTTAGGCCAATTCATACCTTCATCCTTACGAATACGATGTACTAAACTTTCACCACCGCCATGACCAAAACTATGGGCACGTTCGAGAATGTCTTTTCTATCTTTTTCTAAAGGAATGATAAAGGATTCATCCATGTTTTGGATGTAGTTGATTTGAAAATCATCATTGGTATCGTTTTCAACCATGTTGTCATCAAGTTCATTATGAATTGTTTTTATAGACCAAGTGTGTATTCTCACATGATTGTTTACATCATTGGTCATATCTGTGGAACAATAATATTGTGAAAAGTTTGGTAAGCGCTCGGCATTTATATCGTTGGCTTCCATAAATTCTTTTTCATTTGCTTTATGCAATTCATTGTTCTTTTTGTTTGTTAAAGTTTTCCTTTTATGTTGTAACTTCGATTTTAAATTCTTTTGGTTTGTTTTAAAAATTTGAGGAAATAATTGTTTTTCGTCTTTTTCAAATGGAATTTTATCTGCATGAGTGGGGAATAATCTAGAGAGTTTATCACTCATGATGTTTTCTACACCAGGGATCCAAATTACCTTCATGTTAGGAAAAGATAAAATAACTTCCATATATCTTAACATCATCATCGACATGTGTTTAGTCGTAAATAAATATTGAAGACTTCTATGGTCAGTGTAACACTTGAATTTTTTAGAACCATATAAGAATTTATAAAATTTGGTTAATCCAGTAGTGAGAGCATATAATTCCTTTTTGGTTACGCTATAACTACGTTGGCTTGGACTTAATGCTTTAGATGCAAAACCAATATATTTGATAGTCTTTTTTCCTGTTTTATCAACATATTCTTGAAACAGACAAGCGCCTACTGAATAGTTACTAGCATCTACGGCTAAACTAAATTCATGATTTAAATCAGGATGGCTTAAGACAATGTTTTGTTTTATGATATCAATAATGCTTTGATAATGTACATGCATTTGGGGTGTCCATTCTAGTACTTTTTGTGTACTATACCTTAAATGGTCCAAAGGTGCGGTCAATTCACTTGCGTTTGGTAGGTGGGATCGCATATAAGATACCCAACCGCAAAATTTCATCATTGCTTTTGCAGTCTTAGGTTTTTCCCATGAATCGATGTTTACTAAACGTCTAGCATCAATTGATTTTCCTTGTGGGGAAATACAGAAACCAAGTAAATATACTGCATTTCGTGCAAAATAAGTTTTCTCTTGATTAATGGGTAATTTGTTTTTAGTTAATGCTTCCATGACAAGCTTACAATGTCTTTCATGGGATTCTAAATTATTGGAGTAGCAAACGAGATCATCGATGTAAATACAAACGAATTCTTTCATCTCTGCAAAGATCATTTCCATTAAATTTTGGAAAATGCCAGATAAACTTTTGAGACCAAAAGGTGCTCCTCTGTAACAATAAGTTTTGTTTTCAAAGGTGAATGATAATTTATGACGATCATCCTTATTAATTTTTAATCTATGGAATGCTCCACTAACGTCAAAGACAGACATAAATTTTGCTTCTCTTAAAGAATAAAAGATATCTTCAATTAATGGTGTGTTAACGTTGGAAACATCTTCAAGAAGTGTATTTATTTTACGGGTATCTAAACAAACCCTCCATTTTTTAGTTCCGTCTGGGCCATTTGGCTTAGGTACTAATGTCAATGGACTGTTGAAGCTGCTAGGTTTTGCTGCTTCAATTGTTTTGTCATCTAGCCATTTTTGAATTTGTTCCCTTACCACTGGCAATAAAGCATATGCAATAGGGTATGGTCTAGTGAAGGCTGTTTGATTAGGTGGTGTTTTTAAATAAACAACCGCATCTTCACGTGGGCATAGTTCGTGAATATTTATATTTTTGTTTGCTTCTAAATATGGTTTCATCCTTTCCATAAAGATTTCATATTCATTTTCAGAGCATGCTTTTGTTACATTTGGTTTATACATAGTATCATCTACGGTGTCATTGTATATAATCTCTTCTTGTTCGTCAAAGTTATATGCGATGTTCTCAATGTAGATACCAAGTTTAGGTATTAAATCTCTACCGATAAGAATAGGGATTTTGGCATTCGGCATTTCAACAATTTCAAAGCTGTGTCTGAAAACTGCTTTTCCTTTATAACTGACTTCTAAAGGTTCGGTTTTACCAATGCGCAAGGCAAAAGCATCTTTGTTTACGAATGATAATTTACCATTGGCAGGGATTATCTTTTCAAATATGCTTTTATCTTCAAAGTCATAAGTTTTATTGATTAATGATATCGTAGCACCTGTATCAAGCATGCTTACCAATTTTTCATTATTTATTGTAATAAAGGGAGAATAGGGAGAAAGATCTTCCTTTTCCTTTTCATTATATCCTTCAATTAGATAACAAGAGACATTATTATTATTGGATGTACTGATTTTATTTTTATTGAAGTTAAATTTTTTTAAATTTCTATTTTCTATTCTATTTTTAAACTCGTCAATTAGGGACTTGAATATTCCTTCAATATCTTCTTCTAAAAGCTTGTATATATTACTATAATTGAGTTTATTGTCAGTTTTATTTTCAGAAATAGAGTTAATATAATAAATTGGTACCTTATTTCTTGATTGTTCTTTTGCATCGGCAGATTTCATCAAATACTGTTTGTATTTGTCGCTTGTCAAGTAAGAGACGCAAGTTTTCAAATGTTCGTAACTGAAGCTGGCTTTGTTGCAATAGTTACACATATTCTTGTTGTCTTTAAACTTTTTGTTGCGATCATATGCGTTGCTGTTGTTGCTGAAATTTTGGAAATTTCTTTTGTTGTCGAAACCTTCAACATTGCTATTTTTTGTTATTGTCGTATTGGTGACAGAAGGGGTTTTGTTGTTGTTGTTGTGAGGCACAATGACCGAGATATATAAAGCTTCTTGGATATCTCCAATATTCTTTTCTAAATATTTGAAGAGCTGTTCCAATGATGCTGGCAAATAAGATTCGGCATCTGCTTTCTTGTTTTTCTTCAGCGAGTTGGTGACTTCTTCACGTCCTCTAGGCAATAAAGATTTGATGAATTTCATTGCTTCGATTGAGTCGCTGGGATTTTTGTTGCTAGGAAGACGGCGATAGGTTTCGAGGTATCTGTCTATATAATCCCTGATATTTTCGTTTTTGAGTTGTCGAAGATCCAAATATTTTTCGATATTATTGGCACTGTTGGCTGAGTTGCCAAATCGGTCGATCAACTTTTCTTTGATTTCTGCCCATGGTGCTGTTTCACTGATCGGACTGATGAAGTTTGTAAACCAGCGGTGGTGCTTCTCATTTCTACTGAATAAAAAAGCGTTGGGGAGATATTTTTTCCATGATGCGTTAACATCCACATCGTTTGTTTCCAATATCATCTCGAAAGTGCTGACAAAAATTTCGGCGTTTTCGTAAGATGGTCGGTTCTCCGATTTTGTGGAGGCTGGATCGTCAATTAATTGGAAATGGGGAATGTCAATTTTTTTGTTATTGAATTTTGATTTATTGTTGGGTTTGACTTCCTTTTCTTTTTTGTTCTCGTTCGTTAATTCATTGATTGAGATTTTGAGTTGAGCAATCAATTTGTTATTGTTGATGATTTCCTCAATGTTGTTGGTTGTTAGTTGAGCTTTGTGCAACAACTTGATTTTTTGGTGATAGAGTTTAATCAACTCTTTGTCCTCATCCAATTCGTCAGAGGGTGATTGATCTAAAATAGAAATATTGTTAATCTTTCTGATTAACTGATGCGAATTGTATTCATTGCCAACATCATATTTACTATTAAAGCCATAGGGACCAATATCATCCTTATTGACAGAGATATCAGCGTCAGAACCAGGAGCCAGAGGAGAGTCTTGAGCTTCTTCATCCGAGAGGGGGCCGAGATCCAGGTCAAGTTCCATATCAGAGTGATCTGATACTTGGTCGAAGGGAGCACCGTTGTTTACGGGGGTAGCAGCAGTTTCTTGGTTCTTCATTAAAAAAATTGTGGTATTTGATAAAATAGCACCAGGTAAAAATAATGAGATAAATGTGTATTTTTTATTGTAGGTAAAAAATAAACTAAAGAACTCTGCTGCTATAAAATAATCAATCCTTTTTATATTATAATTTATAATTTATACGATTTATTTATTTATTCTTAAATGAATCGTACTCAAATACGACAATTATAACTGAAGTGACAAATTAAGTAGTAATTATATTCGATTTATAAGGAGTAAATACGACATTGCCCCCTACCAGAATAAAATTACTCTCTTAACCATTTTGCAGTATCGATCGAAGAGATGATTGCTCAATATAGCAGAAAAAAAAATTACACAATCGTTTCGCATGGAAGGAAGAAGATGTATATAAAAAAAAGTGGAAACCAATTGTCAAAAGGAATTATAATCAATCCGATTTAGATTTGTTGGTTACCGAACGACGTTTAGAACAACGTTGGGATTTTGTAGGTTTTAAATTCTTACGTTTGTTAGAATGTGGTACCATAGTAGCAGGATTAACTGGCGTGACTAAAGTGTTTGCTTGATGACGAAGCGATGTACGAGTTGGAGCAGCGGTTTTAGCAGGAACCGTGGTATGAATAACAGTAGTATCATCTGAAGAAGTGTCATCCGTAAGCGAGTTAATCAATGTAGAAACTGAACCTGGAGGGTTCTTTTTCAGAACAGAGATAGAAGTAGGAGAGTTGGTAACAACATTGGATTTTTTTGGTTTATACGGAACACCCAGTTTTTTCCAATAATCACGTAAAGTATCGGTAGCATTGAATTGGCTTTGATCAATCCACTCGTCCCAGTCACTACTATAATTTTTCCATCGAACGAGATATTCTCTTTTGGTGGGAGTACCCCGATGGTTAATAATAGCTTCAACTTCGTAACTTTTCATTTCATTTCCTTCATCATCAAGTTCAATGACCTCATCTTGAGAGATAAGTTTAAGTTCAACTGAAGTATAATTGCGAGGCATAAGGGCACCCGTATGATCTCTTAAGATATAAGAGTTACCACGATTCTTTCTTACGACAGAATATGGACCTACATACGACGGAGCTAATTGGCCTGCTTTGGTTTGTAAACGAACCATGACATGACTACCGGCAGGATAATCGACAAGAAGGTGTTTGTTATCAAACTTGGCTTTTTCAAGATCGAGTTGAGCCATTGTTTTTGCATGAATTGCGGGGAAAACAATGTCCGCCATATAATCAATGCGTTTCATCAATTCTTCGTGAGAAATTGGCTTACGTTGCTCAGGTGGTACGGAGCTATTGATATTTCGGAATCCGAAAGGCTCTGCCATTTTACGGGCAAACATCAATGAAAAAGGAGTTGAATTTAACTTCTTAGAAATACGATTGTTAAGAGCTAATTGGACAGCATTAAGATGTAAGTCCCAGTCATTACCAACACCTTGAGTGGCTTTGGCAAGTAACCGTTTTACAGACTGTACGAATCTTTCGCTAATACCGTTGGCGCTGGCATGCATAGGTGTAATGAACCTATGGTCGAATCCCATGGCTTTCGCGAGGTCAGCAGCGAGTCGGTGTTTGAAATCACCTCCGTTGTCGCTCTGGAGCACGCCACCACAAGGGAATCCAAGGATGGAAAACACCTCGACAAGAGCTGTAATGACAGTATCACTACGTTTGTCTTGAAGAGGGCGTAAAACACAGAATCTTGTGGCTACACAAACGATTACAAGAAAATAATTGTTACCGCGCACAGATGTGGTATTTATAGGTCCGCCTAGATCAATTGCGTAATGATCACCAGGCAGGTAACTATAGATGGGACGATAAGGGTGGTATCCCTTTTTCTGGATGTTATGCTTTTGACATTCAGTGCATTTCCGGATGTACTCAATACAATCATTAATCAGTTTGGGCCAATGGATTCCTTCTTGATGAAGTCGTTTAACCATTTGTTCGGCACCGTAATGACCGATTTTATTATGAGCATCCTCGAGAAGGTGACTTCTTTCAGATTCGGGTGCTACCAAATAATCAGCATGTATGCTTTGCCCACTCTGAATATAAAATAATTTACGAGACGAGTCGTTGGTCTTATTGTCGCATAATGGAATAGCGTTTTTGAGTGCATTGTTTGCGCTTACGTTTGAATCTTGGAGATCGCGTTTGTAAAGTTCATTCTGTCGGAATGACGGCAGGTGCATGTGAGAATTCTGGTTGAACGATTCATGAATTTGGACTGACCTAACACTTAATTCTTTTTTCTTAAGGTTAATGCTTTCAGAGATTGCACGAATGTTACCAGGGGAGGTAACGCGTAGAGGTTTACTATGATCTGTGATTGGGTCTACAGGAGGGTACAAGCGGGACAGAGCATCAGGTAAAATATTGTCAATGCCTTTAATATAGACGACTTTAAAGTCATAATCTAATATTGTGTCTAACCACTTGATCATCATAGAATTGGAATGTTTTTGTGTATGAAGGTAAGAAAGTGCTTTGTGGTCACTATACAACGTAAAGTGAGTACCCCAGATGAACTTATGAAATTGCTTTAGGGCGAATACACAAGCAAGCATTTCTCTCATTGTACAACTATATCTAACCTCACTAGAAGATAACTTTCGTGAGAAGAACCCAATATGCTTAATCAATTTCTTGGTATCGCCATTTGCTGTTTTAACTTCTTCCTCTTGGAATAGGGAACAACCAATAGCAAAATCGGAGGCGTCAGTAGCAATACAAAACGGAAGGGAGAAATTGGGATGGCTGAGGACAACATCGGATACCAAAATTTGTTTAAGGTGGTTAAAGTGCATATCGTGAGTGGAGGACCACTCAAATCTTTTTCCTTTATTCTTTTCATCGTGTGAGCGGAGGAAGTCGATTGGTGCCATTAGCATAGCTGCGTTGGGGATGTGTTGTCTAAAGTAGTTTACAAAACCCAAAAAGGATTGACACTGTTTTGATGTAACAGGACGTGGTAATGATTCTAAATTAGATAATTTACGAGTATCAATTCTTCTGCCTCTCGCAGAGATAGAGAATCCTAAAAGATATACTTCTGATTTGGCAAAGTGAGATTTCTTAAAGTTGATACGTAAATTTGCTTGTGTCAATATGGACACAACATGTTTTACATGTTGGAAGTGAGCATCCAGAGATCGTGACATAATACAAATATCGTCGATAAATGTACGGACGTATGAAAGGTCTTTAAACAAAGATAGTACTACTCTACTAAACAATTGACTAATGGTTGATACACCGAAAGGTGATCCTACATGCATGTATTTCAAATTGTCTGGGCCAGTGAAGCTGGTCTTGATTTGATCATCTGGATTAACCAAGAATTGAGAAAATGCGGACTTGAGATCAATAGTAGAGAAGACGAAGCAACCTTCCATTGAAGTAAAGAAAATGTCATTAATCAATGGTTGTGTTTCGTTGACAGTGGGAAGAGCTTTGTTTAATAATCTCGTATCTAAAACGACTCTAATATCATCCTTGGTTATGCTATCCTTAGAGGAAGTTACACCAGATTCATGATTTTTCTTTAGAGTTACTGTAATAGGAAGATTCCATGCAGAAGCAGGGGCTCTAGTAATAATACCACTATCTACCCAATCGTTAATTACTTCCATTACTTTAGGTTGTAATTTATAAGCAATTGGATACTGACGAACATGGACATGATAATCAGGAGGAGTAGGAAGATGAAGAACACTTTCTGGGATGTTACAGAAGGAATTTTTATCAAGCGCCTTATTAGCCTCGATGTATGGCTTAAGTGCTAGATTAAACGCAATTTGTTCTTTTTCTGTTCCAAATGGAGTTACGTTAGGTACATAAGCTTGATCATCAATAGAGTCATCAACTGATTTGGAGGTATCTTTATATTTGTGTGCGACATTAATAAGTCTCATGTTAAGTTTAAGCATTAAATCAGCACCAGCTAGTATCTGGTTGGAAGATGTCATATACTTATTATCAACAATATCAAATTTATGAGACACTGTCTTTTCAACACCATCATAGTCGATTGATAAAGGTTGTGTAGTGCGTTGTCGTTGAATTTGTGTACCATCTACAAATAGGAGTGCTCCTTCAATTTGTTCGAATTCGATGTTGTGTTCAACGGCAAATTGCTTGTTCATGATAGAAACTTGTGCACCTGTATCAATAGTGCAGTAAGTTTTCACTGAGTTAATAATAATTGGAGAAACCGGAGAATAGGCCACATTGTCTGTTTCAAATGGGTTATCTATATCGCCGACGGTATTACTCTTTAAGGAGAAACTATTAAGACAGTTAGGTGAAGTAGAATTAATGGAGATGGAGAATATGTTTTTATTAAAAAAGTTATTTTTAGAATCTAATTCTATTTCATCATTATCATGCATGATGAAGTTGTCTAAATCATTAAACGCAGCGAGGAACTCATTATCATTGTCAAAGATAAAAGACTCGTCGTTTAGGCTTTCTTCTTGTTCATTAGAGATTCTAGAATTAGAAGGTGTGTTAGAGACAGTTTCATCGAGAGTAGTAGATAAGACAGCAACTTGGTTATTGCTAGGATTGCTTACCTTACTGGCAAAGTACTTCTTTCTTTCGGGGCATTCGGATAAGTGTTCTGGGGAAAACTTAACTACCCTGCAGGATAAGCACTTTTGTTGTTTACGGATGTAAACGCGCTCATCATCATTCAACTTGTATGTGGGATCAAAAACCTTTTCATAGTTAATGTTGGACTTGTTGAAGTTGGACTTGATAGTGGATTTCTCATCTAGCTTTCGTTTCTTGGAAGCATCCTTGGAAGAACTAGAGCCCGAAGAAGAAGGCAAAGAAGAAGAAGAGGAGGAAGAGGACGAAGAAGATACTTTGGAACTACCATTGTTCCTGGCTTGTATTTCTTGTAATGAGTTTTCAAGATTACCAAGGTGATAATTCAATGCATCAGAAACACGACTGAAGTTGCTGTAGAACTCAAGGAACTGAGATTCGCTGTGGGTAGCATACTTGCTTACCATTGAAGAGTCAGGACCATGAATTTGTTCTTTCATATATTCAACCATTCGTTCTTGAACCTTGTCTTGAAATTCCTTGGTGTGGAGAGACGAGAGAAAGCCAACGGTGAAGAAAAAGTTGTCATGAGTTTGAACTTTAGCAGCACGAAGATAAGAACCGAAACGATCAGTATACTCAGCGAGAGGCTCGTGTGAATACTGTCTCATACTATGAAGCATGAAATTGACCTTGATGAGACCAAGACGGGCAAAGGGATCAAATCGATGTTCCAAAGTCTTCTTTGCTTCAGACCATGTCTTCTTTTTGTTTTTAGCGCCAAGCTTGAAGTTTTGAAGAAACCAAGAGCTGTAATTGTCATTGTTTTCGAAACTTGCCTCCAAATGAAATAGCCAGTGAAGTTCCACGTTAACACCATGGTTCTTGTAAGCACGCTCGAACTTTCGGATAAAAGAATTAAGAGAAAGGTCGTCCGGGGAACTGGAGTCGGGATTGGTAGTACACTCGGAGTACTTGACGTTAAAAACAGGAATGTCCTTGGCAGGGATATCGGAATGATCCTTCTCCCTGGTAAAAGTAGAAGAACCGGCGTCATTCAAGCTTAAAACTTGAGTTTGGTTGGAAAGGAGACTAACCGAGGTATCCTTAAAGGACGAGTACAACTTGTTATCAGCGAGCAGTTGATTTCTGTAATAGGCAAAATCGTGCTCGAGAGAACGGGTCTGGTACTCACGGAGTTGGAAGTCAGTAACTGTTGTGGTAGGAGTACCCATAACAATTTTTTCCTTCTCAGTAAGTAGACGGAGTTGCTCTTGAAGGTTTCGAATTCTCAACAACACCTGCTCAGCATTTTCATCAAATGTATTAACAGCGGAAGTGGAAGAGGTACCAGAAGACACATGAGTATCGACTGGAATCGAATTGGATGGACGTAAAGAAGAACTATGAAGCTCTACTTCAGGGTTGTCAACGATCATGGGATCATTGATAGGAAAGTGTTGGGTTGGACCAACAACACGAGGAGCATCAGTATTCGCATTATCAGCCGTACCAGCAGAACCAGAAGCACCAAAAGAAGCAGTAGCGCCAGGAGAAGCAACAGGGGAGGTGGCGCCAGGAGAAGCAACAGGGGAGGTGGCACCAGAGTTACCAGTGGGCTTGGAAGGATTGGGAGAATTCATTTAAAAAAATGTGATAATTGTAGTATAAAAGGGAAATAAATATGAATAAAAAAACAAGTAAGAAATGAGACTCTTTGTTCCTTTATTTTAAGTTGGAGAGTTTGTCATGATAAAAATAGAGGTCCTTTTATATTCAATTATTACTTCAAAGATTCTTTCTGCGTAGATCGAATTTACTATTCCCGAAATCTGGGAATAGAAGGAATTAGATTCATAAATCAGTTACATATGAAACTTGACATATTGTTTGTATAATATGTGTCTGTGATTCATATCCAGAATCTACTAGCGACTCATCGTTTATCCATTCTATGATTGCAATCGTTGATTGGATTACTGGATGAATTATTTGGATCTAGAAGATACGGCAGCTGCTCAACCAACCGGAATAGAGCATAGGGTTTGATCTCGGTATAGTTAATGAGCCGTGCTGGAACTGTGTCGAACAATAGGAATGATATTCGCTAAAGTAGGAGTTATAATATATAATGTGTATGTATTATAACTGAAGTGACAAATTAAGTAGTAATTATATTCGATTTATAAGGAGTAAATACGACATTTGATACTCGCTTCACCCGTGCCCTGGATGAATCCGATTTTGATGTGAACCTCCAGTTCATCGCCGATTTGTACTTCCTTGCTTTGCCCATCAAATGGCAACCCAACATTCTGACTCTTGTAAGCGCCAAGCAAAAGGACAAGGAGCGCTGGACCGCTGAAGATGTGTTCAAGGCTGCTATTACCTTGTTTGATAACAAGATTCCCTCTGCTGGTGACATCGCCACTATTGCTACTACGGACATGGGTGCCAACAAGAGAAAGAACCTTCTCGACCAAGGTGATGCTCGAGTGATGAAGAGAAGAAACACCTCGACCAAGTTCTATTGTAAGGTACATGGTGATAACAACTCCCATGAGTCAAGCCAGTGTAACCAAAACAAGTCTGGGGAATCTTCTTCGTTTGCTGGGTCGTCTAGACCATCCCGTCGTATGCTTGGTGATCGTAACCAACCTCGCGCCGCAACAAGTAACCCTTGTCGATACTGTGAGAAGGAATGGTCCCGTGGCCATCGCTGTGACGAGTACCTCGCCAGCCGCAATATTAATAAGACAATTCTGTCAATTACAGCCAACAGGCAACAACAACAAGAACAACAGTTCGATCAGTATGAATGTAAGAATAACAAAATTAATAAGTATTCCTCATACAAAGGTCTAATTACTCCTCTTCTCATTAACGATAGAAAACTCAAAGGAAAGATTGACACTGGAGCTGAAATATCTTGTATAAATAAATACGTTCTTGACGTTTACTTCCCTCAAATTAAAATAAATAAAATTAAAGGAAATATAAATTATCTTGACAAAAATACTAAAAGAATCGGACAAACCGAACCAATGAAAATAAGATATCTAAATGCTATAAGTTTTGAATTTTCCTTCGAGGTTGTTGAATTTAATAATGTTCTTCAAACTGAATTTGATGTATTACTCGGAGAAGATATTCTTGACAATCTCAATATTGGTCTCACTAATGTCGCTTACAAATATCCGGAAGATAAGGAAGCTATTGAAAATCTTCAATTTGAAAGTGCGAATCACGATCCTTCAAATAAATATGATCCTGAAAACGCAGATTATGGTACTTCAGAAGAAAGAGAAAAATTCATGAAATTTATCCAACCTTCCATCCAAAGAAATGAAAGTATAAAAGCTGGACAATTCTGTAACTTACCTGAAAGTATCGTAAGAATTCCCATAAAAAAGGATGCTACAAATTGTTATATTCCTCAGTACCCTATACCATATCATGCTATCCCCGAGATAAGAAAGCAAGTAAATGAATGGATGGATGCTGGAATTGTGGTTAAATGTAAACCAAGCAATAAATATAACTCGCCATTACTCGCTATTGGAAAAAAGGATGAGAACAACAGGCTTACAAAAACACGAGTATGTCTGGACTTAAGAAGACAGAACATGAACATCGATGATTCACTTGTAGAAGATTATACTGTTCCAAACATCCAAGATATTTTTGCCAAGGTATCCCAAGGAAAAGTGTTTAGTCGTTTAGATTTAAAATCAGCCTATAACAGCTTTAAAGTGGATGAACCTAGTCAAGAAGTATTATCTTTTACCTTTGATGGACAAACATACAAATGGGTAGGAACATGCTTTGGGCTTAAATTCGTAACCAGTCAATTCTGCAGAGTAATGAACATCATCTTTGATGGCGAAGCACAAATTGCTACATATGTAGACGATTGCTGTATCTTCTCGGATGTAGAAAGTCATGCCGAAATAGTGAATAGAGCAATCGATAAGCTCACTGAAGCTAACCTTAAAATCAATTATGAAAAATGTACCTTCTTTAAAACAAGTATATACATGCTAGGCTTCGTTATCGGCCCTGGTATTACAAAAATTGATCAACGAAGATTGTCTAACATCGATGAGTGGCCAATCCCAAAATCTGCCGAACAAGTGAAAAATTATGGGCGTCGTATCATATTTAAGAGCGTATGTACCCATGATATCAAAAATTGCAGCACCTTTGGACGCACTCCGAAATGATAAGAATGTTCTCGAAAAATGGACACCACTCCATACCGAAAGATTGAATAGTATAAAGAAGATACTTATGTCAAAAGCTATCTTACACACTCCTAAAATGTCTGAAAAAATGTATTTGGAAACTGATGCGTCACAATATGCAGTATCCGCCATTCTCACACAAAGAGATGAGCTAAATAGAACTGTCATTATTGCTATGGCTAGTACATCATTACCACCATCTGCCCAGAATTGGTCTGTGAATCGTCGTGAATTATTTGCTATCTATTATGGATTTCAAAGATTTCGTTCATTGCTTTTAGGACACCCAAACATAGAAGTTTGGACAGATCATCGTGCTATCACATTCTATTATACTACACATATTCCAAACCGAACAATACAATCTTACATGGATGTTTTAAGCGAATTTTCCTTCACAGTAACATATATTAAGGGATTGGATAATGTACTCCCTGATCTCCTCAGTCGACTGTACCCTCCTTGTATTGAAGATAAAGAATTAGAAGATGAAGAAGATAAAAAAATAAGACAATTAAATCGGATCATATTAGAAAGAAGAAAGAAAATGCCTGTTGAAAGTTATAAAGTAACAGATAAAATTACATCAACAGATAGATTTATTTATAAACATCAAATACGAAGTACCGATAAACAAATACACATATTGGCCGTAAAATTAAACTCTACAAAACATAAAGAGAACTTACCAGATTACATTACCCCTCCAATCGAACAGAGACAAAAAATATTATATGATGCACATCAACTAGGTCACTTCGGGACGGACAGTATTGTAAAAACCATACATTCTGACGGACTCCATTGGACAGGAATCTTTACTGAGGCTAAACAACTTGTGAATGAATGCATCGACTGTGCTCGTCATAATGTAGCCCGTAAAGGCTTCCATCCACTAAAATCACTTATATCTGCTGATCCTTTCGCACACATTTCCACCGATATGGCTGGACCCTTTAGTGTTACTGCCAATAATAATGTCTATATCTTGGTTGTCGTTGACATCTGTACTCGCTATATTATAGCTCGAGCATTACCCAATAAACAAAGTGATACGATTGCAAATTCACTATGCCAAATATTTGGCGACTATGGATTGCCTACTAGGGCCTTGGTCAGTGACAATGGTAAGGAATACAAGAATGTGCTATTAGCATCCGTTACAAAGACGTTAGGATTCGCCCATAGATTTTCCACACCTTACTACCCACAAGCTAACGGCTGTGCTGAAAATGCTGTAAAAATAATTGTTAATACAGTCAGAAAATTGTGTGGTAACGACACCAGTCGTTGGGACAGTATATTACCTGCTGCACAACTTTGTTGCAATCTAAAGATAAGAGACCGTACCGGAAGTAGTCCTTTCTCACTTATGTTTGCTCGTAAATTTCCAATCGTCCAAGAAGATTCAAATTCTTCGGTTCAGACTCCACTTCCAAAAAAAGTAATCACAACTGACGATCTTATAAAGAAAGCCGAATACATGGCCTCAATCGTATTTCCTGCTATTCATGAAAGAACAAAAGCATTAATGGAAGTGCAACAAAAAACATTCAATGATAAACATTACCTCATAGATATCCCAATCGGATCTGTCGTAATGGTCAAACTGCCATCCAGAGCAACCAAACTATCACCTCTTTATGAAGGACCCTTCACTGTCACTACCAAAACTAAAAAAGGCACATATGTATTGAGAGACAGCATGAATGAGTTATTACACAGAGATTATGTACCTTCTGAATTAAAAATGGTGTCGATCGATGAAACTGCCATTGAGGATGAACTCTATGAAGTCAAAGAAATTCGTGACCATAGAGGACCTGAGAATAACAGGGAATATTTGGTATGCTGGGTAGGATATGGTGAACGCGAAAATTCGTGGCTGGAAGCATCTTCATTCTCGGATCCCGAAACAATTCGTAAATACTGGAATAAAGTGAACAAGCAAAAACAACTTGACCAGGAGCGTAATCAACAAATTGTACACAACACGACTAAAAAACAAATGGTAATTAACAAAATGCCTACTCGTAAAGAAACTCCAAAAAAAGAGCTTACCAGTAGAAAACGTAAAAGTCTTGAACCTCAAGCGACTCTGATGCGACAACGTGTGTTGCGAAGTAAAACAAAAAAACAAAAGTACACCAAAGCTTTGAAGGCACTGTAAAAAAAAAAAAAAATTACAACAAGCCTCCAGATCTTTGTGGTTCCGACATTTTTTTGTAATTATGCATGACGTACACTCAATTGGACAGGATATCCGTATCCAATGTATCTACACATAAGACAAAGTGCATTGGTATAAACAGCTATCAAATATAATTGATGTAATTAATGAATAATTGCTTAATTCGCGCGCTACGCTGACGCTGGTGGGGGAGCATGTGGTGAAATACACACATAACAATATAAAATATAATTAATATTGGCTCACAGCCAATAATACAAAACACATAAACTTGCATATCAATACCATACAACCAATAAGAAATTCAATATCATAAAAGATAAGGACATCACTGTATAAATATCCTTATCCCTCTATCCATTAGTCATAACCGAACACAAAGTACCAGATTACATATAATCACTCCCATATTAAGAATGAAAGAAATAATAATTTGTGTTACACACAAATCCAAGCTTATCAGAAATATACCTCATATATAGACTGTGAACTCAGGCTATAACCACAGATCAATCAATTATCACATACGTGGATAAGGATGTAGCAATCAAACCCTTATCACTCTGTGACCTACTTTTACAAATAATTCTCCTCAACTAACTAATATAAATAGTGTGGAGAAATCTAGGATTTAACACAGAAAAATAAAAGATAAAAAAACAGGAATAATAAGATTAATAGTGCTTGTGCGGTTTTATTCTTATTATTTTAGTTTTAAAACTGAATGCCTTTCTAATCCATGTTAGAAGACAGGGTATTTATAGTTATTTAAAGCTGTGGTTGAAACGGTTAATATAATTAGGATGGGAAGTTCACGGAAGGTTGTTTAGAGGTGCCATTGGCTTGTGTATTCCTATAGCCGGTGGTTCTTCAATAATCAAGCGTCAAGTGCTTATTGGCTTCCTTGATTACCTAATCCGAGAATCGTTCTATTGTTCTGTCATTATTAAAGGGACGATTCTTTCTTAGAAATATTCTAGTTTATTCTGAGTTGTAATGTCTTAACTCAGAACATATAATTATTTGATACCTTGTATGTGTATTGATTGTTTAATATGTGATTCGATCCATAGGATCGGTGGTATTTTTATATGTGTATAGTGCTATTTTAGTACAAATAGAGATCCTGGAAGAACCCAAGATATCTCTTTAGTCTATTTTACTTTGATTAAGAATAAACCCTTTGCAGGACCTTTAACTTAATCCCTTGTTTTATTTTTATTCTTTTTTTATTTTCAGTGTGAAACCCTCTAGTTTCTCCACAGCAAGTATACCACGCAAGGTGCCGAGGTAGTCATGTTGTACTTGAACATTGTTTTGGAATTTTTGGACTTGAAGTTTCGTTTTCCTAAGCAAATGAAGACGTTCACTTCCAGAATGAAGTACCAAGACAAATTCTATCAAGGAATAAAGGAATATCTCAGCTGTAGCAGCTGCCATGCTATTTACAATATGCCATTGACACAACAAGAACGACAAAGACACCAACGCTGCAATTTTGTAACTAAATTTTCAAGTACCACAAAACGCCCATTAGATCGATGTGGAAACGAATTGTATGACAAAAGTAAAACGGGAAAACTAAATCCAAAGCGTACATACGTTTACAATTCTCTTATCACTACGTTGAAGCAATTTTTTTGTCGCGAAGGGTTTGTTGAAAAGCTCACTTCTTGGAAAACCCGAAAATTACAAAAAGTTGGGTTTATGTTTGATGTGACGGACGGTGATGTATGGAAGTCATTTAGATTAGACCCTGCTGCTCAAAAGCCTTTTGTTGAAGAATCGGATACCAATCTCGTTTTTTCTTTAAATGCAGACTGGTACCAACCTTATGCTAATATTGTATTCTCGGTAGGTGCTATCTATTTGACTATCTTGAACCTTGACAGAAGAATTAGAAACAAAAAATGCCATACGATTTTTGTTGCTGCTATGCCTGGACCTGGAGAAGCACACCTGCAGCAAATTAATAACTACATGCGACCTTTAATTGAAGAACTGAAGATATTGATGGCTGAAGGTGTCGCTATGATGACTACTGCCGGTGAAGTAATTGTTCGTGGTGCGTTGATTCTTGGTACGTTGGATCTGCCTGCAGCAGCAAAGACTTTTGGGTTTAGCGCTCATAATTCTTTGTTTGCTTGCCGAAAATGTGATCATTTGTTTCCTTCTCTTGAAGAAGATCCAATGAAACGTGATTTTTCTGGTGGATGGGATGGCAATTTGAAAAAACGAACAGTGGCATCAAATTTGGCGTATGCCAATCAATGGAAATTGGCTTGTAACGAAAGTCAACGCCAAGAACTGGTGAGACAAAATGGTACGAGGTGGAGCGTCTTTCATGAACTCCCTTATTTTGATATTGTTCGTTTTGTTGTGTATGATCCCATGCATAACGTCTGGCTTGGTACTTGCAAAAGAATAGTTCAGCATGTTTTTCTGAAAATGGGCCTCATTGTCAAACAGGATTTGAAGGAAATGGCGGCCATTGCTAAAAACTTGATCATGCCATTTGGATACGACACCGCTTCTATTGCTAGAAAAATT
This sequence comes from Mucor piriformis, assembly GCA_943193625.1. Lineage (NCBI taxonomy): Eukaryota > Fungi > Mucoromycota > Mucoromycetes > Mucorales > Mucoraceae > Mucor > Mucor piriformis. The sequence continues at coordinate 602,977 of OW971868.1, read as the reverse complement.
TGCATATTTCAAGGCTGACGAATATCGTGTGTACTCTCTTTTTCTTTCGCTATTGCTTTTAAAAAGCCGGTTAACGAACGCTCAATACGAAAATTGGATGCTTTTTGTTAGTGCAATGCAGGTCATGAGTATGCCAAACGTCAAAATCTCTGAAATGCGCCTCTGTCACGCCAAGATCATTGATTTTTGTAAAGGGTTTGAAGTGTTGTATGGTAAATCCAGTTTGTACAGTAATATGCACTATCATGTACATTTATTGGAACAAATGCTTGACTTTGGAAGTTTTCATTCTCACCATGCTTTTAATTATGAACGGTACAATTCTGATCTGAAAGGTGTCAACACAAACAACAAATCCATTGAAAGAACTGTTGTCAACAAATTTGTGGAAAGTGTACACCGTCAAGACTATTTTTCGTCCTCAACAATCCCGGATTTAGGTCCCCATGTGTCCTTTGATAATCTTAAATCTATCTTTTTAGGTGAAGATATTCATGGAAAAAGGAAGGCTTACGAAAATGCTTTTTTGTCTGAAGAGATAGAAAATGCAAATGATGCTGACTTTGATTTGTTTGGGTTCGTTGATTTGGCTGGTGACAGTAACGGTAATGGTGGATACACGCATGCCTATGGCTTTGAACAACTTCCATGTAGCACCGTCAAGTCCATGAAGTTTAACAAGGCTCACAGTGTTCTATCTGTCGTATTTGAGTACGATTCATTTAAGAACAAATAAATAAATCGTATAAATTATAAATTATAAAATAAAATATCTTTTAATGTTGAGTAATAGCATACATTCGTATACTACTACACAACTACCTCTACCACGAGTACATACTTCTATATAAAAGATGACATGATTGGCTTAACTGGATATAAGAATAAAAGTCGGATAAATAAAAATATTCAACTGAGTTCCTATGTCTCGATTGGAAAAGTAAAACCGTTTCCAATCAAATCAAGAATATAAAAAAGAGAAATCTAATAATGATAGTTCCCTCTATGGATTAGCTACCCATCGAGAGAATTGAACAGCTATCATTATCAATGGTTCATTTATTTATATATTGATACAAATTATACGACTGTAAGTGTATAATAGAAATAGTGCATGAATAAAGGGATGCCTACTTTCTGCAACCAAACATACAAATATCGATAAGATGTTCTATATTTGGGGATCATATCTTATTCATTCACAGATGGGAAAAGAACCTGTAGAATCAACAAGAGATCAAACATTACAAATATGTTCTGCCGAAGCCAATTAAACAATGAATCATGTATGTCACTTTTGACAGCTACCGTTACACATTATCTTACTGGTCCTTTCGGCACAATAAGATGTGTTCCCGATTGCTCTGAATTGGGACGACGCTAATTGAAGTCAATTCTAACGAGTAGAATTCATTTAGCAAAAGGCGGGAAACTGAGTATAGATCTATTCCAAAACCAGAAAGGTTGACTCGATAACTTCCAGGGGCAGTTGTTCAATATAAAAAGGATTGATTATTTTATAGCAGCAGAGTTCTTTAGTTTATTTTTTACCTACAATAAAAAATACACATTTATCTCATTATTTTTACCTGGTGCTATTTTATCAAATACCACACTATCTTCGGATGAATACGATCAACTACTCTGCTATTACCAGGAATATTTTGATTCTAGTGACGATATTGATCCGTATATCTTTGGCAAAGATGCTCAAGTGGAATGTGTAATGTACGATGACGACAATATTATGTTAGAGCATAATAGAAACGTCAAGGTTGGTGCAAAGGTAGTGAAATTCAAGTCAATTAACATTCTTGGTCAAAGGTACAGTTCTCGTGAAGCTACCTCAGCCAGAGGTAGTTACATACGTGCCTTTTATCGAGATGTTAATGAAATTGATTCCACAAACCATGTGCTTCGCCCTGCTCAAATACAGTTTTTTTTTCGACAATCATTGCCTATCATGGATACCAACAACAAATTGCAAATAGTAACTTTTACCTTTGCCTATGTTCGCTGGTATAAATTTCTGGATCCCAATTGCTACATCACAACATTTGATACCATTAATTCCCATTCTTGTTCGAATAGTTTTACCAATCGTTCCTTTATGGATATTCTTCCCGTGCACTGCATATATTCTCCAATTGGTATATATGTTGAAAGACTCAGCAATTGTAATATCATTATTGATTTACCTAGACGCATAGTGGAATAAGTTTGTAAACGGTAACTATGTCAATATTCAATAAATTATATTTAACTTTTTTGCTTTATTTTGTAATCTTTGAGAAATCCAGAGGTTATAAAAAAAGAAATAAAAATAACCAGACTGCAAAAACTCACTGACTTTATTCAAACATAAAAATGAGGGTTTCTTATATACTTGATATCTAATGTTTACTATCGTCAATTTATTATTTGACGACGGCTTAGCAATTCATTCATGAAACAGAGGAGCTTGTCTATGAAACAGGCGAGGCTGTGTTTATTTGACGATGAACAAATAAAAGGAATAATAATAAACATCCTGTGTTGTATTATGATATCATGTTACACTAATGATTTATAAAAAATACAGTTCATTGTTGTTGCAAGCTAAGAAATATAAACTTTAATCTACAACAAGACATTTTGTGTTACACCTCATAAATGTTATGTAGGCGCGTATACAACAATCTTCCAAAAAAAAAAAAAAAAAAAAAAAAAAAACAGGTAGTTTAATTGAAACCCCAAGCAGGCAAGAGTCGTCGTTGGGAAGGCTTGGGCTCTACTTCCACCGTCTCGTAGACCCTTTCCTTAGTACACACGCCCGCATTGGGGTTTTGGTCAAGGCGAAGCTTGTCAAGTTTCAAGAAGAAATCGTTCAACTACACATTACATAATTAATTTGATTTATATAGGTCCATCATAACATACCTTGGGACTTCTCCAGCTAGGCCTTTTAACGAGAATAGTCTTACTTTGATTACTATTCTCTCTGTAATCTCCGTCCTCCTCAGCAGAACAGCATTCTTCATCGATGAACAAAAATCCATCCTGGATCGATGGATCAGCTTCAGAAATAATATGTCCAAACTCGGTCCAGGTTTCAAGTCTATTGATAATTTTCTAAAGAAGCAGTGTTTGGTCAGTAATTTTTTTTTTCTTACAACAATAAACTAACTCTTGTTTTTCTAGACTTGTAACGGTAAGCACGAGCTTCGGCGTCTCTTTGTTGCAACGGCTTTCTTGATTTGTGATGTATCCGTAAGACAAATACAACTAAAATAATAATAATAAAGAGAGACTAGAAAGTACCAGACACTTATATGATTGTTTTTTATTTAAGATTAAAATTGGGGCCTTTATATAAGAGACATCGGTTCATGAATTCTACCGAGTATCTACTGAGTCATATACTTGATAAGATCGATGTCCAATTGGGAAGCATGTACTGCGGAAAAGATATAAGAATATATAATTCAGTAACAGTGCTTTGAGACAGATCAAATCAGGTTCTGTAGAGTTTACAATTTAAACAGAGAGTAGTGACAAATCGGCTAAACAGATAATTAAAGAACAGATATTAATTTTATGTCACGAAATGAGAAACATGTCAAATTGATAATGTTCGATAAGCAAACCAATGTATGATGTATGTTAGTATTGATCACAATAGCTGGTATACATCAATTTGTCGTGTCTCTTTTTCATGGTAGTGTACCGAGTACTAAGACACTTGTTAAACCAATTAAGCTTTCCAGGAAGAAAATGGCCAGACCTGTCAAGAAAATGGGTTTTCAAGTACTGTGTGTCCTGAGCCTGAACCAAAATAGACTGGTAAACAGCTTCGTTTCCCTCATTGTGCATACCTGCAAGATCAAAGTTGAACCTGTTGGTCGGAATCTCGGTCAATTCTTTCAAGAGGGCCTTTAATGTGCGTTAATCTCTTTTCTGTTGTGTATAGAAAACAAAACACTTACGTTGAGGTTCTTGTTTTTTGCCGTAGTCGCTCTTCGGCTAGAACTAATTGGTGAAGCAGATTGTTCAAGCAATTGCAATTCAAGAGAACGAAGCCTGGCATTCTGCTCTTCAAACTCACGGCGGGTAACAGGAACCTCTCTGTCTTCCTGGTTAGGGTATGGTTGGCGACGGGGAGTGTTGGTGGTTCTAACGTGTAACAAGTTGTTTCTCATATTGTAAGGGGTAAAAGGAAAAGAGAGGAATAATGCCCTGTGGCTTGGAAAACACCTTTATTAAAAGCCAGTGTGCTCGACAAAAAAATTCTTTTTCCTTCTATACAATTCCCTCAGTTTACGTCAGTACTGAATGGCACAAGCATCTAAACTGGTACACCTACAATCATGTCTGCATTTCCCTTCAAGTCCACTGTACAAGTTCAAAGGAAGACAAGGTCTTCTCATGCTGCCATGAAAACTTTATTTTGACCAGACTAATTCATGATTTCAGTTATTTAGAATGGCGTTTCTCCTCATCTAGTTATTCATTGGTAAAGTCTCTGTCAATTATTCCTTGAATCTGTATTTCATGATCAGCGAAATAACGGGTCCCTTTTTTATGTGATATCCACACAAGTTGTGTTGTACACGTGGTAAGCTAAAGAAATATTTTTGTCTTCTGTGCCAAGTTAATTCAAAATCTAAATTAGGTCCTCCTAAATTTTGGACAGCTGTCATCTTTCAGCTTGTTACTTTGATTACTGTAATAAGCAACTTCATCTTGGAAAAAGACAAGTCTTTAGCACAACTAGGTCGTTGGTTTATGTAAATATCCCAAGTCTTTGCTTTTTTGAGATCTCACTGCATATTTTTATCTTTAATCGTAGTCAAATATAGCTCTGCCTGATTGCTATTGTTTATCGTTAACTTTTACTTTATGTACTGCTTTGTTATGGCTGCGTAAAAAAAAACCACAGCGTCAGGTAATAACAAACTTCTTGATTATATGAATTCAAACTAATATAACATGATGTAGGTGCTGACTAGAGCTTTGGTGTGGGAACAGTGCAATTATCGTGTTTTTGTGTGTGCATGTGTGTGTCGCCCAAGTCAAACAAGCTCTCTGTAATAAAAGGTAACGCATGTAAGGTTTTAGTAATCATTCAGTACTAACGTCTGTAAATCTATAGATAATAATGACGGCCCTCCCGCCTCCACACTATGTTACAGCCCTATACATATCTTGTATTGTGTCACGTATTATGTCCAGGTAATAATTTTTATATCTTTTTTTTTGTCTTCATTTATACTAACTGGTTATGCGTAGGCTCAGAACTGCTCTATTGCATGTTGTCTACTGGCATGATGAATTGTTGGTACTTCCCCAAAGTTTAATCAGGTTGTGCTTTAATGAAAACACTGTCGTATATCAGAGTGGTAATTATTTATTCTTCAATTTAATTTTCTTTGAACTAACTCTTATTATGAACAATCAGGTTTTACATTTGGTCTTATCAAGTTATTTTTTCTACTATACGCCGCTTACAAGACGTCCATGTAATGGTATGCTTGCAGAATGCATGTGGCTATACTCGAGGTAAGTGAAACGTATTTTTGTAAAAAGTAGTATAGGAAGTAGTCCTACTATCATTAGTTTCTGAACCAATAAAAAATTGATTTAAAGCCATATTATGTGTCTTCTTTAACCAGTAATATGCTGATTAATAGCATTGCTAATAAAAAAGCAACCAGTTAAAAAGTAATATACTAAAGTAATAAACCAATGGCATGCACTAAAAGCAGAGGTATATGCTCATGTACCGAATCAGATCATGGGCCATTCACTGCTAATTTACTGTATCAGCACACGACGAATATACCAGCATTGGTAAAATAGCAGTAAACGGAGAGTTTACCTACTCGTTTACTGTATCAGTAAACGCGGAGTATACTGACCCGTTTACCGTGTATCGTCAATTTCCCAATTTGCCAATATCGGTAAACGGGTCAGGAAATTCCTCATATACCGCTCGTTTACCACTAATTTACCGACTTTTTTCACCAAATTTTATCTGCAGTGACACACTGCAGATAACGGGATATTATGGACGTTGTCTGGTACCATGATATTGGGCATATCATGGTTGGGATATGAGCTGAAAATCAATTCCGGCCAAACTAGTGATTGTACTTTTTAATACAACTTTAAATTTTAATATGTTGTGCAACTAAACAAACTACATTGGAATAAAAAAAAAAAAGTCATTTTGCTACATTTTTCATTGATTTATGATCACTCTTAGCTTCTGATTTTTTAGGTGCAATTTTGGTGCTAATTTTTTTGGGCGGAGAATAAATTTTATTTTTGCGTGTGTCTTTCAGAAAGATGTAGTCGTCTTCACTTTGTAAATTTTTTGTAATTATTTTTAAAGCAAAAGCACAATAACGTCATTAGTTTGTTTAAACGAAAAAAAAAGTGGAAGGATCGGTGTGTTACCGTAAATGACGGGAAAAAGTTGAGTTTTTTGAAATTATGTTGGATTTTGAAAAATAAATGTTATGTTATTTTTAGATAGATGGATAGATAATGATAAAAGAAGTAGGCATGCAATTATAATTTTTTGATTTGTATGGATTTTGAAAAAGATATGGGCATTGCAAGTATTCATTTTTACTAAGGGAGCTATCTTAAGAGTGAATCAATCTTTGACTCTCAGCCGATTGATGTATACCAGCTATTGTGATCAATACTAACATACATCATACATTGGTTTGCGTATCGAACATTATCAATTTGACATGTTTCTCATTTCGTGACATAAAATTAATATCTGTTTAGCCGATTTGTCACTACTCTCGGTTTAAATTGTAAACTCTACAGAACCTGATTTGATCTGTCTCAAAGCACTGTTACTGAATTATATATTCTTATATCTTCCCCGCAGTACATGCTTCCCAATTGGACATCGATCTTATCAAGTATATGACTCAGTAGATACTCGGTAGAATTCATGAACCGATGTCTCTTATATAAAGGCCCCAATTTTAATCTTAAATAAAAGACAATCATATAAGTGTCTGGTACTTTCTAGTCTCTCTTTATTATTATTATTTTAGTTGTATTTGTCTTACGGATACATCAATTTTTTTTTACCAATTCAACTTATTCAAACTTACCTCATCGTTACTATGCCTGCCTCTGCTTCTTCTGCCATGTCTGAATATATGGGTGACTCTCTTTCCAACCTTGGTTCTACTCCTGCTGCTACCCCTGTTGACCCATTCATTGAGTCAACTCAAAACAGCATCAACATTCTCAAGGCTGAACTCGGTACGATGACTGCTACTGCTCTTCGCTTTCCTGAAGGTGAGGAAAGACTCAAGCTTCTCGAAGCTTGTAAGGTGAAAGGTGATCTTTTGCGTGTCCTCTTGGCTACCATCGTGGATGCTGATAAGGTTGCTTCTCTCGGTTCCTCTTCTGGTCCCCGAACTGTCAAACAGTCGAACGTTGTCCCTCCCAACTTACCCTTGTTCCAATGGGAAGGTCACTGCTTTAACTCCAAGGCTCCCATTTTTGTTGATGTTACTGCCTGTCTTCAAAAATTCGAGGACGTTATGTTTTCACATAACCTCGACTATGACACCAACTTCAAGCGTTTGGTCCCTGCTTGCCTCTCTACTTCCCAACGAACTTGGTATGAACAATACTTAGCTTCGCTTGGTGAAACTCGTTTGACTTCGGTAACATGGGTTATGTTCAAGTTGGCAATCACAGACCATTACGGTTTAACTGTCGACGAAGATCGTTCCTCTGCTGCTGTCGCTCTCATCGACATTGAGATGGCTAAAAACGAGTCGATTGATTCTTTCATCGATCGTTTCAACAACTTGCGTCGCCGTGCGGTTGACCAATGTCCTCCTGCCTCTGTTCTGATTAACAAGTTTTTGGGTGCTCTTCCAGCTAATCTTCATGACAAGGTTACTGTGTCCAAGGCTACTTTGGAAAAATCTCGCAAGACTAATGTTGAAGTCATTATCAACTTGGTCAAGGATCTTTCTAAGGAACTGTCCAAGAACAAGAGCAAGCGTGGATTTGCTGAGCAAGATTTGTCTGACAACGTTGGATCTAAACGTTCCAAATGGGCTTCTTCTTCTGCTGCTGCTGCTGGTTCCCCTGGTACTAGTACTTTTCGTTCTGGCTCGTCTTCGTCTTCTGGGTCAAGCAAGAAGTCATCTGGTACTGGTTCTTGGTGCTCTTTCCACAAGGTTAACACACACAACACTGTGAACTGTCGTGTTGTTTCTTCTGCTACTGCTGCGTTGAACTCTGCTTCTGGTCCTTCGTCTGCTTCGTCTGCTAGTTCTTCTCAGAACACTAACAGCAACAAGCCCTCGTCGTGCTTTAAGTGTGGTGTTTCACCTTGGACTCCTCGACATCAGTGCAATACTGCACGTCGTAATGCACCTGGTTCGGATATCAACAGTGCTTCTCAGTACTTGGGTGCTATGCATCTCAATGACGGTGACTCTTCGTCTACCACCCCACTTCCTAACGAAGTTAACAATTCCACACAATCATCAGCCGATGATATCACAATGGAAGACGTTGATTCGAGTGTCCAAGCCATGGTCGCCCAGCAATCTCAACTTTGTACGTATAATCAATATTCACAATTGCCTTCTCATAAGTCTAACTCCATTCTTATTCCGGTAATTTTAGAAAACACTAAAACATTTGCTGTTGTCGATACAGGCGCATCATTCTCGATCGTCTCTCCCGATTTTGTTAAATCCCTTGGTTCTTCTGTTGTTGTCTTTCCTTCTTCTGGAAGTATTCAGCTTGGCCATAAACAATCTCATCAACAACGCACTGGTCACTGTTTTTTAGATATTTTTTTTAATAAAATCAAATTTAAATTCAAATTTGAAATCTTCGACTTCTTTTCAGATGTTCAAAACGTGCCTCTTTTATTTGGACTTGATATTTTGCCTAAATTAAACATTGGTATAACTGGATTAGTTTCTTCTTGGTTTGATTATACAGGACCTGCTTTACCTTCTCCTATTAATCCTGAAGAAATTAAACCTAATGAGAGCCCTTTTGGTTCCCATTCTGAACGTCAGATGATGCTATCCAAGTTAAAGCCATTATTAAACTGTAATGCTCAAATTGACTTGAAAAACACTTACTGTAATTTGCCCGATTCAATAGTTCGTTTAGACACTATTCCTGGTAAAGAAGCATATCGTAAGCAGTATCCTCAACCGGAAGCATATCGTACCGCCGTTCTTGCACAAATTGATACGTGGCAAAAGGAAGGAGTCATTGAACTCGCCGAATGTCATACAGGTTTTAATTCTCCTCTCCTCTGTGTTAGTAAGAAAGATGAACATGGTGTTTATACTTTCAAAAAGCCAAGAGTTGTAGCTGATGTCCGACTCCTTAATTCAATTCTTCTCAGTACTGATAAATTTCAATTTCCAATGATTTCGGACATTCATCAAAAGATTGGCCCGTCTCCCATCATTTCCTCAATTGATATCCATTCGTGCTTCACTAGCTTCCTTGTTCTTCCTGAACATCGTCATAAGCTTGCTTTTACTTGTCCCTATACTGGTTCTCAATGGATGTTTCGCAAAGTTTGTTTTGGCATTTCCTTCATGGGTAATTTCACCCAACGTGTGCTTTCAAATTTGTTTCGTGATCTTCCTTATGTTTCAGTATACGTCGATGATATTCAGATTGCAACCCGTCCACCTCTTTCTTATCATACAGAGTGTGTCGCAGAAGTCCTTCGACGTCTAACCAAAGCCAATCTCCAAATTTCACCTGAAAAATTGGTTCTTGCTCAAAAAAGCATGCACATTTTAGGATGGTCTATTGTTAATGGTAAATTAATTCCGGATCCTCGTAAAGTGTCGAATGTACATACTTGGCCTGTTCCTTCTACTGGTAAACAGCTAATGAGTTACCTCGGCTTTATGAATTACTTTCGCAACAGCATTCCTTTATACGCCATGCTTTCTGCTCCTCTTGATAGTATTCGTAATTACAAGTCGCTTGACAAAGTATGGACTCCACAGCACACTGAGGCATTTAATAATTTAAAACTTGCTCTTGCGTCTGCTCCTGTCATTTCGCCTCCAGACTTTAGTTGTCGTCTTCACGTCGCTACTGATGCAAGTCTTACTGGAATCGGTGGAATCATTTATTACATAAAGAATGATACCGTACATTATGTTGCTATGGCTAGTCGCAAGTTGTCTTCTTCTGAACAGAATTATAGTACTACTAAACGCGAACTACTTGCAGTGGTGTTCATCTTTAACAAGTTTCACAAATGGTTGTTTGGGATTCAGTTTACTCTGCACACTGATCATAAAAGTCTTATTTTTTTTGAATCATCAGTCTATTCCAAATATGCTAATGCTGAACTGGTATGAAGTTATCTTCTCTTATTCCTTTGACGTCGTTCATATTCCTGGATGTCTCAATGTTATTCCTGATGCTCTAAGCCGACTGTTCTCTGATGATGATGAGTCCAGTCTGGAGGGGGATAAATGTAATAACATCGTGAATAAATACAAAACGAAAAAATATTGTAAACAAAAGAAAGTTGATAATGTCTCTAAAGCGGTCACACCTCGCGTTACGCCCAATAGATTTCAAAAGAAAAACATTCACACTGTTGACTCTTTTAATCATTTATCTTTCTCTTCTTTTCCTGTTGCTCTTAAAAAGCAATCTGTCACTACCAACGAGTATTATAATAACAATGCTTACGTACGTCCACCACATAGTACACCAAACGCTCCACTTGTTAATCGTGCATTACAATTAGCTGAGTACATGACACCTCCCAATAAAGAACGTGTTCCCATTATCATGAAAGCACATCTTTTAGGTCATTTTGGTATCAACGCTATAGAAAAGACTATTCATAATGATTACAATTTTCATTGGACAAATATGAGACAAGATATCCAAAAAGTTAGAAACGATTGTGTTGCATGTCAAGCTCATGGAATTTATAAGGTCGGTTACCACCCTCATCGTAGTGTACTTCCTGATGGCGTGTTTGACCACATCTGTATGGATCTTGGGGATTTTAACACAACCTCATCTTCCGGAAACAACTTTATCCTTGTCGTCGTAGACTACTTCTCTCGATTTACAATCTTACGTGCATTACCTGACAAGCACAGCCATACTATTGCTAAAGAGCTATTAAGCATCTTTTGTCTTTTTGGATTCCCAAAAATCATTAACAGCGATCAAGGCAGCGAATTTGTAAACGAGATAGTAACCAACTTAATTGAAATGAGTGGCATTGATAGACGTCTTTCGCTTCCTTACACCCCTACTTCCAACCCTGTTGCTGAGAAGTTTGTTGGTACAACGAAACGTACTATTATCAAGACTTTAACTGCTAATGGTGCTGCGCCTACTGATTGGGATTTATATTTAGATCCATGCCAATACGCAATCAATGCACAGTACGCACGTTTGCATAAGTCACGTCCTTTTTCAGTTATGTACAATAGACAGCCTAACGGATTCCAAGATTATACAAACTTAAGACCATCACTAAGTTTAGAACATTCGGATTCCAGAGCAATCGATGATAAATTAAAGTTTGTCAAAGAAACGGTTATTCCGGCTCTCGCTAAACGGATTAATGAAACGCAATCCAATGACCATGAAAGATTTATCAATACGCATAAAATTGTAAATGAGAAGTATCCTATCAATTCTAGAGTCATGATCACAAATGTAAACCGCACTTCTAAAATGACAGAACGTTGGCTCGGTCCTTATATTATTACAGGGTACACAGCACACGGTAGCTACATTTTAAACGACTTAACAGGAACTCCATTACCACGTCACTTGCCTACTCAACAGATCCGATTAATACAATCCGGAAATAAGCGCAATCCTGGTGACTTTAAAAATGAACATTATGAAGTTCAAGCTATTGTTAATCATCGAGGTACACCCGGTAACTATGAATACTATGTTCATTGGGTCGGTTATGACGATCAAGAAAAGGACAACACTTGGCAATCTACAAATACGTTTGATTCCATGAAACCTATTCAAGAGTATTGGTCACGTTATAATAAAGCCACCTCAGGAACTTCGGAACACAATCTGTCATCACAGTTTAAAAGGCCACGTAAAATACCGACTGCTAAATACTACAGCAGATCAAAGGCTCAACGTTCTGTTCCATCCACAAGATCCAAAGTTAAACACTCTTAGCTTTACATCAGTAATTAAAAAGGTCTTTTCCTTATTTGTTTTTCCTAAAAGGTTTTTAAAGGTTTTTATCGACATACTTCAATTACTACGATCTTCCATTATAACACTGAAAAGATATACACGTTCTAATTCGTTTGTCATCACGGCATTCAAGAAAGTAGTTCCTCATCTGGAGGAGGGCAATGATGTATACCAGCTATTGTGATCAATACTAACATACATCATACATTGGTTTGCTTATCGAACATTATCAATTTGACATGTTTCTCATTTCGTGACATAAAATTAATATCTGTTCTTTAATTATCTGTTTAGCCGATTTGTCACTACTCTCTGTTTAAATTGTAAACTCTACAGAACCTGATTTGATCTGTCTCAAAGCACTGTTACTGAATTATATATTCTTATATCTTTCCCGCAGTACATGCTTCCCAATTGGACATCGATCTTATCAAGTATATGACTCAGTAGATACTCGGTAGAATTCATGAACCGATGTCTCTTATATAAAGGCCCCAATTTTAATCTTAAATAAAAAACAATCATATAAGTGTCTGGTACTTTCTAGTCTCTCTTTATTATTATTATTTTAGTTGTATTTGTCTTACGGATACATCAATGTGTCTAATCATGGAGTTCGAGGCGATAGGCGCTGACGATGTGAAGTTCAAAAAAAATAAGGGTTTTAAAAGTAATTGAGATCAAGAACTAGAGTTCAGAGAATTAGGTACTGCATGAATTTCGGGGGTAAAAATTCGTTTGTTTGCTTGTTGGGTTTTTTTTTTTTTTTTTTTTTTTTTTGAAAAAAAAAAAAAAAAAAAATTTTTTGGAAAAAGATCGATTATGTCCAGTTATCCATGTACTTGTAGAGAGTAGATATTAAAGTGGGGGCGGTTTGGAATTCTTGTGATGTGCTATAATAGGGGACAAGCCAGTCGAGGAACTTGGTACCGGAATGATCAGTTGCTAGTATGGAAAAGTCTTCCTCTGGTAGACATATTCGTTCAGTTTCTACCATAATTTCACAGATAGTAGGCCACCAATGTAACCATCTGGTAAAAGTGTGTGATTTTTGCTGGGCCAAAGTTCGCTTGGATTTGGTAAACTTGGGTAGTAGGTTAAGGACGAAATCCAATGGGTTAGGTATTGAGTCAACAGGTACATTAAGGCGTGCAGCGACGTTAAGACAAACCAACAGATGTGCACGAGATGCATGAGGGTGGGTGCACCGAGTACATGGTGTGAGTCTTGCCGGTAACCATCCCATTCGCCAGCGTATCAAACGACTACGTTCATATACAGTCATAGGCAATGTCAAGATGGGGTCAACACCGATTGTAGTGCGACAAGCTTTTAATAATACATGTACTCCTGTGGTACTTTGAAGTAGATCCAGATTGTATTGTCGGTTAAGTAAAGATACAGGGGCTACTTTGCCACCGGTATTGTATATACACTGAAGGTAATCGTTATATTTGGTTGGGTTGTTTATCAGATTCCATATCGTACAAGACCGTAACAATTTAGGCCATTGGAATTTGGCTGTGATCGGACCAGCGACAATGTGCGGTAATAAAGACCCAATAAGGGTTGATCCCGGTAAAAAAGTAATCCGCAGATTACTTTTAAATTGAAGGGTATCCACTCTGTCGTATTTGAGTACGATTCATTTAAGAATAAATAAATAAATTGTATAAAGTTATAATTTATAAAATAAAATATCTTTGAATGTTGAGTAATAGCATACATATGTATACTACTACACAACTACCTCTACCTCGAGTACATACTTCTATATAAAAGGTGGCATGATTGGCTTAAATGGATATAGGGATAAAAGTTGCATATAGAATAATACACAACTGAGTTACTATACCTAAATTGGAAAACTAAAAACCCACTCCAATTAAATCAAGAATATAAAAAAGAGAAATCTAATAATGATAGTTCCCTCAATGGATTAGCTACCCATCGAGAGAATAGAACAGCTATCATTATCAATGGTTCATTTATTTATGTATTGATACAAATTATACGACTGATAAGTGTATAATAGAAATAGTGCATAATCAAATGGATGCCTACTTTCTGCAACCAAACATACAAACATCGATAAGATGTTCTATATTTGGGATCATATCTTATTCATTCACAGATGGGTTAAAAGAACCCGTTGAATCAATAAGAGGTCAAACTGTTTGGGATGTGTAAAAATAGAAAAGAACTGGGACAGGAAAATACTGTTAGAACTGAGGTATCTCCTTTTTATTATAAAAATTCGATAAGAGACTACTACAGAAAACTATGGGGGTATTTATACTAATTTATGAGATGGATCTTAAGATGACAGATCTCACGGTTAATGGAATATTATGTAAAATGATAAACGTGATATCAACCCACAGACTATACGGTGTGGTTTTATTATCCAATCATATTGACGAATAACATCACGTACTCGTATAATGCAAAATGGGATTAAATGAATCTCAGTCGCGTAAATAAATTAAGAAAGATTTTGTATCAAGATTATTCAATAACCGATAACCTTGTACGTGTAAAACTATTGAGTGGGGTTAACATATACCGTGCTCGACAAGTGGTTACACCACATGCACAGTATGCAACAAGATAGAAGATGACAAGTGGGAATATGTAGAATAGCATGATATGTCATTACGACTTTACTTTCTGTTTGAAATGCAATAGTTCAGTATGAACAAATCTATAATATCCTCAACACAAACATTACAAATATGTTCTGCCGAAGCCAATTAACCATAATTCATGTTATGCCCCTTTTGACAGCTACCGTTACACATTATCTTACTGGTTCTTTCTACTCCGAAAAACACAATAAGAAGTGTTCCCGGATCCTTTGATCTAGGACAATGTTAATTGAAGTCAATTCTAACGAGTAGAATTCATTTTGTGGTGATCTAGCTAGGCTACACTCATATTATTGTCAATAGCAACATATCAACATCTATACATCATTCATGATTTAGTAATCATACCAAAAAGAAATAGTTAGTACTATTAGATATTATATCATTAGTATTTCGTTAGCACGAGAATACCGTTGTATAAGGAAACTAAGTCATTGAGTACACGTGCATTAGTGAAGCAACAAGCAATATTGGTATCTATATTTGGTAACGAAGAACAACTTTCAATAATATCAAAGTGATAACTCAGCAGACAAGTCTTTTATATAAATACTAGAGGTTTTTATTTCATAATAAAGGACAATCTTATAAACAGTCTCAAACTACTCTATAACTGTCTTTATAATTTTACATTTACCTTGATACACAACATTTTTTAGTTTGAATTCGTATCCTATAACATGTCTGCTCAACAATCTTCTTCTGCCTCTCCTGTCTCTCGTGAACAACAAGCCCTTGTTCAAAATGGTCAAATCCCTCCCTTGTTGATTGGTGATCCTATCTTGGATTTTGACGTCGAGATGTCCAATGCTGGTGATGAAGATGTTTCTCGTTCCTCTGTTGTTGGTGACAACAACTCGGATGTTAATGTTAATATCAATGTGGAACTTACCGCTAGTATTTTGTTGGAATCTGCCAAGGAAGACCTTGACAGAAAGAAAAACAAGTACTACGTCTCTCTTGGTAACTACTTGACCTTGTCGAAGGTTGATCCCTCTGCCGATGCTACCAAGGCTGCTTCTTTGGTGTATAAACAAGACCAAGACTTGTTTAAGGAAGCTGAAGAGACCCTCAAGGTGCTCAAGGCGTCTAACACTCCTGCTGTTGCTCCTTCGGACAAGAAAAGTATGTTGGTGCCTGGTAATCTTCCGTTCTTGCAGTTGAAGTCTGATCCTCACCAGGAGAAGGCTAATCGTGAAGTGTTTGACTCTGTCTACGACTTCTGCCAAGAGTTTACCACGGTGCTCGAAGCTCATGCGTTGTCGCTTGATGCTTCGTGGGAACGTTTGCTTCCAATGTGTTTGAACAAAGAGGAAAGATCCTGGTTCGAAGACAAGCTCAAAGGAAAGTCCTTGGGTTGGAAAGTAGCTGAAAGTGCTTTGCTTGACCATTATGACACACCATTCAGAAAGTTCTTGAACATGGGTCGTGTTTGGTCAATGAAGCAAGGTGCTAATGAGTCAGCACGTTCTTTTGGCGCGAAGTTTCAGAAATTTCGTCGTCAAGCCACTTTGGAAGATGGTGTCCAATTGGTTCTTTGCTTTTGGTGGAATTTACGTCCGGAAGTCCGTAAAGCGTGTATGATTCCTCTCTCTGCCAATTATGGTACGAAGATGCCTTCAAAGATTGAGGATATCATCTCGTTAGTGAATGCCACCACTGTCGATTCTTCCTCGTTGTTGTTGAACCCTGGTGAGACCAGTTCGATCTCCGAGTGGAAATCATTTGCTGCTGGCAATGGTGCCTCCTCTTCTTCTTCCTCTTCTTCTGGTAACAAGGGAAGTAAAAGAGCTTTTTCTTCTGGTGATGCTGGCAAGAAGCATAAGAAAGCTTGGGACTTCAAGTCAGCCTTGAAGGATAATGTTTGCTTCTCGTGCAAGTCTCCTTGGGAAAAGGGTCACTCCTGTGCTGAAAGGGAAAGACATGCTTTGGCAAAGGTGTCAAGAATGGCTCTTCGTTCCTCTGGTGGTGAGGGTAGTACTTTTCCTGGTCGTGGGAAAGCCTCCTCTTCTTCGTCGTCGGAAGACGACAACACTAGTGCTTTGGCCCAGATGGCTTTAGATTGTAAGTACAACTATAAAGAAATGGTTATTAAAAAAGATTTTAAGAACATGAGCACTAATATTACCTTTCCTATTCTTGCAAATAATTCGATTAGAACCATCTCTCTGTTGGATTGTGGTGCCACCTTTAGTTCTGTGGATAAGAATTTCTGTTTGAAGAATAGTTTACCTATTAGTTATGTAACACACGTTAATAAAAAATTTGTAAACAAAAGCAATGTCCATGAATATTTTATTCGCTTAGCTGATAGCAATACTTACATTAAGAGAATTGGTACTTGTATCATCAGTGTAACTTGTAATAGTAAGACTATTAAACGTGAGTTTGAAGTCATGAACTTGACTAATAGTAATGAGTATGATTTTAGTATCGGTACTGATTATATGTTTTCTCTGGGTATTGGTATTTATGGTTTACCTTTAACATATGATGATGAAGATTCAAGTGAAGAACGACGTGAAGCTGATCGACGCTTTAACAATAAGAGTGATCTTCTTGAATCCATCGAAAGAGAAAATGAGCTTAAAGAAAATAATCCAGCTGTTGGTCCCAAAGAGTTTGAGGAAGCTATGGATTATATTCAAAAGTTTGTTAAGAACAATCAAGCTATTCCTAAAGGTTCGTTTTGTACCATACCTGAAAGTGTCGTTTGTTTGGATACTCCAGAAAATGCTACAGCATTCAGAAGCCCTTATCCCATTCCTTTCAAGATGCAAGGTGTAGTGGATGAACAGGTAAAAGAATGGCTTGAAAACGGCATTATTGAAAGAGCTCCTGCAAATACGGAATGGAATACCCCTTTAACTGTAGTCAAGAAGACAAATGGTAAAGGCGAGATTACTGGTTATCGTGTATGTCATGACCCAAGACTAGTGAACACTCTCTTGAAGACAATTGATCGTATGCCTCTGCCTGTTATTGGTGAATTGTTTGAGGATTTGAAGGGTGCAAATATTTATTCTACTCTTGACTTAAAGTCTGCATTCAACTCTTTGCGTTTGAACCCAAAGGATGCACATAAACTCAGTTTCACATGGCGTGGTGTACAGTATAAGCCTATTGGTACAGTGTTTGGTATCAAACATGTTAGTTCACAGTTTCAAAGGACTATGAGTATAGCTTTGGAAGGATTACCTTTTGTAAGATTCTTTGTGGATGACATCGTTTGTGCAAGTAAGACATTTGAGGAACACAAGGTACACTTGAAGCAAGTGATAGAAAGATTAACAAGGGTCAATTTGAAGTTGAATCCAAAGAAGTGTCATTTCTTTCAGAAAGAAATTTATTTGCTTGGTTTTCACATTTCACCTAAAGGTATTACCATGGACCGTAGAAAGCTTGTTAATGTGTTGGAATTTCCTCAGCCAAAAACGGGTAAAGATATCCAAAGTTATTGTGGTTTGATCAACTATTTTAGGACTTTGATTCCCAATGTATCATCCATTATGTCGCCATTAGATTCATTAAGAAATGAGAAGTCGATTACACATTTATGGACTGACAAACATCAAACCGCATTCAATAACTTGAAAAAAGCACTTTTGAGTGATCTGGTGTTGTCATATCCAGATATGAATTCTCGTTTTTGTATTAGTTGTGATGCGTCTCTAACTGGGATTGGTGCAGTGTTGTATCAAGTCAGGAATGGTAAGACTAAATATATTTCTTTCGTGGCTAAGAGCTTATCCAAAAGTGAAAGGAAATATTCAGCTACAAAAAGAGAATTACTAGCGTTAGTATTTGCACTCAAACGTTTTCACAAGTATATTTATGGATCCTCCTTTACCTTGTATACGGATCACAAGGCATTGACGTATCTGCATACCCAACGTGTCGCTAATCTGATGATGATTGCATGGATGGACACAATTTTACAGTATGACTTTAAGATCGTTCATTTACCTGGTGTCGCGAATGTCTTGCCAGATGCGTTGTCGCGTTTGTCGGAAGAGACTGAACCATTGTTAAATGAACTGGGTGGGGATAATGAGGTCAAGTCCATTATGAGGAATAGTGCTGTCACTAAAGAACCTCTTCCTGATGTCTTGAGTGGTGAATACTTTACTCCTCCTACAGAGAATCAAAGGAATAAGTTATTAGTTGAAGAACATTTGAAAGGTCACTTTGGTATAGAAGCTATATTACATGCCTTAAAGAGAAAAGGTATTTACTGGACCAACTTAAAGAGTCAAGCAAATGATCTTATACAATCGTGTATACAATGTCAGCGTCACAACATCACAAGAAAGGGTTACAATCCTTTACGACCTATTACTGCCACACTTCCTGGGGATAGTTGGGGTATCGACTTAGCTGGTCCATTTACAATGTCAACTAAGGGTAATGAATACTTGTTAGTAATGATTGACATTGCAAGTAAGTTTTATGTGCTGCGTGCTATACCTGATAAGAGCATGGCGACTGTTGCATTACAAGTGTTAGACATAATTGGTACCTGGGGTCCAATGCGTAAGCTTCAGTCGGATTGTGGTCGTGAGTTTGTGAATAGCTTGATGACAAGCATTAAAGAAAACGTTGGTTTTGAACACGCGTTGATTTCACAGTACCATCCTAGAGCTAATGGTGCAAGTGAAAGAGCTGTACAGTCTGCAGTGAACACCATTAAAAAACAAATTGTCGGTAACGTTGCTGACTGGGATCTGAAGGTGCCTTCTGCTCAATTGTTTTTGAATAGCAAGTATAATGCTAGGACTAAGAGTACCCCATTTTCGTTAATGTTTGGTAGGAATCCAAATGACTTTGTTGACTTTGGTAAAGAAAAGGACAATGCAACTGCCGAAAAGATTCGTGAAGACTTGAAAGGGAAAATAAAAAGAATGACTGAAATTGTTTACCCTGCAGTGTATGAGAACGTTAAGCACGTCACTGAAAAGCAGAAAAAGAGTTTTGATACAAGTCACAAAATGATAGACCTTAAGCCTGGATCTACAGTGATGATTTTAGTGACAGAAAAGCAGAATAAATTAGACCCAAAGTACAAGGGATTTTATACTGTTGTCAGAAAAACTGCTGCTAATACATATGTCTTGAAGAATGAAAAGGGTTTTCTAGAGCCAAGAAATTATCCCCCTTCTTTACTAAAGAAAGTCTCTGATAAGATATCAGAGCATAAAGATGAGTTCTTTGAAGTTGAAGCTATTATTGGTCATAAGAAAGATGACAATAATAAATACATGTATAGATGCAAATGGTTTGACTATGATGAATCTTATGATTCTTGGGAGCCAGAGGATAATTTTACAGATCCTAAGTTTATTAAAGAATACTGGCAAAGAATTGGTGAAGTACCAGAAAGTGTCAAAGAGATCAATAAAGCCAATAAAAGATTATTGAAGAGTATGAATATTGCAACTCCACAAAATTCAGGTACCAAAAGAAAAAGAATCACAAGGTCAGTTTCTCAGAACAAGAAGCAAAGTAGATTTTAAATTTGAGTTATTTAAGAACAATGTGCTGCTTGTTGCTTTTAAGAAATAATGATGAGCATTATTTCAATGTATAAGTATACATCAACTAAGAAAAGGAAAAGCTGATTTTATAAAAAAAAAAAAAAAAAAAAAAAGTACTTGAACGGTATTTAGTTAATACCTGGGTGGGGATAATGTGGTGATCTAGCTAGGCTACACTCATATTATTGTCAATAGAAACATATCAACATCTATACATCATTCATGATTTAGTAATCATACCAAAAAGAAATAGTTAGTACTATTAGATATTATATCATTAGTATTTCGTTAGCACGAGAATACCGTTGTATAAGGAAACTAAGTCATTGAGTACACGTGCATTAGTGAAGCAACAAGCAATATTGGTATCTATATTTGGTAACGAAGAACAACTTTCAATAATATCAAAGTGATAACTCAGCAGACAAGTCTTTTATATAAATACTAGAGGTTTTTATTTCATAATAAAGGACAATCTTATAAACAGTCTCAAACTACTCTATAACTGTCTTTATAATTTTACATTTACCTTGATACACAACAGTTAGTATTGATCACAATAGCTGGTATACATCACACATGCCATAAATAGCCCAGTCTTACATATCATTATTTAAATAAACTTTTCATCTACATCACTTCCCCACACATTTCTTTCGTGTAAAGAATAGTTTATTACCTCGGCTAATATTTTACCCTGACACTACGCCTTTGGGGCTTTTCAGGACATTTTCAGGTACCCGAAATGTGCTAAATTTCAGGAAAAAAGAAAAATCAATTTGTTTTCCTACAAAAAACTGCTAAAAAAGGAGATTTTGAAGTTTTTTTACGCGCCGCAAAAAAAAATCACGTGAATATCACGTGAATTGGGTGATTTATTGTCTTCAGAGTGTTATGCCAACGTGGATTTACATGGTATGTGGATACTTTACTTATGGAACTAATACAGAACTTTTTATTTTTCGCAGTGGAACTCAATAGAACTGACCATGATACATCCTTCTGCTGAAAGAGGTTAAATACGTTAAAAAGACATCACTTATTTGCTCCTTTGTGTGATAATTGTAGTATAAAAGGGAAATAAATATGAATAAAAAAACAAGTAAGAAATGAGACTCTTTGTTCCTTTATTTTAAGTTGGAGAGTTTGTCATGATAAAAATAGAGGTCCTTTTATATTCAATTATTACTTCAAAGATTCTTTCTGCGTAGATCGAATTTACTATTCCCGAAATCTGGGAATAGAAGGAATTAGATTCATAAATCAGTTACATATGAAACTTGACATATTGTTTGTATAATATGTGTCTGTGATTCATATCCAGAATCTACTAGCGACTCATCGTTTATCCATTCTATGATTGCAATCGTTGATTGGATTACTGGATGAATTATTTGGATCTAGAAGATACGGCAGCTGCTCAACCAACCGGAATAGAGCATAGGGTTTGATCTCGGTATAGTTAATGAGCCGTGCTGGAACTGTGTCGAACAATAGGAATGATATTCGCTAAAGTAGGAGTTATAATATATAATGTGTATGTATTATAACTGAAGTGACAAATTAAGTAGTAATTATATTCGATTTATAAGGAGTAAATACGACACAAGTCGTTGAAGTTATCGTTCCCTATTTTCGTGGCTGTGTGTGTGTGTGATTTTTCTTTTTTTTTTTTTTTTTTATGGTTTGAACAGCGAGTTTAAAAAAGAATTCATGACAGAAATTAAAAATTTTACTACATTACAAAGGATTCAAATAGAGAAGTGGGATGTTAATTGTAAAATAAAAAGAGAGATGGGTGCGTTGGTTGTAAAATAAAAAGAGAGATGGGTGCGTTGGTTGTAAAATAAAAAGAGAGATGGGTGCGTTGGTTGTAAAAAAAAAGAAGCCAAGCAGCTGTGACACCACAAAAAAAAAAAAAAAAGAGATTTGGGGGCACTTTCAGCTCCCGGTTTGTTTTTTTAGATCTCTTTTTCCTCGCTTTTCTTTCCTTCCATTATATTTTGTTTCGAAGGTTTTTCAATAGCAGGTAAAGCTTATTTTTATTTCAAATACCAGTGAAAATAAACACGTTTCTTTAAATGCAGCATCCATTTAAGGTTTTCAAGCTTACACACCCGTTCCACATACGTGTAATTGAAAGTAACAGAAAACAAGCGCCCCTTCCAATATTTTTAACTTACAAGGCCTTTTATATTTCTAGATGACAGACCTTAGCTCATTTCGTTTGTGACCTTCCCTTCATTTGCCTTGGGTAATGTACTCTTTTTTTTGCTCTCTAATTAGAAGACTAACAACCCCTTTTCTAGTTGGTCGGCTTCCACGCAACTCACTTCTGCTTTTGACATTCTTTGCCATGTGTAATGAACTTCTTATGTCTTGCCTTGGGTAATGTGTTGTGATCGAGCTTATATCCTCATATAACTCTTTAATCTCAATCCATTCAATCCTTTAATAACTTTTATAAATATTGATTTATTATCTGTTGGTTTTATTTTCATACTATTGGATGCTCGCTAGATTCGATCCTCATCATTTACGACATCGATAACCAATGGCAAATATCCCGGATAATACAATCCAATAATAATTAGTTTTGCTAGAACGTATCTTCCAGAAGGTCCCTTTATTTCAAGATACCTCAATTGATTGTCATCCACATGAATATACTTGACAGGTTTCACATATCTTCGGGAGATCAATTATAGTTTAACCGTACCTGATATTTGTATATAAAGGCCAATGTCTTTTATTTAATAAAGATTTTAGTTTACTTTTTGACAGTCTGATAATCCTCTACGTTTTATTATATTGTATTTTTTAATTCTTGATATTTTATATACCTCGAATTCCACACTTAACTGTCTTTTTATCTTCGGATTTCTCAGTAACTTGTAATATTGTTTTCAATATACTGAGTCAATAGCCACTTGATGATTCGCTTATATAGCCTTGATGGAAGGAGATAATTTTGGTCTTTGCAAGTTTTGGCATTGTTGCCTATGCGGCCGAAGAAGGGTTTACAGTCCTAACAGGAGTTTCTCAAGTTATGATATCACTGGTAATTTCAGGAGAGGGCTGGTGAACATTTGAAAACGTAAGCTCAAAACCGGAAGCATCACCTTTAATCAACTCAGCACAACAACCTGCGAAGTAAAGATCCAAGAAAATCTTGATTCGACAAATATTACTAAAGGCTTATATCTCTTGTACAAAATGCCGGCTGAAATAACTGAACAGGACCGACTTATCGGCATAGATTCTGGTATGTGTTATGGTGTTTTAGGATTGAATAAAAAATAGAAATAAAAACAAGTATAAGTACTTTGAGACTGCTTATAAATGTTTATTAAGAGTTAAAAAGTTATCCTTTTAAAAGATGTTTTTAGAGGGGTATTTATATTAGAATGTCAAATCAAGGGGCTTGTTTTGATATATTATTTTGGAGAGAGTTGATAAAATTAACAATAACAAATATCAACTATGGATTATTGTGTCACCGTGATAATCATGCTATTTATGAGGTGTTATTATAAAGAGAGTATGTGGATCACTACATGTCTAATACATATAATTGATCTCACAATATTACAAAAATACACAATTTTATGAAGGCCTACAGTCATAGAGAAAATGAAGGTTACAATTTTTCAAATCGACAAGAGCATAAAACCATGTTGCTCGAATTGTTGTTGATAAAACAAACAAGAGCGAGCCTTATAAACTTGGTCATACTTCCTTTTATCAACAAAAAAAAAACCGGCAACAAGCTTTTCGAAGAATGGTTCCAAACTTAGTACAAGATCCAAGACGAACCATTATGGCGTATGGCTGTCGTATTTACTCCTTATGAATCGAATAACATTACTACTTAACTTGTCACACTTCAGTTATAATACATATAATTATATATTATAACTTCTACTTTAGCGAATATCATTCCTATTGTTCGACACAGTTCCAGCACGGCTCATTAACTTTACCGAGATCAGATCCCATGCTATATCCTGGTTGGTTGAGCAGCTGCCGTATCTTCTAGATCTATATAAATTTATCCAGTAATCCAATCAACGATTGTAATTGTGATAAACACATATAGATATTCAATTCGTCACTCATTATCATTGATAATAGCATATGATGCATTATCAAGTACTGTGGAATCTGATAGAAGGAGTTCAGTTCTGTTATGCTTGTCAGCTATCCCTGCTGCGACAAATTTCATCGCCCTACCGTAGTAGAGCAAGCTATTTATAGTTACTTTGCTGTTTTTTGATCAGGGTAGTCAATGAACTAACGTCACCATTAAACTGAATACATTTTCCAGGATTATTTATTGACGTGTTTTAAGTCTAGAAATCTAATCAAGTTCAAGGTCTACTTATTCTTTTCAAGCTTCAGTCTCGACGTTATGTCTTATCATGGTGAATTTGCCATGTTTCCCAGCTGTCAAAAATCAGTATGCTGTAGTTTAAATTTTAATAAATAATATCTCATGGAAGTTTAGAACTACTGCAACGACTTCTAATTAAAAACCATAATATATGTGTAAAAGCCGCATGTCTTGCGTGATTCTCTTCATTATATTATGATGGTAATGCGAAGCATTGTATAAAAATTATCAGTTTTTGGATTGTTGACTGTCTCTATTCATAAAGTCGTATACTCATAACACTTTGAATTTAAATTTCCTACTATTATTTTATTTTATCGCTGTCTTGTGGCTGCTCTTGTGACATTGTTGTTATAGAACTGATTGTAGTCTAAAATATCAACGAGACATAAGAACTGCATAGTTTCAGCAGACGAATAATAATTCAGTGCTTCTATTAACAGTTTCATATGGTACATGAAAGTTTCTTCCAGCTTTAACAAGACACGTACAGTGGTATCGAAGAGGCTTGATGACGTCTCACCAAGACCTGCATTAGGAATTCCAAATTTACCTATACTTTGTTCTTGCTCCAAGATTTTTAACAGTTCAGTGTAATTTTCGGCTTGTGTTGTAAATTGTAAGCACGATGCCATCAATTTATTGAAAATCTAATACAAAAAATTAAACTTTATCCTTGAGTATTATTCATACAGAATAAGAACTTACGCGAAGTAGCTTTGAATTTGTTAACATGCACTCCTTTAAACAAGTATCCAAGAAATCAGAATGATATTGTAAAACTTGATCAACCGTTGCAAGAGTTGTCAATTGAGTTTCCAGACGACGATAATTAGGTTCCAGTACTACATTTGTTACGTAATAAGCAAAGTGTTGCACAAATTTTAACATTCTGTTTCGGAGCGAAAAAATCTTGGATTTCCACTGTTCAATTTGGGGGTCGGATGATCGTGTTTTCCAAAGCGTGTTTTTTTGTTCAGTCCATGCGCTACATAATAAATCTTCGACGTGCTTCATTTTTAGAATATGTCGAAATAAAAGCTGGTACTTGGTAAGTGCTTTACGAGAAATTATGAGGGAAAGTGGGAAGGTGACAGTATAATCCAATACCAAGGCTTCATATCCAGAAAGATCAGAACTAGGAGGAAGTGACATAGACGACATCATACCACTTGATAAACTATGACTGCGCTCGGATACATCTTTGACTCCGTTGTTTTCTTTACCACTTAAACTGATAATTCGTAACAGCTGGTCTATTAATCGTAGGTGACTCATGGAAACCTTGACATCTTCATTAAAAGAATCATATGCTGAGACGGAAGATGGATTACGCAAGACTAAATCCATCAACGACTGGAGTCTGTTTTGAGGGATCTTTGAGATAGGTTGTTTCAGTTCATCCTTTGCCAGATCTAAAAATGAGGTAAGAAAATCCGACTGATCCAGAAAGAAGTAATGTTTGATAGAGCTAAACAATTCGTTAAAACCATGATGTGACACATAATAATGATCTTACCGTAAACGTTCAATTAATTGTTGATCTTTCATTAACAAATTTAAAAGAGTCTGATTTGCATATTTATAGGCAATTTCTAAATTTTTGACAAATCTATATAACAGTCAATCGCAAATATATAAAGCCATGTATACAACTTACTGGCTGCCATCCACAGCTACCCATACATCACTTCTAGTAGGCATAAATTGACCATTGTTGTTTCCGCGACCGCTTTCTGGATTGATACTTAAATTTTGTACAAGACCCGACATCCTATTTTGCATTTCTTCGGGATCGGCAATGTTGACACCGCATTCACGGACCACATTCAAATATTTTCCGGCCAGCAAAATCTGTTTTTTCATGTTTTCAAGAAATACGGGTACTCCACCTTCACGAATTGTGTATCGCATCTCCCAATAAGTATCATTATAATCTTCCTTCAGGTTTTCTTTTTTAACATTCCGTTTTTCCAAGACCATGAATTCGCTATATGGATCTTTAATTTCTCCATGATAGATCCATGCATTGAGTATTTCGAAATAAGGTGCTGATGCCTTTGATAGTAAGAAGGTGTAAATCTTTTTACAATCAGGATCACTAAGGTACGATTCAGTATGTCGTGTTAAAAGGTATATGTCAGCTTACAGTATTACCCGCTTAATCCAATTAATCTTTCAGATAGAATGTTTAATATAGCACCCCCTTTTCGCTCGACAGGGATTTGTGGTTCATCCGATGCTTCCTCCTGTTGCAATCCTTCTATTACAGAATCAATATCGTGATCATTTTTTGGTGGAATTTGAATTGATCGAATTGACATTGATAAATTGTGAAGTACTTTCATGGTCCTTAGAGTATCTTGAGCATAAAACCACAATTTCTGGAGTGTGAATGTTGTGCTTGTTTGAAATTGGTGTTCTAGTTGTGCAATGAATGATAGATAATCCTTTAAAAATACTTGTATCGCTGAACAAAGGGCGTGATTGATTGTACCATATTCAAATCGAGAATAAACTTCCACAAAGTCGTTTACTGACACAAAATACGTAGCTAAAGGTAGGATCTTTTCTACCAAATGTTTCAAGCTTGGATCTATAGTCAATAGTTTTAATTTAAAGGGTTAAAAACGGCATAATTTGTTGATTACCAAGAGTACTGTCGATAAAATATTTCACTGAATTCCAGGAATTAGCGTCCTGCTTTGCTTTCGCTTGTGATCCTTCCTTAAAATCGTCGTCAATGGATTGCTTTGGAAACAACCCTTTCACATAAACACCATCGATTCCCTTAATTTAAACATAAATCAGTATAACCTTCCTTTAGTTGTTTGTAATTCTTCTTACAGCTAAAACGTATAACAGATCTTCGATAATGGCATACTGTTGAATTTGAACAGAGAAATCACCAACGGCTTGGGTCTGAGCTTGTATGTTTGTACTTTGATTGTCTATGAAGTAATATAAGTATTTTTTTTTTTTCTGGGTGTGCTTCGTTTACTTGTGGTTGTATCCAAAGGAGACTGGAGGGGGATCGTTGGAACATCAAGTAAAGGTGTAGATTCGTATCTAATATTGGCAAGTTTTCTACTGATCTTTAGATCAATTCAAATTAATAAAAGCAAGTCTGGTCTCTATCTTAATTGTTACTTTACATTGCTTAGCTGATTGACTGATAGTAGCGTATTTTTCGTATTATTATTTTGCTCATTTTGCGAAGCAGGGGGCATTGTAGTTGACCGAAAGGGTCTTTCTGATCTTAATAAAGGTGAATTGTTGGCTGAACGATTGATACGCGACATTGAAAAAAAGAAAGAAAAGTTACTATGTTGTCGCGTGCCGGAACAAGGTTTAAAAAATACAATGCTTTTAAACTCAAAATATGGCGGTGAGGTTTGTTCGATGTGCGGTGGTAGTTGATTTTATTTCCAAGTGCTGAAAATAATGCGTTAATACTTTAGGTTCAAGAATACTTCGACAACCCGGGTGTAATGGTACAGAGATGTCCCCGTTGTTATGAACTGGGGGCTTTATCCTTGAGATGAGGCTAAGATAACTCCTTATTGTCTGGCTGTGCGATGTATCCTATCTTGGAGGCAGGTATTATAGACGCTGTAAAAGTGTAAGCGATAGCAACAGTTATTTTTATAATGTGACTACAAATTGTGCGAGAATAGTAGGATGTGACATTGTGAATGCTTCTAATGAATACGAACAATTAAATGTGTACTTTACTATAGCAGATTCTTTCATTATCATACTAGACTCTGTCTTAAAAGATAGAGAACAATGTAACGCTTAACACTATATTATGCAGGCTTTTGCAAAAATTATCCAATCGAAAATTGAGACGCTCATGGTGCAAAGAGCGGAAACTGGTTACAGACTTTTATTTTTTCTTTCTTTTGTATTTTATATTTATTCTTTGAAATAATGAGTATGGAACATGCAGGACATGAAGCACACGACGGTGCATTTACCGCTGCTTGGTTAGAGGGTGCTTTAACAGATGAGCAAATTAATGGTTTAACTGCTGAACAGCGTGCCAAGTAAAGTTGAACAAAGAAATAGCTGGTAAACAACACTAATGTCGCTCCTTCTGAATAGTTATGATATACAATTAGAATATTTGGTTGAGCATAAAGGTAATTGCCTCATCATTGTATATTTTTGTCTAGGCGACTAAAAATAGCTTCTTAGGTCATGAATCACAGCATGAGATTATGGCCTTCATTCTGTTATTTGCCTTATTCGCTTCACAGTTCTTAATCTTGTACTGGAAAAAGAAACATTACAAATCATATCAAGCTATCAGTCTGGGAGGTCTTTATTTCTTTCCAATGATGTTTGGTATTTATGCTGGATGGTACCGTTTCTTGGTATTCTGGGTCTTATTTTCGATCTTAAACGGTTTTGGTAATGTACTTGCTTACAAGCTTAAACTAGGTCTAATGTATATTTTATTAGTCATCTACAAAGCATCGAGAAAACCTTTGGAGGCAATGACTCCACGTATGGTGTACAAGTGGTTCACAGTATTATATAATGTGTCCTTTGTTGTTGGTTTAATTGGATACCTTATTGTGCTCGGTGTTTTCTTTGGCATCTGCGCTCTCTTTGGTGTAGGTCCTGAATTCATCCAGGTCGGTGTCTTACTTCTTAGCTATGGTCTTTACTTTGGGTAAGTTTGTGAAACATTATGCAAGTCGGTGGGTACTGACAATACTCTTAGTGTTTTAGGTAGAGATTTTGTAGAAATTTGTACAGATAGAATGGCTGCCACCATTGGATATTACTCAAAGGATGGATTACCAAACAAGTTTTTGGGTGATGGTATTTGTGCTGTTTGTGGGCATGCTACTTCGGCTACTACAGGTCATATTGCTTTGCATAATGACCCTGCCTTGCGTCCCATGTTTTCAGATGATCCTGTTCACCAATTGACTTGCAAACATGTCTTTCATGAAAAATGTATTCGTGGTTGGGTCATGATTGGTAAAAAAGACATATGTCCTTATTGGTAAGTCCATGTAAATATCAAACCAAGTTGTTTATTGACATTAGGTTTTTTAGTAAGGAGAAGGTTGATCTCAAACAATTTAAGCGTAATCCGTAAGTATTCATTGTTAAAAAAAGACGGGCTTAACGTCTCATGTGCTTTTTTTTTTTTTTTTGTCATATAGCTGGGACACTCAACAGCAACTTTATCTCAATTTGCTGGATGGTGTTCGTTACTTAGTAGTCTGGCAACCAGTAAGTAAATTTATGTATCCTCAAAGAATAATATATTAATAGTAATACAACAGATTATCTTTGGCGCCGTTCAACTTGCTTATTATTTATTTGGTTTGGATTAATGGAAAAAAAAAAATATGGATTGGGGATGAATAGATCAAAAGTTATATCATAGAGTTAATACAATAATAAATAATAATTGCTTATATATATTGAGACAACCAACGGATTCCATCGCCATAACCTTGCTTAAGTTGAATCGAGCACATGAATAACTCCATTGGTCTGCCAGGACTAGCAATAGGTACAATTCCCTATCATATGTTATCAGTAATCTTCATTCATTGAACTACGATTACTAATTTATTATCTTACCTTTCCTGTTGTGTGCTCAAACCCCACTCCTTCTCTCATTTGGCGTTCACTAACTGCAGTAGGTAAATCAATCTTGTTTGCAAGAACTAAAAATGGAACCTCCTTCATTCCTTCGATTGATAATAGCCCGTCTAATTCGGCCTTGGCTTCTGCAAATCTCTCAGGTGCGGCTGCATCTACCACAAAGACAACTCCAGAAACATCGTAAAGGTAGTCTCTCCATAGTCTTCTGGCTTGAGTATGGCCTCCCATATCAAAAGTTGAAAATACGATATTTCCCATACGCAACTCTTCCATGTCTATAAAACAAATTAGTATCATTTACTTCCCAATCATACCTAAAGAACTTACTAGGATGAACTGTAGGGTTTAGACAACCCATCTTTTTAGTCTTTAACATGTGTAAAAGAGTAGTTTTTCCTGCAAAATCTAAGCCCAAGAATAGAAGCTTGGCGTGCTTGTCCAATAAGCCTAAATTATGTCAATGGCTTGTATTTACCAGCCTATCGTACTTAAAAAAGTTACCGTAAGAAGTTAAAATATTGTAAAACCAGTCGACGAGAAACATTTTTAACTAAGATATTAACACTGAATTGAATGAAATGCAAAAGAAAGGATATAATTTGACTTTTATACTTGTAGGATCTAATTTAGACACGTATAATCAATAGAGTGGATATTGTCATCTATTCCCCTAAATAGTAATTGTAATTCAGTATTACTTTGACGTGTTATTTTAGTGATTTTAATTTAGGTCTACAGTGAACTATTCATTGTGATTTCGAATAAATTATCTTCTTTGAACGGCTTCTTTGTTATACCACTATTTTCAACAAATGTTTTCGATTGTTTAAACCCCCTCATATGAGGATATTGAGTACATGGTAACACAGCAACTAGTTGTAAACTGTGTTTATAAGCAACTTATTAACCTATGTTATTAAACGTGGTGGGTGGTTGTATGCGAACAATCTAGAAAGATAGCACTGTAACAATATTGTCTTCTTTTGACAATGTGCTTGTTGGTCATTGGTACTGAATTAAATATGTAGGTCTTATCGTTCTTTGCAACAAGGAATGTATGAGAAACAGACAAAAAAAACAAAATCAATTTTTGTAAGATTATTCAAAGCTAATGTCTCAGTTGGTGGTGCATGAATGTGTTTTGATCAACAAGATTGTAATCCATATAAACATTAGTAAATATTGCGCGTGATATGTATGTGACTGATTTTACTGCTGCTGTTTTTGTTGGTATACGTGTTTCCAAGGTAACATCAGTTTTTACAAGCAGAAGGCTGTTGTATAATCTTTACTACCAGCTGATAACAGTAAAAAATGTATCACATCCGTTAGAGATCTATATTTTGATAAATTTATAAGGTTCTCTTTGTAATCTCTGTAACATGATGTATACAGTCTTTGTTACATCAAGCTACTAGTTATAGCACAAAGTTTGGCTTATGGACATTAAATGATAACTTATTACACAATCAAACCCCCAGGCATTATCCCAGCCCAGGATTTTCACGTTGTACAATCTCCCCTTTAATATACATTCTCACCCAATCATATCCGAGGAGATTGGTATGACCAATATTAGAGATGAAGGCAACTTACGATACAATTTTCATACTTTTGAAGGTTAGTAGAACTACTTTATGTATGAGAAATAACTTGTATGCAGAAATTTTTGACAGATGTTGGTAAAAATAGGAGGTTCTGAATAAATGAAATGTAAGGGTTGCAAAACCACATTAGGTTATTTTTTTCATGCAATCGTTTTTTTCATTGTGCCATTTGATTTCTGAGCGTGAATAACAACCCTAGAAACACCCTGCATACTCCCTAAAACAAAAAGGAAAAATAAAAACTTTTTTTTTTTTTGTTCTTCTTGTTGTTGTATTCTCTTACAATTCGGGGAGCGCGTCATGTTCAGTAATGAAAAAGAAGAAGCCCCAGCTTTGAGCACCAAAGATGTGTTTTTACCCCCGATTCACATGTCAAATCAAGATAATTTAGATGTCGGTCAGAAAAGAACCGTACCATGGGGAGAAGACGACCAACGAGACACAAAAACTCCTCGAACCGAAGAAAAAGAGCAAGGTATTATTCAAGGAAAACCCTCAATGATGAAATTGCTGAATATTTTTTAGATAAAAAACATCAACAACCACAACAAATGCAAGTATCACAGCTAACCAATCAAGAGCCTGTTTCTGTGGCAACTCCATTTCGCGCTGTTTATAACGATCAAACGATTATCCACCAACGAGTAAACCGACCAAAGTTAAAACTAGACGATTTTAATATATCACGTACTTTGGGCACAGGATCTTTTGGTCGAGTGCATTTGATTCAATCAAAAGTAAACGCTAGATACTATGCAATGAAAGTACTTAAAAAGACCGAAGTTATAAGATTAAAACAAGTGGAACATACGAATAATGAGAAGCATATTTTGGAATCTGTCGCACATCCTTTTCTGGTGAATATGTGGGGGACTTTTCAAGATTGTAATAATTTATACATGGTCATGGATTATGTTCCTGGTGGAGAATTGTTTTCGGTCTTGAGAAGATCCCAACGATTTCCGGATCATGTAGCGAAGTTTTATGCCGCTGAAGTTATCCTAGCTATAGAGTATTTACACTCAAAGGATATGATTTACCGTGATTTGAAACCAGAGAATTTATTGTTAGACGCTCAAGGACATATCAAAATCACAGACTTTGGTTTTGCAAAATATGTACCGGACATAACATGGACGTTATGTGGAACACCGGATTATTTAGGTAAGATGATTGTATCAATGTAAGCCCAATTGAAGCCTATATCAACTGTTACAAAATAGCACCGGAAATTATTCAGTCCAAAGGTTACGGAAAGGCAGTTGATTGGTGGAGTTTAGGTGTTTTAATTTACGAAATGTTGGCTGGGTAAGGTAAAAAAAGTGATCTCATTCATGCCGGGAATTAACATAAAACCCAGATATCCTCCTTTTTTCGATGACGATCACTTGAAGCTTTACGAAAAGATTTTGGCCTGTAAAATCAAATGGCCACAATACTTTGATGTCAATGGAAAGGATTTACTGAAACGTTTGTTAACCCCGGATTTAACTAAGCGTTTTGGTAATTTAAAAGCTGGCAGTGAAGATATAAAACGGCATCCATGGTTTACTGGTGTAGATTTTAATAGAATACTAGCGCGTCAAATCAGAGCTCCTTATGTGCCTCAAATTAGAGGTGAAGGGGATGCAAGTCATTTTGATAAATATCCAGAGACTCAGGAACAATACGGTATTGTGGGTCAAACGGATCCATATAGGAATTTATTTCCGGATTTTTAAGAATAAAATACACGTTGAAAATATCCCTGTGGAATATACACTGCGTGAAAAAAAACTAGATAGTTTATTATTGTCAATGTTAGGGCTGTTGCCGATATGAGAATGGTAGTACTTATATTAATGATCATTACAGAATGGCTTTATCCATTCTGCATAAATTTGCCAAGAGAAGTGAGCAGTGAGACTATAACGGCGGTATGACTTGACGCTATTTTGTGTATATTGTTTGCGTTCTCGTATCGGTACTAACATAACATATATGGTTATTGTTTGTATTGAGCATATTCGTTTTATTTACAACTCGTAATTCCAAGATTCATTTATCGTTAGGTTGAGCATAAAGCTCTATTTGTGACACATCAATAATCTAGTATAGGTTCCCACAAAGAAATAAACCCGTTGTTAAAGACTGATCTTTTGCTGAACAATGCCATACAAAGCGATACATTTCAAACCAAATCGCCTTATTTTCATGAACCACGTCCCGTCTGCTAATTTTTTTTGATTGAAACAACCAGTTTCTACCTGGAAATATATATACGGGTATAGTATGCTTCCAGGCCTACTCGATTTGATCAACCATTGGCGGTACATTACACATGTATACATTATAATACGGGTGCTGTTGTATCCTTTTTATCAAGTTCATATCCTTATCTCTTTTTTAATCAATAAATATATTAACTTGACTATTACATTGAAAGAGAGTATAGTCAAGTTGAAGTGGTCAGTTCGAGCTACTACAAAAGGTATTTGACATTTAAAACCATTATTAATATTGATCATGACGATGTAAACAATCCTAATTTTCACAACGATCTTCCATTAATGAAACATGTGTCAATTTTTCACGATTTTAATAATTCATACCGGTTAAAATCTGCCTAGAATGCGAGGCAACATGCATATCTTTACTTAAATTGTGTCGACAGAGGTTATAACGGTGGCAAAAATAGAGCGCTAATATACTTGGTTTTGTCATGCAAGAGCTACTGTAGCGCATACAAGCAACTGTGCCAGCCATGTTGTGTCAAAACCATATTCGCTTTTTGGATAGGCACCAAACAAACAAACAAACAAACAGAGGTCAAAGATAGCATTACATTTCACGACCAGCAGGTGACTTTCTTGGCTCGCTTGTTTGTACACAGGTGATAAAGGTCGAGACTGGCAGAAGAGAACATGTGAATAATGTAGCATGTTGAAGGTCTATGTTATGGTGAAAGGTATAGCCGATGAAACAGGTAAATATCGGAGATCATTATTATGATCGAATAACCCTGTGCACTTTACAAGACTTGGGTGTTTTCATTGGTGTAAATTAGAAGGTTTCGGTGACGAAAAGAAATGTGGGAAAATAAAAAGCCCTTCTTGACAATTGTCATAAAAGAACAATAAAACGTCTAGACTCATCGATCTGTGCGATTTTTTTGTATAAATAGGGTCAACATTATTTTTCAATACGAAAAAGAAAACAGAAAAATGCCTTCTAAATTAACAACCTGCTCCAACTTCCCTTCCTCCATTTTAACACCTTCAACTATACAAATTACCAAATTCTATCGGGATGCACCTGTACGAACTCCTTTTCATCATCGTCGACAATTATCTTCTGCTTCTACTGACATGAAAAGATACTTGCCTAAGGATCATGGGATGGTAAAAAGCGCTACAATGCCTTTAATCCCAACAAATGGGTTGAACAAGCCCAAGTTATTGAACAGATACTCGCAAACATTTGAGTGTCTTGATGATTGTTTAGCAGAAAACGTGCGAACTTGTATTTATTATAAACAAATGTTCTTTTTTTGATTTTATGCTAACCAAATAATATATAGCTTCAACCATGGCTGCCTTCCAGAATATCAGTATCGTCCAAATGGTCACTTGTTTATAGTTTGGATCAGCATGGTGCAAGTTTAAACACGTTGTATAATCGTACAGCTAAAAATAATGGTCCCTGTTTGCTGGTCATCCAAGATAACAACGATGAGGTGAGTGTACTAGTCTTGATAAGTTTACATTATCTTAAATAGATATTTATAGATATTTGGAGCATATCTATCCGAGGGAGTGCACATGGACACCAGTTGCTACGGAAGCGGAGAATGGTAAAGATAACAGAAAAAAAATGACAGGTTGTTAGATTACTAACGCATAACGTATAGCTTTCTTTGGAAGCAAAATAAACAGACGAAATTAGTCCTTGTGTACCCATGGACAATGCTTAATGACTATTTAGTATATTCGAATGGGGAATTTTTTGCGGTTGGAGGTGGTCAAGGCAAATTTGGGTTATGGTTACATTCCGATTTAACACATGGTCATACCGAGTCATGTGGTACATTTAACAATCCTGTGCTGTCTATTGACTCAGCATTTGAATGTATTGCATTGGAGATCTGGGACTTTCAGTATTGAAATAAAACGTTTGTTTATAACTCAAGATTTGCGTTATTTAATTATTTGTTTATTTATCATTAAAAATGAAACGTAAAGAAGGGGAAAGAGGGGGTATTATTAGAGAAACTCTTGCATCATTCTAATTGTAAACATGTTGGATTCTTCAGCTGTCATTTTATGTCGTAATTTTGTTTGTGTAATATTTAAATATCTATGCATGGCGTAACTTAAACCATCCATAGTCTTTTGTCGTTTTATTGTGTAGTTATCCTCTTCGTGGTTCCTGGACTGTGGTTCGACATCCTCATCAAGTGTGTATTCCAACCGAATTTGATCCAGCATATCCAGCATGGGTACTTTTTTACGAATAACACAAACAGGTTCTTCAATGACAGAGAAATACTGAGTGATGGTCTTTTTTGGGATTATTTTTCTTTTAGGTAAATCGATAGGCTGCATAAATGCTACTGAATTATCACTGAGCATGAATTTGGAAGGGAGGTCATAGCTGTCTCCTCTACGTTTTGTGGTAAAACCGAATGCATTGAGTGTAGACATTTGTGTTGAATGAACAAAAGAAAAAATTGTTCACATTTGAAGAAACGCGTCGGACAATAACTGGACTGTCTTGTGTGCGAGGCGAGCGAGCCACGCTAAATTCCTAGTAAGATAGAACTGACCAATAGAAATGACGATTTCTACTTTTCTCTTGGCCCCTGATATGGAAGGTGTCTTTTGAGGCTCGATCAACAAATGAGATTCTCCTATTGCTCTTACTCCGCCCATATCCTGGCTATGATTTCAGATGATTCATAGCAAAAGTGACTGTGATTCGTTTGACACTCTATTTATTTTTTCATCATCTGGATATTCTATTCCTTTTATATCAAATAAAAAACAATGTTTATTCCTTCACTTGACTTGGCCGATGCCACTCAAGCCTCTCTCTATTCTTCCTTGTCTTTCTTTGGCTCGGTCATTCTTCAAAACGGTAATGTTGACCAAATCAAATCCTTAATCAACCAAACCGGATCTACTCTTTACTGGGCCTATGCCGATTCTGCTGAACAAGCTGTTCAATTATGGGACGTGGGTGTATTGAAGGTTATCTTTACCTTGGATACTTACCTCCAAATGAAATCCGAACTTGCTGACATTGCCCAAGACCGTATTGCTATCATTTCTGCTTTTGATGAGAAGCTCAAGTCGCTCGATGTGTCAACTTTCATTATCCAAAACGCACAAGACTTCTCTGCTATTAGTGAATTTGCCAAGAAGACCAAATCTTGTTTATTGGGTCATGGTGGTGAAAAATCCGTAGCTGTTGAGGTTTCCAATGTTACTATTGAGTCTATTGCCGAGTTCCAGGCTCAACACTTGGACGTCATTGTACCTGCTTCTCGTTTAACTGTCAATGTTGACGAGAAGTCTGAAAAGTTAAACATTGCCGAAGCCTTTTTAGCCACTGCTAAAACTGATCGCACTGATGGCCTTTACACCACCATGGTCGTTGACGAATTCAATAAGGCACTTGGTTTAGTTTATTCTTCAAAGCAAAGTGTTGCTGAATCCATTCGTCTTGGTCAAGGTGTTTACCAATCTCGTGGCAGAGGACTCTGGCACAAGGGATTGACATCGGGTGCTACCCAAACCTTGAAGCATATTGACTATGATTGTGATGGTGATGCTTTGCGTTTTGTCGTTGAGCAACATGGTGCTGGTAAGCCCACATACAACATGTAAAATATTCAACTTCAGTTACTAATTGCTTTACGTATAGGCTTCTGTCATTTAAACACCCGTACCTGCTTCGGTCATGATTCTGGTATCACTGCATTAGAAAAGACTTTGAAGGAAAGAAAGAACAACGCACCCGCTGGATCTTACACTGCTCGCTTGTTCAACGACTCCAAGTTATTGCGCGCCAAGATCATGGAAGAAGCTGAAGAACTCTGCGATGCTACTGATAAAGACGAAGTCGCATGGGAAGCCGCTGATTTGATTTATTTCGCACTTACAAAGTGTGTCAGCGCTGGAGTTTCTTTGTCTGACATTGAAAAGAATTTAAACAAGAAGGCAAGAAAGGTCACTCGTCGTCCTGGTAATGCCAAGCCCAAGTGGGAGGCACCTGCAGTTGTTGAAGAGACTGGTAGAATTGAAATGATGAAGTACGTTTTGGACGATATTACTATCAAGCAAAGAGCTAGCCTTTTATTGCGTCCTATCATTGACTCGACCGAGATTATTAGTCGTGTTACACCTATTATGCAAAAAGTCAGAAAGGGAGGAGATAAAGCTATCATGGATTTCACTCGTCAATTTGATCGTGTGGATCTTGAAAGTCACACTATTAAGGCTCCTTTTGATCCTGCCATGATGGAATTAGATCCCGAAACAAAGAAGGCTATTGATCAAGCTTATGACAACATTTACAAGTTCCATGAAGCCCAATTGGATAAAAAGCCTTTGGTAGTTGAGACAATGCCTGGTGTCGTTTGCTCCAGATTTACTCGTCCTATTGAACGTGTTGGTCTCTATGTGCCTGGTGGAACTGCCGTTTTACCTTCCACTGCATTAATGTTGGGTATTCCTGCCAAGGTTGCTGGTTGTCATGAAATTGTTATGGCTTCACCTCCTAGATCGGATGGATCTGTTGTTCCTGAAGTATTATACGTCGCTCATAAGGTGGGTGCCTCTCATGTTGTCAAGGCAGGTGGTGCACAAGCCGTTGCTGCTATGGCTTATGGTACAGAAACCATTCCCAAGGTTGATAAAATCTTTGGTCCTGGTAATCAATATGTCACTGCCGCTAAAATGGTTGCGCAAAATGACACTTCCAGTCTTGTTGCTATCGATATGCCTGCTGGTCCTTCCGAAGTACTCGTGATTGCAGATAAGTCAAGTAACCCTGTTTACGTTGCTGCAGATTTATTATCTCAAGCTGAACACGGTGCTGATTCACAAGTTGTTCTTTTGGCTATTGATTTGACACCTGAACATTTGCAAGAGATTGAAACTCAAGTACATGATCAAGCAATTGCTTTACCTCGTTGTGATATTATTCGTAAGAGTATTCCTCACTCCTTCACCTTGTCTATGAAAACACTTGAAGAAGCCATGAAGTTTTCTAATGATTATGCACCTGAACATTTGATCTTGCACATTGAAAATGCTGCTGATGTCTTGCCCTCAGTGGATAATGCAGGTAGTGTCTTTGTTGGACAATACTCACCTGAAAGTTTTGGCGATTATGCATCTGGTACTAACCATACTTTGCCCACTTATGGTTACTCTCGTATGTATTCTGGTGTTAATACCAATGGCTTTGTTAAGCACATTACTTCTCAAGAATGTACCGCTCAAGGCATGGACTTGCTTGGTGATACTGTCATGCGTCTTGCTGAAATTGAAGGTCTCGATGCTCATCGTAATGCAGTCGCTGTACGTATCAATGACTTGAGAAGAAAATAAATCAACAAAACTTTAAAGAGCTAAACAATGAAGCACGGTGAACAATTCATAGTGTTTGGATGTTTATATTTTGTAATAAAATTAAAATTATTTTTCATGTATTTACTCGTTATTATGTCATCTGCTGTGTCATGGTACACATGCTTGTGAGTTTCTATTAAATCGCCTAGATTAGCTTTTCGTTTGAAGGATGAAGGTGTCCATACAGGATCATGAGAGGGTCACGTTATAGGATGACAAATTAGGTCATCAAAAGTACATGTGGTCAAAAGGTACTACTTTTATTATTTTATTGCGCGATTTTTGCTTAAGTCAACGGTTCTCCTAAATGAACCAAAGATAGATTTATTACAGTCTGGTGCTCTCCCATCGTTGGTTATTTTCTTGCTTCTAGACTTTCTCTTTTTACTGCCTTAAGAGGGTGGTATGACAAGCTCGTAGAATGTCTTCATCATACAACCGTCCCTATTGCAAACTTGTATAATCAATCGAAGAATGAGATGGAGTGCCTTTCCTTTGTGAATCAAGCGATATAATGTGCTGTGGCATGATTAATTCCATTAAAAGTGCGAGAAGGTTGTTTGCGAAGGGCGTCACTCAACATGGTTTTGCAACCAGGAGCATTCATTGGGGACCTCCCTGGAAATTGTCTGTGCGGTTTCATCAAATACAGATTTGCCTATATGGCAACGACATAAACTGTGTGTCCTTTTCTAAGGCAGCTGATGCATAATTGCTGTAGATTTAATGTACAGACTGTTCCAATGCATATAAAACCCTTTTATTAAACGTACAGGCAAAATTCTGGTTTCCCTAAATGACGTTCCAAAGGCTTGACGGAAACCGTTTGAGCAGCAGGATCGTTATCAAAAAGCACGA
This sequence comes from Mucor piriformis, assembly GCA_943193625.1. Lineage (NCBI taxonomy): Eukaryota > Fungi > Mucoromycota > Mucoromycetes > Mucorales > Mucoraceae > Mucor > Mucor piriformis. Next base: position 562,459 of record OW971868.1, on the reverse strand, counting down.
CCAGCAGGTCATTTAATCAGGACGTCATCTGCGTCATTATTACAAGGAAGATTGCTGCAATTATAGTCATTCCATTTACGGGCAACCTAGAAGGATTTAACAGACAAATAAAAGACAAAAAAACAGCATGTTAGAGGACAGGGTAATTATAATTATTTAAAGCTGTGGTTGAAACGGTCATATAATTAGGAGTGGAAGCTCACGGCAGGCTGTTTATAAATGACAATGGCTTGTGTATTCATATACCCGATGGTTCTTCAATAATCAACGTCAAGTGCTTATTAACTTTCCTTGATTACCTACTCCGATAATCGTTCATTGTTCTGTAGAACATATAATTCTTTGATACCTTATATGTGTATGTTTGTTTAATTTGTGGTTCAATCTTATATATCGATGGTTTATTTATATGTATTTAGTGCTGTTTTAGCACATCCCGTCTTCTTTGTTTTCAATGTTTTTATTCGACTCATCTTTTAGGATTCCAGCGACAGGTTTGGGTTATAATCAAAATAAACTGAAGCAAAAAAGTGACGTATGTACATATAATCTCCAAACATGTTTATGCTAATCAATAAAGACGCTATAATGCTGGTAATTTCTTGAAGCAAGGGCTTAAAAGCTGTTTCGATTATATCGCAAGTTGATATGTGGAAGCTGCATGTGCAAGTACCGTTGTTAATTTGTATTTTGTTTTTACTATGGATATCAGAAGATGCATCCTGAGAAGCAGGATAATTATGGGTAGTGTCCAAAATAGCTTGGAAGATATGTGTTCGTGCTTACTGTTTATAATAAATGACTTTTCATGCGTGTCTCGAATGTTATATAACTTTCAGCTGAGAAAATATTTTTGTAATTGTGATCACTATTTCTATGAGTATCACAAGGAACAACCAACTTAATTCCTTTAACAAGATGTTTCCATATATGTTTGCAAAAAGACTCATAAATGTTCTGAATCGAGACTATGTCATCCTGTATGATAATAGATGATGATTCCTCTTCGTTCATTGTTGGAATTTGTATTATTTGCTGTATAAAAAGCTGTATATAATCTTCGTATAACTGAGCTAGAACATAATAGAGTTTGGGACATGGTATCATTTGCAAAAGTGATTGAACTACTGACAGATATCCTTCTCCGTGTATAATTATTTGGGTGTTTCTGGAATTTCCCGCATTATGAACAATTCTGCTGATCAGTAATGGTTTTAAATAATTTTGTGAAGATATCTTAAAAGGAAAATCTCGGGTTCCATTAAAAATGTTTAGAAATGTAACATTTACATAGCACAATACAATGAGAGTTAAAAGAAACATTTTTGAAAAAAAGTTTATTAAATTATCTAATTAGAAAACGTATGTGCCACAACAAACCCAACAAATAACATATACTTCAGTCCATTAACAAGTTATAAAGATCATGTATATGATTGTAATCAATTGTTTGTTTTCATAACATCACGAGAAATCTTTTTATTATAATATTTAAAGCCCAAATCAATATTGAATGAATATTCATGTACATAAACGAAACCCTTTTCGTGCAGCATGCTTTTGAGCTGAGCAGTACAAAAATTCGATAATTAATAGAATATTCTGATTGCTTTGCTAAACAACAGTCAATTGCATATTTTTATAAGATATTGTTTTGTCAATTAAAATATATTATTCTGTAAGGCTAGAAGTGTCATTATGTAAGGACTTATTAGATATTTAGATTGCGTACTAGTATTAATAAAAGCAGTTAAACGAAAATATTTAAGGAGGCTTAAATTTTTTTTTGGGTAATATTCATACTAATCAAGCAAACCCTTTTTACCATTACATTTTTTTTTTTTTTTTTTTTTTGTATATATTCACGTTACTTTATTGAATTAAATTGAAATAAAAATTAACTAAGTGATTTGCTCAGAATCAAAGTCATCGTCATTAAATTCACGAACATGCGCCTTTAAGGTAAGATCCAAACCAACAGAGGCCATGAGCATGTGCATTGCAGCTTATATATTGACAGACGCATGAGACAATCAAAAAACAAAGATATCTACAAACACCACGACGTGATTAAAAAATATAAAAAGAGGTCTCACCGAGAATCGAACTCGGATCACCGGATTCAAAGACCGATATGATAACCATTACACTATGAAACCTTGACATGTTTTTAAAATTAAAATTTAATACTTAAAATGTAATATTTAAATTTTAATTGGATCACGTGATTATCACGTGGAACATCTATGATTGGTAGGGAACAGGATCATTTGATAGAACCATATTCAGAATTGTTATTTGGCTTAATTTTATATAGCTTGTAAAAAATAGTTTTAAGATAGAATAAATGAAATCAGCTAGATATCCCATTCGATGCAGTATAAAACTCTAATATTGAAGAAGAGTTAACGAGCAACTTTCCGAAATCACATTTCGCGCGAAAAACTGGTTGTCTAGAGCAAAAAATCTAATAATTTAACATTAGAATTGGGAGGGTCATTTGGAGCAATTTTTTTCTTTGCGTTGGAAGGTCCTTATCGGATTATAAATCTCTAAAAACATGATGGTATCACTGATCAAATGTCGGTATTTTTTGATTCTTAGCATTTCAACTGCACTTGCTGCCAGGTTGTACACGTTTTTGTTGGTTGCATCAACTCTTTTTGAAGATTTTATGCGGACTACAGGGTGTAAGGCATACGCGGTAAAAGAAGTACACAAGATTGCAAGCAAATATTTTACATATATGCTATCTTCACATATCATCATGACCAGAACAAAGATACAAGTATATGGTATGGATGTATTATGAAAGTTTGTATGCACGTTCTCTTTCTCACTTTTGTAATAATTTTTTCTTTCTCGGTCTGAGTAGTTTGAACGAGTCGGTTTATCCATAATGTCAAATTTAATCTTTGCTGCGACATCTTTGGTGTAACGAAACGGCCTAATTCCAGATACCATTCTTTTGACTTCATCATCCAGTTTCAAAATGTTGTTCATGCTATCATAGGGGCTAATAGCGTTGAACCGTTCTACCAATTCTTTTAACGTTACTTAAAGACGCTTTTCTATTTTTTCAATCATATGCGCTATATTTTTCCAATCATCTTTAATAAAGCAACATGTGTGGTCCTACGCTATAAAAGATTCTTCAAAAGTTTTACCTGTTTACTCGTGGTATTCACGTATAAAAATCCACATACCCTGCAATCTGTCATAAATCAGGTTTAGAAGATTATTAACTCTTTTGTTACGCAATTTACACAAGTCTGTCAGGTCTTCTGATCCTCCCATTGTAGTGGTATTGCCTCCTCTTTGATTACTAAAATGGGATAGAATAAGTCTTAGTAATAAATTTAGCACACTAAGATATACAAAAATCTTATATCCGATTTTACGTTCCCTTTGATATAGCGGTATATTGTATATATTGGTTGTTGAATTGCTACCCGAAAATATCTGGTGAACTTAACAAATATTTCATATAGTTCTTGTTCGTTAATTTTTCTCATTATGCCTTCCAAATCAGAGTACTAAATTCGTTGCTATTGTTTCCTATACTTCATTAGCAGGCTCCTGTTGTCAAACAAGTGTTTAGTCACAAAGGACAATTATATATCCCCCTGATTATTTGAAACTCCACAACCTTATTTGGGAGTCACGTCAAAATTTGTTTTTTTTTCTTCACGAACGCCTTTTCTATCTTGAGAAAGAACGAATATTTTTTTGGCTAACAAAATGACGATTTCACAATTAAGGTAAGCTTAGCAAAAAACATGATTACAAGCTAGGTGCTTTTTTTTAAAGAATGGTTGGCAGCGAGTATGAATTGAAACGTAAACTGAATATGGAGGAGAATCAAAACCTCTTGAAGCAGCTAGGATTAAATTCAAAAGAAGGCATTGCAGCCGTAAGATTTAACATTGTAGATTACCTGTTCATAGCTAATATCGGTTGTTTAGGACATACCTGAAGTCCAACCATCATCGAAGAAAGCACGCGCAAGAACCTATAAAAGAGCACCACCTAAGCCTAAAGCACCTACGCGTTTATCAAGACGATCCAGAGGTGAATCACCAGAGGATTTTGTAAGATTAATATTGCTGAATAATACTTGGTCAATTTTTAACCGTATTGCAGACTGAATTAAGTGATATAGTTGATGAGAATGATCGCGTGAGACAACTTGAAATAGCAGAAAAGAGAAAAGAGGAGGAAGAAATACAAATCTTAAATTTGCCAGAAGAGATCTGTGTACCTGTTACACTTCGTATGTTACTCATCACACACAAATGAACTCTTTCTTATAATTATTATTAGGAAGTATCGGAACAACGATTTGGTCACTTGGAGAATTAAATGTCGGGAAAGGAAGATCAAAATCATGGAGCAGTCGAGGCGTAAGTATTAAGTCTTTTTGTTTAATCAAGTTACTTATTTCAGGGTTAGTGTAAATATAAACATCCTTATCCTATTGGATACCGCGCAACAAAATCTCACTTTGGCAACGATTATACGATGGGCATCTCTGCAGGAGTAGAAGGCGAAGCACCTGTCTTTACAGTTCAGCATAACTCGACTACATGGACAGGACATACGCCTACAGCACCTTGGACAGAAGCATGTATAAAAAGCAAATCTAGTAGCACCCGTGTAAGCGGTCCTTTGGTAAGAATATCAAAATTGTTATTTACAAGCAATGAAGTAACAGTATCATACAGTTTTACGGCTTCTCTGATCCTATTACAATGAGGTTGATTGAAAACATGGACGGATATTCAGAAATGAGTTTACCAGAGGAAAAATCACAATAACCAAAAAAAAAAAAAAAAAAAAAAAAAAAAATAGACACAGGAACGAGATTATGGCATATGTACAGAAATTTATATAAAGCAAATGTATTTAAAATGGTAGTTCAAACTGTTTTCATCTTTTTCTTGTCAACAAAGCTATCAACATGACGAGTTGAATGATCATCGAATTCATCGAATTCTTCAAATTCACTATCAGAGAAATCCAATTGGCGAGCGGGTCTTTTACCCAAGGCGCTTTCTGCTTCTTGAAAGAGTTGTAAGACCTGCTCTTCTTTTACCTTTACTTCTTCTTTGGAAAATATCTCGTCTCCCATATCTCCAATGGATTCCATTTCAATAATATCATCACCCAGATCCTCTAAAACCCCAATAGTACTGACTTTTGGTTCTGGTTTTGCTGTAGAGGGCATCAGGAGAGGTGATGGCTGAGGGAAATCTTGGGGTGGTTCTCGATCTGAACGTTCGCTTTGTCCGATAGAATGAATTGCATTTTGTTCGTTCATCATCTCATGTCTTTCAACGATTTTTCGGAATAATGCATTCTATACAAATATATTAATTTATGATGCGGATATGCTTTTAGTCCAAGTTACCTTTTTGTTCAAGATATTGTCCATTAAAGATTCCTCAATTGTATCTTTGATAACTACAGTATGGATGAATGTTTCCTTTAATTGAGTCATTCTGTGAATCCTAGCAATAGCTTGATCCATTGTTGCGGGATTCCACCAACGGTCCATGATAATCATATGATTAGCTCTTTGTAAATTTAAGCCCACACCACCAGCCTTTAAGGACATGACCAGAACTCTAACCTTTGGATCATGATTAAATTTCTGTAAAGCACACTTTCTTGCATATATACTCATACCGCCATGATCTAGTATATACGATAAGTCAAGTACACATATATTATAAGTATAAACTTACATGCTTGAAATTGGATTCGCGCGTTCGTCAACACCTCGCCCACTTTTGTAATTACATCCACAAATTGAGATACCACAACGATTTTTTCTGATGCATCTGCTGTCAGTAAAGTTTGCAAGAAATTAGCCAGCCAAAGTACTTTAGTTGAATGCTTTATAAACTTCAGCTTTTGAAGTTGTGATAAATCAATTGGAGCTTGTAAATTGCCAAACTGATCGCTACAGAAGATTCCTTCTTAGATCTGATCCATGCCATATGATTAGAAGTAACTTACTAGTAACTTTCGATAATTTCCAAAGCCTGCTCAAACTCGGATGTCTCATCATAGTAATTTTTTTCTCGTTGTACATCGTCATCTTGCAAAGTTGTCACCATAGAATCATTGTTTCCAGATCTAGCCAAAGGAATTAAATCTGGAAACTTATCCAACAAGATCATGTGGTGACCGCACAGCTGTTTCAATCTTAAATAGAGAATAGCTGATGATGTTAATAAAGAATTGCCATCTCCAGATTCTTTGATTCGACTCAATTGATAGTACAGTAACCGTTCTAGGTAATCGTACAAGGCCCGTTCTGGCGGTGTAAACTCTAGCACAATTCGTCGTTCCTGTCGCGGTAAAATTGTCAACTCTGTCTGTAAAGATGACTTTGTTCTTCGAATCATGTGCGTCTTTAGAAGTTCCTTCATATAATCATCCTCTTTTCTCTTTTTAAGATCCATCCCGATGTTCAGAAACGAAAAAATTGGATATAATTCTGTCATATCGTTTTGAAAAGGTGTACCAGATAAGCACCATCTGAACTTGGCGTTTAAGGCTTTGACAGAGCGATATAGTAGGGTATTACCTCTCACTTTATGTGATTCATCCAAAACAATTCTGTGCCATTCGACATTGAATAAAGGTGCATCCTCAACCCGTCCTCTGCGATAAGATTGATTATATTCCTCTCTTTTAAATTCTGCTCTTACCCTGTCATATGTAGTGATAACAATACGAAAACAAGGTTCTGTGATAAAACATTAGGATGCATAGTTTTCTGGGATCACATAAAACTTACGCTCAATGAGTGCAGCAGAATCATCTTGGTAAACAAAATAAGGCAAACTACCGTATGTTGTTTTTGTACGAATTTCTTCTGCCCATTGATCTGCAATCTATATACATTGTTAAAAATCCATACGTTACTGATAAATTTAAATCTTACACCACGAGAGGGCACGACTATAAGCGTACACGCATGAATATTTAATACAGGTTGTTGACGCAGTATAACCACTAAAGTTTGCACAGTCTATGTATTGGGCAGCTTAGCCTTTCAGTTTTTTTCAAATTGTTTAAATTCTACCTTCCCAAGACCCATTTCGTCTGCCAAAATACCCCCACGATACGCCTTTTCCATGAATATCATTTTGTTAACACCCTCTACTTGATGAGGTCGTAATTCCACTTTTTCTCTCAAAGAGGCATGTACTGTCTCGTGTTATCAGTAATATATACGATGTTCTTATTTTGATCTATTTTTACCAGCGTTTAAATTGATTGACGGTAGATCCTCTAAAGTTTCTGCAACTGTTACGATTAACACGTCCTTGTCTATGTTTTCTTAATAGGGGGGTACACAGGGCATTTTTTTTTTGATAAATGTACCTCTTAGCCATGTTGTATCGTTGATGACGTGATAAAGGCCACCGATTTCAATGTAAAAGTGATACTCCTCGTCCATTCTCCAAATGGATGGGTAAAGCCCACATAATTTGTATAATATATCATAAAAGCTTTGATCCTTTTCCACGTGGAGAAGAATAGGCTTATCGTCTACATTAGATTTAACCGTCAAACGAACGCTTCGGCATGTCAAACAAGAGGAGGAATTGCTTCTTGTGTTTTCAGCAGGTTCACTCATTGTAAACAGATAGAGTGAAGAAAGGCTGATTAATTTTGACAGAGATGGCATAAAGTGATACACTGGATAGGATTTAGGCCGTCACATTAATCAAGTCTTGCCATTTTCAAAACATGTTAGCTTCATCTATTAACAAGAGACGGTAAAGTAAACGCAAGTTTTTGTATCTTATTTCCTCTTTCCAATTTAGAGAAAATACTGTATACAAGCTTGTCATGTAATAACTTGTGTTTGTTGCTGCCCTCATATACAGATGGTAGCACACTTCAAGATAAAAATGCACTACTTACTTTGCGAGAATAAAAGTAAATTTAACAACAAAGCAATTCTAGCTTTTGCTTAATGGTATTCAAGAGACAAAACATTATTTTTATGGAAGAAGGAAGATAGAAATGCATCAATTCAAAAAAGTGAGCCTATGTTATGATTGATACTTATGATGATAAAACTAGATTGCTAAGCTTAAACGCACACGGGGACTTCTCTTTCTAAATCTTGACCGTTAAAATGTTCACAATGTTATGGGCCTGAACTCATTGAAGTTTTTGCATCACTGATGTTGGCTTGAAAAAGAGAGTGAAGCTGCTGAATCATGATAAATAGTTTTTCGTTTTTGCTCTTCCGTTACGCGACCTTATGTATCTGACTGTTCATGTGCATAAACACTTTTTCAATGGAAACATACCTGACAAAAAGCAAGAAAGCATAGGATAGATTAACCTTGCAAGTCTGTACTTCGCGGGTTAAATTTCATGATCTTAGACCCAACCATTTATACAGTGTTAGTCTAAAATGAGACGATTTAAGTTAGACTGAAGGGTGTTTTTTTGTAGGTACAAGTCGAAACAATTTTTTTAAATAAAATATAAAACAATGATATAAATAAAAGAAATGATGTCAATTTTTTTTCTTTCTTCCTTTTCTTCATGGAATCTCCTCTAAAAATCATAGCAGTTAAGAACTCAATCACTGGTATTGGGTGGAAGCCACAGTATGTTCCGCTACTCAGAACACTGGTAGCCACTGTCCATATTATTGTAACGCATACATTTGCCTTTTTGAAGTACACCCTCATTCAAGAGCTGGAAAATGATCCTGGCTTTGCCCTTGAGGATTTTGCCAATGTTGATTTTTACAGAGAAGTCTTCCTTTCACTTCTTCAAAGCTATAAACCAACTAGACAAACAAAGTCCACAAAGTCAGTCATCTACCGAGAACTTATCAACAAACATCGAGACTTATATTTTCAACATAGTTCACATAAGCCAATAAATTTAACATATGCACATCAAATAGCCTCGTAGAAGTAACACAAATAATTACAGCGTACCTGAACGGAATCTCTTTACAGTTCGGAAACAAGCTACGTATGTTCTTAAACATACTTTTGAAAAAGAATAAACGAATAAAAACATCACAAGTTGAAATAAAGAAGAAAGGGAACTCGAAAAAAGAAGCGATGGGGGCAGTAAAGGCTATTGTTGATCAATGTAGTAAAATCAAAACGATGATTTTTTCTGGAAAAATCGATGGCCTACCAAAAGAATTTTTATCTTCCTATGGTGTCGATATGATTCGCAACCTCTTTAGAGCTTACCCTAAAGATAATCAGTTTACCAAAGACTCTATCTATCATGGCTGTAAAGCAAACACCCTGAAGCATTTAAAAGCTTATTATAAACTTTCTAGTATGTGTGAAATCCTTCAAGGCAAATCTTTCAACTGCTTTCCGTTGAGAAGAACATTCATACCGTCCTATATGACAATCGATACTCTTATTTTAAACACCCAAATTTTGAAGAATCCTGTTATCAGTCATTTGGACAAAGAAGTAGTATGGGGAACTGTCCTTGATTTTACAAAAGTTTGACATTGGGCTAAAAATACAACGAGACAATTATTTATTTATAACGAAGGGGCATTTAATAGTCATCATCCTCATCATCTCTGAAACGCCTATATTACAAATATATTAGAAAGGGCTTATAACTTAAATAAGAAGAAACTTACATATCATTGACCCGATAACGTGTCAAGAAATCTGGTACTTGTTGTTTACACTCAACTAACAACTTTGTGAGATCTCTACCAACAGGGGAGTTATTGCTATTGAAGAAACTAGTGGCGAGACCAGCATTGCCCACACGAGCTGTACGACCAATACGATGGATATACTCGTCAATGGAATTGGTCATATCAAAGTTGACAACATGCATGACGTTCTTGACATCAATACCACGAGCAACGACAGCTGTAGCTACAAGAATAGGACATTGTCCAGACTTGAAAGCTAACAATGCATCTTCACGTTCCATCTGGGAACGATCACCATGAATTGAAGTAGCAGGGAAATTATTGTCATACAAGTACTGATCCAAGGAATCGGCATTACGTTTTGTGTCAACAAAGATGAGAGTACGGCATGGTGGTTGAGACAATAAGAGCTCCTTCAGCTTTTGGCGCTTCTCTTGTTCTTCCACCCACATAGTCTTTTGGGTGATATCCGTAGTGGTACCACCAATACGACCAACCTTCAAGAACAAGTAGTCTGGCTTGAGGAAATCTCTAGCTAAACCACGGATTTCTTTGGGGAAAGTAGCACTGTACATCAAAGTCACTCTGTTTTGGCTCATACCCTTTCTCTCGACAATTTCTCTGATAGCACTCTCAAAACCCATGTCCAGCATACGATCTGCCTCATCAAGTACCAAGTATCTCAAATGACTTAAATCAATTTTACCACGATCAATTAGATCCACCAATCTTCCAGGTGTTGCGACTAACAAATCACAACCCTTATCCAGTTCCCTAATTTGTCCTTGAATACCTGCTCCACCATAAACAGCACTGCAAAAAAAGAAAACTTGTCAAATGCATGTATAAGATCAAGATATCGTACTTACCAAGGTCTCAACATACTTCTGTAACAAAACTGCGAGGGGTGTTTAGTATGATAAATTTTGTATTGATCAGAAAAGAACTTACTCTACGAGATTCATCAAATATTTGAACACAAAGTTCACGAGTGGGGGCCAAGATCAGCAATAAAGGGCGACACTTGAAATGACGAGAATCATGAGCCATGTTAGGTCTGGTAATCAAAGACATAGCTTGACCAAATAACGCAGAACAAGTCGGAATGAGAAAAGCGGCAGTTTTACCACTACCTGTTTGAGCACAAGCCATCAAATCTCTACCAGCAGTAACAATAGCTATACTGTTTCTTTGAACGGGGGTAGGAATAGAGTAACGAGCCAAAGCAATATTCTCCTTCATACAAGGATGCAGATTGGTTTCCTCGAACTAAATTAAAAAGTTCATGAGTGTCTTTTTTTCTAGACATGCGAGACAAATACTTTACACGCTCGAAACCAGGAGGAGGGTTATCACCTTTGACTCTAACGGGAATGCTGGCATACTTGTCAAAATTAAGGCCTGTGTGCATATGGTTATCTTCACCAAACAGTTCCTTTTCCAAAACGGTATCTCTAGGTGCTACTCCAGATGAAGAGTATTCGGCTTTCCATTCATACCGCTTCTTAGCAGATCCCCAGTTATAGTTGTCAGGATTTTTGTTCATTTTAAATAAAGAAAAGAAAGTTTAAAAGGAATAACATTTTACCAAAAGCAGTCTTTGGCCGAGACTTTTTTTTATTGGTTGCACAAATTATAGATGTCAAGGAAGAAATTTAGACGAAGAGAAATTATTTTTATGGTAATCGTCTAAATATTTTCAGAAAGAAGCTGTTTAAAATATAGCGATGGGGGTTTGTTGTTGTTGATTTTTTTCGTGTTCTAATGAAGGCGGCTGGCCTCCCAAGTTGACCAAACAATTGTCATCATATTTTTAGCTGCATTGACATCTCGCTGCCAAAGTGTCGCAAGTTTTACATACTAGCTGTAGCTAACAGTCCGCCTTGGAGCTCCCGCTTCTTCAACGCTTTCCACAAAATACCTGCTACTCCGCATTGATTTTCTTTTAACTTGACATGACCAAAAATAATTGATGGTACCATCGTCTTTTCTTCTTGATACGGAAAAGGTTTCTATTTATTAAAAAAATAAAATTATTTAAATCGCATTAGATAAAAAAAGATGTATTGCTTACTTTGTTTTTCAGGGATTGCTCCTTGTAGATTTTGGGGCCGTCAATTGCTTTTTTCTTTTTAATCTTCCTCTCCTTCCTTTATTTTTATTAGACTTTATTCCACCGTTACAAGCATGTTAACCATCATTTCTGGGGCACGTTGACTGCCTCGAAGAGCTTATCTTTCGTCGTATTGAATTTATAAAAGTTAATTCAAATGTTTGATCATATATTGGATATGATTTATATATGAATCAATGGTTGTAGTTTTTGGTGTGAGAAGATGACTTTCAACTTTATCAATTTGTTTTGCTCGGCAGAGAACTTTGTCAACCGGTATAATGATAGTATTCCCTTGTAGTGCAGCGCATTAGCATATGTTTTTGGGTATTTAAGTCACCAGCAGCCTTTCGGCCATGACCAAGAAAAACAGGCTTATACTGATTTTGGACTTCATCGTCTTTGAATTCGGATAGCTTTAATTGCAAGTTATTGACTAGGTTCTTAGCCTCCCTCACCCTTTGTAAATAAGCAATCAAGGTCAAAGCCATTCGATCTAACCAAGTTGGCGAATATGGTGTCGTTAGTACCATTTGGTTCAAGATCGTCACTACATGTGAAAAAAAAGTGTTGAGAATATGTATTAAACCAATTTAATTGTAAGGAACACACCTTGTAAACCACAGCTTATCGAATTTTATGACACGTTAAATACTTTAAATTGGTCTTTGTAATACTGTGGACGCGGTATTGAGAGGAACGTACATAGAGCGTTGATATTCTATGATATCAAACGAAAATGCATCGATGGATTAGGAAATAGATTAAATAGCCGGGGCAAGGGAAGTCGCCGTACATCGGATCGTTTGTGATTTGTATGTTTAAGTTCATAAGATGGCAAGATATGCGATAACAACATAAAAAAGCTTGATAGGTCTTTAAAAAGAGCCACCAAAGTAGCCTCAGTTGGCAAAAGTGCCTTTAGTGGTAGGCATCATTCTTAAGTTCGAACCTTTTGGTCTTCCATGAGAGAGAGTCACAACTTCCTTAGTCAGGACGGCCCCCACACACAACTAATATAAGTACTTTGTAGCTATTCCAGACACATCTGGCGGATACATGCCTTACAAATTACAAACATTTTAAAGCCTGTGATAGAAGAGTACATATGATGACTTACAATAAATTCATTTTGCAAACGTTATCTGAGATATCTGAGAACTCTACTCTCAAAGTTCTCAAAAATATTATTTGTATATACGCAGTAGTAGTTTCTACACAGGCTTCATTTAATGGTTTACTGGTGCCAGTGGGAATCCCTTAGACATAACTTGCACGCGGATATAAAGCTCTAAGTTTGTCCCATATCATATATATTATATATTATAACTCCTACTTCAGCAGATGTCTTTCTGTTAAAAGCCTAGTAATTGCTACCTAGATTAATTTAAAGAGCTTCCTCTGTGGAAAGCACATTGAAATGTGTGCACTTGAAGTATTTTTTGCTTGCGTGTGCTTCTTCCTTGTAATTTACACACATCATATATGTGATACATTTGTTGAGTATAAGCCAATACTATGTATGTAACCTATTACCTTTAAAGCGATTATCTTCGTCACCGATTTCTTCTATGTTTATTAGAACATCTTTTTTTTTCTTGTTAATAATATTTTCGAACATAATACAGTTTAAGATGTTGTTTGACTTAAAAACAAATGAAATGCATCAATTAGGAGTGGTGACGTATAGAAACTCTGAGTTTCTTATCATTGTTGATAAACGAGACAGTTTTAGAAGATTAGATTACTACCTTCACTTTGTCTGAAAACTATTTACTCTTTGTCTAGCTTACATATGATACAAAACTATGATCATAATAAGCTCGCCTGTTGGTGTAATTTTGCCGCAATTGGTATTTCGAATTTGAAAACTGTTTTCATTAAGAACAATGTGCTATTTTTCTTATACTCTTTCAATTTACTACACTACTTTCTGCCTATCAATTAGCCATACTGAAGTAAGCTTTCTGAAAAATTGGGGTATATGTAAATAAGTCATATTAAACATTAATAAATCCAAACGATACCATTGCGTGTACATACAGACTTTTAAAAGCATGTCATTATCGCGTAGCATTTTACATGAAGAGCGAACTTTTCAAACAGTCAATTTATCATTTAATAAGCAGAAATGAAACAATATGCTTTCTCCTCCTATTTTTTAGCACAATAAAACGAGTTAATTATGACTTTCATTATATAAATGGCAAGGACAAGTGAGTACCACGTGTGATAAACACATATAGATTTATAATATAGATATTCAATTCGTCACTCATCATCATTGATAATAGCATATGAAGCATTATATAGTTCTGCGGAATCTGTTAGAAGGAGGACACTCGTTATAGGTCCGACAAGCGGTAACGCCAATATCCGAACTAAAGATATGTTATTATTGTTATCATTTCTCTCCTTACTATGCGTAGCACAATAAGACTCCCTACTTTGATAACTTGTAAAAGTAACACCTCTTTTACATCTTCTTAAACCTCAATCAACTTTTAAATACAAATAAATCTGCCAAGAATTCTAATTGTATTTTCTATCTGTTTTTTACAAATCTATTCACTTATAAGTCTACCTTTTTTACACCACGTAAAAGTTTAGTTAGATTACTAAAAACTTTTGTCTTTCTTTGATTCCGATAACTACTAAAAGTGAGTTAAACTAGCACGGAAAAAGCACCAACGGAAGTATCCATACGAAGAAGTACTATCAGCGCAATAGGATAAACGGTTTATTTATTGTTTTGAGATACATATTAACACAAGATTAGGCTCTCCCTTTTCGTCTACTGTAAAAAATCAGCTTGCGGGTATAAGCATCCCTATAAAATGTCACAAATGAAAGTTTGGTGGCACATGCTATTAAAGAGACCTGCTCTTTTTGATTTTGCATTGTACGTTCTATTGCACCATGGCATTAGCCATGTTTGCTTCATAACACTTCTTTTTTGATATTTCTAATCGAGAAGAGTGAAGGAAAGAATAAACTGAATTTTAATGTTTCTTGTGATGAACAGAAGAGAGAGCATTTTTTTACAAAAAATCGCATCGACAAAGTCTTCTTGTTATAAATTAAATAGTCGCTTACCTTAATGTTATACCAATTTACTAAGTACAGGCTAAGTAATGTCTTGTAATTAATAGAATATGGTAACCATTATAATCATGCAGAGTTTGGTACTGAAAACAGGATCATAATTTGGAACAAATGTTGAAATATGAAACATAGCATCGCAATACCTGCTTAGGGATGATGGTTTGGCAGAGGACAGGTACCAATACTATTACGCAAGCATTTAGTTCTTAAATATAACCCTAAATACCCATAGAATTATTGAATTATATCGTTTATAGACGAATGGATGGTGCCAGGATTCTAGCTTCCCTTAGACTCAAGAAATAATAATATATGTGGAGAAATCTAGGATTTAACACAGAAAAATAAAAGATAAAAAAACAGGAATAATAAGATTAATAGTGTTTGTGCGGTTTTATTCTTATTATTTTAGTTTTAAAACTCAATGCCTTTCTAATCCATGTTAGAAGACAGGGTATTTATAGTTATTTAAAGCTGTGGTTGAAACGGTTAATATAATTAGGATGGGAAGTTCACGGAAGGTTGTTTAGAGGTGCCATTGGCTTGTGTATTCCTATAGCCGGTGGTTCTTCAATAATCAAGCGTCAAGTGCCTATTGGCTTCCTTGATTACCTAATCCGAGAATCGTTCTATTGTTCTGTCATTATTAAAGGGACGATTCTTTCTTAGAAATATTCTAGTTTATTCTGAGTTGTAATGTCTTAACTCAGAACATATAATTATTTGATACCTTATATGTGTATTGTTTGTTTAATATGTGATTCGATCCATAGGATCGGTGGTATTTTATATGTATATAGTGCTATTTTAGTACAATATATAATCCCATCCGTAGGTCCCATGAAAAACCTATCCTTACTTACGTATAAACTTAGATCGGGGTATGGGAGGCAAAAGACTTATCAGACGACGAATCGTATCTTATTTATAAACAGGTCGAGCAATACAATTTAGTACCCTTCATATCACAGAACACTTAGCTATCGAGTTTTATTTACAAAGATAATATTCGGTACGGCTATTGTTGGACCTTCTTGAGTCGTTCCTTTTGCACGAAACGGACAAAGTCAGAACACAACACATTGAGTAACTTTGAGTTTATTAACGGTATATATAACTTATGAATTTTAATGATATGTAATGTGGTAATCTAGCTAGGCTACACACATATTATTTTCAATAAAAGCATATGCATATTTATACATTATGCACATCATTCATGATTCAGTAATAATACCAAATATATATAGTTAGCACTATAAAGATATTATATCATAAGTATTACTTTAGTACTAGAATACTGCTTTATAAGAAAACCATGTCTGTAGTATTCGATAAAATATTAAAAGGTAAAAATAACGAGATAAATGTATATTATTTATTGTAAGTAAAAAATAGGCTAAAGAACTCTGTTACTATAAAATAATCAATCCTTTTGTAGTGAGTTAGCCTTTCTGGTTTTGGAATATATCTATACTCAGTTTGTCGCCTTTGGTTAAATGAATTCTACTTGTTAGAATTGACTTCAATTTGTGATATTTGATAAAATAGCACCAGGTAAAAATAATGAGATAAATGTGTATTTTTTATTGTAGATAAAAAATAAACTAAAGAACTCTGCTGCTATAAAATAATCAATCCTTTTATATTGAACAACTGCCCCTGGAAGTTAGTGAGTCAACCTTTCTGGTTTTGGAATAAATCTATACTCAGTTTCCCGCCTTTTGTTAAATGAATTCTACTCGTTAAAATTGACTTCAATTAACATTGTCCTAGATCAAAGGATCCGGGAACACTTCTTATTGTGTTTTTCGGAGTAGAAAGAACCAGTAAGATAACGTGTAACGGTAGCTGTCAAAAGGGGCATAACATGAATTATGGTTAATTGGCTTCGGCAGAACATATTTGTAATGTTTGACCTCTTATTGATTCAACGGGTTCTTTTAACTAATCTGTGAATGAATAAGATATGATCCCAAATATAGAACATCTTATCGATGTTTGTATGTTTGGTTGCAGAAAGTAGGCATCTATTTGATTATGCACTATTTCTATTATACACTTACAGTCGTATAATTTGTATCAATATATAAATAAATGAACCATTGATAATGATAGCTGTTCTGTTCTCTCGATGGGTAGCTAATCCATAGAGGGAACTATCATTATTAGATTTCTCTTTTTTATATTCTTGATTTAATTGGAGTGGGTTTTTAGTTTTCCAATTTAGGTATAGTAACTCAGTTGTGTATTATTCTATATGCAACTTTTATCCCTATATCCATTTAAGCCAATCATGCCACCTTTTATATAGAAGTATGTACTCGAGGTAGAGGTAGTTGTGTAGTAGTATACATATGTATGCTATTACTCAACATTCAAAGATATTTTATTTTATAATTTATAACTTTATACGATTTATTTATTTATTCTTAAATGAATCTTACTCAAATACGACACAATTAATATCGTCCTAAATTAAAGGATCCGGGAACACTTCTTATTGTGTCTTTCGAAGTAGAAAGAACCAGTCAGATAATATGTAAAGGTAGCTGTCAAAAGGGGGCATAACATGAATTATGGTTAATTGGCTTTGGTAGAACATATTTGTAATGTTTGACCCCTTATTGATTCTACGGGTTCTTTTCCCATATGTGAATGAATAAGATATGATCCCAAATATAGAACATCTTATCGATGTTTGTATGTTTGGTTGCAGAGAATAGACATCCACTTATTTATGCACTATTTTTATTATACACTTATCAGTCGTATAATTTGTATCAATATATAATAAATGAACCATTGATATGATAGCTGTTTAATTCTTTCGATGTGTAGCTAATCCATAGAGGGAACTATCATCTTTAAAACAAAATATGTGATACTATTAGAATGATAGCTGATATATGGTTAATTGACTGATCCTATTATAAAAAAACTGGCTAAAAGTTTTAATACCAAGGCCAACAGAAACAGAAACTTTACATAAAAGTACTATGTAATTGCTATTACGAGAATTTATTTGGCAAAAATTCAGGCTATAGTAATCATAATAATGTTCATCAAGAATTGCAAATGAAATTAAATTTAGCAACAATATGCACATTAAAAATTGTCCTTTATTGCGGGAATGAATACAAAACTAAAAAGGTAGGCTTTATTGAGCTGAACCAGGTATACTAACTTGGTTGCCGAAACAACATATTACTGAAACTCAATTTCATTGAAATTGTTTAGTAGATATGCCTACGCGGGGTTTATGCAATGTCCCATAGGTGACTTTACTCTTGTTCAAAAATCAAATTAAAATTATCTGCAGCGGCTACATTAAAAATTACATCAAATTTAATGTCAAACTATCTTTCTTGCTTAAAATAAGAATGTATTCCACCACCAAAAGCTCCCCTACTGACATAGATAATTACTGCGACAATAACAGTCAAGGCTCTGGCTACGCCAGTAATTCTACGCTTTTTGGAGGAACCTCAAGTTTTGAATTATATTTCATGATGTGACATATTTCTCTGTTCTCATTACGACATCTTTATACTTTTCTTCTTGTTATATATAATAAATCGTACCAAGTAATACTCAGCGCTTCTTTTAAAATTGCTTTTAAAACAGTTTTCTATAAAAAAAATGCTTTGTTTATGATTTCAATGTAACCGCTATTTGATGACGATATTTTAATTCAGGCACCGAATCGTAATATTACATATAAAACGTATTGTAACCAATGCGGATAATTTATCAAAGTACGTCGTTTTTTTTATTCTTTATGTAATAATGAGTTTAGATAACTTTGTATATTTTTGTGTCTAGGTTTGGCCGATAAATAAAGGTTATTAATGCTGCTCTACATGGGTGTTCTAATCATTGGTGCTTTTATCAAGTTTATTATCGGTTATAAGCTAAAAATGTGTATTTTCAATAATCATATGTATTTGTCTCATTACAGAGATACCTCTCAAGATTTATAAACTTTTGAAGTTTCAAATTTCAGCATGAGTTTGAAGTTATAACTTATATATTGCGACATCAAACTCCAAACTTTGGCGGTAGAAAAATTAATTGTAGTGTTGTATCACGGGTATATGGAAGCTTATGAATCATAGAAGCAATTAAAAATAGCAGTTTCAACGATCAACGACACCGCACGATTCAACGATATTAAAATAGGGTATCGATCATTGGAGCTATTTTAACGCATGATTTTGTTGAAAAAATTCCAGCGGTCGGTGTTTGTGAGAAATCCAGAGGTTATAAAAATAGAAATAGAAATAACCAGACTGCAAAAACTAACTGAATTTATTCCAACATAAAAATCAGGGTTCTTATATACTTGATATATAATGTTTACTATCATCAATTATCATTTGACGACGGTGTTATATCACAAGTCACTATTGTTATATCACAAGTCCATATAAGGCATTACTATCAAAAGTAAGCCTTATAATTTAATTCGGAAATATTAATATTAATAAGTGTTAGGACAATATATACACTTAATGGTTAATAGTCCAAACCCTAATATCAAACCAATATATATAGTAGAGCATCTTAAGCTGTGAATAAAGGATTATCTTATATTTGATTGAAATTACTGTCTTTTAACTATCGGATATTACAGACGGCTTAGCAATTCATTTATGAAACAGAAGAGCTCGTTCATGGAACAGGCAAAGCTGTTTTTAGTTGACTATGAACAAATAGAAGGAATAATAATAAACATCCTGTGCTGTATTATGATATCATGTTACATTAATGATTTATAAAAAATACAGTTCATAGTTGTTGCAAGCTAAGAAAATATAAACTTTAATCTTCAACAAGACATTTGTGCTTGTTTGGGATGTGTAAAAAATAGAGAAGAACTGGGACAGGAAAATACTGTTAGAACTGAGGTATCTCCTTTTTATTATAAAAATTCGATCAGAGACTACTACAGAAAACTATGGGGGTATTTATACTAATTTATGAGATGGATCTTTAGATGACAGATCTCACGGTTAATGAAATATTATGTAAAATGGTAAACGTGATATCAACCCACAGACTATACGGTGTGGTTCTATTATCCAATCATATTGAAGAATAACATCACGTACTAGTACAATGCAAAATGGGATTAAATAAATCTCAGTCGCGTAATTAAATTAAGAAAGTGTTGTATTTGAGTACGATTCATTTAAGAATAAGTAAATAAATCGTATAAATTATAAATTATAAAATAAAATATCTTTTAATGTTGAGTAATAGCATACATTTGTATACTACTACACAACTACTTCTACCACGAGTACATACTTCTATATAAAAGAATGACATGATTGGCTTAACTGGATATAAGAATAAAAGTCGGATAAATAAAAATATTCAACTGAGTTCCTATATCTCGATTGGAAAAGTAAAACCGTTTCCAATCAAATCAAGAATATAAAAAAGAGAAATCTAATAATGATAGTTCCCTCTATGGATTAGCTACCCATCGAGAGAACAGAACAGCTATCATTATCAATGGTTCATTTATTTATATATTGATACAAATTATACGACTGTAAGTGTATAATAGAAATAGTGCATGAATAAAGGGATGCCTACTTTCTGCAACCAAACATACAAACATCGATAAGATGTTCTATATTTGGGATCATATCTTATTCATTCACAGATGGGAAAAAAACCTGTAGAATCAACAAAGATCAAACATTACAAATATGTTCTGCCGAAGCCAATTAAACAATGAATCATGTATGTCACTTTTGACAGCTACCATTACACATTATCTTACTGGTCCTTTCGGCACAATAAGATGTGTTCCCGATTGCACTGAGTTGGGACGACGCTAATTGAAGTCAATTCTAACGAGTAGAATTCATTTAGCAAAAGGCGGGAAACTGAGTATAGATCTATTCCAAAACCAGAAAGGTTGACTCGATAACTTCCAGGGGCAGTTGTTTAATATAAAAAGGATTGGTTATTTTATAGCTGTGGTGATCTAGCTAGGCTACACTCATATTATTGTCAATAGAAACATATCAACATCTATACATCATTCATGATTTAGTAATCATACCAAAAAGAAATAGTTAGTACTATTAGATATTATATCATTAGTATTTCGTTAGCACGAGAATACCGTTGTATAAGGAAACTAAGTCATTGAGTACACGTGCATTAGTGAAGCAACAAGCAATATTGGTATCTATATTTGGTAACGAAGAACAACTTTCAATAATATCAAAGTGATAACTCAGCAGACAAGTCTTTTATATAAATACTAGAGGTTTTTATTTCATAATAAAGGACAATCTTATAAACAGTCTCAAACTACTCTATAACTGTCTTTATAATTTTACATTTACCTTGATACACAACAATAGCAGCAGAGTTCTTTAGTTTATTTTTTACCTACAATAAAAAATATACATTTATCTCATTATTTTTACCTTGTAATATTTTATCAAATACCACAGAAAGATTTCGTATCAAGATTATTCAATAACCGATAACCTTGTACGTGTAAAACTATTGAGTGGGGTTAACATATACTGTGCTCGACAAGTGGTTACACCATATGCACAGTATGCAACAATATGGAAGATGACAAGTGGGAATATGTGGAATAACATGATATGTCATTACGACTTTACTTTCTGTTTGAAATGCAATAGTTCAGTATGGACAAATCTATAATATCCTCAACAGTGCTACGCCTCGTAATTGCTATGTAGGTGTGTATACAACAGTTTGAATAAAGTCAGTTAGTTTTTGCAGTCTGGTGATTTTTATTTCTTTTTTTTTATAACCTCTGGATTTCTCAGTCTTAACTCGATTGTTGCATTTCATAGTAGCTCCAGTATTCCATCTACCGAGATATTATGTTTATTCATGTATTATGGGGGTTTTGAAGATAATAATGCAATAAACAGGGTAAACAAAAAGTGTTTTTTTACCATCGTTAAATTGTCAACGATATGTGTAACACCGATCGGCATATCGTTCGTTCGTCCAAGTTTTTTTCATTGAAACGATCGTGCGTTGAACATATCGTTGTATTAACAGTTCTAACCGTTGTATTAAAAGTTCTAACTCTATGTGTATTTTACCACAAGATTATCGTTAAATGTTGGTCCTATGCCAAGTGGGTTAACACTGTGATAATTGTTGTATAAAAGGGAAATAAAATGTATAAAAAACAATTAAGAAATGAGACTCTTTGTTCCTTTATTTGAAGTTGGAGACTTTGTCATTGTTGTGATCGAGCTTATATCCTCATATAGCTCTTTACTCTCAATCCATTCAATCCTTTAATAAATTTTATAAATGTTGATTTATTATCTGTTGGTTTTATTTTCATACTATCAGATGCTCGCTATATTCAATCCTCATCATTTACGACATTAATAACCAATGGCAAATATCCCGGATAATACAATCCAATAATAATTAGTTTTGCTAGAACGTATATTCCAGAAGGTCCCTTTATTTCAAGATACCTCAATTGATTGTGATCCACATAAATATACTTGACAGGTTTCACATGTCGTATTTACTCCTTATAATCGAATATTCATTACTACTTAACTTGTCATTTCAGTTATAATACATATACATTATATATTATAGCTTCTACTTTAGCGAATATTATTCCTACTGTTTGACACAGTACCAGCTCGGCTCATTAAATCTACCGATATCAGATCCCATGCTCTATCCCGGTTGGTTGAGCAGCTGCCTTATTCATTCTATGATTACAATTGTTTATTGGATTACTGGATGGATTTATTTAGATTTAGAAGATAAGGCAGCTGCTCAACCAACTGGGATAGAGCATGGGGTCTGACCTCGGTAATTTAATGAGCCATGCTGGAACTGTGTCGAACTGTTGTATACACAAATATATCTTAGTGTATACAAGCACTAAATGCGATGGTTACTTTAGATAATCACACGTCAAGCACAATTAGCAGTGCCCCAAGCGCACTTTGTGTTACCGCGGACACACGCGGTTTACATGAGGTCTTTTTACATGAATGTGTGATAATTGTAGTATAAAAGGGAAATAAATATGAATAAAAAAAAACAAGTAAGAAATGAGACTCTTTGTTCCTTTATTTTTCAGTTGGAGAGTTTGTCATGATAAAAATAGAGGTCCTTTTATATTCAATTATTACTTCAAAGATTCTTTCTGCGTAGATCGAATTTACTATTCCCGAAATCTGGGAATAGAAGGAATTAGATTCATAAATCAGTTACATATGAAACTTGACATATTATTTGTATAATATGTGTCTGTGATTCATATCCAGAATCTACTAGCGACTCATCGTTTATCCATTCTATGATTGCAATCGTTGATTGGATTACTAGATGAATTATTTGGATCTAGAAGATACGGCAGCTGCTCAACCAACCGGAATAGAGCATGGGGTTTGATCTCGGTATAGTTAATGAGCCGTGCTGGAACTGTGTCGAACAATAGGAATGATATTCGCTAAAGTAGGAGTTATAATATATAATGTGTATGTATTATAACTGAAGTGACAAATTAAGTAGTAATTATATTCGATTTATAAGGAGTAAATACGACAGAATGCTAAATAAACAACTTAGAAACAATATAACAATGTGCGTTGTACACATGTTTACCACATGTATATCACATCTTATAATCAGCTTAGCTTGCATGATGAATTGTTCTCTCAAATGAATTGTACTACAAGCACCTCTGCTATTTTACTATATACTATATACCTTCAAATTATTCCTTAATAAAACGATATTCAATTTTACCCAGTATCACAATTACTTGTACCTTTTCATTTAACCTGTCTATCTTGCTTGATAGAACACGAGCAATAGGAATGATATTCGCTAAAGTAGAAGTTATAATATACAATGTATAAGTATTATAACTGAAGTGACAAGTTAAGTAGTAATGATATTCGATTTATAAGGAGTATGTAATATCGCTAGATCAATTATATTTAAAAAGACAATAAAATAATCAAAGTAAAGATACCCTTTTATTATAACGTTGAATGTGGTCTTATTTATACTTTAACAAAGCTGTGTTTAAACTCTTAATCTGATATCAATTGATATCCAGATTATTGTTCACTATATTTCATTGATACTCGTGGTTTATCCTCTGAGATTAAACCTTGATTGATATATTGTTTTCGATGATTTGATATGCTTCTATACACCTGTGATGCAACAGAGTAAATACGACAATATTGTCCTAACACTTATTGTGCTAAATCTCATAATAAACTAATACAATATAATAAGAGGTCTATGTTTCACGGGTAAAGTCCCGGAGCATAAATCCTCTTGACAGAAATTTCTTTATTTCTATTTAATGATTCTGTCGTATTTGAGTACGATTCATTTAAGAATAAATAAATAAATCGTATAAAGTTATAAATTATAAAATAAAATATCTTTGAATGTTGAGTAATAGCATACATATGTATACTACTACACAACTACCTCTACCTCGAGTACATACTTCTATATAAAGGTGGCATGATTGGCTTAAATGGATATAGGGATAAAAGTTGCATATAGAATAATACACAACTGAGTTACTATACCTAAATTGGAAAACTAAAAACCCACTCCAATTAAATCAAGAATATAAAAAAGAGAAATCTAATAATGATAGTTCCCTCTATGGATTAGCTACCCATCGAGAGAATAGAACAGCTATCATTATCAATGGTTCATTTATTTATATATTGATACAAATTATACGACTGATAAGTGTATAATAGAAATAGTGCATAGTCAAATGGATGTCTACTTTCTGCAACCAAACATACAAACATCGATAAGATGTTCTATATTTGGGATCATATCTTATTCATTCACAGATGGGAGAAAAGAACCCGTTGAATCAATAGGAGGTCAAACATTACAAATATGTTCTACCAAAGCCAATTAACCATAATTCATGTTATGCCCCTTTTGACAGCTACCGTTACACATTATTGATGTATCCGTAAGACAAATACAACTAAAATAATAATAATAAAGAGAGACTAGAAAGTACCAGACACTTATATCATTGTTTTTTATTTAAGATTAAAATTGGGGCCTTTATATAAGAGACATCGGTTCATGAATTCTACCGAGTATCTACTGAGTCATATACTTGATAAGATCGATGTCCAATTGGGAAGCATGTACTGCGGGAAAGATATAAGAATATATAATTCAGTAACAGTGCTTTGAGACAGATCAAATCAGGTTCTGTAGAGTTTACAATTTAAACAGAGAGTAGTGACAAATCGGCTAAACAGATAATTAAAGAACAGATATTAATTTTATGTCACGAAATGAGAAACATGTCAAATTGATAATGTTCGATAAGCAAACCAATGTATGATGTATGTTAGTATTGATCACAATAGCTGGTATACATCAATTATCTTACTGGTCCTTTCGGCACAATAAGATGTGTTCCCGATTGCTCTGAATTGGGACGACGCTAATTGAAGTCAATTCTAACGAGTAGAATTCATTTAGCAAAAGGCGGGAAACTGAGTATAGATCTATTCCAAAACCAGAAAGGTTGACTCGATAACTTCCAGGGGCAGTTGTTTAATATAAAAAGGATTGGTTATTTTATAGCAGCAGAGTTCTTTAGTTTATTTTTTGACCTACAATAAAAAATACACATTTATCTCATTATTTTTACCTGGTGCTATTTTATCAAATATCACAGTTATATCACAAGTCCCTATAAGGTATTATTATCAAAAGCAAGCCTTATAATATAACTCGGAAACATTAATATTAATAAGTGTTGCAAAATAGGCTTTTAAAGAAGGATAGATTGCGTAAAAAAAAATAAAAAAAAATAGAGACAATACAATTATAAGTTTTGCCATTTAAAGTTGATTGATTAAACAGAAGTGCTAAGATTGATGTGGTATTTATAGACATTTGGATGATGATGTGGCTTGGAGACATAGCTGTTCCGATCAATCGTTGTTTAATATAAAGAACCACTCATTGTTGTGATCGAGCTTATATCCTCATATAACTCTTTAATCTCAATCCATTCAATCCTTTAATAACTTTTATAAATATTGATTTATTATCTGTTGGTTTTATTTTCATACTATTGGATGCTCGCTAGATTCGATCCTCATCATTTACGACATCGATAACCAATGGCAAATATCCCGGATAATACAATCCAATAATAATTAGTTTTGCTAGAACGTATCTTCCAGAAGGTCCCTTTATTTCAAGATACCTCAATTGATTGTCATCCACATGAATATACTTGACAGGTTTCACATATCTTCGGGAGATCAATTATAGTTTAACCGTACCTGATATTTGTATATAAAGGCCAATGTCTTTTATTTAATAAAGATTTTAGTTTACTTTTTGACAGTCTGATAATCCTCTACGTTTTATTATATTGTATTTTTTAATTCTTGATATTTTATATACCTCGAATTCCACACTCATTCGTATAATTGATATCGTAAGATAGCTGAGGTTGATGGTCCCCGATGATCCTTTTAGATTATTGACCCGGAGAATCATTAATTAGAAATAAAGAAATTTCTGTCAAGAGGATTTATGCTCCGGGATTTTACCCGTGAAACATAGACCTCTTATTATATTGTATTAGTTTATTATGTGATTTAGCACAGTGTAGATTTGTAGAAAAAAGGGACAAAAAACAGATAGAAATATAGTTGTACTTCTATCTGTTTTTTTTTACTCTTTTTTGCTTCAAATCTATTCATTTTATAAGTTTAGTTTGTAACAATACTCCCACTTTTTTAATTCAGATTGTCTAATGGAATAAACTTAACATACTCATACATATAGAGCATCCGATTTGACTACCGAAAATTTCTGTTAAGCCATTTCTGTTAGTATCTTAAGCTTTCTTAGAACCGATATTTTTTACTTCTAATTTCTGTTTATATCGCTCCCTTTTTTTTTGTTTAGTTGGTATATACGTGGTTAAGCAGCCATGACATAAATCACTGTGAAATTCAGTAATTTGTTAAATTAAAGTCAACTGTCGATTTTGCCGCACTTTTCTTTTTGGGAAAGTTTTTAACACAATCGAAGTTAAATTTACTTTTCAGCAAAAACAAAATCACAGATTCTTTATGTCATTGGGGCCAGGAATATTTGTATACGCGGATCGCTTTTGATTCGATGGATGCCAAGACACACAAGATTATCTTTTCCATAACAGTTACCCGATTTCCCGGGCGATGTGCAGTCCGGACTGTGACTGTTTCCAGGTTTCAGTCTTGGCAGTTTCATAGACAGAAAATCCAAATTGCTTTAAAATGAAGCAAAGCATTGATTCCCTCCCATGCCTTGCAATTGACCTTCACGGTGACAAAGTTACAAAAAGCCGAAAGCTTCATCTGCACGACAACGAAACATGTTTGGAATTAGCAATTTTCAAAACATAATGGTAAATTATTTTTTTTCCCATGGGGCTGGGTAACCCTGCACCTAGATAAGAGCTTCTTAAAAATAGGAAACCCCATTGCTTTACAGAAGCAGTAAGTGAAGTGTATGATTGTGGATCCAAGATGTTTAAGAATTGTCAATCCTGTAAAAGATCTACAGTGTTTCCACACACGCCGGCTTAATATAACACATGTTTGTCCTCACCATAGAACAATATTAATAAAAATTTTTTTTCACGACCTTGGACTTTTGTAACACGACCAAGCCACTGGTGTCTCCTGAGCAGCATAGATGGCATCCATTTTGCTATAATCTGCTTATTTTCACGTTTCTTTCTTCGTTATGCAGTCCTTGTCCAGGTCTAGCCCCCTGCGAGATGAAAAGGCACATGATTGATCCATCGGAAGGCAGCAAAAAGTACTTGATGGGTTTTAAAATGCTCGCACGTGACAAGGAGAAGCAGTCATTGTTTATCTATTAGAACCAATCAGAGCAGAAACGCGTACCCATGCCCTGAACCGTTTGCAGTTTAGAGCTCCGTGGTGTGTAATAACGGGTTATCAAAAAATTATTTTTTGCATTTTTTCTTGATTGGCAATCATCTTTTTTAAAGTCATAAATGGAGACCTTGATCAAGGATCAGTTCAAGTACATTGTTAAGGAGAAGACCAAGAGTGTGATTATAATAAGTGACAGTGACGATGAGGATGTGCCTGTCACGACTGTCATTCCAACATTGCCAGTCCCCATACGGTCCAGCAACAAGAGAAAGCGCAAAAGGACTTTACCAGGAAATGCCAACGACCCTATTGCATTATTATCGGACTCTGATGATGAGGCAGGAGGTAGGAACAATGCAGAAAATACCGCTACAAGCACTACGGGAGTTATTAATGATATCCATACAGCAAAGAGCACTAGTGCCGAGGGCAATACCAAAGCTGAAGCTATCGATAAAGCTTTGTCTGATACCAATCCTGTGGCTAATAATGATGCACCTACTGCCACTCCCAATAATGTTGTCAATGATACAAATGACGCAAAATATATCCACAACACAAACACCAAAAACGACTTTGATGATACCACAACCACAAACGAATTATCCGATATCAATATAAACTGCTTAGACGGGTCAGACAATATGAATACGTTCGTTCAGGAGATAAAGTCCACATTTGATGATGTATTTGGAAGTCCACAACTTCAAGAACACATAAAGAATGAAATTGTCGAGATGAAGAACCCTGTTGGAGCAACACATATTGTGGTACACACAACAGAGTCATCTACATTGATCACAACAGAAACCACCTCAGAATTATCACAGGCTATGGACGAAGACTTCTCAAGCGATGATGGTTTAGATTTTGATTTACTAATTTCAACATCCGAGATTACGCTGTCACCACCAATGTCGCCATTTTCCGATGCAGCTGTTTCTGACATACCAATCAATCATCCCAATGTAAACGTATAAAAGGTTAAATATATGCGTCTTTTTTTTAATTGTTTTGTTTCTAGATGGAGCCACCAACAACAGTCAACACTAATATACCAGAAAATATGGATTTGGCCACGCGTTTGCGTAGCATTGAGCTCTATTTACAATCCGTGACAGACATTGAAACTACCAGTCATACCAACGAAATTCGCGTCTCGCGCCGTAACCGTGATCTTGCCAGTAACTCGAGAAACAAACCAGACCATGGTTCACAAGCTGTACCAAATAGACCATATGTACCAAACCGTGTATGGTATAACTCAACTTGGGAAGATTGGGCACAGTTAGATGTGGGCGACGTATTACACATTCCATTCAATGATCAGGAAGCCGAAATTCTTAAAACTGCTGTTGACAAGCAAAGTATCAAGAAAAGTAGATCAGGAAGAGAATTGGTGGATTTCTGGCAGTACGTCTCTTCTCTTTTACCGGGTAGAAGTCATATAGATTGTAAATGCTTTTGGACAGATTATATGGATGGTAATAATCATCTTTACAACAAAACCATTGTGATTGCTCGTAGACCAGGTAAATTATCGCAAAAAAAAGGAATTTACATGTTTTCAATTGATTAATTTTACTTTAGATAAACCACGTAATAGATCACTCAATCAAATGTTACTGAAAAGACGCCGAGTAGGCAATATAAATTATAACTCAATGGGCAATATTCTTTTGGGAAACATGAACAGAGAAAGTAAAGTTTTAGAGGGAAGTGGCGATGCAATTTCATTAGCAATCTTCAAACATGGTGGTGGAGTACGTGTCGTAGCAGGCTCCCTGTGTGACGAAAATGAACAATACAATATGCCAGGAAATTTAAGATTATGGGACTCGGAAATGGATCATACTTTAATACTAAAAGGTCACAAAACGGATAATGCACAGTCAAACGGAGGTATGTCCCATTCATTTATAAAGAACTTTAAACTAACACCTTTTTAATATTCATATTTTTACATAGCCATATGGAGAACCGTCACAGATGTTAAAATGTCGAAGGATAAAAGCTTAATATATTCTGCATCGCACGATGGTTGTGCAAATATCTGGAAATCAAGCACTGGTAGACTGGTATCTACATTGCGTAAGTAAATTTATGCTGTAAACAACCACTATTTTCTAACATGATTACACAGAATATCATTGTAAGCCTATTAACCAGATGGCTGTCGATTATTCTACAAATGACAATGTCCTAGCCACTTGTTCTAATGATGGCACGGCAACAATCTGGAAAATTGGCGCAAACGGAAAAACAGGAGAAGGCTTCATCTGTGAACTAAATACCAGGTTTTATTCCAACCCTGCTGTGGAATGTATCGAATTTGGTCATCATAAAACTGCCAACATGCTATTTCTTGGTATAAACAACCAGAGCATAGAGCATCCGGGATATGTAAGTCAACGGCCTACTGTATTATGGCAGGACTAACCCATTTACTTAGATTGAGGTTTTCGATTCTAATACATGTAACCCTATTATGAAATTTGATTCAATGAAAGGAAGCGTTTCTGCTTTTGCAGTGTCATCTTCTGGTCGATTCATTGTTTCCGGAAATTATAATAGTTATGACGATATGTCAGGCGATAAGTATATTCATTTGCATGATTGTAATAATAGACGGGTATCTCAAAAATTTTACTCTGGTCATCCAGATGTTAATGTTGTTGCTATCAGTCCTTGTGAAAGATATGTCGCATCGGGAAATGCTGACAAAGAAAAAAGTGAAGTGCTCGTATTCGATGTAAGAAACAAGAAAAAATATCTACATAAACTTAGTCATGACCGTAAGTAATAATTTCGCTTAAACACAGTAGTATTAACTTGAACTTCTGTTTTCTAGAGACTTTAATTGATCAATCTTTAATAGCACCTGACTCCAGTATGGGTATCGGTGGCCTGTACTGGACATCAGATAGTCGCACCATCATTACAGGTGGCGGCGATTCCACCGTAAAAATTTGGGGAATCGAAGGCGAAACCCGTCTGATCCAAACATACCAAACATCGAGTTGCGTGACTAGTTTAGCAGTTGATGAGGAGTCCATGACTGTCGCTGCCGGTGTTGCCGGTGCTGAAGGTATAGTGCATGTTTGGCGCCCATAAATTTGTTGCTAGATGTTTCACGTTTTAATGTTATGTTTGTTTTTACAATAATGCGCTGAACTCCAATGCTGATGTTCACCCAAACAACCTGTAATAAAATGAGCAATTAGGCAACGTATAAAGTACGTAGTTTGCGCACAGTAATCACCTTGAGTTCAAATGATTTATTACGTTACTGATAAATAATGTAAATCTATTGGACACATTTAACTGGCGCACATCTTCATTCCTACTTAGTCCCCAGCCCCGTCAGAAGGCTTTTATTCTTTTTATTTTGAATTACAACAATGGGCCACCTGTAAATATAAATGAGCTTACTAGAAATTCCGTGCCTTGGACTAATGCACTTTGATTATATAGTATTACTCTGGCGACATGTTCGCTCAATCAATGGGCCATGGATTTTGAAGGCAATCTCGAGCGTATTTTGGAAAGTATTCGAATTGCTAAACAGAAGGGGGCTAAACTACGTGTTGGTCCTGAGCTTGAAGTAACGTAAGTATCCCCCAATTGCTCATTCTGATAACGATCTAGCCATTGAAAGTTACGCTCATCTTATAGTGGCTATGGTTGCCAAGATCATTTTTTGGAAGGTATTAAGCAATGGCGTAGAAAAAAATAAAATAAGAGGAAACATGTAGATGAAATATTTCTCTTTTAGGCGACACCTATTTGCATTCTTGGGAAGTTCTCGCTGAAATTTTAAAGAGTGATGAAGCAAAGGATATGATTTTGGATATTGGCATGTAAGTTCTAAAAGATTGGTATTCAAGGACGGATGACTGATGTGTGGAATAGGCCTGTCATGCATAAATCTGTAAAATACAATTGTCGTGTCATTATTGCTGATGGAAAAATCGTATTGATTCGCCCAAAGATTTTCATGGCAAATGATGGCAACTATCGCGAGTTGCGTTTTTTCACTCCCTGGACCACTAGAAAAGTCGAGCAATATTATTTACCCCGCATGATTTCTAAAATTACAAACCAGGTTAGGAAATCAGGTTATCATCCACATGGTTTGGTTACTAAGATTTGTTAGACATTGGTACCTTTTGGTGATTGTGTAATCAGCACCTTAGATACTTGTATTGGATGCGAAACCTGCGAAGAATTATTTACTCCTGCCAGTCCTCATATTGCTATGGGTTTGGATGGCGTAGAAATTTTTACAAACAGTAGTGGAAGTCACCACGAATTACGTAAGCTCAATACTCGTATTGACTTAATGAAGGCTGCCACACAAAAGGTTGGTGGTATCTATCTTTATTCTAACCAACAAGGTTGTGATGGCGATCGTCTTTATTATGATGGTTGCGCTATGATTGTTATGAATGGAGAGATCATTGCTCAAGGCTCTCAGTTCTCCCTTAGAGACGTGGAAGTTATTACTGCTACTGTTGATTTGGAAGATGTGCGCTCTTATCGTGCTCGTATGGTCAGTCGTGGTATGCAAGCTCAAGCTACCCCTGCCTATCAGCGCGAAGAAGTCAAGATGGCTCTTACACACAGCTATATTGAGGATAACATCCATATTCGTCCCACTAAACCTCGTGCTCCCTTTTACCATAGTCCCGAAGAGGAGATTGCTTTAGGCCCTGCCTGTTGGTTGTGGGATTACTTGCGTCGTTCCAAGACTGCAGGGTACTTTTTGCCCTTGAGTGGGGGTATTGATAGTTGTGCTACAGCCAGTATCGTTGCATCTATGTGTCGCTTAGTTGTGAAGGAGGCAGCGGAAGGTAACAGACACGTTTTAGAAGATGCTCGTCGCTTGGCCGGCGAAGGTGAAACATATATTCCTACCGATCCTCGTGAATTCGCTGGTCGCATTTTTTACACCTGTTACATGGGTACATCAAACTCAAGTAACGAAACCCGCAAACGTGCAAAAGATTTGGCTGCTGTCATCGGTAGTTACCATACAGATCTTAACATGGATACGGTAGTCACATCCATCCACTCACTTTTCAATCTGATCACTGGAAAAACACCCAAATATAGAGTGCACGGTGGATCAGATACTGAGAACTTGGCTCTTCAAAATATCCAAGCCCGTCTTCGTATGTTACTAGCCTATCTTTTTGCTCAATTATTGCCTTGGTGTCGTAACGTAAACGGAAGTTTATTGGTTCTTGGTAGTGCCAATGTTGACGAAAGTTTAAGAGGTTACCTTACCAAGTATGATTGTAGCAGTGCTGATATTAACCCCATTGGTGCCATCTCAAAACACGATCTTAAGAGATTTATTGCTTACGCCGAAAAGAAGTTTGAAATGCCAATTTTGGGAGAGTTCTTGGACGCCGTCCCAACTGCAGAGTTAGAACCCATTACAGAAAACTACGTCCAATCAGATGAGGCAGATATGGGCATGTCGTATGACGATCTTTCTCGCTATGGTCGCCTTCGTAAAATCGATCGCTGCGGTCCTTACTCTATGTTTTCCAAGTTGGTGCATGAATGGGGTGACGATATGCCTCCTACTGAAGTTGCTGCTAAAGTAAAACGTTTCTTCTTTTATTATTCTATCAACAGACATAAGCTTACGACATTAACTCCCGCTTATCATGCCGAAGCGTACAGTACTGATGATAACAGATTTGATTTAAGACCCTTTTTATATAACGCTTCTTGGAAGTGGCAATTTAGAAAGATTGATAGAACGGCAGAAGAATTAGAGAGAAAAGCCGGAGAAGCTGAATTAAATAGTCAAGTAGAGTAATTTTTAATATATTCACAAACATGATTAAATAAATTCCCCTCCAAATCAAAAGAGAAACTTTATTGAAATGTATACAACCCTGTATTTAGAATTTCGCGACTGCCTTGTCGTATAGTTTTTCATTCCTGTAAAAATAATGAGTTTTAGCACTTAATGATTTTAACAAGTTATTAATAACTTACTTTTGTCTTTGTAGGTAATCTTGCACTTTTTGTCGAACACCAAACTTTCCTGGACGGCTTGCTTCGAACCAAGCTATAATGTCGTCATTATTTTTAAAGTTGTACCTCCTTATAGCATCGTCTATTTCATCTTGTAGCGGTAAACTATATACATTATGGGGACTGACATGAAAGTCTGTCTCTGTTGCAAAATGGAGTTGATGGGTCTCAAGGGCATCAAAAAGGTTTACTCTTATATCATCCTCAATATCAATTTCTTCTAGCTTGCTAGGAATCCACGTACAAACTCTTTTTCCAGCTACATGTCCGCCCATTCCTTCCTTCAAATCGTGAGTGTACTAAATATAGAAGGTGGAAAATTCAGGAGGATGTTGATCGTCATAACTGGGTCCTATACTTACAGGCATTCTTTGCCATACTCGATACTCCATCCGTATACATTCATTATATGATAGATATTTTGCTCTTCGAAGACTTTCCGTCATCACTTTCAAACTTGTTGGCGACCCTCGCAAAATTGATTTAACACAACCTAAAGCAAATTTCGATCCATCTTGAATCAAAGACTCAATAATTGCTTCGACAGTGTTAAAGTTGAAACATCTGTAAAAATTAGTCTTAGAGAATTCATCATTTACCAACTCTTAAAAAAAAATTACCTGTCGATAATGTTTAGTTTGTCCCCAAAAAGGGTATGTTTTGATGGGACATGATCTGGCTTGACAGCAAATTCTTGAATAGTCTTGTCGATGAGCTCGTGCGTGGGATTATTAAGCTCAGCCAACTTCCTGTTCATGGCTTCCAAGTTGGAAGAGTGAACAAAATGCGAAGCAAGTCCACAAAACCTAAATGTTGCGGTTAATCATTAAATCCAAACGTACATGATGCTACATACAATACATCTTCTGCATAGAGTCGACTGCCCGTTAATCCCAAATACAGACCCAAGTTTCCATCATAGCGAGATAAAGTAAATGTGGTACTGGAATCGGTGAACGAGCCAATGATAGTCTCCGGCATGGCATATACAGTGTTCTCTGTTGCTATTCTAAATGGGAGTTGTCCAACCAAACCAGATCCTGCACCCACTAAAAGTTTTGAACCATGTCAATTTCAGTTTATATTCGCCCGACCCCTAAATCTTACTTATAATTCCGTCCATAATAGCTATTACAGGTGTGCTCATGGTTCCAATGAATTGTAAAAGTTCATAGAATCTTCCCAGGTTTGTTATTACCTCATCTGTTGCACTTGGCTCTTCTTTTGAAAGAAGCCCTGCTATACCTGCAACAATGGATTCCTTCAATTGCCGTCCTCATTTTTTTGTTACTTGGACTTACTTTTGATATCCCCACCAGCGGAAAATATCTTTCGTTTGTTGCCTCCCCCGCTAATGGTGATTAGCTTTGCGTCAGCAGATTTTTCCCATACCTGTTTTTATAGTCAATGAGAATCACATACATATGCTACAAAACGCCTTTTACCTTTAGATAAGGGTACAAGATAGATACATTTTTTATCCAGATACAGTTGAGATCTCTTGGTTTATTCAAAATAAAGTGTCGAGAGTGTTTGTACTTTTTTACAAGAACTACCTTCTCTTCCTAGTAGCTAGTGTTAAAGATAGGTCAGGTAAAATTCTTCAGTCGAAACTTACAATATCCACTTTA
Organism: Mucor piriformis; assembly: GCA_943193625.1. NCBI lineage: Eukaryota > Fungi > Mucoromycota > Mucoromycetes > Mucorales > Mucoraceae > Mucor > Mucor piriformis. The sequence goes on along the minus strand of OW971868.1, from coordinate 526,894 downwards.
TTTAAAGTTGTATCGCACATATTTGTATATAAAATAAAAGAGCAAAAATAGCCCCAAAATCAACTTTTATATGTAAACGGCTGAATGTTAAGGTTCTGGGGTTTGCCTCGATCGATGCATACACGGAATTTACTCAATACAAAAAAAAGTTGGGGTGGTTATCTATGCACCTGATACAATCGTATCGTGAGATAACAAGAGGCGAGAAAAACGATCCAAAAAAAAATAGTAAAAGTCACCATACCATTCAGTTATCTACTTGCATCGGTAGTAAGACACATTTGTAATAATAGTATTAAATTGAATTCAGTTAATTTGTTGATATAGCCATTGAATCATCAGTTGTGTATGTACTTTAGTAGCAGGCAGGCTGAAAATGACAACGGGTAAAGGAGGATTTCGGCGTTTTCATTTGCATATGGCCAAAAATTGCATCATTGCTTGAATAGAATGCAAGATTTCCTTTTTGCAATGATAGCCGAGGACTATAACGGGAAATAAAAATGCATATATATCAGACTCGTATCAAGACATGCTCCTAAAAATATATTTAAAAACCGACAGAACAGCTACAAAAAAAGGAGCCCCTTGACTTCATACGTTGTACACCTCCTATGTTACCTGTTATAGTCATGACTAAAACATGTAAATACGCTAATAAACATTGGTAACACTAGTGGAAAAAGCCATACTTGGAAGCTATCAGGAATAGCTCGTCTTATTTTAAAACAAGATCGATGAAACGTAACCTGAGCTTAGTTAATTCATTGTTTTTGGATAGAACTTAATGTGAATTATTTTTCAGCAGCTAGTAATATAGCAGCAATTTTTTGATCCAATATTATAACGTTTATTGTATGGTTTAGAACTAAATAGCTCCATTTTTTAAGGCTGTACCAAGCCCTGAACCCACATTATTACCAGCTGTAGTGGCTGATTGCTCAATATCTTTTCTTGATCCAGAGCCTTTTTCAGGATGCTGAATCCCATCTAGAGTACCTAAGACACCGTCTTTGACAGCAACAAGACCCAGTCCAAACGCATGGAGTAAATTCCCCTCACGTTTTTGTATTGCTATCGCACTTGTAGGAGCTGCGTATACATTTTTGAAAAGAGCGATTGTCAGGAGAAAGAAGATTGTTAAATATGACGCTTGTCGCATAATGAACTCCTCAATGGTATCTTGATGTATTGGAAAAGAAAAAGAAGATGTAGGGAAAGAGAGTATTGAAAAATTAGGTCCTTTTTGTAAAGATTGTGATGCAACTCCTATCCTTAGTATATAGATCGTCATTTTATCAAGTAAAATCAGAATGTCTTTTACACACAAGAACCAACACAAACAATATGTAGCTAATACATATTATGCTGTGTTATTCATGTTTTTATTCAGCATACATCAACAGCATGTTAAAGATTTGATGATTAAAAAGAGCACTTTCCGAGATTGAACATATAGTTATTTACTGTGCATTGTAACACATTCTTTGTTATGCATATTCATGCAGTGGAACACCTATAATGGATGTCAGGAGTGTGAGATAGCATTTCTCTTTGATTATCAGGGCATATATACTTCTACTTTATTGTTGTTAACTGTCACAGTATTTGGCATCGTCTGCTTTCTAGAGTTCAGATGCAGTTTTATTTAGTAGCATGATCCCTTTTTAAATAAGATTATATATGTGTAAGCTCTATATCATAGTTAGAGTAATAGAACCCAAATTTTTAAGTAAAACTTCTTATTACATGCGTTACGAATAACAGGATGAGAAAAAGCTGATAATTTAGATCTAACTTGAATGCAATCGATTAAACACTATTTCTCTCTTATCGAACTACATTATAACCGTGCTCAACAGAGCAGAGACGATCAATTGCATCAAAATAGCCCGAAAAGTAGACCCTGACTAAAGAATATCAAGCAAAGCCAAGGGCGGTCAAAATCTATTGAGAATTAGATTCCATGCTCCGATAACGCCACCCTATCAATCATTCTGCACCAACTTGAAGTATCAATTTAAAGTTTGTTGTACTGTCCAACTCCAAGCGGATATTTAATATTGTACCCAATGATGTCATGGCAGTGAGGTCATGAAGTAATTATTCCTAGGCGAGTGCGCCAATAATCTCGGGAAATAGTGTATAGCTATTTGAAAAAAAGATTGGATCAAAAAGTGAACAAAGATTGCCTCAAAGTTCAAAACTAAGATTGGCTTGTAAATCGTGAAATAAATAGTTCATAAAAAAATTAATAATTGGCATGAAAATAGTCCGACCGGATAGTTACTATCTTGGAAGTCGCTCAAGAGGACTTTGTTACAGTCATTTTTATTCTGTAGATCAAATAATGTCCTCTTAAAGGACCTTCCTCTTTGTTGTTACACACACACTATATGGCATATAGGCGTTACACTCAACTATCCTGATATAGGCTCAAACATGCTTCATGTTGTTCGCTCCCTTCGTGCCCAGAATGGTATCCCTTCAAGGTTCCAGCTTGGTGGAGTTACTCAACAACATAGACCAAGAGCAAGATCCCAAGAAGGTGACCAAGATAATGCACGAGACGTCAGAAAACGACGCCAATAAACTCTCCAGGCCTGTCATCGCAGGTCAACCATAGATACGCTTAAGTGGTAAGTTCAAAGATTTATTTATTTTTTATTTGAACCCTTTTTTTTTCTTACTTTGTGAGCCTAATTTTTTTTACATTTTAAACCAAATTATTTTCAAACCGTGAGCCAAGATTTTTTCAAAAAGTACACTAATAATTTCTGGAAATAGTGTAGTGATGAGATTGTTCTTGGTCATAAGTATATATAGTGTACGACTGAGAGGGCATCTTAAGTGGGTATATCTTGAGGCATTAGGCAGGGGACATTGAAAAAAAAATCATGCTAAATTTTTTTGCATTGTGACGTTGAATGGGTTTGGGATGGTATAAAAGGAATTGAATTGTTTGATTTAATCCAGATTTTTTTACACATACACATATATAAAATACCAATGGCGGACCACAAGAACGAAAACATCGATACAGTGACCCATCCCTCATGTTACAGAGATGCCATGAACGGCAAGGTTAATATAAAGCTTACTGGTCTTAATATTGAAGAAACAAAAAAGTGTCAAGAGTCTAACGAAAACAATTGGGATTTATACCCTCAAATGATCCGAAAAGTTGAAAACGAAGGCTCCGTCAAACAAGTAGAACATCTTCACGAATTGGAACATTCACCCAGTAGATAAATAATAATGCTTTTTTCTATATTGTACGTAATAAATACATATTCTTTAAATACTTGATAAATCTTGTCTTTTCAATCTATCATTACGTTTTCTTTGCCATGTTTCTTTCAAAACCTTTCTAACTTTTTCCAAATTATCTTTCATATTTGCCTCTGCCAATTCGTGTAACTTGTCGACTTGCTCTGAGGTATACACAAAGTTCCATGTACTACAGAATTCGGCACTCTGAGGGTCAAACTCGGGGTCGTAATTTGCATTGACGATCAGAGGAAAATAAACTACAGTGATTGGATTTGTGTTCTCGGGGTATGTGGTCTTTGCACTTGCAGTGTCATTATTATCAGGTGTTGTCTCTGAAGAACTGGACTCAAACACAGTACAGGTATTCAATGTATATTTTGATTTCGACTTGTCATCTTGATTTCCAGAGTCTTTTTTGGGCCAACCAGCACCGGTAGGCCAACCATGAATACCACGACGTTTGGCATATCCTTCAGCACGGTCGAAAAAAGGGGTGTCTTGAATATCAGCACTAAGATCCAGTGAAATAATAATATCTATATCACGCCCTCTTCGAAGTAATGGATAAAATGGGATGTTATTATCCATACCAGCATCCATCAATCCGATTTGTTCTGATTCAACTAAACTTTTTGACCTTAAAATTTCTTCCTTGTTTTGGCTTTCGTCTTTAGTTTGGACTCGTGAAGGCATCTTGTAGAACGGATTTGGGAAAGAAGCGGGAGAAATTGGGTGGATGGTAGAAACGGAAGATTGATAACTATTGATCATTTCGTCTGCCTTTTGGACAGCAGAGGTAGGTAAAAGCAGACGGATTTCTTGATAGAAATGTGCTAGACTAGCTACAAATGCAGAACCAAACATTCCCATTAAAATACCCAAACTTTGTTCTGGAAGTTTCTCCAAATTTCTGCCCTCCTGGAACTTTCGACCGAATGCCCAGATTGGAATCCATGCTACGAAACCAAAGGTTAGTATCAGACAGAAAGAGAAAGTCACAATCCATAGCTTACCATTGATCTCTTCACTGCCCATATCATACGGCGTAAATTCAAACCACTGATATAAATCATTTGATTTGGGTACTGACTCCTCATTTGTGCCATCATTCTGATTTCCCTCCTCAGCATCCTCCTCCTTTTCATGATCTAAGTCTTCGTTTTCCCCTTTTTCTTTATTATTTAATACGGTACCTGCCTTTGTGACTCCTGCCGTTTCTATCTCATGTCTTACAGCGCAGTAAATTGGCATAGGCAGGGATCCATCTTCAAAATAAACTCTCTGTTTTGACAATTTAATTTCGTCCTTCTTGAGCAATCTCGGTTTAACTTCAGCACCATCATCTTCATGGATTGTTTTATTATCGGAACCGTTTTGGGTTGACTGTTCCTCGATGTCTTCACTATAATACCAACGTTGCTGCTGGTTTTCATTACCTGGAGGTGCAGGAGTGATTGTCAGCTTTCTAGATAGCAACGTCCCCCCTAATAACATGCCAAATATATCTACTAGACTGATGGTTCCGTTTTGTTGGTAGTACCGCTGTATGACACCATGTAAAATAATTTTACTGTTATGGCGTGATGCGTTCAAGACGGTCAAGAAGTTTGACAAATTGGCAATATGGGTATGGATTCGACTGGAGAGATGATCCTTGAGTGTAGATACAGAGGCGTTAGTCAAGGGGCTGTAAAATTGAGACATTGCCCAAGTAGAACCAGAAACACCTAAATGTAAGGAAGTTAGCGAACCCTTAATAGTAGTTTTCTTTTTTTTTTTTGTTAATTTTTTTTTACCTGCCATGTATAATACACAGTCCATAATACCAGTTTCATTCATGGCATGTAAGTAGCCTGAGCATCCCACCATAGCTCTATATCCGCCACCACTAGATAGAGATGATTTGTGAATAAAATGGTCATTTATCTGCCGATATATCTATCTTCTTACCTAGAGGCTACACCTATATTAGGTATATCTCCCACATCCACTTCATGCTCATCGACACCGATAAAGAAGGCAAACGCAGCCCTCATTTTCAGCTTTCTAATTCTTGCAAACTCAATTTCTTCCTCGGATAAATCTTGGCCTTCTCTTACGTAAGCATCCTTTGTGATTTCTGGATGCAAAACCGGATCGTTATCTTCTTCTAAAGATTCCTGTACGATTTTTCGAAAGTCTTCCAAGGATAAAAACTCCCAAAATGAGTTATACATTTCCTTGATGGTCTCAATTTGATTTTCAAAGTTAGGATAGAGGGAAGCCAGTTTTGATTGCAACTCCTCGAATGTAGTAGGGATGATGCTTGGGATATAGTCGGAAGGTTGAATTGAAAATAGGTTGGACAAGAAGTCGTCGGTAGAAGTGTCCCTAGTCATGGGCAGAGCAGCGAGAAAGTCATTGTATAGTGAATTGTCATCCGTATTGAGGATTTCTTCCTTGGTCCTTTGCTCGTCGTCTTTAGGCCTTTTAGGAGCTTGTTGTCTTTTAGACCTGTAATAAACAGTACCTAGCACTGAAACTGTAATGAGAGTAGCCAATGCCACTCTTGATCGTGTTGAAATGACTCCACTTGCTAGAGAAGAATTATTTGCTGTCATAATTGAATAAGATAGACAAATAAATAAAGAGAAAAAGCAAATGAGAAAAAAAGGGGTCATCCATTATATGCTAATGCCAAAAAAGAATAGATGACAATCATGACGATGTTGACGTTACACAAATCGGTGGTTGGTGCCACAGTTGATGTAATGGAGTTTATATCCCAGACAGAATGCCAGAATTGATACACAAACTTAAGATTTTTAACCATTCATACATCATTTAAATTGTACTAACATCAGTACTCTGTTACTATATGATCATTACAAATTTTAAGCTCTCTTTTTTTTCACTGAAACATGCAGCAGTCGAATGGACATGTTTCCAACAAGAATAACTTACCCCTAAACACACACTCATTTTTACAGCTTTGACATCGATTGTGTAACCGACAACCCCCTGAAACTCACACAGAGCTTATGTATTTATTCTTTTTAAAAGTTTCCTCGACACATGAAAGAGTACATATCGCAAGAGCTTAATAATTTTCAAGTTCTTCAACGCGATCTATTGACGGATGAAGCTACAGTTATTTCCAGCACTGGCAATAAACTCACATTTAAAACAGGCGGACCTTACACCGTCGAAGACAAACATGATATATACGTAGGGGATATCTGGGTCATGGCAGGCCAAAGTAACATGCGAGGCCACGGGTTTTTAAAAGAAGCGTTTATTAATGACGAGCATCAAAAGAACTTGGATTGTGTCCATCTCTTTGACTCTACCGAGACATGGCGTGTCGCAAGTGATCCTACCCATTGTCTCTCATTATCAAAACGTGTTGTTCATCACACCTTACCAGACCCCACAGTTCGTAATCCAGACATCTGCAAGTATCGTGGGGCTTCACTGGGTCCGTCATTTGGTGAGCACTATGGGATTCCTGTCGGCTTAGTCGCAAGTGCTCATGGCGGTGTTTCATTAAATGACTGGATGCGACCTTCCGAACTTAATCCAGAGACATACAATACTACGCTTTATGGAGCTATGATGGACCGTATTTGCACCGTAGGCCATATTGCCGGTGTTCTTTGGTACCAGGGCGAATCTGATACAAATAATTCGCAAGATGCTGAATCTTACGGAGACCGATTCCGACAGTGGTTGAAAATACTTCGTGATGATACACGACATGACTTACCCGTAGTATTTGTTCAATTAGGCTCACATAGGGTGGATATACCTGAAACCATGAGAAATTGGATGACAGTACAGGATCAACAACGACAGCTACAAGCAGAAAATACAGTGTTTGTAGGCAGCATTGATTGTGGATTGGATGATCGCGTACACCTGTCAAAGGATGGACTATACATTTTGGGAAAACGACTAGCAAGAGCAGCTAATTTACTCATCAAGGGGAGATCTAAAGATGTCACACCTTTACCCAAATTAGCTACTTATGAAAAAAAGGTGTATATTCCCAAATTTGCATCGATCCATTCGATTAAACTGGAGTTTGATTTGCCAGCACATTTCAAATTTGAGTCTAATGGAGCTGATATCACTGGATTTGAAATCGATAGTAAAGCAGTCATTTTAAGGGCACGTATAGAAGATGACCAGAAATCGATTCGACTTTATTTATCAGGCGATCCTATGCTAGGAGCCACCGTTAGCTATGGAATGAATCAACACGCAGTAAATCTGAATTACGGACAAGATTGTATCTTGCCAGTATTTCGAGGTTTAGTAGTAGTAGTATGAAGGGGGGAGGGGGTTATAATTAAAGCATTAGGGTATTGATATTATCATTCAGAATAATATCAGAAACAGAAACCATGACATGTTGAAGTAATTTGGTATCTGTAGCATCCGTATTATGAGTGTATACTTGTTTGCTTGGATTTTGGTTTAATCGCTGAAACCGTTTTCTAAAAAAAGTACTTGTTTGTTCAAAATCGTTGTCATCGCCCTTGAAATCGGGAAACCATTTGGAGACTGGGGAAACCAATATTTTTACTTTAAAGATGTCAATCTTGTTCAAGAAGAGGATCATGGAGGTATTGATAAACCAAGGAGAGTTACAAATAGTGTCAAAAAGCATTAAACCTTCTTGCATCTGGTTCGAGTCTCTATCCTCAATTAAACATTGATCATAACCACTAATGGCTACAACAAATAAGATGGCTGTGGCATTTTCAAAACAATGGATCCATTTCTTTCGTTCACTTCTTTGTCCACCCACGTCAAACATGCGATAGGTCAAGGGACCTATATGAAATACCGTCTCTACGATACCGGTTGTTTTAGCTCTGGATCGAATGATATCTTGGTCTGTTGGAATATACCCTGGTTCCCAAAACCTGTCTAGTTGATCGAAAAAGCTGAAAAAAAAGAGAGAAATCAATTATTTTTTTGTAACTCGGCTTTTATCAAAAATAGATTTTTACTATGATGCATTGTCGTGTAACGCAAACAAATTTCCTTTTTCTCTAGCAGCTTGTATTCCAGAATCACACCAAAGTGACTTTAATGGCTGAAGATATTTTATCGGGTAAGGCTCGTTTTTTTTCAAGACTTGTACATCTTGAAATAATGAAATATGTTCCTATATGGTTGGTAAGTAAAACACAGAAAAAGAAAAGGTAGCCCCAGAGACTCACGCTATTTGACTCGTGCTGTAATGGTATATGTAAATGCTCAACAATTTCGAGCATGATCTGCATAGACAGCAAAATATTTGCAAAAACAATAACTCGAAAACTTTCTCTTTCACTAGGGTCAAAACCCGATGCATGAATCAATCTCATTTGCTTAATGACGGTTGACTTTCCACTCTCGCCATTACCTAATATCCAAAAAAAAAGAAGGCCTTTTTTAATTTTTTTGTTTTGTTGTCACTTCTAAATCATTGTACCTAACAACAATAGCTTGACTTCGGTTCGAAGTTTCTTTTCATCCGCTTTAATTTGTCGCTCTATCATTCGATTCGTTTGTACGTCTGGATTTGGACCTTCCGCAGAAGTATTGCTAGCACAGTTTCCCATTCTTGGAAAAGAGGTTATAATAGGAATTTTATTTTTCGCGGCTTTTGTATCATTCTCTTGCCATAAACCCTAAAAAAATTTAATCCGAGTCTTATTAAAAAGCCACTTTTGCATAACATTTTATATAAACATTTTCTTCCGTTGTTAGTGTTATAAGTATAATGGCTTGGAAAATGTATACATAATTATCAAGTTAGTTATCACCATGGTATATACAAAAAAAAAAAAAAAAAAAAAAAAAAGAAACTAACGATTGCGTGATACATATTTGATAAAAACAATATTCGGAGGTACTAAATGTAGCGTAAAACAGGTATTTTGGTATTAATACAATGGGCTTTTGACTCTCCAACAAAAGATCGTTATATTTAAGAATGGAGTTTCTTTGAAGAATGCATCTTGGTCTTCCTTTCTTGGGCTGTCTAGTTAAAATAGCATGGCTTAAAAGGTTTGCTTTTCTGGTTAATAAAAGATATATACTACTGCATCCAGAAAGATAAACCAGGCATATCTTTTTTTTTATTAATGAGCAGTAGCAACACTACTAAAAAGAAACCAGGCATATTTTCTTATTACTGAGCAGTAGTAACGCTACTAAAAAAAATTCTTAATATCGTAGCAATCCTTGAGATCAACTCTGCATAACAGAGAAGGGTTCTTACATAATCATTCTAAGCCACTTGCATATGGCCTTACCTTTTTTTTTCTACAACCCCGGAATTGTCCATTTGTGTTAAAAAAAACCTTACATTATAAAAACACGGCACCATGTCTCGACTTCTCAGCAAGCAATTTCTAGAGAAAGCAAGAGCATTTGTTGTGAAACGACATTTAACGACGCAAACCGCTGCGGATTTAGCCAAAAGCAAGGGCAAACGACTTGTATTCGACAGTCGTTCACCTTCTTTGCAAGACTTTCTTGCTCAACGTCAATTACCCACGAAACCTATCGATTCTGCTTTGGCAAGACCTGACGAAATTCCTTATCTCCAGGCACAAGGGCAGCAATTGGGACGAGGTAGAAAATTCTATATCGAAGTGTATGGCTGTCAGGTACGTTTTTTTTTTTTGACAGCTCAGTCTAAATAGAGGAAGCTGAACATACCATTTATAGATGAATGTAAATGATACAGAGATTTTAAATTCAATCATGACGAAAACTGGATTTGAACGAACGGATAATTTAGATGAAGCCAACATTGTCTTCCTTGTCACTGTAAAATAACCTTGATTTTTTCTTGATATATGCAAATGAATTGAACCCCCCCCCCTTTTTTTTAGTGTGCTATTAGAGATAATGCAGAAGGCAGAGTGTGGGATCGTCTCAAATATTTGCGTCACTACAAGACCAAAATCAATGTAGATAATCCACCTATTGTTGGTGTATTAGGTGTAAATGTTTTTTAAAGACCCGTAAATTCATGCAAATTTAACAGTTTTTTTCATTAGTGTATGGCTGAAAGACTCAAGACAAAGTTATTAGAGGAGGATCGTCTTGTAGATATTGTGTGTGGTCCAGATGGATATCGATCCATTCCTCATTTAATATCCTTAGCTGAAAACGAATATGCTGGTGGTGTTGCTAACGTTTTGCTTTCTGCTGATGAGACGTATGCCGATGTGATGCCTATGCGATTAGATACCAATAGTGTTTCTGGTTGGGTCTCTATAATGAGAGGGTGTAATAATATGTGTAGTTTCTGTATTGTTCCCTTCACAAGAGGAAACGAAAGAAGTCGATCCATCGATACCATCTTGGATGAAGTTAGATATTTAAATGATCAAGGTGTAAAAGAGGTTACTGTCCTTGGCCAAAATGTAAACTGTAAGTTTCTTTACAGGAAATACTCTTTTTCTATTCCAATCACTAACACACCGATTTGAAGCTTATAGAGATGAGTCTGAATCCAAGCATTTTATGGCGGGTGATAATACAGGAGCAAACCTTAGTAACGCAGGTTTTAAGACCATTTATAAGCGTAAGGAAGGCGGTAGACGATTTACCGAGCTTTTAGACAAAGTCAGTTTGATTAACCCCGAAATGCGTATCAGATTCACCTCACCTCATCCTAAAGATTTTCCTACGGATTTATTACATTTGATCGCATCCCGACCCAACCTCTGTAAATCGGTCCATATGCCCATCCAATCGGGAAGCAACACCGTGCTTGAAAGAATGCGTCGTGGGTATACACGCGAAGCTTACCTTGACCTTGTTGCGGAAATGAGAAGAATTATCCCTGATGTATGGATCAGCAGTGATTTCATCACGGGTTTCTGTGGTGAGACAGAAGCAGAGCATCGTGATACAGTGAGTCTCATGGAACAAGTACAGTACGACACTGCATTTATGTTTGCATACAGTATGAGAGAAAAGACACACGCACATCGTCGTTACCTGGATGACGTGGATGAAAAGGACAAGTCAAGACGACTTCAAGAAATCGTGGATACCTTTCATCAACAAGCGTCCATCAAAAACCAAGGACTGATTGGTACCAAGCAATTGGTTTTAATTGATTCCGATAGACCCAAGACAAAATACGGCGTCGAGACTAAAGTGAGCGGAAAATCAGATGGCGGCCATAAAGTATTTATTCAGCAAGATGAAACAGAAGTGTTGAAGAAGGGTGACTATGTCGAGGTGGAAATCAAGCATGCAACAAGTGCAAGTTTGACGGGAAGATCACTTGGATTGAGTAGCATTGCTCAGTTCGCTCAAAGAAGAGGATATGCTACACTTAGAAGCAATGAAGGGAGGCAACTCTATCGCACATTTTTAAAGGCGGGTAATGCAGTGGTATCTACACCAAAGTCAAAACGTAGCATGAAACTGTTAATACGCGAAGGTTTTACCAGTGACCGGTTTGCTACGGATCTTAATATGGACACCAAGGTGAAGAACACACTTGAATTATTACACATTGCAGCTACTAGAAAAGGGCTGGAACGTGACATTGTAAATAATCTTTGTGAATTAAAGTTCGACCAGGACAAGTATATGAGAAGGTAAAATAAACATTTATGAAAAACAAAAGTAAAACTAATCATTGCATAAAAAGACCTCCATTTTTCAATAGAAAGTTATCGCCTCAATTAAAGGCCATGCATTACGCCTCCAGAGGAGAAATTGATTTGACAATAGAAATGTTGAATAAGGATTTAGATTTATGCTTGCTATAATAATAAACGTAGTTATGCATTAGGAAATAGAAAATAATTTGGCTTATAATGTAAAAAAAAATTAGGCTCATAAAGTGAACAAAAATAAATAAATCTTTGAACTTACCACTTAAACGTATTTATGGTTGACCTCCGATAACAGGCCTGAAGAGTTTATTGGTGTCGTTGTCTGACGTTTCGTGCATTATCTTGGTCACCTTCTTGGGATCTTTCTCTTGGTCTATGTTGTTGAGTAACTCTACCACGCTGGAACCTCGGAGGGATATCATTCTGGGCACGAAGGGAGCGAACAACATGAAGCATGTTTGAGCCTATATCAGGATAGTTGATTGTAACGCCTATATGCCATATAGTGTGTGTAACAACTAAGAGAGAGGCCCTTTAAGAAGACATTATTTGATCTGCAGAATAGAAATGGCTGTAACAAAGTTCTCTTGAGCGACTTCCAAGATAGTAGCTATCCGGTCTAAAGAAAAAAAGGACTATTTTCATGCCAATTATTAATTTTTTTATTAGCTATTTATTTCACGATTTACAAGCCAATCTGGTTTCGAACTTTGAAGCAATCTTTGTTCAAATAGTGCGCCAATAATTTCGGGAAACAGTGTATATCTGACAATGAATGAGAGATAAGCTGAGTTATTTTTGATACTTTTTGTGCTTTTCTAATATGAAAGTTAAGCAGTTACATGCCATTAGTTACATGTGCTTTTACATTTGAGGTTTTAATCTCGCCACGATGCATATGAAATAAAGACGCTTCAAAATCAGAACTGACCCAAGTAGAGCAAGAAAGGGAAATGTCCACACACACACAAAAAAAAATTAAAACTCAAAAAGACTGGTTAGGTTGGGTAGTGGGTTTTTTTCCCGGATCACGGCAGATAACGCGAAAAGGATTTTAATAGATACATTTTTTTTAATCCACAAATCTAAGCAACAATTAAACATTTCCATTATAATTTTTTTGGGTTAAAAAAGAATTCCTTTTTTAGTGGTTTTTTTATATCTATGAGTTTGTTAAATAGGAAGGGAGAGAGAGTGTGGGGGGATGATTAGTGATTTTGCTTAGTAGTAGTAAAGCTCCTTGGGTTCACGACCACGAACAACAGAGGGTTCGGAACCAGGTTGATAGATGTTGGTATGGAATTCGGCCAAAGAAGGCTCAGGGGCAGCTTCAGCCAACTTGAGTGCTTCATCAACAATCTTACGAGCTTCCTTATCGATAGCCTTAAGATCGGCTTCGGTAGCAACACCGTTTTCGATCAAGATATGCTTCATACCAGTAATGGGATCAGAGGTGGAACGCATATGTTGGATCTCTTCACGAGTACGGTAGGTGGTTCCGGGATCGGACATGGAGTGACCACCGTAACGGTAGGTAGATAATTCCATGACAAGAGGACCCTTACCGGAAACAGTCCATTCCTTGGCCCATTGACAAGCTCTGTAAACAGAGAGAACATCCATAGCATTAACCTTAATACCGGGGATATAATCACCACGCTTGAAGTATTCAGTAGAGGCGGAAGAACGGTTGGCAGCAGTACCCATACCGTACTTGTTGTTCTCACAGACAAAGACACAAGGAAGGTCCCAAAGCTTGGCCATGTTGAAAGCTTCGAAAACTTGACCCTGGTTAGAGGCACCATCACCATAGAGGGAGAAAGTGACGGAAGGGTTCTCGAGGTACTTTTGAGCAAAAGCAACACCAGCACCAAGAGGAACCTGTTTTCGTGATTAGTATATGCAAATATAAACAATCTAATGCGCCTCTATCTTACCTGGGCACCAACAATACCGTTACCACCGTAGAAGTTCTCGGTGAACATGTGCATAGAACCACCCTTACCCTTGGAGATACCAGTCTTACGACCCATCAATTCAGCCAAGATGCTTTCGATGGAACCACCACGGAGCATGGTGAAACCGTGACATCTGTAAGCAGTAATGACATGATCAGTGACGGTGATAGCAGCTTCCATACCAACGGAGACAGCTTCCTGTTAATTTGAAAAAAAATTGTTAGTTGTCGGTCAATAAAAAGTTGTGACATCAAACGCGGGGTTAATTTACCCAACATCCCCCGCGTTTGCCCGTTGCAACCCAAATATACACCTTATCGACCCCCAACCAAAAAAAAAAAAAAATAACAACAAAAAAAAAAAAAAAAAAGGGTTGAATGCTTTACCTGACCGTTACATAAATGACAGAAACCACGAATCTTCTTGGCCTTGTAAAGACCATCAGCGGCCATTTCCATACGTCTCATGGTGGTCATCTTAGTGTACATATCGAGTAATTCCTCCTTGGAGATCTCAATATCTAAGCTAGGCTTCTCAGCATTGTACATCTCGAAAGAAGACTCGGGCAAAGTGATGGTCAACTTATCAGAGAAACGAGGCATGCTGGTAGCAAAAGTACGCTACATCATAATAAATCAATATTCATACTATTAAACATTTCTAAGTCTAATTTGTTACCATGGGAGCGAAAGTAGCCACACGCTTAGCAGCGAAGAGACGGGTAGCTGAACGAAGCATTTATAAAAAAGAAGTGATAAAAAAAAAAAGGAAAAGAGGGAAAAAAATGAAAATTTTTATGTTATTATATCTTTTTTTCGAGGTCCCGGAAAACTTGGGGATTTATTGGGTTTTTTTAATTGGCTTATAAAAACCTACTCCGGTAAACTAAATATCCATTTCATCAGTCTCTTCTATCTCTTCTTCTTCTTCGATATTGTAGATTTCATCTTTCAAGAACTCGAGATTCTTTGGATTGAGTTTCAAGTATAATCTGTTTAATGTATCTAAATCGTTTTCTAAGTCCAACATCTCATCATCCTTATTGGAGAATCTTTCTTCGACAAAGGGTAACTGAGCGACATCAATAGGTTTGGGTCCAAATTCAAGCCACTCCATACGACCGATCTCTTCCTCTTCTTCGGTGTACTCATATACGGGTCGATACCTGATGGGTTGAACTGCATCTTTGATCAACACGGGTGGTTTGGGTAACTTAGGCCCCATAGGGAACTCTTGCAATTTATCAGGTGGTCCGTCCACACGACAGAAGAATTCTTGAGGATTAAATGTACCAAACGTACGAGCACAAGTGGAGACATGAGCATGATATTTACTAGCAATTCCTTCCAAAATATCCAACGATTGAACTTGGCCCCACAAATCCAATACAGGCAAGTTTTCAAATAAGGGTAAGCTTTGGTTTGGTAACTGGCTCAAGATCGTATCGCGTTGCATCAAAGGCACCATAAAAGTACCGATCACAGATGATCTCTTTTCGGATTTAACATGAGTACCAAATTCAACATGGTTGGTTGAGAACGCTTCAAAGCTTTGGAAATTAGGGTAAAGCATAACAGAAGCACGTAAATACACCATTTCGATAAAGTATTTCTTCCATGATTTCTTCCATTTATCAGATCGACTACCAGGTACACTAATCAAACGCTCAGTATGGTCTTTGGGCAAACTAAGGTCCTTTAGGCGAGTGACCAAGTAAGCATGGAACTCTTTCCAGTGCTCGGGAAAGTACACACCACCCCAACTACAAGGGATTTGACTGGCATAAGGAATATGTTCAGGGTAGCCAGCAGGCAACAAGACGGAATTAGGATCAAACGTTACACGACCAGCGGGAACGAGTTCCAAATTACGAGGTGCATAAAGACTGATACCGTACATCAAACGATACGCTTCACTATTACCACTGTATCTGTATTTCAAAATGGCATATTTGGACCAGACGTAAAACAAAGGCGAGACTTCAATATCGTCCTCTAAAAGAACAGCATATTCATCGTTGTTGCTAGGGTACCAGGATTCAACAATAGCTGGCATCAAGCCTCCCTTACGAATACGATGTCGAATCATCTTTTCTCCTTGGCGCCACATAAAGCTGTTGACTAACATGCGCGTTACGCGATCAGCAGATTGTTCCATATGCACTGTCAAGTCAACTTGGTCTCCTACATACACGGATTTGGCGGCGGACTGTAAAAGACGAGACAATGAATGTGGTCTTCTATCCGTGATCACAACCAACTTGATACGAACCTGGTTCCAGTCTACATTGTAAAATGCAACATGATGAGAAAACAGAAATAAAACTTTTATGAAAATCGTGATAATGACTTACATTGCAAAGCGTCTAAAGAAAGATCAGGAATCCATAAAGCATGAACAATCTCCTTTTCAGGTAATCCAATTTCAGTAACTTGATACATCTTGGCAATAGTTTGAATAGCATGATGCATGGTTGTTTCTTGTTTAATTTGAATTAAAACGCGAGGCTGAATAACCTTGACCAATCTTCCGATACTTGTATCTTCATGACGATCCTTCATGGCAGTGAAATCATGGACCTGAACACCATTACAGTTGGTTTCTTTTAAAGCATGTTGTACCGACTTCATAGTCAAATCACCGAGTACCACTAGATGAACAGGATACTGTTTGAATCGACATAAAAGAGGGTGCAACGCGATCAATTGTTTAGATCCTTGTGCTACAACCATAGCACCATGTTCTGTCAATGATCTGTATTGCAATACAGTCGGGTATCTGTTTTTTGAAATCAAGTCTCTCCATACAACGTTTGTTGACCATTCTGCTTGTGCCTGCTCACAAAGTTGTTTGTTGGAGTTTGTAACTCGGTCCTCTGCATAAATCGGTAATACGATAGTGGGGATGTTCAATTGTTGATCCAAGTTTAAACTAATGTAATGGCCCAAGGGTAAACTTAATGATTCAAACGCCAAGTCTGTCATAACAAAGGGTAACCAAGATTTATGTAAAAGCCAAGCGCCCATAAGCATATCAGCAGGTTGTGCTTTATCCACGGGCAAACTGTCATCGATAGGTAAACAATAGTTTTCTTCTGACAAGACAAATCCTCGAGTACCGATCAATGCGTTTTTGTAGTCCTCCAATTGATTGACGTAGAAGAGATATTCTAACTCCTTCAATGAATAAGGTGAAGGGACAATTGTTTCGTCCATGATATAAACATACTCTGTCTTGATATCGTCAATGTTTAACACTTGGAGCCAGATAGAGGCACCTGCTGTACCTGGTGCAAAGGCGTTGGCATGAGTGGATCGATCCACAACAGTTGCTTTGATATCGCTAGCATCTTTGATTTTTTCGTCAATCATTGGCTTAAATTGGGATGCGCAAATAATCGAAATTTGTAAAGCGATATCTTCAGTCCAGCCTAAAACGGCGTCTAATTTCGAAAGGGATTCTTTGGAATAGATGGGCAAAAGGACGGTCACTGATTGTCCACTTTTGTGTGTTCCGCTTGTTAAAAGTGCTTCATAGCTATGTCCTGCTGTGGTGTATGATCTTAACTGCTCCAAGTATCCTTCACTTTTACTGTAAATGGAATTGGATATCACCCAAGGATTGCTTTCTAAATTGAAAGAAAATAAAGTTAGCCACCAACACATGTATACACATATATACTTTGTTTGTTTACCTTCATCCCAGGTTGTGTTGAATTCTTTGGATTTAATCTCTTCTAGATTAAGTGTGTCAATATCATCTGACTTGGCATCAGTCAATGTTGGAACTCGTGTGGTATATAACTTTGGTAAAAGTACAACTAAACTCGTACTGAGCAATATAAATATCACTACAAACTTGATAAATTGTTTCGGCGAGCGCAACCAGGCCATGTTCAAGTATATTTATGAAAAAAGTTTTATGTAAAAATAGGAAAGGGAGAAAATGATTTACACTAGCTTCTAAATTGGTTTGCCCGGAGTTTGGCGTTATTTGCTATTCCGCTCCTCAGTCCTGGTTTATGATTACTTGACAGTGCTTGAGGTCTAGGCCTGGTGTTTTTTTTGAAGAAGCCTAGTCTATCGTGCTTCAAAGCGAAAATATGTGTATTTTACATGATGAAATAAAACTGAGAGAGTCAATACATTAGAAAACTTAATTACTCATCATTTCTGATAATATGCTCCTCCATTCCCAAAATAAGGTCTGTTATTTACAAAAATTGATACAAATTAATTGACAGTGGTCTTGGCTCGTAAGCTTCTTTAAAAAGCGCTATGCACTTGGTCCATCTCGATCATAAGCAGGTTTTTTTTTTTCTCTCACATATAGAAGAGATAGCCTTTTATTTAAAGCTTACAAATTTCAGGTAGCAACCCCACATTGTTACTTGTCCATGTCTATTCTTGAATAAGTGACATTAAGCGGGATAGCCTTGACATGGACTGTTTGGCTTTGTTTGAGTTCAAACCCTTTTTGAAACCCAATCATAATTTTTTTTTTATCAAGTGTCTTCTACTTTTCGAGCGTTTTCTGCTGTCCTTTAGATTTTGCGGGCATCAGACACACAAAATCAATATGTTCAAAGATATTTACACATGCCTAGGTATCATCGATCCTTATAATTAAATGTATCAGTACAAGTGAACAAAGTGTGCAACAACATACCATTTCAAATTATCAACCCGACTGTTACATCTATTAACTCGGAGAATACTTGTTCAGAATACAATACTTTATCAACTGATGGCATGACAATATCGTGAGAACAATAAAACATTTTTTATGAGAGCATGTTTATGGTTTACATGTTCATTTTGTAAATAAACACAATAAGCAGATACAACTTTAAATTTCACGCTTGTTGGTATTAAAAATGTCCATGTAGAAAATGGATACCCAGCAACTTTAAGGTTTAAAGTAGATGTCAAATGTAAGCAAATGTGTTACGAGACTGTTGATCATATATCTCTGATTGACTTCACATGATCTTCTCCGCAGATACACTCTAATAACAAATACAAAAGATGTCGCGTATAATGGAACATACTCATGATTTAAAGAGGCTGTTGTTAAATCAGGATGAGGATGTGAGCCTTCGTAGCTACTGAAGGACGTCTCCTCTAAAGATCAAAGTTCCACGCTTGTTAAAGCCGGCTTCTATCTTTAATTATTTTGTCACAGTTTAGAAAGATTACTGTAGACTTTCCTGAGTCTAAATGAAACGATAGACGAAGAAGCATATATAACTTTCAAATTTAAACATGAAAGTTTTCTACTTGAGTACGACAATTGGTGCATATCGAAGGTTATTCTATACGATATTTATTGGAGAAATACGACACCAAATGTTTCCCTCAATATATTTCCTAAGCACAAATAGTGTGTACTGTTATAAGCCAATATAGCGTAGTTTTGTTCTTGAGTAATAATGATAAAATGCGATTACGCCAACAAATGTTGGGCTCCCCAATTTATATAGAACTGATTGAGAATGTCCCTTCCTGATGCATGGGAGGTACTGCTGAGATCCCCCGCCTAGTTAAAACAATGTTAGATAGACGAGCTTTTATGTTGACACACATTTACAAAAGTCGATTGTTTTATATGTAACTGGAATAGGTATCGCCAAAGAAAAGTTGCAATAGGGTGTAGTAGTATTCAATGCTTTACACGAAAAATATGTGTGGTGACGGGTTTACTAAAGAGGCTTAACGAAATGTATCAACAAAAAAGGTAAATAGAGCCAACTATGGTTAAAAAGGGATTTGAAACCTTTAACACGATGAAAAAAGTTCACTTTAAAGAATAATATTGCTCAAAAAGAAACGCTCGATAAACGTAGCCTCATGTTGAGGTATACATACAGTTAGGAACATAATAATGGGAACATGGGGGTTCTTATAAGATGTTAAGAAGTTGATATGCATGCGAGTACTGGTCTTTGTGTGGTCCCAGATGAATGCCCATGCAATTTTAAACAAACAGCATAAAAAAAACGCGACATTTATTTTGATAGTGCGACAGTGTGTGTACGACCTCCCCCCCCCCAAAAAAAATGCAGCAAAAGTTTTTTTGGTGCAACATATGTCTTTTTGACTTGAGCCAAAAAAGAAAAAACAAAGAGGGAAATAATGAACTTTGCTTTTTAGTTTAAAAACTAACTACGAAAAGACCACTCCTTTCTCTCTTTTTCTCTCCTCTTTTTTTCTTTCTTAAAAAACTGACTCCCCGTTTTTAAGAAAGAGATGGCGATGACCCAAGATGACAAGAGTCCAGCGGGTAGTAACGATATAGGTCCGTTAATTCATTCAACTAGTTTAGATAGTAATATCTTGCCATTCAAGGATAGAAAATCGGCTTTTGAGGAACTCAGTTTATATCCGTTAGAGATTACCCAATCGAATCCTTTACCCATGTCCGATATGACTTTAATGGTGAATCGACGACATACTGTCACACCCGATTTAGGCGAGCTTACGCTGGAAGAACAAAATGCTTTACAAAAAGTGATTGCGGAACGTATGCAGGCTCGTCGTATGTCAAATAAAAAGTTCTTTTTTGATGAAGAAGAGGAAGATAGAGTAGCGATTGGTACACGAGTTGCGGAAGGGCATCGAAATTATCAGCTCATGTTAGTTGTAAAAAAAAAACTAGCTGTCCATAGTTTAACCACATAAAACAGGTATGATATGTTGACAGGTATAAGAACAGCGGTTGGTAGAGTGTCTGCCAAACTTGATAAGCCTCTTCTAGCAGAAGACTTTACAGCAGCGCATAAATTAGTCTTTGACGAGTAAGAAGCCATTTTTTTTTATTTTTTATTCCTAAAGGCTTTTTTTTAAAAAATTTCCAGGAACGGAAATGAATTAACACCTGGTGTCATGTACGATTTCAAATTCAAAGATTATGCGCCTTGGGTATTCCGACACCTTCGAGAAACATTTCATATTGATGCAGCCGATTACATGATGTCGCTAACAAACAAGTATATCCTATCAGAATTAGGATCACCTGGTAAAAGTGGTAGTTTTTTTTATTATTCTAGTGACTATCGTTTTATTATAAAGACGATACCAAAATCAGAGCATCGATTCATGCGTAAAATATTACAGGACTATTATCAGGTATGAAATGGAATAACACACATGTGCGATTGTAAACTTATTTATTTCTGAAAGCACGTATCAGACCATCCAGACACGTTGTTATGTCGTTACTATGGCCTTCATCGTATTAAACTACCGCATGGGCCTAAAATCCGGTTTGTTGTCATGGGGAACGTGTTTCCTAGTAACAAGGATGTGCATGAAACGTTTGATCTAAAAGGGTCAACGCATGGTCGACGCACATCGTTGCAGGAAATCTCCAAAAATCCCCAAGCTGTGCTTAAAGATTTGAATTGGATGGATACATTATCTGTGCTTGAATTAGGGCCTGTGAAACGTGCTCAATTTCTTCGACAGTTACACGATGATGTCAAGGTTGATATGAGCACAAGCGTACTTGTAAAATGATGGACTGAACATTTTTTTATTTTGTACATGCAGTTACTGATAAGATTGAATATCATGGATTATAGTCTGTTGGTGGGTATTCATGATACGAGTGTAGGCAATACGGAATGCATTCGAGATCATCAGCTACAAGTGGTGATGGTACGTGTAAAAGTAATGCAAGGTATGTAGAGTACGAGCTAAAACAAGTTGTGATATAAGCCTCTTGCAGAAAAGATGGAACGCGTGTTGACGAGAAGAGCAAAGAGAGATAGTCGGATCGATGTCAGGAGGTCTATTAGATTTGACGGACCTATACAGCTGAATGTATCCCAGTTACCAGAAAAGACGTCAGATGAGTAAGTAGTGTATAAATCTTGGTAAACGACAAGGTACCTAAAAGGGAACTGACCTATGTATTCCCCGAAAAAGTCGTAACTACAGTGTATTTTACTCTGAAGAGGGTGGATTCATGTCAACAGACGCATTGGACCAGACCACGGATAAGTTGTATTTTTTGGGCGTGATAGATATCCTGACACCTTATGATCTAAAGAAGAAGGCCGAGCATTTAATTAAAGGGATTGTTCAAGACAAGGTAGAAAAGCAGAAAAATTGAAAGAAAATTGGCAAAATACCCAAAGATATACCTAACGCACGTTTTTTATATAACTCCAGACCACAATATCAGCCGTGAAACCCACAGTATATGGGGTTCGATTCGCACAATTTATCCAAAACAATACAAGAGAATAAAAAATTTATTTATAGAATTTTAAAGATTTCTTGTCCCCCATTTTTAACATATGCTTGGAACCGGAGTTAAATAACGTATTTTATTTTATTTTTTTGGGTCATATATATTCTGTCTTTTTTTCGTTTCATACTCCATTCATATTACAACAAGATTCCTTCATGCCTCGAGATACGTTTCCTTGTCGTTGGTCGAATTGCCAACAAAGTTTTGAAGATCCAGAGGATCTCTTTACCCATTTATCGGATGACCACATAGGTCGCAAAGCAACCAACAACTTATGTCTGCAATGTCAATGGAACGGTTGTGGTACTATTGCAGCTAAACGTGACCATCTAGCTAGTCATTTACGAGTTCATTTACCTTTAAAACGTAATGCCTTAATTTAAACAGCCTTCGATTTTATGTATACTCATATCTTTCTCTTTGCTCTAGCTCACCAATGCACAGTAAAGATACAACAATTTTAAAATGACGGATCAGATTTAATTAAATTTTTTATCTTAGCTTTGTAGTAAAGGGTTTAAAAGACCTCAAGATTTAAAGAAACATGAACGTATTCATACTATAGAACATCAAGGTTCGACACAATTTGCATGATTTTTTTTATTTTTTTTCAAAAAATTATTGACTTTTTATTTTTAAAGCATCTTTATTAAGTAACCAACCTGGATATAAACCAGTGCGTAGAAGAAGAAAGGCCAATGTCACTGTGACACCACACGCCATGAAGAAAGGTAAAAGCAAATCAGCATGATTTTGATCCTGTTACTTATAGCTGTCTCTAGATCCTTCCGAATCCGACTTATCCTCTTCGTACAGTCCTAGTTATTCCATGGGCGAATCACAACAACCTGAAGTGTATTACGATGGCTATTTACCAGAGCCTTTGAACGACCCTATGCAAGATCAATTACAAGATCCTTTACAAGAGTTTATTGACGATGTGTTATTAAACCAATCCTCACCTAACTATGACACTGGTATGCAAAGAAGCAAAAAAAAGTCTTGGCACACTCCAAGAAATTCGTAACTTTTTAAAATTAATTTTTCTTTTTGTATGCAGATATGATGGATCGACTTGATTCAATTGCACCTTTACTTGGATACAATGAATGGGCATTGCCTTGTGAACCTGAAGCGATTCCACAACTTCAAACGTGGCTTGAACAATTGTCAGCCAACATCCAAACCGACGATAACATCTACCCCGGGATGCTTACCGCACCCACCACTGCCACAACAGCAGCACCCAAACCCATGCTTTTTCAGCAACAACAGGAGCATTTGCTTTCTTCTGAAGACTATGATCTGTATCCTAAATTAAATCATCAAAATGTATGGACGTCTTCCTCGGATAAACAACATTCGGCATCGGAATCCTCGTTTGTTCATACGCCACCTATGGACTCACCTCAGGCCACGAATTTAAAGCCTCAGTTTTGGTCACCTGGGTATATCGCTTCACCCATGTACGCCCCTGTGTATAGCTCTGCACCTCCTCCATTGCCCCCACGTCCTTCATTGCCCCCACGTCCTTCCTTGTCCCCACACCCACCCGTACCAGCTCGATCCACGCCAGCTAGTTTTTTAGATTATACGCATGAATACAGTAAGACGGAATATAGTAGTACGGAGTACCCAGAGTACACGCCATCAGAAGCGATTGATTTCAACACACCTACAAATTTTGAACAAGTAGAAGCCACGGTTGTATTTGAAACGAGCAAGAAGGAAGAAGAAAGCACCATGATGCCAGTGTTAAGTAAGAACACGTATCACGATAAGAAGGAAATGATGCATATGATGAATGTTTTCTCATCCTCACAAAGTGAAATCGTTTACAAGAAGAAAGAAGATACTGCTGCTGGCAGCTTACATACCACGGATGATACTCAAGAGGAAGAAGATGAAGAAGATGAAGAAGATGAAGAAGATGAAGAAGAAGATAAGTCGCCTTATGCAGATTTGGTTGGATTGATTAAAAATATGAAGGTGGAAGATGATGTAATTCGAAAGAGACAACATGCGTTATTGGTGGATACATTAACAAGGAGAATTGCTCAAGAGGATCACATAAGGCGCGTGTGAGTATAAATCCATTATCTAAGATCAAAAGAGGTACCAATGAAACTTCGCGTGGTACTAAATAAAAAAAAAAAAAAAAAAAAAAAAATCTCGTCCACCCTAAGCTGAGAATTTATATGTATATGAAAAAATAAAATTATGTCCTTTTCTTTCCTTTCACTATTCTTACTTTTTTTTTTTTTATAATGTCAAGTAAACAAGAAATATTAACAAGTGTGGAGAATGTATTTCGTGTGACTAACGAACAATTAACTCAATTGGTGGGAGGATTTAACGACGAAATGAAGGCTGGTTTGAATATAACGAATCGAGCTGCCAAAGGTAGTGAATTAAAGATGATTCCGTCCTATGTAACTGGTAAATCCTTTTCTTGACTGTTCATCACTACTCCCCCTTCAACGTATACTTTTTTTTTTTTTGTTACTAGGTTACCCTACAGGAAATGAAAAGGGCACTTACTTGGCACTAGAAATCAGCGGTGTAGATATCTATGTCTGTCAAGTCAAGCTCAAGGGAGAAGGAGGCAAACTAGCTATCAATCAATACCAATACAAGATCCCTGACAACCTAACTGCGGGTGATGATATTGCCGTTTTGATTGACTATGTAGCCGACTGTGTATCTGATTTCCAGCAACGAGTGGGTAGTGCACAACAGCAAACGGTGTATTCAATGGCTATCAGCATTGGATTTGCCGTGTTACAAACCAGTTTAAATCGCGGCATGATCATTGCCCTTGAACATGGTTTTGAGTTCCCTAATGTGATTGGATGTGATGCCGTGGATCTATTTGATACTCGGTTTAGAGAAAAGGGTTTGGGCGTCAAGATTGTAGCAATTGCAAATGATGGTGTGTGTACATTATTAGCTCATGCGTATCAACACCCGTCTACGCGTATTGGTGTGATTCATAGCGCGGGTACGAATTGTGCTTATTATGATAAAGTCGCCAATATTGCACAGTTCAGACAAGAGAATACACAGACTGATATGATTATTAACACCGAGTGGTGTAATTTTGGATCGAAACATTTACCAAGGACGGCATTTGATGATGGGTTAGATGCACAATCGAATAATCCAGGTATCCATCATTTTGAAAAGATGACAACGGGGATGTACTTGGGAGAGATTACAAGACAAGTGCTTGTTTATTTAATGGAAAAAAAGGTGTTGTCGTTCGAAGTGGAGGAAGATGAAGAAGAATGTTTGTTATTGCTACCATATCAATTTGACACAAGTTACATGTACGTGTGTGAAGCGGATAAAGATGATTTAGAAGATACTCGGTTGATTTTGGAAGATATGTGTCGAGTAAGTGAAACAACGTTGGAAGACAGAAGGATTGTAAAGGCCGTATGTGAATGGGTTGGACACCGTGCTGCTTTGTTGCTGGGAGCAAGTATTGCAAGTGTTGTGAAATATATGGTGGAAGACGGTATTGGCATAGACGAACAACAAGGCTTTGCCATTGGTATGTAAAATCTGTATGTAATAGCGTAGAGGAGGAAACTCATGTATCATTATTGTAGCTATCAGTGGTGATGTGTACAAAGATTACCCTTCGTTCCATCCTCGCGTATGTGAAGCCATTAAAGGCTTGATACCTCAAGAAGTAGCATCGAAATTATCCGTTGGCATAGTGCAACATTCACGTATTGTGGGTGCTGCCATTGTTGCCATGATGGCAGAGAAAATGGATCAACAAGACATGTAAAAAAAAAAAAAAAAAAAAAAAAAAAAAAAAGACTTGATAAACTTTCCAAAGATATAATTTTTTTTTTATATGTGGCATTAACAAAGGGTTACTTTTTTTTTGTGTGAGTGTGAGTGTTTCTAATTGTATCCTTTTTTTTTTTTTTACTTGGAAGCAGGAGGAGCAGGAGCACCTCTTCCTTTACCAGTCTGATTATTCACACGAGGTTGACCATTGGATCCACCACGACGGTTATTATTGGTAGTTCTACGATCATAAGGTTGTTGTTGAACACGACCTCCGTTACTGTATCTGTTGTTTTGGTTATTGAAACGACGTTCTTCAGCAAACACAACGTGTTGACCACCGCCCACCACAAACCTGTGTTGAGCTAATGCCTTTTGACAGGATTCGATGGTATTAAATTCAACAAATGCACAGTTACGGGCACGTGATATGTTGCATGATTTGACGGGACCGACCTTGTTGAGGACTTCAGAGAGTTGTTCTTCTGTAACTGCCTCAGTCACTTGTTTTACAAAAATATGTGCGGTTTCTACTAGCATGATATGAGTATTCTATTTCTTTAGTAGAAGCCATTTAAAAAATTAGTTTATACCTTTACGAGGTGCGGCTTGTGTTTGTGCTTGAGGCTTATTCTGATGTTGTTGGGGTTGGGGTTTGTCGGTATTAACAACAGGTGCTTCTACTGCAGCAGCAGCAGGAATAGGAGATGAGGCAGCAACAGGTGTAGGTGTTACGGTACCTGCAACAGGGGAAGAAGGTGCGGGTGCGGTTGCGGCAGCGGCAGTCAAAGCAGCCCAAGAGGTAGCAGAAGGCTTATTCTCCTTCTTTTGTTCCTTCTTTTGTTTATCAGATTTTGACTTTTTCTTTTCTTCAAGAGGGGCTTCTTCCTTCTTTTGTTGTTCAGCCGTGGTAGCAGCAGCAGCAGCGGCAGCGGCAGAGGCAGAGGCAGAGGCAGAGGCAGAGGCAGCAGCAGCAGCAGCAGCAGCAGCAGCAGCAGCAGCCTTTTTCTCTTCCTTTTTAAGCTCTTCCTTTCTAGCTTCTTCCTTTTTCAAATCCTCTTTTCTAGCCTCTTCCTTCTTCAGATCCTCTTTACGAGCCTCTTCCTTTCTAAGATCCTCCTTTCTCGCTTCTTCCTTTCTAAGATCGTCCTCCTTTTTCTTTTCTTCTTGTAATCTAAGTTCCTCGATTCGAAGCTCCTCCAATTTTCTGGCCTGTTCTTGATCCTCTTGTTTCTTCAAGTCATCAAGACGAATTTTTTCGAGTCTAGCATGGTCGTCTTCAGGGATATCAATGACGACGGTTTCAGTTTTCACGTCATCACAAGCATAATAATCGATTTCGACCTCGTCTTTCAAGAAACGAAAGATATCATTCAAGATATAATAGCCGTTGGGTTGAGTAGCCAAAAAGAAGGTTTGACTGAATTTTTGAGATGGACCGTTTTGGTTACACATCTCACCTAGAACTTGAACAAGGATGCCGTGATCAGCGGAACCTTGACTATCGACTTGAGTGACGAGGACTTTACAATCTTCAAAACGGCAAGCTTCAATCTTTTTACGGATTTCCTTGAAAAGTGATAAAATTGGGGGTTTAGCGATTTTGGATGAAGAGAGTTTAAAAGTGTCTTACTTCTTTTCCCTTGACATTCACAGGGTCGGTACCTTCATCGCCTCTGACAAAGATAGATTCGTCACTATAAAAAGCATGAAGTCTGTGAGGTTTCTTGTGTAAAAAAGTATAATATTCGCGAACAAAGATGAAGCCAACATCTTGTAAATCAAGTGAACTATGAGAAGCCATTTTTTTTTTTTTCCCAGAAAAAAAAAAAAAAATTTATGTATGTTTTTTCTTTATTGTTTTTATTCAAGAAAAAAAAAACACATAATACGCGTAGATCCCCTTTGTTTTTTTTTATACAAGGCGGTGATTTAAAACTTCTCTAATCGAATCGCATCTCTTGGTAAATGATTAAATGCGGTAGGGTTGGGTGTAGGTGCGGATAATCGTAACGTGGGTTGCGTACGCTCGGTGAAGAGCCGCCCTTCAACCATACGAGAGGTGACGGAGATGAAGGAAGGTGGATCGGTACGGGGTTCAACGGGGGCGGTGGTACCTAGGTTTAAGTTGGGAAAAACAAGTGGAAGTAAAGTGTCTTCCGTAGGTGTTGGGTCACTGGGTGGATTAAAAAATGTAGACGCGAATTGAGCTACACGGTTTCGGATGGTCCTAGCCAAAGAGACTTGTCTCGCTACTAAAGGAGAGGGCTAAATATTATTTTATATATCTTCTCTTGTATCACTTACATGAAAGTGTAGATACCGATGATAACGTGGTTTGACTACTACTAGATACATTGGTGTCAGTTGGAGAAGAGTATTCATCGTCTCCATGTACGGTTCCTAATGTCCTATTTGTTAAACTTCGGGTGGCTATTAACGTTGGACTATGGGTTAACCCCACGGACCAATAATTCGACACTCCTCTTGTCGATACATCTTGTCGAGGTAATAACAACGTCGCATCAATATGTGCTAAAGATTGTCTCGTATGCCAATCCATGGTTGTCTGATATAATCGAATCACGGCATTCAATGTGCAGTCGATTGAACATAGATTAAACCGTATCGGTATCTGTAAGCGATTATTGCACAGCCTTGCCAAATATCCGATTTGTAACCTAGAATCTGTATACCATTGATTACAATAATCACATTGTCTTGCTTCTTCTAACGTCATGACTTGAATCATGTTTGGAACTATTCTGTTTGGTAAAACGCTCTTAATGAATTGATACGATTTATCCGTGTTTTGGTCAAGCCGGATACCCTGTAATAAAGATTGATGTGAATTTGTTAAATGGGTACGGAGTGTGAGTTCTCGTAATGACAGGACTTGGGTCAAGATTCGTTGTGTCTCGTTATGAATAGTATGATCATTTTCAGTATCATCTTCATCGTCGCTATCGTTCTCGTTGTCGTCGATTTCAGATAACATGTTGGGCATAGAGTGATCAGCGCGTTTAAACTTTGCGTGGTTACAGACGAGGACTTTTTTAGGCACGAGAGCTTGACGTAAGACAGATTTCGTGGTGAGCGGAGAAGGGTTAGATTGTAAGATAGAATAGATGGTGGACATGGAAATGACTTGTACACTTTCAGGGCTATCAGGTTCATCGCCTAAATCGCATAGTATACCATCGACATGTTCCACAGTAGGATTTTCATAAAACAGTAAAGTACGTAACGATCCACCATAAGGATGTTGATCTAGACACGCTTTTTCTTGAACGGTAGGACAGCATACCGGATTAGACAGAGTTTGAAAAACAGCATGAGGTACAGCTAAATCAACATGAATATCCACCTCTTGTCTTGGGGCCAAAGCTAAAACGGACGGCGGCATGTACTTTAACAAGTTGCGACGAATATCTAATTTTTGAAGTTCCAACATATGCAAAAACATAAAGGGAGGTAAGACCTCGATACGATTTTGAACAAGTCCTAATTTAACAAGATGAATTAATTGAGATAGAGTGGAAGGTAAATGAGAGATTTGATTGTCGTTGAGATTTAACCATTGCAGTCGAGTCAAGAGACCTATTTCAGGAGGTAAATCGGTGAGTCTGTTAATAGCGAGATTCAAACGACGCAAGTCAGGACATTTGGATAATCGTTCAAAGAGTTTGGGGGAACAATGAGAGAGTTGACAAGTGTGAAGGTCAAGACTAACGAGTTTGGAGTAACCGACGGATAAGAATTTAAGTGAAATGTTGCGTAGTTTGTTACCGGAGAGATGTAAATGGGTTAAAGAAGGTGGAGGTTTATGGATTAATGTGGAGGGGATTTGCGTGAATTGGTTGAAGGCGAGATTGAGTGTGTGTAAAGTAGGTGGGAAATCGTAGTTGCTGGGAAGGGATTGGATGGCATTTTTTTGGATCATTAAAACTTCAAGTCGAGTCAGGTAGAAAATGACTTGAGGAAACTCTATGACAATTGTGTTACTACCATTTACTTCGCTTTTTTATATATACATATATGTATAGTTTACTTGAGATGTTATTATCCTCTAAATCAAGACCTCGTAAATGATGACAACATACAATGTCCAATGGAATCTCAGTCAACTGATTATGACTTAGATTCAACCATTGTAAGCTAGATAGCTGTGATAGTATGTCGCTTTCAATACATTGTAATTGATTGTTTGCTAAAGAAAGACACGTCAAATTTTTCAAGACAATGATCTCGATAGGGAACTTGGAGAAATTGTTTTCTCGTAAAGAAAGCTCGGTAAGATGGTGTTTGAGTTGGATTAAAGCTTTAGCATAGATGGAGAGAGAGTCAAGACGGTTTCTACGAAGTAGGAGTTGCTGCACGCCGGTAGCGGTAGGTTGTTTGCGGTTGAAAAAAGTGGTCCGCGGTTGAAATAGGTTGGATGGTAAACTAATGTGTGTGAGTTGGTTGGTAGAGATCGAATGGGAAGAGTTACTTACTAGGATGAACTATCGGATAGGTCTAATTTTGTATGTATGGTTGGACTATGCAATGTCATTTTTTTGATGTAAAAAGAGAGAGAGAGAGAGAGAGAGGAAAAATATGACAAGCGGGGTTAAAAGGTTTATTTTGTTATACAAAGTAAAACAAACATTCACCCAAGGCACTTGGTCTTAATTAGAATACTTTCTTTTTTTTTCTTTTTTTTTTATTGTAGGTCAGAGTATATCTGTCCATTTATAAACCCTATTGATTAAATACAAATATATTTTATGGTTTATATATAAGACACTATATCCATAAAAGGGAAGGACATGATGAACTTTTTTTATTTGTTTGAATGTGTGTGCGTCCCATAAAAAAAAAAAAAAAAAAAAAAACGAGGCGATTATTCTATTATTTTTAATCTAGCAAAAGCAGCCATTTCATCTATTGTTTCAGGACTAATGTATCGCAACAACTCCACCGTGCAACTATTCTCATTGAAATCTAGAAAGGTATTTATCAACAACAATGAAAAAAAGTTAAAACGATTACCAAACTTACCATAAGTATCTTGGAAATCACACGCACACGTTTCAAGTAACTTTGAATTAAATGGACAATGTTCGCCTCGTTTCTCTGTATACCCTACTTCATTAAAGAAATGAAGCTCCTTTCTCTTTAAAAACATGGCAGTGGCCAAGGTCTGTACTGATGAAGCGGTCCAACTAGACAACACAGTTAAAACCCTCCGTTTCGTATTGTATTTATGCAACTTACCGTTCATAAAAAAAGCCACCTACGAAATCAAGGTAATTAAAATATAACTGATAGGCCTCTGATTTTAAAAAAGCGGTTTTCACGACCTGAAAGCTGGAAGAGATTTGACAAAAATTAAATTCGAATTCGGGGTTGACTAACCAAGGCATAATGGTAGTCTCAGTAGGTCGTACAACATGAGAGTATTGTAGTAAAAATTGTAAAGTAGCAGGCCATAGACTAAACATACTGGTAGGTTCTTCCTTGTAGGTAAGAGCAAAGCCAATTTTTTTACCGCTTTTATAAAGGCTTTGAAAAGGATCTTGAATTTGACAAGAGTAGGTGGTGCCGGGATCCACGTGCCATACGTAATCGATAGTATCGAATAAAGGATGATGGATGAATAAACCAGCTTGGTATCTATACAAGTGAGATTAATAAGTTGTGTGTATAAAAAAGAGAGAAAAGAAAGTACCGTTGTAACTGATGAAAATATTGACTATTTGCATTCTCGATTTGATATTGAAGCATTTGTTTCATGGCATTATCAGCGCGCTCGGAATCTATCCAATAAGGAAACGACCAAGCATCTAAATCAATTTGACCAAAATAAATGCGGGTAGAAGGATCTGCCGCCATTTTCAAGTATTTCTTGAACGAAGGAGTGAATTTTTGGCTGTTTAATATGATCCATGGATAATGGGTACCGTTCATTCTGTCTTGAATACTACGTATAGATTCTCTTGCTTTTTGTAACTGGGAGTTTTCAACAACCATGTAAAAGGCTCCTTTGACACTGTCGAGAGGCCAGATGTGATCATCCATGGTGTCGTGTGTGTTGGTGACATATTCTGTATCGTAAAAGTAATTGATATGATCGCTTTCGACGAGAGGTGGATCTGGAGGCCTTAAACCACAGAATTGAACAAGATCGAATTGATCGACGGAAGAGGTTTTGGTGAGGATGAAGAAGATGAAGAGGACCACCGCTATAGCAGATATGACCACAGCTGATATACGCGTCCAACGATTTAGCATGCAAAAAAAAAAAAAAAAAAAAAAAAAATAAGAAGGGTAAAGAGAGAAAAAGGGAACAACGACGCGAGAAGAAAATGGAATTTATTATTTATTGACGGGGATGCTTTGGAATGTGTAAAGGCAAATAAATATGTGAGAGCTCCAAATATATAATTTAGGCAGGCACAAGATTTAATCAATGTCCATAGGATCATCGTGGTGTTGTTTTTCGTGTGTGGGTGTGCTTGGGGGAGATAATGGTAATAATGTATTGGGTTGATATAAAATCAATTGACCTGATTTAGCTGCCTCTGTTGACGACCTAATTATAACGAGTTAGAGACATGAGTGGGGCCAAAAAAAAAAAAAAGACTTACGGTGAGGGGCTTTTTTTCTTCAGTACAAACTCGGGTATACAATACCTCGTTTCACCTGTTTTATGTTCCATGGGTAAGAAAGTGCCATTGAAATCCAGCATATCGATACGAGATGGTTGATGATTACAATGTAAATGAACTGTGTCATCTTGATTATCCAGCAAAAACTGGTCCATATCGTCGATACGAATATTATGTTTTGATTCATGTGTCACATAGCTCCTTGTGCCTTCAATAGAAGCATCTAAGTCTATTATGTCAGCGACACTTCTTTTTTGCTTTGATGTAAGCATTTACCTCTTGGTGGTGAGGAGATTACTCTTTTCTTTAAATAATTTGATTCAAAATCGTCCTCGGATCTCGGTCTCTTTTTATTATTAAAGTTTGTAGGTGTCATTAATGGTAATACTTGCATCTTGTGTAAAAGAGGAAAAAGGTGAAAGAAAGGTGGTATTTAAAAAAAAAAAAAAAAAAAACCCCCAAGTTTCTTATTTTTTCGTTGTCGGTGATTGAAAAAAAATCTCGAACTTTCCTGCAAGATCGCTTTAGCCCTTGGAATAGGTTTTGGTCCTGTTTAACATTGAACAGGGAGAGCGGGTGAGTATTAGCACTCGGTATTAGAGCTCGGTACATAGAACTTCAATGAAGGACACCCGGATAGAATTTTTTTTTTTACAATCATGGTCTCCAGAATATGCCTTATTGATTGTTCATCGATTTCATCAATAGAAGCTCTTGTATCTGTGATTTAAACTGAGTGTGCAAGATAAAAAAAATAGCTGTGCATATTCTCGCAGTCATTGTGTATCCATCAATTGGGAAAAGCAAGCTATAGGTAGTAAAGGCTATAAATACTGATTATGCATACAGGCACAATACAGTGCGAGGTTTACCTATTTGAGAATTTTGAGGGGTGTCATTACATTTAGTGATAATTAAAAAAAGAGATGGAGTTTATTTTTTTCAAAATTGTGTATAAGAAATGTATCATGGTTTGAGTGTATGGAGGGGGAATAAAAAAACATGGTGTGTGAGTGTTGGGAAATGTAAGCAACAACAAAAAAAAAAAGAAATTATTTTTTTTTTTCTTTTTAAAAAAAAAAAAAAGAGAGCGTTCTTTACTACAAGGTATCATCTAAAGTGGGGGAGGAAGAAGAAGCTAGATCAAAATCATGTATTTCCATCACAGTTTTTCCTTCTTCTATTGAACTATCTGATCTTTGCCTTTGCATTAACACCACAGCCTTTGTATCGTTGAACTGAATCTTCCAAACGATTTTAGAGGGTTGTGTAAAGTTTCTTAATAATCTTCCTCGTTTTATATCCCATAGTTTCACTTTGCCATCATTGGCAGCACTCAGTATATGTTGATCATCAAACTGAAGACAGGTAATTGAATTATCATGAGCTGAAAATTGTTGTATGCATTCAAACGTGTCCATATCCCATACACGTAAACAGCCATCAGCACCTCCACTCACCAGAGTCGTACCTGATAATTGTAATTGGCCCACCAGGGACGTATGCCCGTGCAACGTCGAGAGACACTCGCCTGTCTCTACTGACCAGATGCGGATATGAGCGTCCATCGAACCGGTAGCAATGATGGTGCCGTTGGTAACAATGGTGTATATTTGTGATACATGGCCAATGAGCACATGTTTACATTGACCCGATTTCAGGTCCCAAATACGAGCGGTGGAATCATAAGAACCAGACACGGCAATATCGTTGTGAATATCGACACAGCGCACACTGGCTTGATGGCCCAAGAGGACGTGTAATAAGACGCCTCGTTTGATATCCCATACTCTTAATGTAGTGTCCCTTGAACCAGTTACTGCAATACGTTTATCCCTTATTTTTAAACATCTTACAGTGGAAGTATGACCACGAAGTACATGGCGCAATTTACCACGATTTAGATCCCATACTCTAACATCACTATGAAGGGGTTTGGTTAGATGGAATACCGGGTTTAAACTATAAGTATTTCTTACCGATCACAGCCACCGGACAGTAAGATTCTTTCGGGGTCTTGTTCAGAGCCACCAATAAACTGGAGAGCCCAAACGCCGCCTTCATGGCCTTCTAATGTTTTGATCTTTTTACCTGAATTCGTATCAAAGACTTCGATGCGATGATTATCACAGCCAACGACAGTATATTTCTCATCGAACTGGAGCGAGGTCACGAGACCATGAGAGAAGCCACCGTCTACGGTAGTGACTTTGCCGCCACCATTCCAGGCACAAGCGATGCTGTACTTGCGCTTAAAGAAATCTCGGTGAGATAGGATGTTGTCATAATTGTATTGATGGGATTTACACAGAGCCTTCCATAAATTTTCGTCTTGAATAAGAGCGTGCCAATATTTAGAAACCGCATTAGCACGAGCTAAAGTGGATGGTAGATCGATAAATGACAAGATGTGAAGGGCAATCTCTGGCGGTAACTCTTTCAAAAAATCAACTTTAAGACGAGGGGCGATTAAACTATTCAAGAAGGTGAGTTGAGAATTGTCACAGGTATTTATAATCTCATATAAAAAGAATTGCTTTTGGAGGCTGGAAAGGAGGTGGAAGGAGGTTTTCAGATGGGAAAGTTGATCTTGTTCGGAATGAGAGAGGCACAAAGAAGAAGGGTCAATGTTGAGTCGATAGGGTATTGGGCTGTACGTTGGTGGTGTAGCAGGTGGTGAAAGGTCTTTTGTCATTAAAGAATAGTTGAATAATAATAGAAAAAAAGAAAAGAGAGGGAGAAAAGAGAGAAAGAGAGAGAGAGAGAGAGAGGGTAGGGGTTGAAATATATAGGGGGTTTGAATTAATTATCACTGTCCTCTTTTCTTTTTTTTTTTGATTGTTGTCATCAGCTGTTATTTATACTGATTCATCATCAGAATCATGAGGGGGTAACCAAAAAAAAAATGCTCCTTGTTATTGTAACCAATCAAACATTGTGTTTTTATTACAATAAATTTTAGTTAAAGAAGGTTCTGCTGGCAGAATGACCAAACAAAGCGACACGGATTTGAGGTAACATCTATAAAAAGATGTGTTAGTCAAAAAATTAAGTTTTTAAAAAAAAAGTATGTACCTCTTCCTTGGAAATATCCAAACGAGCACCAAGCGTGTTATCAACAGTGATT
Organism: Mucor piriformis; assembly: GCA_943193625.1. Lineage (NCBI taxonomy): Eukaryota > Fungi > Mucoromycota > Mucoromycetes > Mucorales > Mucoraceae > Mucor > Mucor piriformis. Next base: position 491,199 of record OW971868.1, on the reverse strand, counting down.
TTATCATTATGACCACTCATAACAACACCACCAGCACTAATAAGAGATATGGATGAATACATGATTGTTATTTGTTATTTGTTTTTTTTTTTTATAAAAAATCTGTACCTGGAAGCGGCAAGGTATGAATCACCGATGGAGAAACTGGGCTTGAAACCCATTGCCTCCTCATATTGCTCAGCGATACGTTCAATAGAAGCATTGACTTGATCAACATCATCTTCGCGACAACGAACCACGATATCTTGTTCCATAAGAGCATAGGCACCTTGAAGGATAAGACCATCGAGTAACTCACCGTATTGATCACCGTCTTCTGAAATTTGATGAATAAGACCGTCAGTTTCTTCAAACAAATTATCAAGCACTTGTTGACGTTCTTGAAGGATTCGAAGACGAGCCTTGTTAATATGGTTGGATTGTGCACTATAAAAAGGTATCCCGTGTTTGTTTCAATTTTTTTTTTTTTGTTGTTGTTTCATGTACAAACTTACATCTTTTTTTGAACTTCGGCTTGCTTGATCTTGCGCTCAAACACGGCTTCGATATTTAAAGACTCTTGACGAACAATCTTTGCCTATAGCATGGTGTGAGTATAGACAGTAACAAATAAAAAACGCGTAATTTTAAAGGTACCTTTTCAATGTTGAACTCTTCATCAGCCTACATAAAATGTCAGCATGCTTATTTCACAATAGGTATACAAAAAAAAAACTAGCTTGCCTTGACTTTAATCTCTCTAGCTTTTTCTAAAGCTTCTTGCTTAATAAAAGCAACCTAAAAGCAAAACATCAGTCTCCCCATCTCGAGAACTCTTTTATTATTTTTACCATCTTCTTCATCTCATTAAAGACTTCATCATCGTTAAGGGGTCTAGCTGCGGACATGTTATACTATATAAAAGAACGCTTGAGTTGAAGAAAAAAAACATTGCTTTTTTTTTTGCGTCATAGAACTTACAGGTATAGACTTTGATAAAAGAAAAAGGGGGAAAGGAGATTGAGAGGGTAAAAAAGAGTTTTAGATAAAATAACCAAGGCAGGCGGACTTTTACGATTGGGATGACGTTCTTTGCAACCCATCACCGTACTTTTAAAAAGTCTGACTGCTTGTGTTGGGATCATCCATCTTGCGTTTGATCTGGTGGTCCAGTATTGCGCTTTATTTTAAAAGGCTGAACAAAAAAAGATCATAAATATAGGTATACCGTTACTATATTTGTATTATCAGTGGTAATCTCTAGAGATATCATCATCCGATCTTCTGCAAATTCGTTTTGTCCCAGAAAAGAAGACGGATGAATCTATGTGTTAACGATGAAATGCTTGAGCGAATTTTTTGTTTCTGTTTTAACCATTAGAGAAAAGTACAGTTAGACCTACATAATTGATAATGACACGACTTTTTCAAATAAATAATAGTTTCTTGTTTAAACTTGAGCATATATCTTGTCTCTGGCGCCTGTCGTCTTGATTTTTCCAATTAAATCATCAAGGCAAGCTGAGTTCATTGGTTCTTGATAAACAACTCGGCTTTCTTAAGATGCTGTCAAAGAAGTCAACAGGCACACATCTCAAGGATATGATGTTTTGATTAATTACGGTATCTGTAGTATACCCAATGAACTCGTATGTTAATAGAAAAACAAAAAGGTAGTTGTCCGGCTGCTTCATCCAACACTATACTTTTAATACCAACAGATGTATATGTCAATATCTATATGGGGTGGGCAACAAAAGACATTGTTTTAAAAAAAGAATCGATTGAGGGTATATGCCTCAAGATTACTGTATATTTGACTCACCAGGAATAAAAACAGCGCTCTTTATTGATTTTGTAGGAAATGAACTTTGGTAAAATCCCATCTTTTATACAACTACAGAGAGATATTTCAATGAAACTAAGATTGGCTTGTAAATCGTCTTATAGAAACAGATGCTGTAAATCAAATAATCTCTTCGTAAAGGGCCCCTCTCTTGTTATATACACACCCTATATGGCATATATAGGTGTAACACTCAATCATCTTGTTATAATTTAAATATGCTTTATAGTGTTCGCTCCTTTTGTGCCCAAAATGTTGTCCCAACGTGATGGGGTTCCTTAACAACGTAGACCAAGAACAAGATCTCAAGAAGGTAACCAAGAAAATCCACGAAACGTCAGACAACGACGCCAAGAAACTCTCTAGGCCTATTATCGTAGGTCAACCATAGATACGCTCAAGTGGTAAATTTAAAAATTTATTTTGACTATTTCACTTTGTGAGCCAATGTTGAAGTGTTGGCATGTTTTTATTTCAAGCTTCTCGTTTTAAACCTTCAAACTCTTCCAAGCAAGAAAAAAATAGTTCTGTATCAATATTATACTTACAAGCTTTACTTCATTGAGCTCCTTTTTTTTTTGGGCTCAAACGAGAGTATGACTGCCAACTTTAAATCGATTCGCGGTTATAAAAAGGTTCCTCGTTTCAATCTACGCCTCTCTTTCCTTTACAAAAATGTTTACTCGTAAACTAATTTTTTCGCGACCTTTGTCAACTTCAATAACTCGATGGCAAGTCAAGTTATGGGATCAATTACCTGGTGAAGGAGGTCAAGTGAAGAGAGGAATACAAGAATTATTAGGACCCTTGAGAGCTCTAAACTTTAGTAACCCAGACCCTTCAAAGACGGTGGGATATGATCATTTTGACGTAGCCATTGGTAAGAAAAAGGGCACACTAGTTTCATCAATTCTAATACTTCTTTTAGTCGGTGGTGGTATTGTTGGTTTAGCTACGGCTAGAGAGATCTTAAAAAGACATCCCAATTTAAAGTTAACTATACTTGAGAAAGAAGCCGATGTAGCAGCACAACAAACGGGTCATAATTCTGGAGCGGTAAAGTCTTAAAAATTGTCCCCTTTTTGGTCATTTGTTTTAATCGCCGTTTTTTCTTAGATTCATGCTGGCTTGTATTATGAACCTGGGTCTGAAATGGCTCATACTTGTGTCAGAGGCGCGGATTTGATGTACGAGTACTGTGAGAAGCACTCATTACCCGTTGAACGTTGTGGTAAATTAGTGGTAGCTTGTAATGAAGAAGAGCATGTTCAGGTCGAGAAATTGTATCGTCAAGGTACTGCTAATGGAGTCAAGGGCTTGAAGATCATTAATAGCGATGAGGTGACTGTATTGGAGCCAAATGTCAGAGCTTACAGTGCACTTTATTCCCCTAATACGGGTATTGTGAATTATTGGTTAGTTGGCCAATGTATTGCAAACGAATTGAGAAAAAGCGGGTAAAATAAATAATATGATTAGATTAGAACTTCGTCATACTAACTTTATACAGTCGTGTAGATATCAAGACATCCTTTGAGGCCAAAAAATTTGAAAAGACGTCGGATAATCAAGTACGTATTATAGGAGGAGAAAAGATGATGGATGGACCTCACTTGCAAGTGACCGCCAAGCATGTGATTACGTGTGGAGGGCTGTATTCGGATCGACTTGCGGGAATGACAGGCGGTGATGATAAGAAGCACCGTATTGTGAGTTTTCGAGGCACGTATTACCAATTGAAGCCCGAGTATCGCACCCTGGTGAAACGTAATATTTATCCAATTCCCAGTGGAGGAGGTATACCTGTAGGAGTTCATTTCACCCCAACTGTTGATGTTCGACGCGGTCACCAAACCATTGTAGGACCCGGGGCTTGTATCACTTTCTCGCGCGAAGGATATCGATTCTTTGATTTTAAAATTCGTGATGTCTGGGACAATGTGATGAATAGCGCGTTCTGGGCCTTTGCGCTCAAGAATTTTAACCTGTCGATGGGCGAACTCTACCGGGACTTGAACAAGACGGCGTTTATAAGAAGTGGACAAAAATACGTACCTGGACTTACGGAGGATATGGTTGAACCAAGTTTTGCAGGTGTGATGGCACAAGTGTTTGAAAAGGGTGGTATAGCGGCAGGAGATTTTATTGTAGAACGTAAGGTTATGAATGGATTAATTTTAAATGTTAGAAATGCACCTAGTCCAGCTTGTACAGCTTCACTTGCGATTGGCGAAATGATTACTGATTGTGCTGAAAAGGATTTTAATTGGAAATAAACTAAATGTATATGATTTTTTTTTTTTTTATTTTATGTGTTTAGACTGGCGTGGTTGAATCATTGTTGGGTCTTCGTAACCTTTCCATAAATCCAATCACTCGAGCCATATCCAAATCGGGTGGATCACTTTCAATTGCCAGAGTCAATGGACCGATCAATGCATCCACTTTCTCTATCGGTAAATTGCAACTGGCAGCAATTAACCTTCTATATTCCATTTCCTTTTGTTTCGACTTGATGGTAGATATTTCCATCTCTAATTTTAATTTGTCGATGGTTTTTGTACTTGTTTCTATCTGAAGTTGTAAAACTCTAACTTTCTTCTCTAATTTACGTTCCTTGCTGGATTTCTCATCTTCTGTGGTTTCTTCCTTGATTTCACCTATCACCAAATCATCACACATTACTTTTTGTAGCTCGAGTTCATGGATCTTTTTTTGCGCTTCAGCAAGTTGCATCGACACAGGTAGTTCAAGTCGTCGTTGTGCTTCGTTCAGTTGGTATCTTAACATGTTCATTTCCTTCTTTGTCTGAAACGATTCTATATCGCGCTGTCGTAATTGTTCCTGATACTGATCCTCCATTTCCACCATTTGCCCATGTAGCGCTGTAGTTGAAATGTTAGTCAATTATCTTTACGGTATCAACAATAATAAAATACCTACTAGCAATAATCTCGGGAGTTTTTGAATTTTGTTTATAATCTACAGGTATAAATTCTACAGTCTGATCCGGTTCCAGATTGGATAATAAGGGATCTGAAGCACCTTGTTTTGTCAAGAAGTCAGCAATTTCTGGACACCCCGCTCGTAAAGCGATGGCTAATGCTGTTTCACCATACAATCTATCTTGAATATTCAGCATGTTTTTCAGCACGATTTTTTTGGGAGCGGTTTTGAATAGACGTTTGATGTAATAAATAGCAGCATCGGAATAGCCATCGACGTCAGCAGTTAAAGCGATATGATGTAGTATGGTTCTTCCTTTTCTATCAAAGACGGTGATAGCATCTGACATCATTTCGACCATATGAGCAAAACATTTGTTTTCGTAACAGCAAGTAATCATGGCAGCCCGCATAAGAGGGGTTTCACCTTCAAGGTTAATACTACAGACATTGGCACCGTTTGAAATTAAAAGGTCGACGATTTTCGTTCTTCCTAGAGCAGCGGCCCAATGTAAAGCTGTGTGACCTTGTTCGTCAATCACCAGGTCAATATTGATATCGTTTGTAAGTAAAGTGGAGGCAAGTGCGGTAGGTGTGTCATCTGGGTTATCTGACAAGAATATGTTCATTAGAAGATTACGATGGTGTTCATCAAAGGAGTCTTCTACGTTAAAGTCTGGTAGTATAGGTTTTATCTTTTTCCGACTTTGTTGCTGTTGTATTACAGCTCTTTTTTGTGAAAGAGGAGTTCGATCGTCTAGAGGTGAATTGGGTGGAGATTGAGCGTCCAAGAGTTTTGCTTCGAGTTGGACTTGTTCTTTGGTGGGTATTTCTTCATTGCCAGAGATCGATTCGGGATCAAAAGTGAGTAATGGCATCATTTTATCTAGCACTTCATATTTCTCAGCTAATTCTTTTCCTTTGTTGAACGGAATCCTATTAAAGAGAGAATGGGGGTGTTAGTTCACTTGAGCTAGTTTTTTTGTTTTGTTTAAAGAGGTGATATTTTTTTACCAGGTGCCTTGGTATTTGCCATAACCACCTTGTACCTTTTCATGTTCTCCTGTGAGTACTTCACGTTCTAATATTTTAGACCTTCTGGTCTTTTCAAAACCTGCTACTTTTAATATTTGGGTAGCGTTTAAATAGGAATCGGAACCTCGTACCATGGTAGCAATACCATGAATCATCATTTCATATACTTGAACTCCAGAGTATATGGCCGAGTATATCTTTCCTGCAGACATTTTTTTTATTTAATAAAAGAAAAAAAGAAAAAAAAAAAAAAAAATATTGCGTCGCGTTTAAATTTTTCAGAACGACGCGTTCTTGTTCATGATGCCGGACATGAAAAAAAAATTGTGTTGACATGTGTACATTGAAGAATTGGGAGCTTTGTATCTGTCTCAACGTTTATGCGCTTTAAAAAGAAAAAGGATAATTCCGTCGTGTAACATAAGTTAGAATTCAAAGTGTAGGTTTGATAAACCATACTTATTTTTATTAGTGGCATTCTCCTCGATAGTTATTTTCTTTTGCAAGACATTTATTTTTGGTTTGAGGCTGAAGACAGATGCATCTTTACTGGAGGGAAAACAAGATGAAAAAAAAGGGTGTTATTTGTTTTAAAGGAGTATGAAAAGAAACTGATATTAGAGTAGGATCTTGAAGATAACCTGATGATGTATGGATTCAAAGAGAAAATTATCAAGAAATTAATGCATACTATGAAATTGACAGAAACACTTAAAAATGTATTATGCAGCTTTATAAACAGCACCTTTATCGTGTTTATTAAATGTGCGAAAAAAAAAGTTACTGCAATGTTAGTTGATTAATAAACTTTTTACATAAACATTGTATTTTAACTAGAAACAATAGCAAAGAAAAAAATGTAGCTTTCACACATTGAAAGTGCAATGAATCCGAATTTACCATAAACGTTTTAACTAGATTTGGCTCTGTTAATACTGGAGGGGTGCTGAGAGATAAGAATTAATTCAATTGAAAATTTACAACTCTTGAAGAAAAGTAGCGATTTAAATCCAAATGACAATTTCCCATCAATATGATCAGACTTGAAGTACACTTGACTAAAGTCAGATATGTGCTCACCAAAAATCATTCTTCATCTAGAAGATACGGATGTATAAATAGTTGAAATTTAGCATTACAGACGAAGCATTTGGTAAAAACTAGACATACATCCACTATTGTTAAATGTGTACTAAGATTCTAATACACACACAGATTTCTTATGTAAATGACAGCATCTTTTAATTCTGTTGCCAAGTAATTCGGATTAATAAGTGGGCCGTTCTGGGTGTTCATCTGTACATATGGTATCTATCCGAGTCATCTGAGCAAGACTCTTCTCCTCATTCTTAGATGTCATCTTAAGGAACATAATGATGTCTGTAAACCTATTTATAAAGAGAAACAACAAAAATCAGAATCAGAAAGTAACGAAAACTAGTATCCCTTCTTTCAACTAAATCACCACAAAATTGATAATTTGAATTGATTTTCTTCACCACCACAAAAAGACAAAAAATGCTGCGATAGTGGCTGTCCTCAATGTTTTTGCTTTCAGCATATTATGGACCATATCCACAACTCTAGCATGCTATTCCACACAGCTTTTCTTTTTTTTTTTTTGAGCGGTGATCATTATTGGATCTGCAACATTATTATTAGATGTTTTGAAGCCCTGTGGCAGCTTACAACATTTGGAAGCTCAACTTTCAGAGGGGAACAGGGTCAACAAAACATCCATCGTTATGATTATAAAAGAGAACAAGTATGGGCTGGATTATAACTAATGTAATAATAGGCTTTTCGACATGTAATTTAATAGTTATTTCCATTTTACGCATTGATATAAATTTAGGAACAACACACAGAATAGTGGAACAATGATATAGTATTTTTACTTGGTTTTCGGACGTTTTCAGACCATCTCTTTATTTTTTCGGACAACCTCTATCATAATTTCAGATGTTTACAGAAGGAAATTCAGACTATTTGAATTTTTTATTGGACAAAGTCAATTTTATTATCCTTTTACAGTGCTTCCATTCTCAATTTATCGATTTTATGAAGCTAATTTGGCCAGCTTTTTGAACTCGAAAATTGACCATGTTCAAAAAAGTGGACACTTTTTTTTAGCTCGCGTCCACCTCGCGTCCACTTGTTTTTTTTTTGCTCGTGCCCAACTCCTTTCCTTATAAACCCACAATGTTCTCAAACTCACAAATAACTTTTTCGTATTTTCAGGCAGCTTGTGTTTTTTTTTTGGGGAAGATTTGAATCCAGAAAATGAACTCATGTACGAACGAAAATCGACGCACTGCCCGATGTTGAGCTTTGTTATACAAACAGCAGGCCTAAAGAATCTTTTACAGTAGTCAAAAACCGCATCAAGTTTTTTCCATTTAGATACCAGCTATACCGCCGTGGTAGCAGCGAAGAAGCAATTTTATCATTGATGTCGATAAACAACTAGCATATACGTTAGTACTTTTGAATTCTCTACTTATTCACTGACTATTTACATTTATAAACTAATATCGCAATTTTAGAATGTGAATCTCAACTCATTGATTTTGTCAACAGTGTTTTTCTCAATACTGATCCTCGTAACGAAGAAATTTATGCACGAAAGGAAGTATCTTCAAAGGACATTTTTAAAATAACAGCGCAGTATACGAGTTTATATTAAAAAAAAGAAACCTGCAGCTTTTAAATATTTCGCAACAAATAACGGTGCACATTTTTTAAAGGCTCAGATATCAAGGAAGCGCATGGACTCAGGTTGTCGAGTTGAGCGAAAGATCGTATATATCATGAAGGCTGATAATTGAGGTATATATTGATGTAAACATAGACTGATTGAGGAAAAGAAAAGAAAATAATTTAATACTTTGTGTTGACGTTATGTTTATAGTATTTTTAGCTCAAAAAATTGACAGCTACCAAGGTCAATTTGAAATGTTCATAAAAGGGTAAAAGATAGTTGACTTTGAAGTGCTCCGATATGCCAGAAAAAGTCCACACAACTTGTCTAGCGAAGTATTAAAAAAGAATCTTCAAAATATGATTGACTTTTTGCGACATCGTTCGTTGGTCAAATCTGTTTATGTCTCGCTAAACGGTCTCGCTAAGAGCCTGTATTCCTCACGAGATGTGTCCAATACAGATGGAGCTTGACCATTGTGCTGGTAGCATACAGAGTAAGTTTTAGAAAAATAGAAGAATTTGGAGAAAGAAGAAGATAGATTATGACACGGCAGATTAATTCTTGATTTGATACAGCTCTTTTAAAATAATTGTCATCGACTGAAAAAAAAAGTGTGCCTTATCATTGTCGACTACGCTGCTCTTTCTACAGTACCTGCCGATGTCCAGGCTTTCGTCAGGTTTGTTTTGTAGTAGCACAAGTCTTCGTTTTATTTAGTAGTTCTAAACCACTAGCCTTAGTGGTAAGTTTATCTTTATCCTTTCTTGTCATTGAAGATTTTTGTTATCATCAACAAAAATAACAGATTCCTAGATTGCTGTCAAACAATAAAATAACCAATACATAAGCACAATGGAAACAACAACAACAGCAATGATCACGCTTGCACAAGCAGCGTGTATGTTTTACGGCGAAATCATCAATGCCAAAAACGAAAGAGAATGCGAGAAGCGACTCAACGACCTTGTAGATGTCGACATTTGCTATCTAGAAGACGCACCTACTGAGCCAAGTCGTATCATCATTAGCATTCAATCCTCAAATTTTAAGCTTTAGTCATCAAGACTAGCATAGATAAGCGTAAGAATTATGAATTTTAGGAGCTAATTAGGTTGGCTCGCTCTTTGTATCATGAGATGTAAACACTTGACCTTTTTGTTTCTCAACATTAAGCGGCGAACGAAAATTAAATTTTCGCATAAAGCAAGCTTGAAGCTTTGTAGCTCTTTACATTTGTACCAGGAATCACAGCTATACCATGACGGCTGTTTAATCAGATGAATCGGTTGCTAGTAAATTCTTAAGTAGGGCATGTAGGATTGTGTCGAAGATCTAAACTCATATCAGGTTACAATCATTAACTAAGTTTTCGCTGACAATTCTATCAAGATATCAACGTAATACTTGATTAAGGAAGCATATACACGTATTGTTTCCGGGACTAGATTAACTCACTATGTCATTTGATTTGTTGTGCCTTTTTTTTTTTTTTTTTTTTTTTTTTGGATCCGGCAGAATCAACTTGAACACTTCTTATTGGTTGGATCCATTATTTGTACTGTGTTTTGTAATCAACATGATTGCAACCTTGGCAAACACAGGAAGAAAAGACGTATTTTATAAGTAATGAGGTGTAATTTTTATTGTCAGAGACAGGCTAGGGAGTATTTACAGATCATTGTACTAATGTTGCTTTTTTTCTTTTTTTTTCTTTGTTTGTTTAAACACCACCCCTCTTCACATTAAAGAAGTTCTTGACGACAAAGACTTGCAAAGCAGCCATAGCCACGATGGCAACACTTTCCATGAAAGCAAACCAAAAGATTCTGTCTTGAGTAGAGGTGACAGTAGCGAAATTTCTGTTTTCTCTAGTACGAAAGTATTTTTGAGTACGTGCAATGTTGGTCAAAGATCCGGATAATCTGAACAAGGATTCCTCCATTTCTGTTACAGTGGCAGGTTGTTCTTTGCCAGTGGAATCCTTTTGAAAGCTAGGTCGAACTTCGTTTTCAACAGAGATTTCGAAATCCAAAAGTTTTTCAGCAAATGTAGACATATCATTGGAGAAACAGAAAGCGTATTCACCTGCTGCTTGAGCTGTGAATACATAATCACCTTGACGTTCATGTTCTCCATTTAAAATAGAGACACCATTAGGACCTGTGACGTCAAAATCAATATCGAAAGAACCACCTTGCTGGACCTATCTTTACTTATTAGCCCTTCTTTTTTGGTATTTAAACAAATATATCTATCTAACCGCGAAGTAAAATCCGAGTTTCTTGCCTGGTTTATCTGCCCAGGTATAAAAGCAAGCCTTTTCGTTTGCTGCGATATTATAAGTTAAAGCCGTGGCTTCTGAACTATGAGGATATAAAGCCACCAAAAGCAAGCCAACTATTAAATAAAGTAACGACATTTTTTTTTGAAAAAGGAAAGGGAAGGGGGAAAAAAAGGTAAAGTTGGCATTCTCTCATTGGGTTTGGCTTGGAGCCCGTCCCCTCGTGGCTAATTTGTGTTTCCGCCCAAACCATGTTTGTGCGAGTAAAAAAGACGGTATATGTATGATTTATTTTTTTGTGTGTATAGGAAAAAAAGAGGGGCGTTATTTTTCTTAGTTTGACAAAACAATAGTGACAAAGTCTATTTAGGATGTGTTAGTATGTTGATTTGGGTTTTTATAAGGAATACATTACCAACATAGTTAATACGACCATCTTTACCAACTTCAACTTCCTTCAAAAGTTCGTTAACCTCATCTTCGTTCAATTTTTCACCAAGGTTGGTCAAGACTGTTTAAACAAATTAGCCACACGAACTATTAAAAAAACGAATACTACTTACCATAACGTAATTCACCAGCAGAAATGTAACCATCGCCTTCCTTATCAAAGACTTGGAAACCTTGAATAAACTCCTGGGAAGAACCTGCAGGCTTGAAACCATCAGGTCGCGTGAGAATAGATAAAAAGGTACCGAAATCAATATCGAATTCTAAAATAAACAAGCATAAATAAAGTGTCTTCCCTTGTCTACCTCTTTTTCTTACCTTGAGTCTCGGGTACGTTCTTTGACTTGGCGGTTTCCTTGACAAGTTCAGAAACCTCGGCTTGGGTAGGGTTTTGTCCAAGGCCTCTTAAGAGGTCACCGAGGTTAATAGAGGAAACAGTACTGTTACCCTTCTTGTCATATAAAGAGAAGGCTTCCTTCCATTCTGTATTATCTGATTAGATGATGGGGGAAAAAAAAAAAAGTCCAGATGAGAAAATATTTACCATCGAGTTGTTCTTGTGTAGGCTAAAAACAGTAACAGAAACTTTAGTTTTCACCATCCTTTCTTATTTCATCTTATACATACTGCTTTGCTCATTTTATCTCTTGTTTCAATAATAAAGGGGAAAGAGAAGAAAAAAGAAAAAAAAACAACAAAATCTCAATCATAACCAGCCAATAAATTTTACATGCCGTGACGTTTTCTTATCGTGTAGCACCAACTGACACTCGTTTGACATGAATCATTCTAGTTCCCTTTTTAAACGTGTTCTATTGCCTGTACTCACTCGATGTATTAAAAACTGCTACTATCCTTCCCTCTACTTGCTTTGCATCATCTACTGGGTTCGAATTTGAGTTCTCAACACTATTTTTTTTTTTTTCTCAAAATGAGCCCCAGATTCCTTTTTAGTGTATACGTTACTTATCAAGATACAGATAACACCCACCACAACTAACATTTATATATCACCCCAGAAAGACTTTTGTTACAACTTGCTACACTTTTTTCTTTTTCTACCAATGTTACGGTGGCTTTGGTAACTGAAATCAACTTCACTTTTAAATGTTCAACTTTGTGATACCACAACCCGTAACCTTGGTAAAACAATAAATCTTTTTACCTCAACATGAGAATAATGATTCTTTTATTCAGCGCATAGTGGTCAAGTAAGAAAATATTTGCAAAAGGCCACCTTGTTTTTTTTTCTTTCAAAATAAATGGAACAAATAAACGGGAGAAAGTGAGCAAATGCGTTGGGGCAAATGATCACTGGGATTTGAAAAATTTCGTGGGGGAAGCTTTATTCGATTTTCTGCACAAAGTTTAGTTGTGTTACAGAATGGCAACTTTATATGACAGCCCAAGAAGGTCTATACGTCGCTGGTAAAGGTAGGATACTTGATTATATACTCAGGGTAGCTGCCTTAATATGTACCTTAGAGGCGACACAGTGTGCTTTATAGCAGAGACATTGAGAGGAGGTGATACGTGCATGGCAGGATGATAGTATGGCTCACAATATCCTATTTATAATGCTTCGATAACCATATGAATTTAATCAAGCTCTTTGTAGTTCATTCTTTTGGACATCATCCCTGGAGGTATTCCCAATCACGAACTACATGTGTTTAAATAAGATATAGAAGGTGCTAGTAATTATTTGTTGCTTTTTCTGCATGATCAGTTATGTAGTCACGATACTACGAGCTCTTACTACGTTATTAAACTGCATAAAAGTGCGATTAATAGAAAAACTATAAACCGATGACAGAAAACTCTTTATTTTCTTTTTTTTAATAATAACATTTTTCCTTCTAGCTTTCCTATTATGAGAGGATCATCATAACTGGAATATTTATATAGTCTTACTAAAGCTGTTAAAATAATCACGTATTATGGCATTGGCATTATAGGTGCAGGCTTTTGATCTTTTCAATCTCATCCAGTTCTTCTTTAGTAAACACCCTAGTTTTTGTTTCTTGGATCAACAATAAAAAGAATAGAGCTGGTGCTTGTGCGTACACTTTATCTTCGACGTGTTTACCTGTGAATAATAAGGCACCTTTTGTTTCCTTTTAATCATTTCATTCGAGCCTAATTTTTTAAAGAAGCTACTTATCGTATTATTATTTTTTTCAGAAGAAAGTTTTCAAGTACTATTATATCCTAAATCACAAAAAGCTGCTTTCTTATATATTTAGAATGTATGTGTAAGCGATCTCCCAAGGTCTATGTTTCGCTGGAAAAGATCACGAACCAATAAAAATTCCTTCACGTGAACGTCACGTGATATAATTTTAAAATTAGTTGTATAAATAATTTTCTTTTTTTTAAAAGACATGAACAGCTTCCGTGGCGCAATTGGCTAGCGCGTCTGACTGTTAATCAGGAGGTTGGTGGTTCAAGCCCACCCGGGAGCGTTTACTTTTACATATTTTATCAAAATGTGTAGTGTGTGTAGTGATGTAGTGGTTTTTACAAATGCTAGGTTAAGTTTACTTATTTTTTGTAATTACTACAATTCTCATTTTCCGTATGGTAACTTTCTACATTTAATAATTGATGTATTGTTTTATTGCTATCTTAAAAACACCCTGTTGCCTTACGTTTAACGTATTCCTCATCGTACTATCTACTAGCTTAAAAAAAATCACAAAGAAAGAATAAAAATCAATTATTTGAACAGAATGGTGTCTTAACTTGTATGAAATTTAGCACATATGGCAGAAAATTAATATTCTAGACAACACATTAATAATCAATAATATGTTAACAATACGTTAGATAGTTGGCTAGTGGTGGCAACAATAAAGAAGGGGAATAGCTTATCAGCATGATTGTAATTATAACTTGGGTTCGACAGGTAACAGGAGTGATATGATACAACAACATTTTGTCTATTAAAATTAAATTGCGGCTTTCTCAAAAACCAAAGGGGAAATCTTGATACACGGTCAATTCACACGACCTATTCCAAGAAGCATAACCTAGGCTAATAAAATAGTCAGTGCAAACAAGGCATAAACAAGCTTTTTACAATCATATGATCATAATCAGGTTTCATCTATAGATTATAATTGATACATCAGGCACAATTAACCTTTAAAAAAGTAAAAATTAGATATTATCTTCTTTCCCATCGTCAAAATTACGCCAAAAAAAGTATGTTAGGTTTGGTTGTAACTAGCGATTTTTAATTAGTAATTATTAGCTGTTGGTCTAGACATAGCTGACCTATGTTTTATCAACCTACGTGTAAATCGACCGCGTATCTAGAATTCCCCTTATTTTGGACAGCTAGGTAAAGAAAGAAATAGGCTAGATGCTGCTGTTGCTGACAACCTTGGTGATGTAATCGGTCGTGAAACATAGCATTTAACTCAAGCAAATACACCTCCCATTCACAGCCATAGTGACAACATGATTCAAGCTGAGGAAGCCTCCGATTTAGATGAAGAAGCCTCTGATTTAGATGAAGAAGCCTCTGATTTAGTTGTCACTGAAAATAGAAAGCATATTACCTCTTTCAATGAGGATAAAAATTTGTCACGTTTGAAATAAGCAAGGATAAAAACATATATAGTTTATTCAGTGATTATAAAAAGAAAGCAAAGCAGATGTCTGCCGACGAACTCCTAAAGATCGCCACTAACCTTCGCGAGCTGTTATCACACACAAATATCCTCCTCCTGACTCCAGATCAATACAGTGAAACTCTTTTGGAGGTTTTATCTAAAGTGGCATTGAATTCTTTGTACTCAAACTTAGTGAATAAATTTGATAGGCGTTTTGAGAAAACTGACCGGACCAAGAAGCTCAGGTATTAAATCAAGTCTCAATAAAACTTCCTCCTCTTCTTTTTTCTACATTTGTTGGTTTAAAGCGGCATAGAAGATGCTTGCAGCTGTAGGTTAAGGAATCTAACTGACCGTTCTTGATAAAATGCTTGCCCCTTGTGAGAGCTCTTGAAGCTTTAAACTTGGACACGGGTGTTCAGATTGGTTTAAGCCAACCCTTTTTTTATGGAGGGTAAGTTAAGAATAAATATTGCTTCAGCTAAATTTCTAACTGATTTGACTTTTTACAATCGCTAAGAGAAACCTACAACATCGTCTCAAACCCAGAAAAGAAGGTTCGATAAACGGGTACACCAGTCTTGTCATATAGGGACTGTTTCTATACAATGTAACACGATAATGATGGGATGCAATTCTTATTTTCAGAACCAAAACAGTTGTTAAAATGTTAGTTCCAGTCACAGACGAATTCGTAATTTTTAAAAAAATGAATACATGCTTATTATGCAATCCATCTTCAAATTCTTTACCCTTTGAGTTTATTTGAAGAGGCGGCATCATAATGAAAATCAATATTTACGGGTTCACTATTAGGAAAGTGGATATTTCGAAGCTGAGTGAGGAGTATCAGCACTATACAAGTTATACTATTGTCATTACTTCACTTCTACCACGTGACCTTCTGACTAATTAAGTATTCTCTAAATGCTTCTGATTAACATGATTAAAAACACACCAAATATAATCATTTAAGTTATTGGCATTGTTGGGAAAAAAATCCTTCTCGTTCATTGGTAATTGGATACGCGAGAGTACATTGTACAGATATTATTAATT
Organism: Mucor piriformis; assembly: GCA_943193625.1. Lineage (NCBI taxonomy): Eukaryota > Fungi > Mucoromycota > Mucoromycetes > Mucorales > Mucoraceae > Mucor > Mucor piriformis. Next base: position 475,280 of record OW971868.1, on the reverse strand, counting down.
TTTATATGACATGTAAATAATATTATATATCATTGAAAATGTTGTTAGGTGGTGTAGGCGAGGTTCGACTGCTATTTTCATCAAATCTTGCAAAAGGTGATACATTGCTGTTATGACTTGTCTGACGGTTAATACCAGATGATGCCATTAAAAATGGATTTGGCGATATTGGCCTCGACAGCGCATTATCTTCTTCAGGTTCATGTCTAGTTGTATTGTTTTTATAAGCTCGATGATTATCATTCACGACAGTACTGGCGGGAGCCCGACCAAATATGCGTCCACCATGGTGGCTTGGGGCCATAGCATCATTTGAAGATTCAGGTAATTGAAGAACAGGTGAGTTATGATCACGATTACTCTTTGAAGAACCAAACAACCCTCCGAATTTATGTTTCACAGTATCACCAAAGGATATTAAATTTGGCTTTAACTTCATAGAATCAACTTCATTTTGACCTTCATTTACTGATAATGCCGATGATGCAGAAGAGGAATCGGGACTATCGTGATATCGTTGTTGGCTAGATCTTCCAGATAATATTTCATCGACTCGTCTATCCCGTTCACTTCTTAAAGTATCGGGTGGACTTGCACGAGGATACTTTTTATTCATGTATTCCTACGATATGGATCGAGTCAATTTAACGTCATTATAAAAATTATGTTTTATCTTGTTTTACCCTATTTCGTGCGTTATGTACTCGAGCACTTGGGTTGATACCACGCTCTCGTAACCGGCGCTCTGTTTGAAAAATTAGAATCACTATAAAGCATTTTTTCAAATTTTACCTTCTTGTATAAGTCTAGCTCCTTCTTCGTAATCTGCATCTAATAGTGCGCTGGTACCGGCCTCGGTATCATGGCGATTATTACTATCTTCGCTTTCATTGTTTTCATAAGGACTTTTGATTCCGCATAACCCTAGACAACGACCTTGTACATTAAATAATAACGAGAGAGATGGAATTAAAATGATAATAGGAAACCAGTCTGCAAACGCACCCAAAAATTTTATAAGATCTGCTTTCCCCATAAACTAAATATACGTATAAGATTATGTAGATGTGACAGACAGGGTTTTAATACTCACAGTCGTAAATACAGCTTTGCTCACTCCAGGTGCATCAACAGCTAAATTAATATAATTGTAACACAATGGGGCCCTATCAAACAGTGTTAGAAAGCAGCGTGTTTATAAATCTTTAAATTACTAACATCATCTTACACATGTAACCAGTGAACCATAACAAACTATTCTCATCCGTATGGTGATTTGGTATAAGTAGGTATAGGTTAAAGAATCTGATTTTAAATAATGACGAATAAACACAGAAACACATGTAGAGAAGCGTGAAAAAAGCCATGATCTGTTCACCAGTCAGCCCACATCGTATAACTACAACAAGTGTGACTTACCTCTAATGCAGCATAGTTTGTCCCACAAGCATTTAAAGCATAGTACGCGATCGACATAATGGCGGGCTTTCGAACGTTAAATACTAATTCTGACCAAATTATGCACGTACTAATAGCAGAGAAAACAATAGCAAAAAATTTAAACAAATTTGGAGAAATACGTAGCACCCACCACCATTCCACGGACGACGCAAAGTTTGACCATTTAGTCTCTTCTTTTTTATGTCTGAGTGTGGAGATAAACTTACTAAAAATCTGATAGTCAATCGTAACATTCAGTAGAATCTACCATATAGTCCTTACCGATCTCTTTTATCCTTATTACTAATTACATCCTGAAGATAAAATGCTTCGTTGAGCAAATTATTCCATAATCTAAAATATAAACAATGAATATCCACAAATATACATGTAAAAATTAATACTAACGCATTTTTTCTGTTTCTTATACGAATAGCCAATACCATTCTTCTTGAAATTTTAACAAGGTATTCTTCAGTAAGGTCTCTGGGTATAGTAATCGAATTATCTCTTTCAGAGAAAGCTTCATGAAGCACAAAAGGGAATCTTCTAACCATTGTATTGATGCAGTATCTTATCTCTGGTGTTTCCATCATAGTTCTCTTGGATACATAATTCATTGTCTATAAACGAAAAAACATCAGCGATCCTGTAATTTTAACCCAAGTATGTATATTACTTTAGCTAATTCGTTAAATTCGATCTCGCTGTCCAAACATTCCTCTTTTAGTTTCGCAGCGTTTGCATAATGTTGATGTAAATGCTGGTCATAGTTTCCAGAATACCAAAGGCTACGAGGCACTGAAACCAAACCATAACCCATAAATACAATGACTAGAAACAAACCCCAACTATTTGCCGCAGCCATAACATAACTTTGAATTCCTTCTCTATTTTTTGCATATTTTAACAAGACATTTACATCCCTATTTTTTTGGTATATACCTTGTGGTTAATCCACTTCCAAAAATTAGATATATCAATCCGAAAGTTCCGACTACAACATAGATTGAGTAAAATCGAAGATTCACATTGACTGCAGACTTTAAACGTTTTGCAATAGTAAAGTCACCAGTGTTTACATAGGCTTGCATCATCGGAATCATCATCCTTGTAAGCTAATTTAGAAAATTGTTCACAATAAGGTAAATATTGACAATATACCATGTTAAGCAAAAGGATGTCCAATAAATAACTCTCCAGGCAACAAACAAAAAAGACTGGGAAACGTATGCAAACGGCACTCTTCCTTTTTTGTCGTCGTGAACAGTCTATAATAAGGTTTCAAAACTAACGTCTTCTACTTTTTTTTTTACTTTCACTTACGGATGCCAAGTCAAGTGGTAACAAAAAGACAATCCAGAATGGAAAAAACCAACCAATGGTGCAAACAACAGTTACATACCACGGTTGCGACCTAATGTTACCAAATCTTGATAATGTAAATACAACCAGAATAAAAAGTAATGTTGTAGCGACAATTAAAGGAGCCCAATCACTTTTATGAATGGTGGGAGGTATTTGCGGTACAGGTATATCTCCAGGTGGTATGATGGGAACTTGTTCATCCATGTGTGGTTGTATTTGAGAAAGTAGAAAAGAACAGGAAAAGAAAAAAGAAAAAAATAATAAGTCTGGATTAGCATGTAACATTGGACCGTGACTTTAAACTTCTTACTGTTTGTTTTTTACTTTTTACGAATGATGCATATCGTTGCATTAAAATGTTCAATCTCCATCACTTATAAAGTACTGAAGATGAAACCTTTAATACCTTCAAGGTTCATAATTTATACGTTTCCCTGGCTTTCTGTCAGTTATAGATGCAACAGTAAAATGATCAAGCGCTACCTTCTTTCAGTCCAACCATTATATTTTAATTAATATTCTGCTCGTCTTTTTTGACAATCTCTGCATGCTCTTTAGTAATAAGAGCGTTATTTTTTATGAATTACTATTTTTTGGTGAGCATAGCCAGATCTTCATCTTTTGACTTCTTTAACAAACATGTCTGGCATAGAAAATGTCAAATCATAGAAAACCTATGGCAAACCGAGACAGAATACACGAAAACCCTCTTTACATGTAAGACAAATACAAAAAATAAGCATCAAAGTTTTATCCTGGTTTAAGTCATTGTGTGCCATACAATAAAATAATTATGGAAAAACGTGATGTAATCTCTTAGCTACAGGAAATGGCTGTAAGCGTAAAATGATGTATCATTCTTCATTATATGATCCATTGCAAACAACCTATAGAATATTATAGAAAGACTCATACCTGATCCAATGTCACAAAAAAATGCTACCAGTCCAATTGTGAGGAGACCTACAATGGCTAGCGTTCGATTGGTTTTATATATATATATATATATAAAAGAAAGACAGCCATACATAACTTCTGTGAGTATTTGAAGCGAAAGCTTGAGGGAAAAGCAGTTTTACAGACAATCCAGCCTCTATACTAGGTTTTTGCTATTGTTCAACGTTAATCTCGAAGAAAGGGTTCAATAAAAATTTGCTATTCGATGTCAGGAGGTAATATACTCAAAGTTGTTGCTCGTGCTATCCAAGCCATCTCTTTATTTGGCGCTTTAAAATCATTAGTATAAATGCTCTGGCTTGTTATTTTAGACTTAAATTACCTGGTGGATAATAAAATCAGTTTACTTTAGAGAGTCTTTGGTACCAAAAGTATAAACACATATTGGTCTGAATTAGTGCTTATATGTCTTATGTAACCCCCTTTTTTTTCTAAAAGAGCATTGTCCAAGCTGGCGCCAAAAGAAGAAAAATGATGTGATTTTAGGCAACCTAGTTAAAAATGATGGTTTCACCGCGGATCATTTACTTTACAAAAAATACCAAATTGGCCATGTTACAAAAAAAAAAAACTAAAGTGCAGGAAGTTAATGCTTCTTATTTATATGCGTTTGACTAACAGTTATTGAAAATAAAAGTGCGGCACACCCATACCAACCCAAGAGTACCAGCAAAATATTTTTTTTTGAGTACAGCTCAAGTATGAGTAAGGTAAAAGATCAGTGTCCACAAATTTATGCTGGAGTTGCCCACATCAGATTTTCGGTGCTGTTCGGGGGCCGAAGTTCCATTTTTTTTTAAAGTCCTTGTGGGGTTTTACATTGATTCTGATCTACGCAAGCAATTCTTAACTAAGATTGAATCAACGATTAGTTGAATCAAGGCTCTAAACGTAAGATGATGAATTTTCCCATATTTGGATCAATACTTTATCTATAAAGCATAAAATTTTTCTTTCGCATTAATTATTCACACATCTACAAACAAAAATGTCGGATATTCCTAAAACTATGCAAGCTGTCCACCTCGTGAAGTATGGACCCCCTAAAGAAGCTCTTGTTTTCGATGACCATACACCTGTTCCTAAATTAAAAAAAAATACTCAAATATTAATAAGGATTAAGGCAGCTGGCGTTAATCCCATTGATACGAAACTGGCTTCTGGTAATTTCACACCGGGTACAATTTTTATGTCTCTTCCTACTATTCCAGGTGCAGATTTCTCTGGTATAATTGTCGCAAAAGGTGCTAAAGTTACTGAATTTGAAGTTGGAGATCATATTTTTGGCACAAAGCCTTTGATTAATGGTGGAGACGGTGTTTTTGCTCAATTTGTCGTACTCGATACAAAAACTTCTGCTATAGCGAAGAAGCCTGACCATCTTTCATTCGAGCAAGCTGCCTCAACCGGTATTCCTATTATTACTGCTTATGAAGCTATCATAAAGAAGCCCCGAATCGATGAAAGCAACATCAAAAAGAAAAGAAATATTCTTATTGTCGGTGCCTCTGGTGGCATTGGCAGTTACGGTGTGCAAGTAGCAAAGGCAATCAATCAAGATAACACAGTAATTGGTATTTGTAGCGAGAAGAACTTTGAATTCGTCAAATCATTAGGTGCTGATCGAGTAGTCAATTACAGAGACCAAGATGCCTATAAATCATTTATCAATGAAAACATTCCGTTTGATATCATTTTTGATTGTGTTGGTGGTGATAAGTATTACAATGAATTAGATCCTCTATTAATCAAAGGCGGTGTTTACTCTACTGCTGTTGGTCCTCTTGAGCATGCTGGCTCATCTCATCTTGGTATAGGTGCACTTTTGTCGCTTGCAAAAAGTGTCTTGTACAAAAGGTTATTCGGTCCTCACACCTATGCTATGGTCACTGCTGTTCCCTCGAAAGATTTTCAATCCAAAATAGCACCACTCTTTGATGATGACAAGATTAAGGGGACAGTCAACATCAACGACAATATTTTCCCATTGAAAGATATTGCTACAGCATTCGAAGCGATTACATCACAACGTACAGTTGGAAAAATCGTTCTTTCAATTGATTAAATAAACTTTTATTGAATTTTGGCAGATTTTTTGGTTTTAGTAACAGTGGGAGTAGGACTCGTGACGCTTAAATACTTGTTGAGACGAATAGATGAGTCGATGACCATGATGACTGGTAAAATAAAATAGGGTGCATAAAAACCACATAATACCAATCTTTCGTTTTGGTCGAGGTTGTACTTTGAATTTAACAAAACCTCAGTAATAGTGGGTAAAACAGTTGTAGCTACATGAGAACCATAGACTACACGATGTGTCAGATGATACAGAGAATAATTATTCAGACTTACTTGCAAGTGGAAGACGAATGTACTTTGAATCTACTCAAAATGACTTGTCAATACTGTGTTGTACGGCATGGAACAAAAGTTACCTTTAACAAGAGCAATGCAAGCAATGAAGAAGAATGGCAACTGGACAACCAATTCACAGCAAATAAAAGTTAAAAACCAATACGTAGGTGTAGAACTTCCCATAAATGGATCTTTAAAAGTGTCAACATAAAACTCCAAAGCCTCAGATAAAACTTTGGGGACCCAATGTGAAGGATAAAACACCTGAAAATCTATACCTAGTGTTACAGGGATATGCGTAGCAAAATATATCAAGTAGATTAAATCCAATGGACGAGAGAATATACTCCTTTTTTCAGCCATAGTTTATAAGAATGAAAACAACAGCAGTAGTATGTTCCCGCGCTTTCCACTTCAGTATGTTTTTTTTGAAAAAATACAAATTGTGTTAAAAGTCACACCAATTTTTGGCCCAATGGTTACTTTTCATAAACCCAATTTGAGTATGAGCTTTTGACGTTTTTATAACTTATAGACAATGTATAAAGAGTAAAATGATCGATGTTTTATTAAAAAAATGGGAACAGTTTGTTCGCATGAAGGACTTGTGTAATCAGGACTTCCTATACATGCAAATACAAATATAAACTACATTCATCTTCCCTTTTCTTACCTGCCACGCTACAATGTAGCGGTAAGGAAAAAAATGCCGACTACCCGTTGCGGTTTAGCAGCTTGGCTAATGCATATGTGAAATTTTCTTCTTTTTCATGTCTTGGAGAAGCTTAAATTGTCATTTATATTGTCACTCAGGAAATTGCATTATGTTTTTTAGGACCACAAGTGTATAAATAAGGGAGCACTTATGGCCTCTACTAAGATCATTGCCCTCATATATATAGCGATTTGTCTCCTCGCGTTTTTTTTATATACTCCGCTACACTCATTTAAAACATCAATATGTCATAGCTCTCCCATGAGATGTCAGAATTGGTGTTCGCATCGAGAAACAACAATAAGAGAAACTACTTGTACTTTATAACCCAGTGATTTTTTAAAAAAAAAGACGTTACTCTAAATTATCTACGTTTATGACGGCATATTTTAGTGCTGCAGCTCCGTTTTTATTTAAAGTCCTTTATAAGTCAGGCCACTTGTTTCAAATCGCTAGTACGACATTGCACGTCTCCCAATCTCCTTCCAAGCGAAAAAAGTGTTTGAAATCATCTAATTAACTACGTAGGATTGTTAAACTGTTAGTTTTCGAAACTTAAAAACAAAGGTCAAAAATCGTCAAAAAGATAAGGTAATCCTTGCTGTTTTTGCAAAAATCAGAAATTTGAATGAATTACCTTATAAAACGTTATTTTCCTCTAAGATAGATATAAGTAATTTTTATGCAAAAGTTGATGTTCTATCAAATGATGAATGATTGATTATAAAAATGTACGACATCAGAGGTGAAAACTAAAAATCAGTCGCTCCTAGAGCAAGTCCATTTTTTTTAAAACTAATAAAGCCTTAAAGTAACTACAAGATGCAGAATAATATTTTACGTCGTTTTAGTTAGGCACTATGTTAGAAGAATGTTAATATTGAAGTGCTTCACCTTGTGGTGAAAAATGAAGATGTCGATTTTTTTTTAATGATTTTTTATTGTTGCACGTATTTGAGTGTAAAATTAAAAGGTTAGGGAAACATAAAGAGATGCTCAACAATTAGGTTATGTGTAAAAAAAATTAACATAAGTTAATTAAAAAGTGAAAAATGATAAAGACTAAAGTTAAATAATATCTGAGAGTTGTTGCAATGCGAAGCTTAACGGACGAGATTGTGTTTTTGAGGACAGTCTGTGGCACAAAGGGCTCAGTATCAAAGATGAAGCGCCAATGTGCTTTCCAAAGTTCAGCTAAACCAATGTAAATTATAAGGCCAGTATCAATGGCAGAGTATCGGGTGTTTTTTTTTGATGGTAGTGAAGTTTAGAAGTTGGATACAGGATTGTATGTTTGTGACCGTGTAGGAAGTAGGCCAGAGAAATTCTTGAATAAGCTGAGACTAAAAGATTGATTTTGCGGAACAAAAAAATTACAAAGTGGTCAACAGAGTCCACTGCGGTCAAACAGATAGGGCAATTAGGATTAAAATACGTTTCAGGAAACACCCGGTGCATGATGTTCATATAAGTTATCTTGTGGTGTATAAGACGATAAACAACATTGCGTTGAACGTAGGTTAATGATTAATGAAAGTTTTCAAAATTTAACTACATTTTCTGAGTGATGGTATTAGAGGCAGTAACGTTGGAATAGGGAGCTTCGATGAAAGCCAAGCGGTACCGTTTGGTTTCATTAGGCAGAGGACAAGGTGATGTATTGCTAAGAGCTAGATTGTTTTTTAAAATATTGGAAGTTGAATTGTGGGTGGATCAAGTCCATATCAGTAGAATTGTTTAAATTGTCTAGCCCAGGAAGATGTCGATTTGAGAAAAGAAAATTGATGGGCTCAATTTAAATAGCTGGTATTTTTCGTTTAGTTGTTACTCCAACAGCATGTGGTTAAATTGAACACAAATTCAAAGATCATTACAACGATGGGCTCTAATTAACTTGCTTTTCTGATAGTACGATCTAAAATTGTTAAAAACACTTGATTATACACAAGGAACGAGTCTTAAATCGTTACACCTTATCTTGCACAGGATCCTAACATATCTTGCTTCAAAACTTATTAGGTCCGACTACAATTGTGGATGTAATAACAAGAATAATTTTTTGAAGAACCTGATCTAAAACTTTACATTAAGATTTTCATCTTTTACGACGCATAATTTAAATCATAGAAAGTATCTTCCCTGGATGTGCCTGTCATTTTTCTTTCGCCTCACTTACCTTACCTAATGAAGCTTCTGGAAACTTGGTCTTCCAAGCTTGAACTCCAAATAAATCTGATGTCTCATAGCATCCAAATTATAAATTAAGTCCATAGACATCTTGGGAATTTTATATTGTTCAAGTATTAATGATAACTAATATAGGTATTGATATTGTCTTAGTAGTCTCAAGAATCTACCAATATAAGATGTGTCATTATATCATTGTCAGTTGAATTCTCTAGGCATTAATTCTAGTTTATTTCCGCCAGATACACAAACTTTTTCGAGAATTTAAAACCCTCCAGCAAACATTTTTGTATGTGATGTATAATGAAATAGGGCGGTAGTTAGCTCGACCGGAAATATTTCTTTTTTTGGCAACAGTTACATAAGAAAACGAGTCTAGGTATTGGAGGTAGGTAAAGAGCCGAGAGTCGATGTATTGTTATTAACTTTACTACAGTCAATACAAGGCTAGTGATGCCAGTCAAGAGTTCCTGTTGTGCTTAATTTGATTTCCTGCTGTCGTATCGGCCGGTCATTGTACCTAGGGCTGCCAGTAACTACTGGCAGGTGTAAACAGCTCTTTGTGGGACCAAGATAACGTATTTTTTGAGATTCTGATCTGGTTTGAGAAAAAAATTAGCTGGACATACTCATAGCCAGAGCGCCACATTTTCATATGGGTGGGATGGCTTCTGCTGCACAGGGGTTAGTTAAATATTTTGAGTATGTACACAGAATAGTAGCTTTATATATACTCCGTACATAAACTCAAATACGTTCTTCCAAAAAAATTATCATGTTATGAGGTTGTGTCCGTTTTAATATACCATGTATACCACCGCAAGGCCAGCCTGAACATAGTATTTTCTCTTTTAGATTTTATATAGCGCAAAGTAGTTAAATAAAATTAGTGATATGATTAAATTTTTTTATCTACAGCATGATTTCAGAGCTGAGTCTTCCACGGCTATTTTCAAAAGTTTGCTGCTTTCCGATTGATTGAGTAACGCGAATAATACAGAGCATTGTAGGATTAACTGTATCTTTTCACTTTACCTACTTTCTAAAACCACCCTCTTTCTTTTCTATGTAGACATTTACTCATGCTCAATTACCGAGCCAATGATAACGAGACAGAAAATGAGGGTTTGTTGCCTACCAATGATATTTTTTTGAGTTCCAGAATATACATATTAACACCTGATCCAGTATAGATGTAGCATCTGTCCTCATGTTAAGCTTGTAAAAATGCACTAATTTAATTATATATAAAGCTAAGCTCATACAAGATGCATTTTAAAGAAGTTTAATGACACCGCCTTCGTAAAATAAAAAGTGGCTTTAGAAATTATAAGTTTGGTGTGACGAATGTTCTATAATTTTCGGAGCTCAGTATTTTAACTCATTTTTTTCAATTTGTAAATAAATTTTTGAATCTGCCAATGAAATGTACTCAATTTTTCTCTAAAATTACCAAATATGGTTGGCTCGAGTTTAATGAAACTGAATGAAACTGGATATATTTTCGTAACATAAACTTCTGAGTTGACATTACGGACTTACTTGAAGTTTGACTTATCATCAAAAACGAAAAAAGCTATCTTTCATAAGAAACTTATTAACATGCAACCCTTGCCCACAGAAAGCGCTCTCTTCAAGAGACGAAGTGCTTCCACTCTCAAATGGAATACCGAGAGAAGCAACCAAGATCACCAATGTGAATTATGACACGGCACTTCAGTGGCAAAAAACTCATGATAAAGACTCTGAGAGGAACGTCCCGACAAAAAAAGATCACTAGCTTCAACCAACCCATTAGCCAGCTCAACAAAAGCCATTATGTTCAATTTCTAAACGATACCATGGATATTATGAATATCTTATTATCATGGACAGCGCTCCACGCCAATTCATTTCCTGGAATGATTGATCCTGTAATCCTGAAGAAAGTTATGCCCCAATTACTCCACCCCTCAATCCACCTGAATTCAATCCCATCAAACAATGTTGGGCTATAATAAAAAGAAAGGTTAAAAGAAACTTCAGAGATTTATCAAAAATAAAAAATAAAGAACTGATGGAAACCCCCTCCCCCAATGAAATCGAATTTCTAATATTTTAAATAAAAGAGTAATGAACAACTGTCGATGATAATTGTCATGCTGTTGTATTGCTTAATAATTTGATTTGATAACTTTAGTTTTTTCGTTTAGAAACTTGAATTTTTTGGAGATTTTGTGTTCTCATTTGCTTGCACTGCGGTTTATCCTTATCTTGACCTGAATTGGACGCAGGATTTTTTTTTATCAAGATCAGAACCTGGACTGAGGTATTTTTTTGTACAAACACGTATTATCTATCAAAGTAATTAAATCACACCTTTTTTACTCAACCTTCCACCTGTTCTATTTAATATTTTCTCTTCGCTATTTTATTCTCCCTTCTTTTCTCTATTCTCTTATCGACATTTATATTTCATGCGCAAGAAAAGACAAAGACTTATTTTCAATCCAGACCAGCCTAGATATCATAGAATTCCACAGTGGAAATATAAGCTTCCTCGTGGAGAATCAGTAGACGCCGAGTCTTCAACTGCACCAGCCAAAAGAAGAAAGATGGATGAAGCTACAGAGCGAAAATTGATGAGCTATTTGCAAAACACATTGAAGTATAAACTCAAGTATGAAATTAGACAAGCTCTCAAAGGAAAGAAAGATATCTCGCAATTAAAATTAGACATCACAGCAAGAAAGACGCTTCCTAGATGAACCTTTACTGCTGCCGAACAAGATGCTGGAGTGAAATCTTCAGAATTGGATAAATTGATGAAGAGAAAAAAGGTGAAGCCAATTAATCATTACCAAGAATTTATTCAACGAGAATTTGATCAAATGGCTACTGAAGTTCGACAAGAGATACCGGCAACAGACAAAGAGTTGAAAGATAATGACGATGCTATTTCCATTAGCTCAGAAGGAACACAAGATACTCTAGGATCAGAGAGCATTAAAACCGAAGACGACATTGGCGAAGAAGACGACGATGAGAGTCAAATGCGAACTATATCACACCCTTTTTTGTCGCTCTTGCGATCGGATTTACCAAAAGATATCAAGCAAACTTTTTTGGATAGTTTGGAAGACACTCTACGTACTTCCTCTGATTATATTATTGCATATAGTATTCAAGTATTGAAAATTGTTATGCTCTTTAAAAGTAATACATTTGAACAAAAACCTGACTCCTCCATAGTCTTCACTCCTAAAATAGGCTGTTTGGTACGCACAGTTTTTCCTAAAGATTTCCCCATCTCAGAAAATATCATCAACTTTCCACCTACATTGGATCCAGCCCTCTTTAAAAATTCAAGCTTTAACAAGGATTTCGGTGACTTATTCAACAGTTCTCATCTCCAATTCCTGCATAGCGACTATTTTGGTTCTGGAAGCTCAAGAAGAAAAGGCTCATTTCCGTTCCGAGATGCACTCAAAGGCGCATTCACTTCTCAACAGAAAAGAGAAGAAACAAGCGAACCCTATGTCATGAAATTGGCATTATCAAGATATATGATCATCTTCAAGAATATGTGGTCAAATACCAAACGCTATTATCGTTTACTTAACAATGTATTGATTGTTCTCCTACGAATTCACTTGGCACCTGAGCGTGAAAGATTGAAAAGAGATTATATGAATAAAAAGAAGGCCGAGAAACAGGGTCAAGTAGTAGACACTTATCTGCAAAGCAATATATCTGGTGGGAAAATCATTGGAAAAAGGTCATACAATGGGCGCAGGAGATTGTTCAAAAATGAAAATTCCGAGCTTCAAGGGTATAAACTGAAGGCAGAAAACTCAATCGACGAGTTGGAGAAACTTAAATGGACAAATAAAGTACTAAAGTGTAATGCAAGATTGGAAACGTATGCCACAGCTTTGAACAAGGAGGTATTTATTTTTAGCATGCAAATGTAAATTATTGTTAATAAAAATCAAATTAGAGAGAAAACACAAAACAGAGAGCTACAAAAACTCGGTGTGACCCCTTAGTTGGCTCGCTTGTAAAAGCCGTAGTTGAACTGGATACCGTAGCCGATACAAAACCCGCGGTAGCTCAAGAGATACTTGAAAACGAAGATGACTCTTTTGAGGTTTCAACAGACTCGACAAGAAGACGTCTCAATGTATTAAAGGCAATACTACGAAATTCGATATATAATACAAAGGAATTGAAGGCCAATTTAATCAAAGAACGATTACAGACGTTGCTTCCGGATATAACTGATCAAGAAATTGCGGCAATTACTACCATCTACAGCTTTTTGTTACCTTACATCCCTGAAAAGTCAAAGGTTTGGAACGTTGCTCACCAACTGCCGTTTTTTTTATGTCCAATGATCTTTTGAGAATTGCAGGATATGCCAAATTTTGTGTTTCGATAGCGCCATTGCCCAACTTGAATTCTCTTGTTGCTCTCAAAATTGATGCTCCATCATTGTTCTCACTCTTTAGTATATCCCAATTTGGGAGAAACATGGACATATTCGATCTCGACAACACAGTAATATTCAATCGACAGAACTCCATCGAATCAAAGGATGGTGTATTTAGCTCATTTTTTAACATTCAAAAGTTGTATGCACTGTGTTCAAGCCATGGATTGGATTTTGCCCAAAGCATGTATCTTATTCCAGGGATGAAAATACTGCGCATTAACGGGTACGCAAAGACAACGTCGCCAACAAATTCCGTATTGACTACCAAAGATAAAGGTAAAGGGAAGGCCGTCTCTCATAAAACAAGTGGCACTACAGAACAAGTCTCCCGTAAAAAGATTGACAACACAAAGCAGGACTCTGACAAGATAGCCACACTTCAAGTCTCAATTAACAAGATACAAAAAGATCTGAAAGATTTAAACCAACAAAAGTCGATATTTTTGATCAACAATCGTATCAGACTGATGAAGAAAGAATGGACTAAAAAAAGCGGTACAGATGTATTGTCAACAGACGAAAGGACACAGAACAAGACTCTTTTCGATCAAGTCAACCAACTGAAGTTTACCAGAGATAAAATCAATACTGGTATCAGCACAAAAAAGCAAGAACTTCAAAATTCACGAAGAGATCTCTATGAAGCCCGTTCAACAAATATCAAAGATAAAGAAGACTTGAAAATTAAATACAGAGTCACCCATGAACACTACAAAGGTATTGGACAAGTAGAGGAGTTCCAAGTACATGAGGATCTTTTGAATTCTGGGAATTTGGTATTTTCGGGGACTGACAATGGCCTGGTGACTATGACAGAATCGGCTGGAATATCTTTAGATCGGTTTCGGTTCCATATGCAGCTATATAATAGATTTTCTGCTCTTAGTGAACGTAAGATAAATACATTTTTTATGTTTATGAAGTGTACTAACCCTTTCTCGAAGAATCCTCTTCTTCTTTGACCCAAGAACTAGATGCGAAATCTTCCTTTTTCACGCTTCCCACATCATTCAAAGTTTATTCAAGAGAAGTCCAATATGGCACGGGCGCCCTATCAAGAAAAAAGAAACTTGAAAAAAATAAAAAGCAAACGGACCTCGACATAATTGCAATTGAAAACAACATGCGGGAGAACTCAATTCAGCAAGCTACTACTTTTGAGGACTTGGAGCATCGTTACAAGGGGCAAATTAGAAATCGAGACAATTTTCGACGCTTTTATTATTCAAAGAATCGCTCAAATCAACAGTATACGTATGAATTACAGAAAACAAAGTACGTTGATAGACTATGCTCGCGAGAAAGAGAATTCTTGAAACAAGATAAAAAAAATTGCATGATCATGTTTGTTGGAGATCGTGGAGAGGGTATTGGGTCACGAATCAAGGGTTTTTTGAAGTATGGAGGAAAATGGAAGCCAAAAATTCATAGTAGATATTGCTCAGTATGTGTAACGAACGAGCACAACACTTCCCAAACCTGCATGTTTTGCTACAACAAGCTACTTCACCCAAGTAAAATAATGACGAAAAAAGATGGCTCAAGGTTTTTAAAGAATGTTAACGGATCGTTTTATTGCGTAAATCCTCTTTGCCCTTTGTCGTCGCAAGCAAGATCGACGCAGGCCCGAGATCGACTCAGTGCTTTAGCAATTGGTGTTTCCGGCCTGTCTACATTGATTTTTGGAGAGACTCTTCCACAATTCAATCACAAGCTCAGCGGATATAATGCTGACAAATTCGAAACAAATGCTGCCAATTTTCTGAACACGAATCAAGGTCAAGCCTATGTACGTTGTGCATAATACTTTTGGTAAGTTTTGTTTTCCTTTTTGAGAACAGTTCTAAATTTGTATCTAACACTTTAATATACCGTTACAGTATTACTTTCTGGGTTTGTGATCCATTCATGCAAGAAATTTTTCGTGTGAATTAAATGGGTCATTATTTGACAAAACTCACATAATTTAGAGCAATTAAAAGACAGGCGGGTCACCATGGCTATTCAAGAGAAATCTTGCAATACTTACATATAAACCATTTTTAGTAGGCTTGTGAGCATGATAGGAAACTAACCTACCTACAATGTAATTGTAACAATATTTGCTAAAAAATACTGTGGACGTGCATTGTCAATGGTAAAATGCTAATTTATGCGTAAACAGCTACGTTACACAATCACTCAATACCCGCTTAGTTTGGGGACGCGTAAAGATTTGTTTGTAGTTTAATTTTTTCCCTCCCTCTCCCTTTTCCCTTTTTCAACATATCACAAAAATTAAATAATTATGACGGTTGATCAGAATCACTCACTTAACGATGCTCAATTAAAGAATGAAAATGGCAAAATCACTTCTCAGGATGTAGGGCTTATATTTGCTCGCGAATACTACACCTTTCTTAACAAACGACCAAATAGGTTACACGCCTTTTATGGTTTGGACTCATTGCTTGTCAGAGGTGATGAGGGAGAAACAGTGTCGATGGTAAAAGGACAAGAGGTAATATTATAAATAAGACGTTTAATGGCAAGACAGCTATTAAGACGATTGATTTGTAGGAGATCCGTAAAAAGATTGAAAAGCTTGAATTTGACAATTGTAAAGTTCTTGTAACTCAAGTAGATAGTCAGCTATCAGCCAACGATGGTATCTTAATTTCTGTACTAGGCGAGATCAGTAACAAAGACAAACCATCTCAAAAGTTCGCAGAGACATTTTTCTTAGCACCTCAGCTCAATGGCTACTATATATTAAATAGTATCTTTCGATATCTTAAAGATAAGGTGGACATTGATTATTATTTATGCGAGGAGAAAGAGTCGGAAGAGACACCACTCATTCAAAATGAAGTTCCAATAGAGACACCACAACCAAAACATGTCGAAAGGAAGGAGATTAAAAAAGAAGTTGAACCCGTCACCATTATAGCCGAAAATAATAATGAAATCGAAATAAAGAAGGTCAAGAAAGACGACAGATCAAACAAGAAAATTACCCCTGCGAAAGATATTGAAATAGAGACATATGTAGATGCTATTTCACCTAATTTTTCGGCCCTACCAGCCCCTGTGGTACAAGACATAGCTTCTATTCCTCCTGTGGTGACAAACAAACCAACTCCTGCAGCAACTATTGCAGCACCTACTTCGGTAAATAACAATGCGCCTATATCGTCGGCTGTAGAAAACAATACTAGAAGCACAAATAATGTCAAGAAGACATTGCCTTACAATGTTAAAGATAACGAAGGCCAAATGTTAAATGGTTATAATTCACGCGATCAAAGAGGTTTTCAGAAAATAACTACAAACTCACCAACATGGGCTACTAGATTAGCTGCAGCTACAACTAGCGAGTCAATAAACGAACCGACTGGAGCAGCAAAACCCCTTCAGCAACACCATTATCATAATCAACAAGTACCACTGACACAACAAGCATATACACCCGCTTTGCGTGCGCAGAGCAATAATGTATCTCATGGTAATAGTTACAATCATCACCCCCACCAAAAATCTCATCATCATCCTCAACAGCACTTAAATGTTCACCAGCAAAATGCACAAAGCCAACAGCATCAACAAATCCACTTCCAAAACCATAATAAAGACCAACAGCAACACCAAAATCAGATTCAACACCAAAGTCAGAATCAACATCAACATCAACAGCAACACCAACATCAACATCAACAGCAACATCAACAGCAGCAGCAGCAGCAGCAGCATCAACAGCAACATCAACAGCAGCAACAACATCAACAGCAACATCAACAGCAACAGCAACAGCAACATCAACAGCAACATCAACAGCAACAGCAACAGCAACATCAACAGCAACATCAACAGCAACATCAACAGCAACAGCAACATCAACAGAAACATCAACATCAACATCAACACCAAAGTCAGCATCAGCATCATCAGCAACAGCATCAACGTAGTAAAGGTAATTGCCAAATGTAAATAAATAGCCAAATTTAAGACTGATGTTTATGTAGACACACAAATATTTGTTAAAAATGTCAATACCACTATGACAGAGGAACAGCTGGAGCAAGCCTTCATTCGATTTGGTCCTATAAAAAATGTTAATATTAGTTATTCACGTAACTGTGCCTTTATAGATTTTTTATCCATTGAAAGCACACAAAGAGCACTTGATCAACATAAAGTGATGATTGGTGCTATTCCTGTACTTGCAGAAGAACGTCGACCCCCTAAAAACTTCCGTCCCCAATTCGATAATAACAATAATCGTCGCTATCAACAAAACCGTAGAGGAGGTGGTGCATCTGGTACTGCCAATCGGGGTGGAGCTGGAACACCAGGAGTTGCATCTCTCAATAAGCCTGGCGGTAATGCGGTAGGACAAAAACAATGACACAAACACACAGCAAAAAAAAAAAAAAAAATTGAACAAAGAAAATAACTCTTGTGATTATTATTGTAAGAATAAAAATAAATTATAAAACTCTTCTACATGAAAAAATGCACTACTTCAAAAAATAAAGCAAGTAAGATGATGGTGATCTAACCGGTAAAGAAGTCCGAGTAGAACACAGTGGATACGTTAGCTTTACTTGTATGCGGGTTTACCAACACCTAATTTATGATGTTAATATCATATAACGTATATTTTTGAAGAAATTCAAACTTACACTCAGCAACTGTACAGAATTTAAAACCTTCATCTTTGATGTATTCAATCAAACTGGTTGTCAGAGTAGTGGTAGTTTGTTCGTATACATCATGGGTCAAGATAATAAATCCATTGTCAAGATTAGCTCTACTAAAAGAACCTTTCACAAGTTCAAGCTCCATGCCGAGATCATGGGTCTCGTAGTCTTTTGTATCGGTAGACCATTCGATAACCTGGTAGCCCTTACTGTTAAGTTTTGCAACGACAGACTCTGAAGCAGCTCCATAAGGAGGTCTGATATCTATATACCGAGGGAAAAATTAATATAAGATATACTAAAGTACTGTCTTGTCATTACTACTTACATGCAGGTCTATTGTAACAAATTAAAAAAAAGAGCGATATTGTGTGAGTAAATGTGAGATGACCCCATAGGCGATGAGTCTTCCTTTACCTTTGACCAATGAACTGCTGAACAATTTGTTCCAATCTGACAATCTCACTATCGAATTCACTGCCGTCGATTTCATCCAAGTTTTTGTGAGACCAGGTATGACTGGCAATCTGATGACCAGAATTATAAGCGTCTTTAAGAGCTTCCTGAGCAATCACACTCTCATTCAATTGTCTACAGTGAGATGCGGTTTAACACACATGGAAAATGTGAGATATTACAAGACTTACAAAAAGTTATCGCCATTGACAAAGAAAGTGGCTTTAACACCCTTGGAGTCCAATAATTTGACAAGTTCAGATGTATAAACATTTGGTCCATCATCGTATGTTATGGCTACATATCCAGGCTTACAATTTTGAATCATTGATTGTGCGGAGACCATACTGCTAGCCAAAAGGGCTACAGATCCAATGACAATAGCGGTTTTACTAAAGATGCTTGATACAAATGACATTTTTGATATGAAAGACTGAGGGAAAAAATTGAAATAAAATGCGTCCGCTTTTATATAAAATTATTTGACAAACAAAAAACCGATTCAGTCTATGTTCAGATACGATGACCCAAATTATCTACGCATAAAAAAATTGAGAATCGCGGGATGAGATGTACATCGAAATAATTATGCATACATTTATCTTCTACAATTGGTATGGTAAAAAAAAGTAAAAAGAAAACAACAAAACAATGTTTATTTTTAAATACCATACCTGTTAAGGAGATAGTAATTTCTGTTGTGGAGCTACATTTGAAGGGATAAAACTTATTAAAAGAGTAATTTGATGTAAGGGGGGTTATATAAATATATAGAGGAGCATAATAGCGCTATTGTTTATTATTTTTTTTTGCGCGAAAGAAAACAGATTATTGAAAAGGCAAGTTTTATCAGGAGATACTGTTGTGATGTACATTAGACATCAAGTAAGGGGACTAAGACCGGTAAGCGTGATCTATATGTAGATTATAAACAACCGAGCAGATATTTAGAATTGCAGTGGAATTGATACATTTTACAGTACCATTTTAATAATATACAACCACAAAAGACCTTGTATTTATTTAAAATTTTTCACTTAAATTGTTGTATCTGAATAGATTGCAAGTGGCCTGTTTGTCAAAACATCATAGAAAACATACAAATATATGGTTAATGAAGTAGGAGGCCCAGAGGAGGGGCTAAGGGGTGGGGGACATAATAGCATTAGTTATGCCAATTTTTTTAATAAACTTTTTTTAAGAGAAACGACCTGATTATATTATCTGGGTATATTTTGTGCAATTTTTTTTTTTTTTTGACAACACCTACCTAACAGAATCTATTTTTTCATAGAAAGGCAAAGAAAGTGTGAGAAAAAAAAACAGGGCATGAATATTATATAGTAAACTAAACATTACTTATAACATATCAATGTTATGATTTATTTTTTCTGCCATCATGGCAACAATAGCAGCACCTACGATTCTTGAGTGTTTAACAATTCCTACCGATAATTTTTCTGCAACATCATCTGGAATTAATGTCCTCAACGTTTCACAAACACGAGGATGGAAGGACCCAAAGTCTTTGTAAAGATCTCCGCTGATAGCTTTCAAAATTCAGTTAGCACATTACGTAATGGTCAAATATAAGAGTATATGGCTTACATATGGCAAAACCATTTCCTTCGAGGTCTAGGCCAGTGCCATCAGTAATCATGTATCGAACAACACCTGCTATGCTTGCACCGAGAAACAATGCCGCGCGATGTCCGACTAGGTCACATATTTTTTTAACAATCTCTCTATCTGCCAATGTGGTTTCACCTGTCCTACACATCTCTTCTAATACAACTCTGGTCCCTTCAAGCGAGTCTTCATCAGCTTCACAAACGTACATATAGCTTGTGTCAAATTGATATGGCAATCGAAGCAAACACTCTTCATCATTAATATCAAAAGAAAGAACACCTAGATCTGCATAATAAACCAGGATCAAACGTACAAGTTCACCAAGGTACATACCTGTAGTCATTTTCTCAAATGCATGGACACCCTTATTATTCGATCCCATGTCTACCATCTCGTCAAACTTGTTAAAGGACAAGTATTTAGAACTAATACCACACCATTCTGTATTAATAATCATATCAGAGTGTTCCGGTATCGAATTTCGATGTTGAGTTAAAAAGTTTTCCATGTTTGAGACTTTGTCGTAGTAAGCACAGTTAGTACCTGCACTATGCACAATACCAATACGGGTAGATGGATGTTGATATGCGTGTGCTAATAAGGTACAGACGCTATCTAAAAATAATGATATTAAATGCCAGGTTCAATGATTTGGATTTTGATTTATTTTACCATTTGCCATGGCTACTATTTTAATAGCTAAACCTTTCTCTTGGAAGCCTTTATGAAAGAGGTCCACAATATTGCTACCGATAGCATTGCTATATTCAAAGCCGTGTTCTAACGCAACAATAAGTCCTTTGTCAAGACCTGTTTGGCTTACAGCAAAACCCAGACTTATGCCCATAGCATACACAATTTCCATTGTGAAACCAACTCTTTCTTGAAAATCTGCGACACAATCAGCAATGTAGCTGACCAAAGTATTCATACTATCACCCGCTGTTAAATGCTCAGGTATTTTATATTGGTATTGATTTATTGCTAGCTTTCCTCCTTCACCTTTAAGTTGAACTTGACATACGTATATATCTATACCGCTAATTTCTAAAGCCAAATATGTGCCTTTTTCATTGCCAGTTGGATAACCTTATTAAATTGCATTAGTGGGGTTTCCACGGGAAGGCGGCGTTTTAATTGTACCTGTAACAAAAGATGGAATCATTTTTAAATCATTTTGTGTTTCCCTGGTCTCCGGAATGCCCAAGCCATGACGCATCTCTTGGCTAACGCCTCGCATAAGAATATCGAGACAATCTTGAGATAAATGAAATAAATCTTTGATTTCCTCAAGGGCTTTTTGTTGTTCCACAGAACCATTTCTAAGTTGGTAGTGAGCAGTAAAAGGCATATAGTCGTTTGCTAATTTTTGATTAGTAATTCTAGTTATCGCAAGTCATTTAAAAAAGGAAGAAAGGGGGCTTTTTTATAGATTTGAGTGAACAAATACAATGAAAGATATGATGTTTGTGTAATCTTTTTTTTGTAAATAAAAACCTGCGATTTACAGTTGTGTGCAACTCACGTGCTTTAAGAGCCCTTTTTTCTTATTTCAAAGCGTACCATCAAACGAATAGATAAGTTATGGTTTATTTCATAAAAAAAATTAGAAAAGGTCGGCAAAAGGATCATTGGTCGCAGTGTTTTTGCTGGAAGATGGTTGCTGTTGAACAGGAAATTGTGTAGGAGCTGAACCAAAGAAGTCATTTGTGAAATCGTTCATAACATTTTGATGCTGTTGCTGCTGTTGCTGCTGTTGCTGCTGAGGGGAGGAGGTAAATGTCTGTGCACCAGCATTGGAAGGAGTGTTAAATAAGTTCATGATATCATCAATATTATTATTGCTGTTAGCTCGAGATGGGCTAGCCTTTGCGTCTGGATTTCCGACAGACAGTAAATCGCTGAAGGATCCTTGCTGTTGCTGGTGATCCCCCATAATGGGAGATACCGGTGTTTCAGTAGGTGCATCCCAATCCAAATCAAGTAAGTTTCCAATATCGTTATTCTTGATAGCTTCTTGAATCATAGGTGGAGGTGCGTTTATATCATCATCTTCGGTATGACTATTAATGGGTACAAGTAAATTAGATAAGAATTTTAGTTCGAAAATATATACATACTCTGCTGCAGACTTATTGACATTATCAGCACCGAATTTCTTTCCGGCAATAAAGGTCTCTGCAGGTTTATGATAGACAGAAGCTAAAGTACCGATGTCGTACAATAACGTCTCAAGTAATGCTGGTGAAACACCATCATTCTCACCCGCAATGGGAGGTTTTTCAGATAAAACAACAGCCTATTAAGAAATTAGGTAAAATCAGTTACTTGTAGTACTGAACTGTAAATCAAAGTTCATGTCTTACCTTGGCAGCTTGTGGATCAGTCGATAGCAATCTCCAATATACATAAGCTCTATCGCGAATATCCGCATTATCACATTCTGTTGTAGCGGTCTGAAGGATTCGTTGCACTAAATCTTGGTTCTCATTAGGCTTTTTCAAAAATAATTTGACGGTTGCAGTCAGCAGTTGTAATTGAACCTAAAAAAGTGCGAATTTAGCAACTTAGCACGCTTTATAGCAACTAAACCTTACCTGAGGATTTTCTTCCTTGAAGTTCTCCAAAAAGATATTAATAAGATCATCAGCATTATCAATTCTCTCGGCATATTCACCGATTATCCAAATCAATGAACCCTTAGCCTCAGGCTCATCCAAGGCCTCGAGATTTTCACATAATGTGGGAATAATACCCTCGTATTTATGGGGGTATTTTCGAAATATATCCTAGTTTTGCAATGATAAGACTAAAAATCTGGGAAAAAGTACACTACACCAAATCAATTACCTTAATAACAACAACTGCTTCCTGGACCACGTAGCTGACACCCGTATTAATTAAATCCAATAAAACATTGATACAACGTTCAGCAGCTTCATCTATTTTAATTGCACAACGACCGATAGCATGAACGGATTTGCGGACGAAATCGACATCAACTTCATTGGCATACCTATATTAAAGGAAACCCCGTTATAATGCTTTCATAAAATCCGGTTTCTAAACTTACTCCTTCAATTCGCTAAGCAATTGATCAACGTTTCTATCATTACATAATTTGATCATGATTTCAAGCTTTTCCAACTTAACATATGGTGGGTCGTTGTATTTGCAAAAAAATACACGAATTTCATTACTCAAAACTTCAGGGCGCTTTTGAAGAATGAGACTGATGTTACGTAAAGCAATATATTGAACTTCAGGAGGACTTGAAAGCAAGGTAACTATAAAAGGTATAAGAATAATTTCGCATAATTTCATAATTTTCCGTTTTTGAGTTTTATAACCTACCTAAAGGAGGTGCCATTTTTCTACAAGTGGACTTAATGAATGATTCTTCTTTAATATATCTCATATTGATCATCAAAACCTTATTAAAAAAGTCAGTATATATAGAGTTTCTCCTACAATATAATAATAATAAGTTCACCTTGATAGCAGATAATACAACAGCACCATTAGCATGTTGTAATCTAGGCATAACTCTATCACAGATGCTTTCTGCTTCCTTGGATCCTGATACTTTATAATCACCTATTGCTGTCAAAATAGCAATTTGGCCCCATCTACGATCAATTTTAGTTATGATGCGAAACTTTGAAATTCCTTAGACTTACTCAGTACATTCATTAAGGGCATGTAACAATTTGTTTGAGGTATTGGTATCAATTTCGAAAATACATTTATCGGAAGCTTCGTTGATATCAGTTAAAGCAATGACCGCGTTTGCAACAACCATAGGGTTAACATCAGATACCATTTCTAAAACGGAATTTACAAAGTCTTGTTCCATGGCCAATTCAGGGTTAAGGTCATATAACTTTGCAACACAGACAGCAGCTGTTTTTCTGACATAAGGATTTTCATCCTGGAGAAAAACAAATTACGTGATTTAATAGTCTGGGCATACACAACGACACAAGTTATTACCTTGAGACATTTACGAAGGGGTTCAGTAAGATAATCAATAATTTTATCCACTCTTAAACAGCCCATAGTTCGAATAGCAAGAGCTCTGATTAATGGATTTGGGTCATCAGAATCCTAACACATTATATGAGTAACAACACAAGCTGATTCCTTATTTTTTTTGTCATATACCTTAACAAACGTGTTGACAGCCAAAATAACCAACTCGGGTTGTGTCTTTGCATAATTCATGAGGTAAAGATAAACCAATTTTTTCAATTCGAGATCTTCTGTTTGCATGTTTTTAAGAACATCTGGAAACAGACCACTGACATCCTTTCCAACGGTCATGTTCGCAATCACTTTTTTCACAGCATCCTTACGATGATGACGGTACTCGCTATTCAATTCAGATTTGAGTTCATAGTTTTCACCTAAAGATGGTGTAAATTTATTATCGCAGTTCTTCTGGGCAATACCCAACAGCATCACACCGAAACCCCACCCCCCCCCCCTTTTTTTCCCTCTCTCCAGTCGCTATGTTATTTAAACTTTACCTCTTTTATTGGTAGTGAAAAACTTTGGTCTGCTTAATGACATTTTAGATTATCTCGTTGATGAAAGAAAGTATAAAGTGTATGTTGCCTCAAAGAAGTGGACGAAAGACAACGGAGTTGTAAAGACAGGCCAAAGACGTCACGAACCCTTTTTACTTGGAATCACGACTTGTCAACTAATCATTATGCGAGAAAATACTATGTGTATGAATCTACCATAAAGATACAATCTACTGAATTCTAAAAAGTCTATCCGACATACCATTACCAGTATGAATGTGAGATTCTTTAAAATATTAGTACATTCAACAAAGGGAAGAGCTGGTACATTATTTCGATATACTACACTATAATTTTTGTATCAAATCCTATTGAGCATAACAGAAAACTACGTAAATTACAAGTCAAAGCGAGAAATTACCAGCAAGTATTAGCGGCCTGTGCACCAAATCTACTAATCTTAGATTGAATCCATAAGTATATTCAACGTGAGTGAATAAATCTAATCGGTCAAATAGCCCGGGCTGCCTCATAAATAATATAAATTTGTTATAGTTTATTCAAAAAAATACGAATAGTCAATTAAGCTGAAATCTCAATCATAATCCTCTTGCTCTTCTGTTTGCTGATGCCATTGTGACGCATAGTAATTTAAACATAAGTCCAAAGGGTTTATATAAAGTTCGGGATATAATCCATCTGTTGGTGCTGAGGGAATACTATTCATTAAAAAAGGGACCATACCTCTGTTGATGTTGTTATTAATGAAAAAGGGTAATTCATTCTGAAGTTGTTGGTAATAAAAAAGGTCTTGCAATTGTAACTGATTCATATTATATAGATTTCTAGTTCCCCTAGCAAGGGTTTCTTCATATTGGTTGGGGTGGAAGTAATTGTTCATGTTGTTATATATGTTAATACTATATTGCTGATTATTTTGAGGTGCACTGTAATATTGACTAAAAGTGTTAATTGGAAAAAAATCAGGTCGGTTTCTGTTGATATGTTGATTACTTGAGTCAGCTTGTGTTATTAAAGTGCTAGTATCAAAGCTTAAATCAAACCCTTCATCATCTACAGGTACCTCTGACTGAGATATTCTACAGTAATTATGTTGACTACCACTGCCGCTGTTATCACCAAGGTACATTTCATTTTGAGGATCCTCATCATAATTTTCAGAACCCGTTTCATTTTCGTCGTCGATATAGTTGTCATCGTCTTTGATTGAATGTTTGGCGCGAAACTTACGCTTATCATTTTCTTCTCTTCTGGTTTTTTCCTTTCTTTTGTTTTTTGCTCTACGGTTCTGAAACCAAGTAGTAACAATTTTGCGTGGAGTGTCAATGATATCTGCTATTGTCTGGATTTTGTCTTGGTTTGGACTAGAGTTTTTGTCGTATTCTCCCTCTAAAATTTTGGTTTCATCTGCCGTAAATCTTCGCCTACGCTTGATCTTTGGCACCCATGAGTCATCTGCATAGTCGTGACCTCTAGAAGAAGAACCCGAGTTTTTTTTTGTATTATTATCACTCATAAAGAGAATTGATTCATAGAAGAATAAGCACAATAGTAGTGAAAAGGGTATAATCATACCATCGTTCTTTGCTAGTTTTTTTTTTATTTATTAGGTGATAGAATACAGATGATTATAATACCATATATATTTTGCTGTTTCGCATATTTTATTTCTTGGTGATGCATAATTTTTTTTCCTCTACTCTGATACCCATCAAAGTAATAGGTCTATTTATATTTACTGGGATGTGATAGAATACATTGTAATAACGTTTTTTTTTTTTTTGCGATTTATAAAGAAATTGTCTTAGAATGTTTAGCAAAATCTTTAAGATTACGTTCCATTCGACTTGTCATGTGCTTTAAATTTAAAGATTGTGATCAAGTGAGAAACAAAAGCTATTGATACAACATAATTTGTTAAAAACCGAGTTTTTATACACATGTAAACCCTTGATCGGCTGCATGAA
Organism: Mucor piriformis; assembly: GCA_943193625.1. NCBI lineage: Eukaryota > Fungi > Mucoromycota > Mucoromycetes > Mucorales > Mucoraceae > Mucor > Mucor piriformis. The sequence goes on along the minus strand of OW971868.1, from coordinate 448,497 downwards.
GCTTTCCAACATCCAAACAAACAAGACCAGTGACCCACATATTCGGTACTACATGGAATCGATTTTAAAGAATTTAGTTTCAAAAATTGACGGGTGAAGTCTTCATGAAGCTTACTGCATGATGTCAAGATAATAGTAGCTTTGGTTGGTTAACCTTATTACTTTTTCAAATGGTCCATTATAATGAATATACGCATGGTTTGAATTGTTATTCTACTATATCGGAATGAGCTACTTGCATTTAATTTTTGCTTATGTTTATTGTAAAAAAAAAAAGTTATACTGAAGAAAGGGGTAGAGTTGATTGTGGTATTGAAGTACTAAGCTTATTTTTATCGTGATAATGATCGTGGTGCCTTTTAACTCTCACATCCAAGACCCTTTTTCTGATATGATGTAGCACACTTGCCCAGATCCAAGAAAAAAAAAGTAGATATGTCCCTAACACTAGGCCCAATATAAAAAGGCACACGTATATACAAATTTGACCGACCCACTTGGGTGCCTGTTTCGATTTTAAATAATCCAACTGAATATACAGAATATTGGAAATCATTATCAAGGTTCTATCTAACCCAATCACCAGACATACACCAACAATATAAACAAGTCCTAAAAGTGCTTCTCCAGCAAGTCCCGTTGCAAAATGAACTATATTTAGCCATTCTACAATCTGCGCCATTTCATGATCCTGCCACGTCTCATCTCCGTCTAATTTTGGTCCCATTTCGCTTCCTAAGCCTATTTCATCTAACGCTCGTCCCAAATTTGATAGTCCAAATACAAGTCCAACTGCCGAAGCAAGACTTAGAAGGTGACAAACAAGACATAGTAACTGTGAGAAAAAATAGATATACCATCTTGACTGATAGATGTAGTTACACATGCTGCAACTGTAATCCGAGCCGTATTTTTTCAAACAGATAGGGTGTGCTCGGTTTAGACAAGGACAAATAAAAACTAGATCTGGCTGTGTTCGATGAATCAAGTAGGGACCAATAACTCTCTCTGACGAAGGTGTATTTCTATTTCCACATATTTTGCATTTGCGATGCTGGTGATGGCGATGATGAGTACGTTTATTTTGATGCTGTTTATTGTTGATTTGTAGTGTATTTCCAGGTTCTATATCAATAGTAGATGGTCCAGCCATTTGATTATTACTGGGATCATTGTTGGGTTTGGTATAAGGAGGCGGAAAATATAAAGTAGAAGTAGAGGGTGCGTTGATCATGTATTTTACAGGACAGAAACATAAGAGTTACAGAAAAAAAAGAGAAAGATAAGGAAAAGAAAGATACTATGATACTATGATACAGTTTACTTTATTTCCTTTTGTTGCAAGGAGACATCCATCACTTGCTGATCAAAAAAAAAACAAGGAGGTTGTACCCCTTGGAAAGAATAATCTGCATAATGATATGACCTCCGTCATACTATCAAGACATATTTGAAATTTTGGGCCATTTTTTTAAGAGAGAGAATCTATTTTTTATTTAACTTTATACATGTGCAGTCAATGCCGAATTCCATTTTTGTGATAAAGAGCTTGGTAACTTCTTTTTCTTGGTTAGCTATATAAAGAGATCATCACGTTAAAAAAATAATAATCGTACGACCTAAATATTTTAATATTACCAAACATGTAGTACACCATGGTCTCAAGTTTCCTGTTTCTGAATCTTCAGCAACCGTTGCTCCAGAATCCAATATTTTAGAACACCCGTCACATGCTAAGCACTTTTTATGCCATCTTGCAGCTTTTGGACCTGGAATTTCTTCGTGCACAGAAACAATGCGTTGGCTACATCCAGGACAATCTCGTACCACACCAAATCGAGGTAACGGACGACCACGAGAGCTCATTAAAGTAGAAGCCTTTATGGATCCGTTGTTGATTGGTGGTGGTGAGACTAGATTACGACCGCTGTTTAATGAGGATGACAATATATTATTGGCGGAAGGACTTTTACAACGACTAATGTTTCCTAAAGATACCGAAGGACTGTATGACTTTGTGGTAGGGGAATTCATGGCAATTGTTTGTGGGTGAGGAACAATCTTCATATGTTTTGAAAGAATATCTTTGTCATTTGGTAACTTTTCATTTGTGCAGTGTTGACAAAAAGACCCATCAAAATCGGTATATATTGATGCCGGATGTAATATTTTCTGGCAGCCTGTACATCTGAAACACTATAATAACATTTTAGTATGAGTAAAAAAACAAGTAGTTTCAATTATTTACCTTGGGATGCAACACAGTGGAATGTATTGCGATATAAGTATCCGTTAATGAGTGTGAGCATCTTGAGCAAGACTGACGAATTTGAGTCGAAGGAGCACACTAGATGATTGCATTAGAAACAAAACAAAAAATAGACTTGAACAATGAAATTTTCTTTCTAAACTCACATTAGGATGGTATACTCTTTTGTATGGATCAATAAAAAAGGAAGTATCTGCGAAAGGCAAAGTACATCCATTGCATTTGAGACACTTCCAATGGTATCTAACTTGTGTATCTGGTAAGCGAACGGTTTTTCCAGACAATTTTTTGTAGCATTCTCCACAATTGTTTTCGGTAAGAGTAGAGAATCGTTTTGAAGGTGAAGGCGTTACACTGTTTTTAGAAGGAGCTACTCTTCGACTGTCTAATAAGTTATTGAAGGGCTTGGTAATACGCTTTAAGATAGGTGTACTTGTTCGCTGAATGAATGGCGAACAGGCTGCACGGGACTCTTCTTTGTCCTGTTCTTTCTCAACAGGGGATGTTAAAGTATCCAAGCCTATGACGCTACCCAAGTATCTATATTAAATATTAGAAACCACACATACTGTAGCATGATCCTATATATTACCTAGATTGCCAGCGATCAACAGCAGGACTTGCTATAATCATCGGAAATTTACAAACAAAAAAATCAGGGGCTATTTTTCAAATTACAGATGCATAAAAAATCCTTACATTGAAAACTGAATCCACACTTGGTACACTTGTCATTAAAACATAGTTCGCCACATCGACAAAAAGGCATTTTGTTTCAAGGTCTTTTTTTAATAAATATATCTGGATAAACAAAGAATAGACACCGAAAAAGATAAATACACCCAAACTATGGGAGTTTTAAAGTGCTAAGGGAAAAAAAAAAGAATGATTTGAAGGGAATATAAGAAAATAAGTATTTATACCAAGTACATCATAGAATGCTTCATGCTTCCCTTATTTTCCGAGTAGAATAGACGTATAAACCGGTTTTTATTATTATTTATTCCATTTTTCGCTATATAATTTTAATTTTACTAGATTGGCGATCGGCTTTAGGTAGTAGTAGTAACAGGTCAAGCCTAGACAAACTCAGGTATCACGAATGAATCTAAAAGTGACGATATTGGGCCTAGTATCTGTTTCTGAAGAGACACTTCATAAAGCCAGACTGTATCTGGTTGTTGTCTTGAGAGTGCCTTGAATAATTTTTTACATCCATGGGTTAACTGCTCATGAACTAAATCGTCATGGTAATAGTATTTCGTCTCTTCCAGGATATCCTTGATTATGGGTTGGTTCAACGGAACATGATCAGCAATACGGGTTAATGTCTTTAAAAGACAGAGTTGTGTCCGGTGATAAAGTGAATACACAGAGTAATCAGTTATTGTATTAGCAATAGCTGCCGTGATGCCTTTTCTTAACAATACTTTAAAGCGAGGCCAAAGATCATCCGCAAATTTTCTGGATAGAAAATCTGTCGAGACTTCCGATATCTTTTCGATTAGATGGGCAGCATGAAGAACCACATAATTTTGCGAATCATTAAACCTATTTACGATGGAAGGCCATATGAGGTAAATCAATTGATTTAATTCTTGTGGGTGTTTTGATAGAATGGAAACACCAGACGTAAGTAAAACAAGCATTTGTGATCGAAGTTGTGGCGATGAAGCTGTCAAGAAGTGACTTGATTTATCCATAATTTCCTTTGCCATGGACTCTTCTCTATCCAAGGGTACCTTTGTCTCCTCTTTCGTTTCATCTCCTTCTTCTTTGGGTAAATCCATGGGTACCTGATCCATGATGGCCTGCTCCAATGTCACTTCATTATGCTCTCCTTTCTCTTGTCTTCCCAAAAAATATTTTCCGATTTCTTCCATAGTTTCATGTTCCTTATCCTCATTTCCAAACAGGTCCTGCTTATTTTCAATGAATGATGTAATTTCTGGAGATATGGTTCCTTTTTGTTCCTTTGTTGATTTATCCTCGTCAACTTGAAAAGTCGAGATTTTGGGCAAATTTTTTTCCATGGTTTGAATAATTTCAAAAAGCACACCACAAAGTTGTATGCATAACCAGTCGTTGGTATTATAGCGTTCCAAAGCATCATATATTTCCAAAATCGAATCGTCTAAATAAAAGATACTATCATATCCACCGACGTGAATCAGTGCCTTTAATACCAGCGGCACACGCGCATTGTCGTTCAGAACAGAGATATGTTGGGAAATCGTGTTAATGATGTAATCAATGTTTTGGATCGCAAGCTCTTGGGCGCTATCAAGTCCACATATTAATGCAATAGAGTCTAAAGTGATCAATGCATAGGTATGTATATACACGTTGGATGATCCAAGGTGAGCTAACAAAGGATATAGGATGGTGATGAGTTGATCTTGCAAGTATTCTTGTTCCAAGATAGTTGCAGCTAATCCGATAATCTGTAGCCCAAAACAAACTGTGAGAACATTTCCACTTTCTTCATCCAAATTAAAAGGTGATATATTTGTAGTTAAAGCAGTTGTTTTCCCATTAGTTAGGGTTGCATTTTTGAGTATGTCCATTACATCATCTAAAACACGAAGTGTGATAATGGTTAAATTCATCCTGTCTGCACTGATATCGTTCGTATCGTCTGTATCCCTAATCCATTCATCCACGTCAGTTTCGATATCCAAATCCAAAGCAAATGCGCCTGACAATAAAGAAAGTATGATATAGGCCGCTTGTGGATCGTTTGATCCATTATTATCCACGGATATATATCTCATATAATGATGAATCCAAGTTTTTAAATCACAATATTTTCCAATCACATTCAACACTCTTGTCATTTTTGTGTTGGACACGTCTGTTACGAGGTACTTGAACCGTATTTTGGGAAAAATGGGTGTTAATTTTGTTCCTTCCGAGTCTAGTTCAATAAATGAATCCGCTTTCTTTTGTTCCAAAATATTCAAACTATCCTTATCAATTTCCAATGCTGTCATCCAACCGTCAGAAGACCGACCAAGCACAGTTGATAAAACACTTGATGCCTGATCCTTTAAAAGCAGGATAAAACCGGTAATAAGTGACATGGCATTTGCTTTTTCATTTTCATCCTTTGAAATCATGTATTGAGGAAACTTTATCATCCATTCGTATAAATCATCTTTTAAAACGGGCATGATGGTATCTTTAAAAGTATGGTTTGTTAACAATATCTGCATTTTCCTGTTACAAGTACTGGAAACCTCGTTGTACGCATCATCAGTGTGAAGGACCATCATTTCGATCAGCGGTTTAATACAGTTATCCAAAGTTCGGGCGCAATTGGAGAGCAGCTTGTATGCAAATTCGACAAATTCAAGCCTTGTCCTCCAATCAGGGTAAAGCCGAATTTTTAGAATTTGACTCATTACATTAAGCAAGCTTTGCTTTGTCTTCATGTACCATGCCCTATTCATCTTTTTGTTGGTCTGTTGAGTTTCGTCTATTTTATTATGGTGTGTCACTATATCCTCAAACGATTTCAAATCTACCAGTGTATCATTAAACGCATCACACATTACTGTCTTGATCAGATCTCCAAGAACTTTTAAGCTACTACACATAACTTGATGGTTTTCCTTTTCGGCTTTCTGAGATATGGTTTTGCATAATTTTGATACAACTCCCGGTAAAATAACAGCCAAAGAGTCCACTTGCTCTATGTTAGCGTTTAATATTTGAGATAACACACTTAACGACTCAAGTCGTAGATGGATATAAGGTGCCTTTTCAATCGTCTCTAACAATACGGTGATACATTCCGATGCAATTGTCAAAAACTTGTAATTTTCTAGAGGATAGCGAGTCAGGTCTTCTTTGTAAGTTTTAGGTAAAATAGCGGATATACATTTGACAGTTTGATGTTTGATCTCTTCAGAGAGTTGACCTTGAGGTTGTTTCAACAAGTGCAAAAATAAGGTCAAGTACTCGTCAATAAAGCTCACTGGCATCCATGTCTTGATCATGGTATTTACAAGTAGAAAGTGTATGATTTTCAGGTAAGATTCAATGACTTTTTCGTAACCGTGCTTTTCCTCTGTTGTCATTGACATGTATATCGCATTGATACGAATGATTATGGGGTTGGTATTGGCCATGTTTAAAATGGCGAAAGGGTTCTCGATAGATTCTAGTTCTACTAGTAGAGCGAGGAGTAGTTCAGACACAATTTTGACATTGGCTCTTGATAACTTGGGTGAGTATGGAGTTAACGAGTCTAGAATTGGTTTTATCTTTCCAAACTGCAGTTTACGCAGTTCGTGAATGTCTGTCATTTGAATAAGTAAACTATAAAGAAGCCAGTTTTTTTCTGACTACCTTTGGGGGTGCGCGCTTGTTTAAATCAAATATAATAAACACACCAAAATAAAAAAATATTTCTTTTTCTAACAACGTATTACCCTTCTACCTCATTTCATCGAGTTTTAATTTACTCGAAAAGTATAAATATTCATCGTGGCTCATTCTCAAGATAAAAAGATAGTTAACCCTCCGTGGTAATAAAGATACTGAGCGATTGTAACTTCTGACTTAATAATCCTTCATTTTTTTTGATAGGTCTACGGCAGCAAAAAGCAATAATCTGCAGCATCAACAACAGCAGGAATGGCAACAGTACCCTCCATACTCTACTGCAGCATCGGTAAATGCTCCTTCTGCTCCTGCTCCTGCCTCTGTTGGCCAAACGCCAGAACAACAATACGCTTCCTACTACCAGCAGTATCCTGCACAAACTCCAGAGCAACAAGCTTATTACCATCAATATTACTCACAACAACAATACAATCCTCCTCCTCCAGGTATAGAGAGTGCACCAGGCGTTAGTCAGTCTACCGCTCCTCCAGGAACAGGTAATTATGAGCATAACTATTCTCAATATAACGGTTATTATACACAACCACAAGCCGCTTATAATCAACCCCACGTAAGTACTCAACATCCTCCTCCTCCTCCGCAACAACAGCAGTACTACCCACCTCAGCAACAGAACGCTTATTTTGCTCAACAAGGAAACTATGATGCATCTAGGTATCCTCCTGCACAGACTACGTATCAAGCAGCACCCGTTTTAAAAAGTAAGTGATTTGCGATATAACTATCTTTTGATATTCTCTTAATAAATAACAATAATAGAGCCGGGATTTTCTACTCTTCCTCCATGGTCTAAAAAACCCGTTGAACATAAGCCTCCACCCCCAACAGCTGCTTATCAACCTCCACCACCTCCCCCTGCCCCTGTCAAAGCACCAGTGGATACTAGAACAACTGAAGAAAAGATCAATGAAAAAAATGCAATGTCATCAGAATCTTGGCCTCCCTCTTTGCAGTAAGTGGGAATAATCTTTTATATTTTAACGTACCAGTAATTCAAACTTTTTTTTTTACTCTAGACAATATGTTCAAGATGTATTCTCCAATTGTCTACCTAATAAGAGAGACCAAGCTGAATTACAATTACGTAATTTGATCATGGAAAGTCATCGCGCAGGTACACTCATGACAACAGACTGGAGTGAAATGGACTTGCCAAGGTAAGAAATATACATACATGTGTCGTTTTGATGCGTTTAATGTAACCTTGTTTATAAATAGTGCTTGCAAACCTCAGAAAAAGAAAAAGAAAGGGTAAATAACGTTACAAATGCATACGACGCAGCAGCAATAGTAACCCTTAATTTTAATAGTAAAAAGAATGTTTTGCTTGCTAAAAATAATCAATTACAGCAAGGTCATCAGCCGTCTGCGGAAGAGGAAGCAAAAAGGTTAAGACGATTAAGGCGGTTTGAGGAAGATGCAGCTCAATTCAAAGCAGATAATGTGTCTACACCAATGCAACTCATGAACTTGGTACGTGACCATCGTTTCATTTCATTTTTATTCAAGTTTTATTAACTATCTCATAGGACGGTAGTGACTTTAACTATACTGTTGTAGGTACATCCAAGAAGCTCGAGAAGCAATACCTGAGATTGACATCCGTATGTGTTACTGATACATTTATAATCTGTTTCTAAACCTCTAGTTTTTTAGGCACCTGATCCCGCAACGGTCAGACCATTGCCTATATTAAAACAGACCTTGGATTTATTAAAGGAAAAGTGGAGAGCAGAACAAAACTATACTTACATTTGCGATCAATTTAAATCTATGCGTCAAGATCTAACAGTAAGCCAAAGATATATTCATTTGTTATTGTTTTTATTGAACTCGTGTTTAGATCCAAAGAATTAAAAACGAATTTACAGTCCAAGTATATGAGATCCATGCACGTATAGCTTTAGAAAAGGTAAATCGAAACAATGTCAACTGGGTTGTATTTTGGAACTAAAAAAAAAAAACGTCTTTTAGGGTGATTTGGGAGAGTATAACCAGTGCCAGACTCAGTTGAAAGGACTGTATAAAAGTGGTCTTCCTGGTAACGTTATGGAATTTACAGCGTATCGTATTTTATACTTTTTACACACTCAGAATTGGGCAGGTAAGAGAATCATATTATATAAAGAAAAGAGGACGAATGTACTAATTAGATGGTCAGATGTGAATTCAACCATGGCCGAGTTAACAGCGGAACAAAAAGCGGATTCATTTGTTCAACATGCTTTGAACGTACGTTCTTCTCTCGCCACTGGCAACTTCCATCGATTTTTTATCCTCTATAAGACAGCACCAAACATGGGAGGATACTTGATTGATCAATTCTGTGAAAGAGTGCGTGTCCAGTCTCTAATTATTCTATGCAAAGCGTACGTAAATACAGAGCCAGATAATAATGCGATGCTCATCTTTTTTTATATTATAGCTGTCGCCCAGATCTTGCTGTAGATTTCATTCAGAGTGAACTAGGTTTCGATTCTGAGAATGAATTTTTAAAGTTTCTCAGTGAACAAAAAGCCAGAATATACAAGCCCGGTAACAGTAAATTATTAGATACTAGATTGGCACTTGTCGGGTTAACAGAAAGTTTGAAAAAGTATAAGAAGATTGATATTAAAGGGCAGGTTTAGATAATCTCATGAAATCATGTTATTTTATGTTGGTGTACCATAAAGAAATAAATAAAATATACCTTGGTTTTTTTCCCTTTTTGTAATCCTTTTTATTTTTATGCATTAAAATTACACACTACTGCATAAGTTTGATCATCAATAACAGCCTCGACACGAAGTTCAACTTCACCAAAGTACATCTAAATAACACGATTAAAAAAAAAAATCCATTTTAATATTTTATGTATCTCACCTTGATTGTTAAAGGTACAGGATCACCCTTCTTGACATTGGGTAATGGAGGCATAGGGATCTCAAAATCAAAGACCTTGCGGATATTAGTGGTATGATTAGATATTGTATATCTAGGCTCGATATCACTTTCAGAAGCAAAGAATGTACAAGCAGTATGACTGGGATAGTAAGTAATATAATTACGCGAGATGCAACTGTCGATATCTAATGGACACATATTAGCAAGATCATCACAGATTATATTTCAATGTATTTACCTAAAGGCTTTCCTCGCTCCACATATGTAGAGAATCTATTATCACATCGAACACTTCCGTCAGGTCTAATAATCCTATATTCAGGAGGGTCCAAAACTGGATCAAACAAATTGGTGATTTCAATGCCGTACCAAGATCTGGGTACGCGAGTAGCAATTTTTGAAGGATGCATACCAAAGTAAACAGCGCCACGAGCAACAGCCATTTCGGGACGATCAGGTTGGACGATACGGATATTCTCTGGCAAAAACTCCTTTTCCATTTGACTATAAAGATAAGATGATGAACCAAAACCACCGACCATAAAAATAGCCTTTAAACTGGTTGTCTCTTTTTGAAGCTCGCGACAAAGTTCAACCACCTCGCTAACAACAGGATCAAATACATGCTTTTTCAACTCCTCTTTTGTAAATGTCATATGGCCTTCATCCAGTCCAATTGAGGGTTCTGTCTTTGTGACAAAATCGAAGCCCATAGAAATATCAGCATAAAGATCATCCGTACCATCAAATAATGGTTTCATATTATCTGTAAATCAAGCTTAGTATAAAATAGATCAACCATTTTGAGTTTGCGCATTTTTTACCAACAAAAACATCCATCATATGATCAAGAGGAGCATCTGGGATCTCAATTACTCCATTTGGAGACCTACGGATAACCTTCTTCAACTTTTTTCTTAAATGCTTTCTAAAGTTTCTATCAATAAATGTTGAACCACAGGACTTTCCTAAACCTTTTGTGCTCTCTCTGAACTTTCTATTTCCTGCAGCATCCATTTCAACTCGAAAGACAATTAAATCTACAGTTCCGCCTAATAATTTACGTATTTAGGAAAACATGAACATGTAGAAAATAAAGAAACTTTTACCTCCTGCGTCGCAAATCATGAATTCGTCACCATGAGCCATGTCAAACTTATCACAGGTCTTTTCACAGTAAAGAGCTGCAGCTTCAGGTTCAGAAATCAGCATAAGTCTGTCACGATGATCATCGACGCTAATGATACCTGCTTGAATGGCGGCTTCTCTCATAATTTGTTTTGATTTATCAGACCACATGGCTGGAACCTATTTGCTTGGAAATTAATATTTCTATATTACGAACATGTTATAACATACAGTAAGACAAAAACGAGCTTGTTTTTCGAAACCATTATGAAATCCTTTCTTGGCCATGTCAATCTTTACATATCCAAAAAACTTCCCCAAATAATCTATTCATTGAATTGAGTATATGCGGTATCTGAAGAATGAGTAAATGCGTACCTGCAATAATGTCTGTTGCAGTCAAATCCAAAGGTAACTGTCTTACAATCCCTTCAAGATTATCATCAAGATATAATTTGAATTGTTGTAAAATTGTGATGTTTGGATATTTGGATTTTCCTGCTTTTGCAGATCTACCCCACTGGATTAATTTCTGTTAAAATAACCTCGAGTTAGTATAAATAATACATTTGCTCGGTTAATTTCCAACTCACATTATCATCTCTGTTATACAGCTATTTTTTTTTAAAAAAAGAAACGAGTGTATCAGTATCCGAGTTAGCGGCATCTACTTCAAACACTTACACAGATTGTGGGGCACTAGCAAAATTAAATGTCAGTGTATTTTTGCAGTACGACTTTTTTTTTTTTTTGGCCTACCTTTGGATAACTATAATCAGGTTGGCCTGGCCTACATTTGTTGTCTCTCGTTTAGTAAAAAAAAAATACACCCCAAAAATGCCTTGTCTACTTTACCATTTATTAATATCTGTGATCTCTTTGTCATTCATATAACCATAGGAACTTCCACTGTACGTGGTACCTGAAAAAAAAAAAAAAAGTCAGCGCGTTTGTTCAATTCAAATCGTAAAAAAAAAAAAGCTTACCAAAGTCAATACCAATGACAATAGGGTAATCTCTATCAGGAAAAGGGGTTACCATGATCGAGATTTAGTTTTTAAAAAATATAAAAAAAAAGTAAGGAGGAGGAGAGAGAAAGTAATAACACGGCTTGTGTATCCATTTATTTAGCCAAAGCCACAGTGTTACTAAGCCTTGCGACACCATTGAATCAAGATAAACACACCTTAAAAGTTGTGATTCAACGTAAAAAAACCCAAACAGTTCTTTTGGAAGGAAGCAATAGATGAGGTATAGTTTCAGTGAGTTGTTGATTCTATTTATTAACCTATTTGAGCTTATTTATTCCACTAATTTGTCTCTCGAGGTGCTGTCGGTGGGTTGTATCCTCATGCTTAACAAGATCCGAAAATACTTTTAAAACGAGAAATGAGCGAACTTTAACCCACTTGTTCAACAAAACTCCAGATGTTTTGCTTGTGAAACATAAATTCACCGGTGATCTGAGCAGTAGATTTTTGAAAGAAGGCAGCGGTCGCTAAACCAATTTGGTTGCCGGATCTTTTTTTATCGATCCATACTATAAATCTATCGGGTTGAGTGACAGTTATCCGACTATTTACATCCCAAAATAAGGGGGTACAGTTAGGAGGAAGGGGTGGTTTTTATATAGAATCTATTATGACGGAGTGAGACGGATTCCATTTCACCATAGCAGATATAATCTCTTATACTATTCGCTTCATCAGTATTCCTTGCTCTACAATATAACTGTATTATAACTTTTAATAAAGCTAGTTATCTATCAAGTGTCTAAACATAATTTGATTCTTCTTATCCAATTAAAAAGTGTACCTACTCTCTTTGGAAAATTCTACATGGCCCTGAACATGCCAAGCATTGGCACTATCACCCGATAAATTTTTAAAATCGGTAAATTTTTCGACTGGTTGGCTGCTGAACAATAAGCAATTCGACTTTCCTTGGCGTAGTAAATGAGGACATTTCGTAATTGTTTGATTTAAATGAATGTCCAACAATACGGCTGCTATTTTGCTTGGTATTGAGTGATATATTTCCCCAAAAAATGCACATGGATCATAAACTGCCGTATTCTTGTTTTGTTAACCGTTATGCAACTGCTTCATTTATTAATCTGAGGTGACATCGTTTTTTTTTCGGGTAACCGGGAGTTCTATCTAGATGAGTTTCCTTACCAGATAATGACTATGGCTCTCATAAGAAACGAGGTGGATCTATTACATGTCAAGTCAGCATCAAGATGATGTAAATCTAACTTTCTCGTTGTCGGCGCAACCGGTAACACTGATGATAGTGCTATCAGTAACTTTCCCGCTTTCCTCACATGAAAGCATATACAAACTATCAAATCCTTGGCCTTAGATACTCCTTAGATGACCCCGTTTTTTTTTAAAAAGCTCGCCAAATTGCCTGATGCCGAGATACATGATAATAATGCAATGTTTTTGCAGCAAAGTTTAACTTCAAAATGCATACATGTAGGCTGCTATCGTACGTTATCTTTATTGTGCGGTTCACAGAGCTACATTTTTTTTGAGCTTCAATATTAGACACTACTCATGAGTCTCCCAAGTTGAATGGTAACAATGTCTCAACAAATGTTCAATATTTTGCGCTTCGTTTTTTTCTCTCTTTACTTTATGATTCCCGAATAGACCAATATGTTTCTTATCAGCATCGATAGGCACAATTCTCGAATTCTCGTGTAAAGCAAGAGCAAATTCTTCCTTCAAACCATCTGCTACATTTTGAATTCGTTTATCTAAGGCGGTGATAACATTCAATGTTTTCCTGAATGCAGATACTTGATAATGCAACTCGTAATAAGGTTTCAAGTATAGTTCCTGATCATAATGGCTCAAGAGTTTTTTAAGGTATTCACGTTGATCTTTGCCTATGTGCTTCATAAAAGAATTGTTTTGATCTGGTTCGGGCTCGTAGTTTTCTTTTAATTTATGAAGCCTATCTACCATTATTGAATGTAAATCATACATGTTATTTTCACACTTTTCCCATCTGTTTATCTCATCATTTATGCTGGAAAAAGAAATATAAGAGTCTTTCAAGGATCATATAAAAAACATCCTTCCTTACATTGAAATATTTTGTCGATATCCTTCTAATATTCTTTTATATCTCACGTTGGCCATGTCTTCTTTGCTTTCAGGACCTCTAATATTTTGAACTGTTTCAGAAATTGGAGGACATTTTATAAATGAAAAGCCAAGATCCGAAGACTTTAATCGCTCTATTAAAGCCTCTTTAATTTTGTCTGTCCAAGGGATTCTTCTCTCAATAATATTCTCTTTGTCTTTTTGATACAAACTTTCTGCCATCCAAACGACTATCTGCCTCAATTTGCATTCGTTATTCCAATTACTCGGCAAATGTTTTAACCATTCTGAGGAGGGAACGCCAGGACAAGCTATTTAACAGTATTGTTCTTTAGATCCAATGAAAGCTACAATAACTATATTTACGATTGTTCAAGGGGATTTCAGCAATTTTTGTGTATTTGTTTGGAACTGTGTACAGTGGAGAGGCGTCCGTGTTGAGCTCAACTGACAACGAACGTTTTAATTCTCGGGCCTAAAGTAAATGATTTAGTATTGTCAAAAGCAAATTTAAACTTCATACTTACAATAGTCGGGTCTGAATGTCTTTCGTACCGTACTTTAGAAACGGTGTCGAACAAGTCGGTCATGTTCTTTTTGAAAGGATGATACGCTTTCAAAAGGCGAGCCCTGACTTTTAAAAGAAGGGGTATAAAAGAACTTGCTGCTGCTATTAAAATTGAACTTTATATTTCTCATTTTCATTTTTTTCATTTCAACAACCAATGCTCGACACCAATGACAAATACAAGGTTGTGATCTCGTATGATTTCGGCACAACATTTTCAGGTGCCTCGTATGCTTTTACCCATAACCAAAACAACAATACAGAAGTATTCGATGTTCAGAAATGGTAAGCAACAAACTAAGTGTGGTTGGATAGGAGTCTTGATGAAGTCTTTCTTAACAGTACTTTAGGCCCCACAAAGGAGGTAATTTCTACCCCAAGACACCTACTCTATCACTATACAAGAAATCTGATCCTAAGACCTTGATCGATTGGGGTCATGGCGCCAAGAAGATGATGCTCAAACCTCAAGCTGCCAAGGAAAACATAATTTTGTCAAACTTTAAACTCAATTTGGATGAAAGTCTTCACAAAGGCATTGCAGCAAACCACCGGTACGTGAAGTGAATTGTGTGTAAGATTTTAACGACTTACAATGGGAAATATCTAGGTCACCTGTGAATAATATTGCGGATTATTTAAAGGTGCTTCATGAATATGTTTTGGAAGACGTCACACGTGGATTTGCCAAGAATTATGATCCTAGCTCATTTCGATATTGTTTGACAGTTCCAGCCATGTGGTCTGATTTGGCCAAGAGTACAATGCGAAAGGCTGCTATACTTGCAGGTCTTGTCAGTAAAGATGATCCACAAGACAGGTTGATCCTGATTTCAGAGCCAGAGGCTGCTGCATTATATTGCGAGAAAATGTGTGAGCAAGTCAATCTAAACAAAGGCGATCGTATGATGATTTGTGATGCCGGTGGTGGAACCGTAGATCTGATTGTATTTGAAGTGCTAGATGATCGCCTTGAAAGCAACAAAAGATTAAAGGAAGTGACAAAAGGAATTGGAGAAAGTTGTGGAAGTGTCTTTTTGGATCATAATTTTAAAGCATTGATGGAAGAAAAATTAGGTGAACAGACAAAACGCTTACCGGCAGCTGCAATGAATAATTTGATGGACCAGTTTGTCGATAATATTAAACCCGAGTTTGATGGATTGGATGATCAATATCTCAATATACCCGTATCCATAAATTTGGATGAACTTAATCTAGATGATGATTGTTTGGATGAAGGCACCATGGCATTAAGAGCAGATGAATTGAAAGAAAAGGTGTTTGAACCAGTGATCAAACGAGTGGTAAGCCCATCTAGTTATATTGTGTGGACTTTATAACTTACAAATAATCATAGATAGCACTTTTGGAGAAGCAGTTTAACGAGGTTCAAGACGGAAACGTGTCTTGTATATTTTTGGTCGGTGGTTTTGGTTCTTCTAACTATTTATTCCAGCGTGTACATGAAGCATTTGATAGTAGAGTAAAACAAATCCTTTGCCCTCCACGAGCTGCTATGGCGGTTGTTCGTGGTGCAGTTTATTTCGGTTTAAATCCTAGAGTCATTACATCTCGTGTATCTCGTCGTACTTACGGCATTAATGCGGGTCTTCCATTTGACGACAGGCTTGACCCGTTAACATCTCGGGTTGTGCGTCCTGACGGAAGTATTCGATGTACATCTAGATTCCTTGTGTTTGTCAAGAAAGGCGACGAACTGCCGATCGACCATTGTATTCGAGAAAGAATGTTTGTATATTATGGCACTATTAAAGCAACAGATATTATGCTGTATGCTACGGATGGAGACGATGAACCAAGGTATTTTGATGACAAAGGTGTGAACCAGGTTGCTGCTATTTCTGTGCCGATACCATCTATACCTCATGTGGGTATGGGCGAGCGTATAGCCTATACAGTCAGGTAAAACTAATGTTGTGCAGTGTATTAATGATGTGTGTGCTAACGTAAACGGCTATTAGAATATTTTTTGGTTTGACGGAAATGCGTATGGAGGCAGACTTTGGAACAGGCATTGTTCACAAAATACAGTGCAATTTTGACGCTGTCGACAAGTACGATTCATAACCCCCCAAATACCACTTGTACTATTTCATTTAAATAAAACCTGGAAGATTCGAGTTTATATTTAGATATACCCACAATAGAACTTTGAGGGATCTCTTTGGTCTACTAGATAAGAAAATATTTGCTAAAACAGCAACTATTCTATTTTAGTTCATTACTACTCTTCTAAAAATAAATGGACCAGCAGCGTTGTGTCCAAGGCCCATGATGTCGATTGCTTGTGTAACAGAGTTAATATTGATTTCATTGCATATTAAATCTGACTCAAGCGTCAAAAAAAAAATTAGAATGTGTCACCTGAAAAGAACAATAGAGACCCACCTTTGTGCATATTAATGCATATACAGCACTATAATGACAGCTAATTACATAATATAAAGTCACGCTAAAATAAATGGCATGATCAAATTCCACTTACAATAGTAGCCGAGAACATCATTACCGCCAAGACTGTAGGCACTTTTATGCAGGACATATTAATGTAGGCAAAATCCACACTCAGCCCGATTTAATATATTTAAAACGGGCTGATTTGACGTTTAAAAAGAATGTAAGGCAAAAAAATATATTTATGTAATATAGGGTTGCGAGTATATAAAAAGTAGGGGGAAATTATTAGAGAAGTTATTAAAAAATATATGTACAAAATTATTTTGTGGTGTTGGTGGGCGTGATAGGACTTTCAAGCGTCAAGACAGTACCAAACACATAGTCCCATAATTTTGACGTGATACCAAAGCCACTGTCGAAGTTCTTGTAATGATGAGCGACGTGGTATCGCTTGAGTTCTTTAAAGTACACGTCAAGCACCTGTGCATGATGGAGGTAATAATGCACCATGTCGTAACAGATATAACCAAAGAATGTACCCGCGACAAATGCAAATGCGAGTGCAGGATAAAAACACGCGTGTGCAATCTTGAATATGGGCACGCTCAAAATCACCGTCAGTGCTGGTGGCATGACCAAACGCAGTCTATTTGGATATTGTGTTAATAAATCAATCCGTGTCAAAAAAAAAAAAAAAAAAAAAAAAAAAAAGCCTTACCTGTCCATAGGCATATGATGGTGAATACCGTGTAATGTAAAATGGACTAATAAGGCAAGTGGGTGATCAGGTAACAAATCGTCCAAATGAAACAAGAAGCGATGAAGCACGTATTCAAACAAAGTCCAGAAGACCATACCCATGGCAAATCCCTGTAAAGCTGTCGTCGCCGAGTTGTTTATGGCGTTCATGGATTTGTAAAGCTGGTAGCCTACAAAGGGTAACCATAACATTGGTACTACGTACCAGTTAGTCTTTGAGAGATTATCCAATAAGGGATGGTCAAAGTAAGGTACAGTGTGAGGCGTGTATCTTGGGCGATGAACATGTTCCAAGTAATATGCCTTTGAATACGTAGCGTTCCAAAGTTGAGGGAATAGTGCCTTACGTAAATCCAAGAATTCATCATCGCGAGAATCCTTGGATGTTTCATATAAAAGTTTTTGGCCAACGCTCACTTGTTTGACCAAAGTTTCCTGTCCATCTTGTACAAGTTCTCCAATGTAATGGTCAGTTAGTAAATCATAGGCTGCATCTGAGTGCGTGTGGTAAGCCAAGTCGCCTAACACTGAAGTAACATCGGTGCCTGCAAATTCCAAAAGTATTCCGTCACCCCCGGGATGATCTGCCAAAAAACTTGTTATATCATACACTTTGTCATTGACAATCACCCAGCACGACGCAAGAGTGTTATTTTTTCTAACTTGACTTTTGGTAAACAACGCCATTTGCTAAGATAAAAGAAGAAGAGGGAGAGGAAGTGAAGTCCAACAAAGAGGCCTTTATTTTAAACGTAAAAAAAAAAAAACAAAGGGTATGACAAAGGTTTGAATAACCGAAACAAGGAAAGCCTTTTTTAATATTACAATAATTTTTTTTTATAAAATGTACAAGGGTTTTTATATATGTATGAATATATATAGATTAAATCGCGTCAGGAAGTGCACTAAATAAAATTGTCAGGTCAGTTTTTTTCAAGGGGTAAAAGTGACACTTACCATCTTTCGGACAGACGGGTATTGGGATAATAAATACTCCAGCCAAAGTCTGAATTTGGAAAACTGCCTGGGTTAATACAATGGGTACCTTCATACGTGATGCCGTAGTTTTCACATTTATCAGCCATAATCAGCTTTTTTTTAAAAACGATGTTAGTACATGCATTCATTCACAAAGAAAGAGTTCTTTACTTACAACATGTGGAAGAGGATATAATCTAAGTGCGCTGTCATAAGACCAGTGGATGGGCTTGACTGCTAATGGTAAAGGAGAAACATGACCTTGATCGATAATGGTGTGTATTAACTAGAAGACATTTCGGATTAATTGTTTATACGAGCAGTATGCAATTCCATTGTACTCACATGTCGAATAGGGTCATCATCTGCTTCCAGATTAGGCGCCAACAATGTATTTCTCCACAGCTTGTTCAACAAATCTTCTCTAGAAATCACGATTTCCTGTGTACAATAACGTATGCGACATGGATTTGTGGTGAATATGGTATTTCTGACCTTCTGCTTCATGCGTGCCACGAAGCTAGGAGGTAACGCACGTTGCGGTAAAGTATTACCGCCCCACGGATCTTTTGGTCCCGGAACAAAAACAAAATTTGAGTGGGTAGCAAGATTCTGAAACTCTCCAATAAGATCGGCCAATGCGGTAAAGTTATCCTTGTACTCGGATGATTGTGATGCCGAATATTGAAATGTCTTGCTAGAGAAATTACCGATAAAGATAAAGGCAAGTGGAATGCGTGCGTTAGAATAGCCTTCCAAAATAACTCTTAATGCCTTCATGACTTTGGCTTGGTCTAGGTGCACATCTGATAGAATCACGAATGAAATATCTTCGTTTTTTTGTTCCTCTAGTTTCAATAGTTTCTATTCACAAAAAAACATTAGCAAAATGCCAAAAACAAACAAATGCACACTTTTGTCATACTTCATCCACAAGCGGTTTTGGTAACCCTAAAAAGTCGACGTGACTAAATAATGCGCTGATCATGAGTTCGTATTAGTAATTAGTTAAGGAATTGCTTATATATCAACCCTTACTCTGACATCTCCCGAGATTCGGCGGGCGGGAGATTGATTTCTGTAACAGCAAATTTGTGATCGTCGCCATAAGTGCCTTCCACCAACACAAACGTACCATCTGTCAGCAGCCCATATTCATATTGCTATTGCCTAGTTTAGTATTCACTATTCTTTATAAATAATACAAGCCAACTTACAGCATCACTTAAATTAAGCTCGATGTGTGCATCCCCATCCTCCAGATAAATCTTGCCTTCTTCCACTTGTGTCAACATGCCGAATAAAATGAAATCCTCGCCGTCATGACCAATCAATGCTTTAATCGGTGTAATCTAATACCACAGTTTAGTGTATCGTCCTTTTCTTTTCTTTACAAAAGTTACCAGGTAAAAAAACTCACTTTAATGAAATCTGCAGAATCCGTCATTTGCATCGAAGGAGGACAGAAATTCTCGTTTCTTAATAGTCTTTGTCTGACCAAAATCAAACGTTCACGATACATTTCTCCCTTTTCTCGAGCCTCGCCTAATAACAAAGTGGGTGCCTTTGTCTTATGAAAGGTTCGGCTGTGTTCGTCATAGGAAAGTCGAGGCATACTGAAGGCGTCTACCACATGAAAATGCTGTGTGACATCAATAGTTTCTGAATGGGATTCATCAATGGTCATGTCTTGCAAAGAATCCATGATTTCTTCATCGGCTCGTTGAAAAGGTGTCAAGTTAGCGGCGATTGCAGCTGATCTTTCCATGACGGTAATCACATCGCGAATCGTGCTTTCGTCGACAATAACAATACGATCGTCTGTAAGAGAAAAAAAAAAGAATGAATATGTTTAAATTAACTTTAGGGGGACTAGCCAGGTACCGTTAAATCGCTTCTTGTATGCTTTAATGATTCGTTCAATGGATTCCGCAACATTATTTTCATTAATAAGAAGATCTTCCAGGTACTGGGTTGCATCGGTTTGTACGTGGAGTCCATGTTTCTTTGTAAATAAATTGTAAATCGCTCTCTTCAATTTGATTCTTGAATTAATAGCCATTTAAAAAAAAGTAGGTAAAGAACACGAAACACCACAAAAAAAAATTGCTAAAACGCGTACTTTTTATTTATATTTACAGCTCAGCAAAGTGAGATGCTGCTGCTGCACTACTATACGCATCTCCAAATAAGATTTTACCTTTTTGTATTTTTTCATCTAATTGCTCTTCTTGTCGGTATCGTTTCAAGTAAATATCCAGAATTTCTTGATCTACATTCAAGGAGATCCTTCGATCCAATGTTTGTAACTCGGCTAATCGTTGTACCTCTTCTTCAGGGTCTCCATCGTTCGAATAAAGCGACTTGAAATCAAACTTTTCATCTTCTTTTGTCTTTTTTACTGCTACAGTTAGATCAGCTGCTGATTTTACTGACCGAATAGATCGAATTATTGACGCTGGTGGCCCTCCTTCAGTCACTGACTGCTTAGACATTAACAACTTGTTCTTGAGCAACGCAGGACTATGCCGCACAATAGCTCGCATAAACTGTCTCTGGATCTCTTCCATCATCTCCGCTATCGACCATGTCTTATTACGATACTCCAATTTAGGCTGTTTGAAAGGAAAGTTATACAAGTTATAAATCGTATTTTGACTCGGGCCTTGTAAACTGAGACAATGGCGTGTAGCCGGAATTCGGACATAGATAAATGTATAATTCGAAGACGAGCGTTTCTTCATCACGGTCAGCTCATCCGATTTACTTTTTCTTTTACCACGAACGGACTCCTTGACTTTCTGTGTCAGTAGGTCAAAGCTTGCAAAACTGCCTTCTCGTTTGGATAGTGAGCTATCAAAGGTTTTGTCGACAGAAGAGTGGAGAGACGATGTTTCGGAGTGCGTTGACTTTACACCAAGTCCTTCTACAGACATATCCTCTTCTTCTTCATTATAACCATCATCTGATTCCTCTTGTTGTTCTTCTGCGACAGAGTCATCTCCTTCTATAAGCGGAAAGAAATAATCCTTCATCATGGTACCAAACGCCGTACTGATTTGCAGATGCAACGGCACCAAATTAATCTCCAGCTGCTGAATCACGGGAATTCCACCTACAGGTGGTAAAGACTCCAGTACACCACGCAGCATCTTTTGTCGGGTTTGACCTGGTTCTAAATACACATCCAATACGTTTGTAAATACAGGCGATTTAGTTGTATTCACCAGTTGCATTTGATCCACCTCAATCGTGTTTTTACTTGATCCATTTTGTTTGTCCAAAAATACGTATTTTGTATTCATCAAGATCCACTGACATAACGAGCTTTCATCATTCATGACGGCTTCCCATACGATTTCATCAGCTGTAAAACTAAACCGCATTGCATTATCTGTTTCCTCTAAATGAATATCACGTCGAAATGTTTGAATTGATCGAATAGCTTCTACCAC
Source organism: Mucor piriformis (assembly GCA_943193625.1). Lineage (NCBI taxonomy): Eukaryota > Fungi > Mucoromycota > Mucoromycetes > Mucorales > Mucoraceae > Mucor > Mucor piriformis. The sequence continues at coordinate 426,507 of OW971868.1, read as the reverse complement.
TAGATACAATTTTTCTAGATTTTCTCGCATTTTTTTACGGTTCTTGTTCAACTCGCGTAAGCCCAATGCATCCAACCAAGGTAGCTCTTGTATAAATCGTTTATGAAGATCTAGTAAAGTACGTGACCTACGTTGTAATACCCCTACTTGTTTCACAGTCTCTGCTAAATCACTTCGTTCTGCAGCAAGCATGACATCCCGAAAACGAGCAGCACGTTCTTTCTTACGCGGGGATCCGTCATTTCCCAGTAATAAGTTTGTCAAAGTGTAATAAAGAATATGTCCTTGTTGAGAATTTAATGTGAGTCTGACTTGAGGGAAATGAAGTTGGAGTGTGTTGGTTCTATCTTCAAATGGACTTTTACGTGATGAGGTGTTATACTTGTTGATCTTGATACGTAAATGGTTGTACCGATCTAGTTGAATGGTACCTGATAAATCCGACGCTACGCGTTGAAAGTTATCAAAGTAGGTCACGTCTTTGTAATACCATAATTGTTCAGGCTGTACCCAAGCTGTCCAATGTAACTTGCGTTGACCGTAAAAGCTCTGTGTTAACAGGTCGGTTGATAAAAACTCCATGCGTTTAGCCACTAATAGCTGAGCGTTATCCAAGCTAACAATAATACGATCTTTAACCAATCTTACATCTTTGTCTGCAGCCCCACTACTGCTATTATCAATAATACTAAATGCCTTGACATGAATACGTTCATTTGTAAAAAGAATTAAATGATCCAATCCCTTCTCGCTTTGAAAATTGACTTGTGGGTTCACCATATCGATTAAATACTTGCTCTTCATTTCATAGGATTCGGGGATATTCTTGTACTGATAATCTGGATCATTTACACAATCAAAGACATGGATACTGTCAGATTCATCTTGTGTCTTTTCTTCTTCCTTTTCATTGTATGCGACATAATGATGGCTTCGTTCAGATAAAAGTTTTTCAATCAAGTCCTGAGTAACATGAGTGTCATTAAATAGGTCTTTAGAAGGCACGTCTGGCTTCCATTGTTGTTGCTTTTCGGCTGTGTGCACTAAATCCTCGAGAAATTTAAGGCATCGTGAAGATAGGTTATAGACTTGCACAGATCGATTGTTCTTGATATCTTGCCAATAATAGATGGCATCACGTACGGAGTTGTTCCAAATGATTTGTGGGTTATGGATAAAGAATCTGTCCTTGAAGTTTCCCATGAGTGTTTCCCAGCGAGAAAGTTCGTCATGACGACCGAGTGAGGATGTGGTAGGTGAGGCGTCGTCGCTGCTGCGGTTCATTTTAAGTTCTGTTTCGAGGATAAATTGAGCGAGGTACGTATGAAGCATGTATCGGTTTGTACGCAAGTAGTTTAGTTTTTCTAAAAGAATATTGTACTGTTGATACATGGGTTAGTGTATATGAAGAAGGAAAAATCAAGATATGGTTTTTTTTTACTTGATTATGTAAAGCCTGTTTGTCTTGTGCATGCTTGATGATATTCACAGCGTTTAAGACCAGATCCATTTGTTTATCGTGTTCCTCAATGATGACATCAAGATCGGAAGCTCTTCGTTGTAAATGAGATTTTTGAAACGCATGTGCATCTAAAAAAAATGTATGCTCAGTATATCTCCTTTTTTTTTTTTAGCAATATAAAGTTCCTTATTTTACCCATGCCCTTGCCCATGACACAATCATGCGTGCCACGTAAATATTCTCTTTTTTCAATACCATCTTCATCTTCTTGTTTCACATAATAAAATAATGGTGAAAACGCAAACGGATGCACTTCAACTTTTGTACGTCTTGTATTTTCCTGCGATACTGATTCCAAAATCACATAATCGTTCATATCCACCCATTGATTTGAAGAACGTTCATCGTCGTCCAACAAAGAGGTCGTTGCATCACTTGTTTCATTGGATCGTTGCAAAGAAGACATTTTAATTACGCGTAAATCAATATCATGTAGTTCAACTTCAACCTCATGAAACACCATGGGGGTTTTTTTTGCAAAAGTAACTTCGACAGGCACTTCTCTTCGTTGATGTAAATCGACACTAAAGGCAAAAACGGCTGCTTTTAAACCCGCCGATCCACCACCCTTCACATTTAAATACGTTTCTTCATCGGTACAAAAGAAACCAATGGTTAAGGGATTAATCACGAATTTATACTTGATGGTGTTTAAATGGTCACCAAAGGATTTATGTTTGGCCTCAGCACGAGGAAATAATCGGCCTTGACGAATCGGAATGGAGACCGGGCTGCCTAATAATTGGTACCAATGCGTAAAGTGCTCAATAAAACATGGGCTAATGTACATGGCGTTATATGAAGTATCATTCAAATCTTGAGAGCCACCGTGGACAATGCTTAGCGATAAGTGGATAAAGTCAGATCTAAACCCATAAAACGCGTCATAATAGCGCTATAAAAAAAAGAACATGAGTGTTTGAAGACAAAAAGAAAAAAACGTCGTATCATTGTCTGTACCTCGTCATAATTTGCTTTGACTTGTTGCACAGATTGATACATAACATTATAATGAGGTGAAAACACTTGAGTTCGACATTTGTCCAGACGATGAGCAGAACTACACTGTGTGCAGTCTTGGCAGTACTTAAGTCGTTCATACGCAAGTCCAATACCCATTCTGATACCGTCGGACAATTTAAGTACCACTTTGAGAAACTTGCCTGTCTTCTCCGCTCTTTTCTTTGTCAAAAGAGAATCTGGTAAATGGGGGACGTAACCACCACCGGCTAAATCAGGTACACCAAACGCATAATTCTTGCTCAGGATCTGCATAAATTCGTTCTCGGCATTCTTGTAACCTAACATCCAAATGACTTCATCGCTCCATATCTTAGCAAGTCCTGCTCCACGGCCTTGTAACTGATATGGGTCGCGTGTGCCTTTTACTACAATGGCCAAGTCGCCACCACCGATAAAATTAAACTTGGTTTGTGTGTGGATCATAAATCGAACCTTGTCCCAGAACCCTAATCTTGGTGAAGGATCTACTTGATCAGACGCTAAATTTTCAAGCACTAGCAAAATATCTTGGATAGCTGGGTTGTAGGAAACAGACCAACAGATGGTAGACATGGATCTTGTGAAAATATCATAATCAATTACGGAATAAAATTTGAGCGGTGAGGCGGTTCTTACTGCAGAAAGACAATATCCTTGACCCTTGGATGATGTAGGAATAACAGGTATGGGAATAATTCGACTACCACCTGAATTTCCTAGTTCATCGCCTACAGCATAGTTGCCTTCCAAAGACCAAGACAGACGACTGTTATTTCCACCTATATTTGTTTCTTGTGTTGGTGGTGGAACGTATAACAAAGGCAATGGGTAGTCACGCATTTTAATCCATGTTTGACCTGCCTTGATCGACAGATGAAACGGTATAATGATTGAAAAATTATTATCAAGCGGTACACCACCACCCATGGTATGAATAAACTGTCTTGTTTCAGACACCGGGAAATCTGCAGGTCTAAAACTAACCTTTGTAAATTGTGCAGAGAAGTTTGCTAAAGGAGGGTACAAAGGTCTTGCTCGAATCTCAATCATAAACAAATCTGCTTCCTGACGCTGTACTTCATCCAACGATTCGTCTAGTTCTTGACAACTCGTGGAGTTTCGATAATCCTGTAGATGAAGCTGTTCATAAAACTTTTCTTCTTCTTGTTTCTTCTCATTTAGGTTTTTCATCCACATTTGAGAGAAATATACAAGTAAATTTTGTTGCGCTTCTGAAATTTGGTCTTGGATGACATTGTCAGTTGAAGACATCATTTCGTTTATCTTGTCCGTCAATGCATCTTCATACGCTAACCGCTTTTGTTGCTCTACAAGCCCTGTTTTTAAAATGTTGCGTAGTTTAGCTTCAAATGGATCATCATCGAAATGAATCGTAAACACGCGGGTCTTGATAAAGATATATGGGATCAATACAGGTACGTTGTTGATCGTGGGTCCAAAAAATGTAAACGATTTTTGTGTCAATATTCTGGAATGAAGGACCTTGATGGCTTTGATGGCACCAATCACTTTATCAAGCACAGCAGACAGCACATAGTTGTATGGCACCGAAATAAAAAACTTTCGCATTTTGAACTCTATACCGACGTCTTTGACTATGTTTAACTTTAGCTTGTCTACTTCGATCAGCTGCTCCCATGCCTCGGGATCAGAAGGCGAAACACCCAACAGCATAAAGTTACGCAAGGAAATAATAGGCGCAGCTTCTGTTGATTCATGGTTCAATAGAAGATCATCTAGACGTATATACAGTTGAGCACTCATAGGTAACATCAAGTGGATATCACCTCTTCCTATATGTGTATCCGACTCGATGTACAAAGGCAGCTTAGGCTCCTCCTCAGGCTCATTATTGCTGGACTTGAATTGTTGTTTCATGGCTAATAAAGATTTAGCCATCAACAGACATGCATAATGATTCCGCACAGAGTATTGGATACCATACTTTCGAATTTTTGTTGAAACAGATAAACATATTGAAAGATTATCTAACAAGGTGAGCCTTGCAGAAAGATTGAGTTGTGAAACCCAAACAATGACATGTAATTTTTCGTCATCACCGGAAGATTGACGAATATCCAATCTCTCCAAGTAGCACCTGATTTTCCAGTCTGTGCCTATGCCAGGTCCTTCACATACAAAGTTAAATTTTTGTGTGTCTAGCACCAAGCAAATAGAAATAGTTTCAGGAGGCGTATTATCAATGTATCCATGATTTGGAATAGGTATTGCTACACCCTGATCTTTATGCGAACGATCTAGACTACGTGTGACAATTGAACCCTTTGTGACATCCAAACTAAAACTTGTGTTACTGATCAACCGTTTAATCCAAACCGGCTTTTCCTCCTCTTTAATTGGCGGTCTTTCCTTCTTGAAACAAGCAGGAACATCTTTTAACCAAAATACGCTGGGCGGAATGACTTGATAGTCGTCTAATAAATAAATAACAGGTTTATCAATTGCAATTTCAGACTGAACACCGTTTTCCAAGTTTAACACGGTTTCTAAATGATCCAGTAAAACATTCATACGAATCTTGAACATCAAGACGGCGTTCTTAATACGAATAAACTCTTTTTCAAGACGTGATTCTGTGTAACCCAGGTTGAGTTTCTGAAACATGATTTTGCCAGAGATGCGGTAAGACCATCGTTGCGTACGTGTTGTTGTCACAGCAGGTGTATCACGTCGTGAGACACGGCCCATCAAGTTTAACCATTTACTTGGGCGTGGATAACTGGTTTTTTGTAACCATTGGTATTCCTCTTGCGCAAATAATGCGTCTAAATTACTACCGGACGAAGATGATGAAGATGGAACATCATAAACGCTACTATTTATGGCCTTGACAACATACTCGCCCGATACTCGAATGATCAAACTCTCGCCAGAAATATATCCACATTTTCCTTCCAGTTCGGATAACTGTAATCTTGGTGAGTTCAAGACAAGTGCAAAAGTACACATGGGTAAATCTGCTACGACTTTTTCTAGTACCATAGCGGTAGACGATGTTTCTTTCTTGCCCATTATCATGTCCATTAAATCAGGATGGTTGAACGGAATTTGCATCACAGGTGAATTTAATATACATGTCAAACTGATAAAATCGGTTTGTGGTGGAGTTGCATAAAGTACAGTTGTGCTGCTATCAGATTGAGATAATTTAATTTCCATACTAAGCATACGAAACACCTCGACGTTTAAAGCAAGACACTTGATCTCTTCTGTATTGAATTGAACGAGAGGGGCATGATCACGACGAGCTATTACTGAATTGATATTATTGATTTCAACCTGTACTGCCGGCAAGATGAAACAAATGGATTGCACTGTTACACGAACAGAGTTTAAAACGTCATCCAATTTAACATATTGTGTTGACGAAGATGAAGGAGTTCTGGTGGACAAGAATTGCTTACATTCAGTTGTATACAACACAGTTCTCCCGATCTGAATATCCAATTTAGCATGTTTTAATGAAAAGCTTTTTACAGGACAAGATACTGTCACAAGACAAATGGTCGTGATGTCTACCAAAGGCTTAGCAGCAACAATGAAGCGACAAGGACCACTTTGAACACGTATGGCGAATTCTTGCGAAAAACTTGAAGTGAGATAAATGTGGTCAAACTCTATTGAAATGTTGTCTTTTTCTATAACTAGGTCATCGACATGAATAGACACAAATGTTACGAGTCGAGCGAAAATAGCAGGCAAAATGAATTTCGGTGGTGGAGCAGATGATGATGAGTTATTGACGAGATTTTCTCTGTTGATATGAATTCCCTTCATAAATATCTCGAGTTGATAATGCTGAATTGAAATTTTGAAATCGTCTATTTGCTCTAACCCGATTTTCTCGTGTAAAGCTTGCTGGATCCATTCTCGAATGGGTAGTTGATGTATGATCCACACCGTTGCGAATACACTTGTCCATAGTATAGACCATATCATGGTATATATATATATATATATATAAATAGAGAATAGAGAGAGAGAAATAAAAGGGAAAAAGGGAAAGAAAAAAGGGGGATAATAAATAACAATCCTTTAACGTATTACCAAACCTGGGGGAATAGACACAAACAAATAGTATATCCTAATGCGGAAATTCCGTGGTATAAAAGGCTAATTTTTTTTTCAAAGAAAGAATTGTAGGCATTTAATCATTTTTTATTTCTTTTTTTTTTTTTCTCTGAACTATTTTTTCGTATTTACGTCACTTATTAACTACCCACCTATATCTTAACAAAAAACATTTCAATATAGAAAAAAAGGACTTGAAAGAGAGGTTAAATTAACTTGGAAAAAAAGAGTGCTCGATGTTCAAAAATCTTGCTACATCTAACACGGATGGGAAGTTTTTATGGAATCTAAGACGTGATCTTTCCCATACACTTTTCAAAAAAGGGTTAATCTTTTGTAAATGCTGTATCTTGTTTCTTAAATACTAACTTCCTTGGCATTTTTTCGGGTCTTTCGGATATAAACTATGTTGAGAATTGCGTCTTCGTAGACGAAGCTGGTTTTAATATGAGAAGTTATAATGCTCGTTTAGTTAGGGGTACGCCAGTAGTAATAGCCGAAACACGAACTGCTCGTGCCATCACGCACCTTATATTAGAAGCCATCACAGCTCATGATGTTATTTCGATTGAAATCAGGGAGCCTCTTAAGCCTAAGAAAATAAAGGTCGATGGAAGTAGAAAAAGAAAGAAGCTTCTGGTAAAAACTTTACCTAAAGGTACTGTCACAGGACTTCACATGAGATTCATTTCGAAGACACTCGATGATATGGACAAGTTCCCTGAAATGAGAAATTTCGATATCGTTAGGAATAATTCGCTGATTCATACCTCAGAAAGTATTCCTAGCTTAATCGAAATAAGATACTATACAGCTATATACCTCCCTTTGGTCAATTGTCAAGAATTTAGCCAAGCGAAGTGTTTTTCAAGAATCAGGAGGTTTAAAACCAGTATTAGCGAAACCAGTGAAAGTGTCAGTAGAAAGACCCTTTATAAATTACTCATTATTCTGTTAACAATGTCCAAAAATGCTTTAATAGAGAACCACTCTAGTAAACATTTGAGTATGTTACCGTGCTCACGGCACCAACTTGCGCATTTTATGAAATAAGTTTGCTATTCGCGCCTCTCGCAGTTACTTCGAATAGGCTTTTTCTTTTTTATTCAATTTAGAGAAGCTTTTATTATGTGTTCGAGAATAGTCAGGAATATGGAAATGAGACTGGGAAGAAGAAGCCAATCCTCATAACGCAAAAACGTTGAGTAATCTCACCTAATATTCTGGTAAACAGCCATTATATTTCGATATGACCCGGAACTACCTGATCAAATGGAACAATTAGAGAAGACTATCAAAGCTAACACCAAACCTGGAAACAAGTATACCCATTATTCCGATAATTATAAAGTATTGTTTGTTTATTACTCGCAGGTTAAGCTTTTGAATGCTGCAGCAGCAGCAGCTAGAAAAGCTGCAATGTGTTTGTACTGGTCAGGATTGGGCTAAGAAACTTAAGGAGGATATTTTCGGAAAACGAACCAACAAGGTCTATGGGGAAAAGAGTCGGCTCCAGGACGAACATAAGACACATTTGGTTGAGTTTTTTTATGAACGCCCTCAGGCCCGAGTTGAGGAGCTCGCTAAAAAATTTGAAGGCTTTACCTTGGAAAATTCCTTTCGACTGAATGTAACTTCAGTATCAAAAAATTACTCGCTACTCCGTTGCAAGAAATCAAAGCGCCAAGATCAAAGAGAGACGTGAACGGGGTAAAGTCTTGGTCGAAAACTGATATGAAGTATACCAAAAATTGCATTGTTATTGACGAGAGCACCTTTGATATCAATATGAAACCACCTATGGCAAAATCAGCTCGAGGTACTACAGTTATAGTTACAGGCATATCAGTACGAGCCGATCAGCCATACCATTCTCGGAGCGACTTCTACTGTTGGAGTAGTCAACATAGAAATTTGTTTTCCTCTGATATCAAAAAGAATTAAAGTCGTAGGTGCCTAGAAAGGAAAGATAACCGCTGTGAAAGCAAAAACAAGTGTAGAAACAAACGCTGGCTATTGTACCAACTACAAAAAAACTTTGAATAAAATAATAAAATGGATAAGTACCCCCAGTTCAAAGAGTTTTAAACGACCATGGATGACTCCTCTATTTGCGGGAAAAACGGTGAGCTCATCCAACTGATCGAAATCAGAGGTTACAAGTGTGTTTACCTTCCTCTGTACTCCCCTGAGCTTAATCCAATTTAACAGTTCTAGGTAATTGTAAAAGGGAAGGTAAGACGCAGCCAGTTTGGTAATACAGAGAATCTTAAAACCAAAATTGCTGAATCATTCGATAAAATCCCCAGAAATCATCTGCATAACTTTGCACAGCATTCAGTCAAAGTATTTAAACGAGCTTCCAACATAAATGACATGGCAAAATAAAATTTCGCAATTTGGTTTCTGAGTTGACGCAAATTGACCAATAAAATCTACGCAAATAGATATTTATAAGTGCGCAAAATTATTTAAAGACGCGCAAATTAGTACCGTGAGGACTGTGCAAGTCTAAGATTACGAATTTGGGCAATTACAAAAACGAGCTTTGGCCAATCAAAAAGTGAGCTTTGGGCTGTAAAAAAAACGAATTTTAGTCGGAGACGAATAGCAAATTCAGCTCATTGTAAAAAAGATTTTATGGAAATTGATTCTTACGAAAGCTATGTAATTAGCAAAAATAAAAAACTCTGCTTTTTATCTACATATCAAGTACGTCAGAATTTTTACTTTGGTATTGTTAGTTGATGTAAATGAGTTTTTTATAATTGTAAAAAACTCAAACCAAATAAATTATTGATCTTCACATCAAATCAGCCCGGGGGCGGAGTGTTGAGTTTTTTATATTTTTTTAAAACTGCATAGAAGTGTGTATAGTCAAAGCGGTGATGTTGAAGTCGGGCTTGTTAGTGGTGCAGTGCTTTATCGTGTCATTTATTTGGATTGCTTTATCGGTGTGACGCTATATTATGTAAGTGGGGCACATGGGATGCTGTCATTGTAGGTTTAGGCGCTAAAAAAAAAGAGGGGTGTATATGCATCAATATGCAGACCTGTGGAAAGACTGATTACACAATGAGGGTCGTTATTGTTCTTTTTTTCTTGTGGCACAGTCAGTTTTTTTTGTTTGCTTTGGCCAGATTCGATATGCAATAAATCAAAAAAATCTTTATTATCTCTGTTACACAGTAAATCGAAATCATGTCTCTCTCTTATTGCATTCTATCACACGCGGTGTAACATCCAAACAATGGCCTTATTTGATAAACTGCGTACAACTTGTTCAAAACAAGATAGATAACAAAATATCTTATACAAAGTAAAAAAAAATTAGAGATCGACCTGCTCGTTCCCTTCGTATAAAATAGCATTTCTTGTCCTACCTTATCTTTTTTTTTGAATCCCCTTTTTTGTCTGATAACCACTTTTATTTTTTCGTCGCCATATGATTTCTTTCCTTTTTCCCCCTTTTTAATAAAATAAATGTCTACTCTTCCACTACCGCCTAGAATCCTTGGTCGGGTCAGGGCAATTTATTCTTATCAGTCTGAAGAGCATTCTTCGCTTAGTTTTCAACAAGGCGACCTCATCGATGTTCTTGCCAAACTCGAATCAGGATGGTGGGATGGATGGTAAAAAAAATATACATGTCTATATATTAAAAGCGAGTTTTTCACACTAAAATTAAATAGGTGCAACGGGAACAGAGGTTGGTTTCCTAGCAACTACGTTGAGGAAGTTATGGATCATCAAATGGCCCAAGGGGCACCCAACAAAACATTACCGCAACTACCGTACGACGACCATAGCTCTGTTAGCTCCGAGGTGAGTCGAAACAATGCCAATTTGCCCGACGGTTGGATCATCCAGATGTCCGAGGACGGCAAGACATGGAATTATTTCAACGAATACACGGGTAAAATTATGACACAACACCCTGAAAACGACATCATCGATCATCATCATCGTCAAAGTTATGCCTCAGACACTTCCAATGAATTGAAATCATCCAAAGAATTAATGGAGAATTGGGTCGAAAGAAAGACGCCCCAGGGAAGATTGTATTTCTGTAATTTGGTTACGCAAGAAACCACTTGGGATTACGATGAAATTGACAGTGAAACAGGCCTTTTGGTAAACTATTTCCCTCATTTTAAGATTTCTTTTTTATTCACACACCACTGTAGCGAAAAACCGAGGACGCGGAAGAGTATCAAAGCGAGGAGGACGTGCCTGAAGCCAGTCCTCGCATCTCCGTCGTAGATGAACCCCTAACTGAGGAACTCACCTGGAGTAAACTAGCAACAAACGTGGCCTTCTCAATCCAGCAATTAACCTTTGTGTCGCAAAAGGGTTTGCATGATGAACTGCAGCCCAAGACCGCGTTCATTGTCGAGTCTGTGCGTATGATGTTGTACGCATCCAGATCCATGGAGAAGGACTCTCAATTGATGCAAGACCCTGTTTTTCGCGAGCCACGTAGATCGATCATGTCTTCACTTTCTAAACTTGTCCTTTCATCCAAGATGGGATCTGAAATATCCGAGTTCTCCTCCTCTGTCTTGTCCATCTTTCAAAAGATCCAACGCGATGCAAACGATGTATTAGTAGCTGTGAGAAACTTCGTGACGATCTGTCAACGTTACGATATCTCTGTCAATTTTGTTAACCCGAGATTATTAGACGATATATCGCAACTTCCGTTCGAACAATCCACTGTCTCCAAACCGCATACCAGCGATAGCAGTGAAAAGGTCGAAGTCAACAATTCACTGACCCAAAAGGCCAAGTTCTTATTAAACCAAGATCTTGTCCTGAATTTACAAGCATATGCTCATCAAATCTTTGTTTCTACTGAAGAACTTTCTTTAAAGGTCTCAGATATCTTGACAAAATTACAAGAAAAACAAAAAAAATTTGATGAGGAAAGAACAGACTCTGTCACCATGTTTCGTAACTTGTCCGGTCAGATCAGTCAATATATTGTCGTTTTAGATGATATTAATTTAGACAACATCGATATTCTTCAGATCCCATCTATTACACCTTACCGTATCGGCAGACAAACATTGTACACCGCTATCGGCCATTTGTTTGGTGCTGTCCAAACCATGACAAACACAAACATCGGAATCTCAGAAGCTGTGCGTACTATTGAAAGAGCCATCACAGGCGTCGAAGAATCGTTACATTCTATTGAACAATCTGTTATTGATATGGTGAACGAGAGAAGACGCAACATGGGTGCGAACCGTGATGATTATGTGACCATGTCACCTACCCCATCCACAGGTTTGCTTAGTCCCACTAGTGTTTTACAACGTGGATCAGATTCCATAATGGAGCAAAGCGACAGCTTCTCTACGTTATTAAGTAGCCAAGACGAAAGCGATAATGAATTCAACGAAGATAGCATTATTGCAAAGTCCGTGCGACGTAATACAGTAGCTACCATCAGCTCCAGCGGTAGTTCATATAGTAAAGTCGATATGATGAGTCGCCGTAGACAGCAAAGCATCCGTACCGATGACCGATCTTTTGAATCGAACGATACGTTGGGTAACGATCATCACCCTGATGATATTGAATTTGGCATCGATAACACTGTCAAAGGTGGCACTATATCTGCACTTGTGGAACGCTTGACGGTACACGACACCTTAGGTAAGTTTTACTGTTTTTAGGAATTTATCGGGACAAAAAATATTTACCTTTTTCATTTGGGTTAGACACAAACTTTATTGCCACATTTTTACTTACGTATCGCTCATTTTGTACCACGGAGGATTTTGTGGGTTTGTTGGAAGATAGATATAGTCTTCTTCCTCCTGAAAGATTAACCCCGGAGCAATTGGAGGTTTGGACAGAACGTAAACAAAAGCTAATTCGTTTAAGGTAACAATTTATTTTCAAATTTGAAGCTACAATGTTTTTTCTTAAAACAAACCTTAAATTTAGAGTTTTCAATGTCATGAAGAATTGGTTAGAGAATTATTACATTGATGAAGATGAGTACTTGTTGAGTCGATTGGAATACTTTACAAACACACATATCCGTGATGCTTCTTCCTTTGCAGCCAACCAACTGCTGAAACTCGTCAAGAAACGAATCGAATTAAGTGCACGAGGCGAAATGAAGAAGATTGTTCCAAACCCAATTTCAGGTCCTGACCCTATTTATCCCAAAAACATGTTTAATATTCAATTGCTGGATACAGATCCCTTGGAAATGGCAAGGCAATTGAGTATTATGGATTTCAAACTATATAGTAGTATCAGACCCATTGAGTGTTTGGGTAAAGCTTGGTCAAGAGATGGTGCCGATGGTTCCGTTGCTGTTAATATCAAACAGTCCATCAGATATTGTAATCGCTTAACGGCTTGGGTCACTCAAAGTATATTGATGCCGGATGAAGTGAAAAAACGTGCGATTGTTGTAAAGTATTGGGCTCAGGTTGCAGATGTAAGGAAATCATTGTGATGCATTAGGAGTCCAGCGGCTAATATTTTTTTTCTCTCTGTAGCATTGTCGCAGTATGAACAACTATAACACATGCATGGCTGTTTTATCTGCATTTGATAATAGTTCCATTGGGCGATTAAAACGAACATGGCTGGTAAATATGTTAAACATATGTAAAAAAAAAAAAAAAAAGGCAAAAAGAGAACTAAACCATTTTTTTATATAGAATAGTAGCCGAAACACGATACAAACACTTGCACAAATCCGTAAACTCATGGGAGCCAACCGAAATTTTACAGAATATCGACTGATTGTACACTCTGTTAACCCACCTTGTATACCATTTTTGGGTATCTACCTTCAAGATTTGACATTTATTGAAGACGGCAACCCTGATTTCCTGCCTAAATCCAACAACCTAATCAATTTTGCAAAACGACACAAGACAGCTGAGGTCATCCGAGAGCTTAAACAGTTCCAAAATTTTGCGTATAACTTTCATCCTATCAACGAATTTCAACATTTCATCAAGGCAAATCTGGATCAAACTTATGACGTGGAGAAATTATACGAACGAAGTCTTAAAGTTGAGCCTAAAAATGATTACCCTTCCATTAACTCTCTTCTTATCAATTAAACGTATTATCACACATTTTTTCTTTCTTTACAAAAAAAAAATAAAAAAATACATGACAATAATAATTTATAACTAAAACCCTTTGATTATGGAGAATTACACTTTTACCCTAGAAATATGACCATGTATCAGCTCGGCTATTTTGTAAGAAACATTTAAAAAAATATTTATAAATATTAAATTTGTATCCACCACTTTAACAAACTTTCATCTTACTCCAAAAAAAAATCATGGACGAAGCATTTATTGATGGTCTAAACAAAAAGATTGACTCACTAGAAGAGCCTGTTTGGGGTCATGAAGCTGATCAACAAAGAGTCGACGACGCTACAAATTCAATTGGTCAATTAACTGACTCCATCAACTTGCAAGGTCCTCCTCCTGGTCCTTCAAATCCTCCTGGTCCTTCAAATCCTCCAGGTTCTCCCAGCTCATCAGGTCCAGGTTCTAATCCCAAAATGTTGGCTGGTGATCCACCTCCCCCTCCCCATGGTCCTCCAGGTCCTCCTCCAGGTCCTCCCCATGGTCCTCCTCCAGGTCCTCCCCATGGTCCTCCTCCAGGTCCTCCCCATGGTCCTCCTCCAGGTCCTCCCCATGGTCCTCCTCCAGGTCCTCCCCATGGTCCTCCTCCAGGTCCTCCCCATGGTCCTCCTCCAGGTCCTCCCCATGGTCCTCCTCCAGGTCCTCCCCATGGTCCTCCTCCAGGTCCTCCCCATGGTCCTCCTCCAGGTCCTCCCCATGGTCCTCCTCCAGGTCCTCCCCATGGTCCTCCTCCAGGTCCTCCCCATGGTCCTCCTCCAGGTCCTCCCCATGGTCCTCCTCCGGGTCCTCCCCATGGTCCTCCTCCAGGTCCTCCCCATGGTCCTCCTCCAGGTCCTCCCCATGGTCCTCCTCCAGGTCCTCCCCATGGTCCTCCTCCAAGTCCTCCTCATGGTCCTCCTCCAAGTCCTCCTCATGGTCCTCCTCCAGGTCCTCCTCATGGTCCTCCAAAACCCCCCTCTAAGTCTGGTCCTCCAGGTCCTCCTCCTCATGGTCCTCCAGGCCCTCCTCCTCCTCCTCATGGTCCTCCTGGTCCTCCTGGTCTTCCTCATGATCCTCCAGGTCCTCCTGGTCCTCCTGGTCCTCCTCATGATCCTCCAGGTCCTCCTGGCCACCCTGGATCTCCAGACCATGACGATGATCACGATCATAAGAATAAAGCCATTGGATCTGAGGGTAGTCAAACTATTGCCCCTGCTACACCTGTTGCGATGTTCGGTGATTTACCCGCCTTAGGTAATGCCCAAGATCTTGGAGCTTTAGGACAAATTGGAGTACTTGCTGAAAGTAATGCAAATATTCATGGTATGAACTCAAGTCTTATCCTGATCACGTTCATCATTGCGCTCATCTATATGCGTATGTAAATAGCAAAACCAAACTTGTAAATAAATAAATAAAAAATCTATGTTCATTTTCTATTACTATTTTTGACTTTTTGTAAACTTTTTTCCTTTTTATTTCTTTTACAATCTATCAATTACACTTTGTAATTCCTCCTCTGAATAGATTCTAAAGTTGTGTTCTGGTGTGACAGATGCAATTTGAACATTAGCCTTGTTTAATTTCTCTTCCATGACAGACTTTAAGACAGTTAAAGCAAGTGTTTCGGCTTCTTTCAAAGTCATGGACTAAAGAAAAAGAAAAAGGGTTAAAAAAAAAAGGGAAAAAAAATTACTGCACTCTTTTTATGTCTTACTTTGTGGTATTCTTTTTGTAATTCAGTTTGAGCACCCTCAGAACCTGAACCGATAGCCTTTGCTTGATATTTCATGAATGTACCTGAAGGATCGGCATGGAAACTATATGCACGTAAAATGAATTAGCCCGTTTTTTTTTTTTTTTTTTTTTTTTTTTTTCAATCCACTAAAATGCACTTGCATAATTTACTTACAGTTGAGGTCCATTTTCATCAACACCAGCAATAAGCAGTGCAACACCGAAAGGACGACTCTACAGAAAACCAATATGTTATAAGCAAAAGACATTATATTCTGAAATGATATCTGTATTATGTTACCATGATTGATTCTTCACCTTCAGCACCTTCACCAAATCGTAATGCTAAATCACAAACGCTTTGAGTGGCACTATCGACTTTGAGCTTTTCATCATATGTGAATCTGTGGTTCTGTATAAATCATTTTATTAGTAAGCCAGTATCGTATCGTTTGAAGTTTCTATCATTTACCTGAGCAGCAACACGAGCATGTTCAATCATAGTTCTGGCATCAGCGGTCATACCACTAACAGCACAACCTAAATGTTCATCAATCTCCATAATTTTCTCAATTGAACTAGCTTCCAACAAGGTAGAAGAGACACGCTTCTCAACAGCTAAAACAACGCCTTCAGAGGTTTGGACACCAATGGCAGTTGTACCAAGCTATGTATAAAAAAGATGAGTTTACGTATACTTTTGAGTGGTTAGATTAAAGAGGGCGTTTACCTTGATAGCTTCAATAGCATATTCGACTTGGAAAAGACGACCTTCGGGTGAAAAGGTGTTTACACCACGATCATATTCGGAACGCGTCAAGAACATTGTTTATAAATTTATAATAGCAATTAAAGAAAAGAGAATTATTTTTTTTGGCCCAAAGCTCGAGGTGTAGTATAAACAGAACGCGCGTAAGTTCAATCTCATGACGGCATCAAGACAAGTCACAATCAAGACATGTATTTCGTGTAACAATGACAATGAAGCATGATTGTTCGGCCTGATACAAAAACTGTCATCAACCTTCTTTTTTTACAGTACCTCGGTATATAAAAGCAGCTTTCTCTTGGTTTCAGTTCCTCTCTCTATCGTTTGGATAGTTTATTTTATTTCTATATTTGCTACTCTTATAGAAGTCTTGTTTGTCAACGTACACATGTACCTTTTTTCTTGCTCCTCGATAAACTCTTTGAAATGATCTTAAGTGAATGTCAATTTACTTATATCTTCAGATGCTGTAGGTTTTTTTGAAAATTTATGGTAATCAATACGATTGTTTGTTCTGATATTGAAGTTGCAGCAATAATCAACACCACATACAACCTAGTATCAAAAAGCACAAAAAATGCTATTTAATTTGTTTATATCTGTTGTAAAAACTAGATAGACTATAATTGGAATCTCTATGACAGTAAAAACAACGACACTTATGAAAAGAGCAAAAAAAACACAGGATTTTAATAAAAATGCGAAGATAACCTTACGCTATTTGTACATTGTAGATGATAGGAAAGTAATATTTGGGCAAGTTGATACCCAAGACCACTACCGACCTAACAAAGACAGTAAAGAGAAATGAAAGAGAAAAGAAGCATTTCAGTTCTTAATAAACTTGTTGACGTAGTGATTTATAGAAAACGCACGGATGGTTTTTTTATATGAGTTTAAAGTTTTATCAATGCATACTCAGCAATAATCAGACTACATGTTAATCCCGCTCTGCAGTAAGGTTACAGTGCTGGATCATACGTTGTTCTAATTGACTAATAAAAGCGCAGTTACAACTTTTTCCGGCCAAAGCTTTTTTTGACGAAAAAAATTTCATGTAACATTTGCAATTTCCCAAACTATATTACAAAATAACCATTTAACCGTCTCTCGATGCCACTCGTTTAAGATATCTACTCGGGAACAGAAATAAGGATTTAAAGAAGAACAGTTAAAATCAGCCTCAAAGACTTTTACTGTCAAAAACGATGGCAGATCGAATTAAGGGACTCACTTTTCAATTTCAGGAATTGACAAAGGAATCAGTCTACAATGAACATGTGTAATGTGTACACTCGGTGTTACATTAATAGTCTCACTTTGCCAGATGGATTGCTATTACTCCATGGTGGGTTTAGCATAGTAAATCAAGAAGGATGGATACATATTTTGGGTCAAGCAAATTCTTAATATGGTAATCGTTTAATTAAAAACAAGATTTCTTAAATTTAGCATAGAGTTGAATTAAACGTTTCCTTTTTAAAAAACACAGACCGATCCATACATGCATTGTGCTTTGTAAAGTAACGAAGATATGTTGAGCATTGCAATGAAAGCCTCTTTTAGGTCCTGTAGTTATTGCACCACAGCTTGTGTACAGGGCACATCCAGAAACCATCTGCAGGCTGTCTAAAACGTATGAAACTGATCCAAATCAGGCACATGGTGTTATCAAGACGGCATTTGATTGTCTGACCCCCTTCTATGGTCATTAATTCAGCTGCGAAAGGGTGTAGCAGGGCCATCTTTCCTTTTTTTTATTTTTTAATTTTTTTTTTTGCCAAGGAGTTTCTGTAAGAGACATTTTGAGGTGTTTAATGATCTATTTTTGTAAAGTTGAGCTAAACGAACCTAGCAAAAAAGATATCATGATCGGATTGTAATTTCTTCTATGCACTTCTGTAATTACTAGGCTTAATTTGGGACACAATCACATTCTACAGATCAAAAGAAAGTCCGAATACGAAAAGAGCTCCAGTAATATGTAAAAAAAAAATGGGATATTTAATAAAAAACATGTATAAATTATATACAGTATATATGGTGATAAAATAAAAAAAGAGGTCTAATATATATGTGGGATAGGCTAAAAATTTAAATAGGATAAGGTGGAGGTACCCAATAATCTTTTACGTTCGAAAGAGGTAGACTTTGATGCCTCCAACTTTGTTGATGATGTTGGGATATCAATAGAGCCTGCTCAATTGATGTATGTTGTGGATAGGTATCTACAGCAGGAAATCGTGTTATCTGACATAATCGTTCGTCCATACCGGCAATTGCGAGCAACTCCTGTCTAAGATCCGCAGCTAAGCCACGAACCGTATGACGTAGTACAACAGAAGCTTGCATGCCTTCAGTGAAATCACTACATTGAACCCAAGATGTGGCTGTATTTTCCATAAAGAAAATAGGAGGTTCAATTAAATCCATGTCAATTTGAGCTGAAATATTGTCTTCTAATACATTTAATTCAATTGATGCAATACTGTCAAATGATATCATCATCTTGAAATGATAATTACTGTCACGAATATGCCACGAAAACGAACGCTCACTTAATTTATAATAACACATTAAATCTTGTTGACTGATCTTCATTCGATGCCAAGATCCGACTGTAACAGCTGTGGCAGTAATCAGACCCGTGTTATTATTACTATGCAAAGGTGGTTCGCTCTCTACCCAAAAAAAAAGAAAAAAAAAGAAGGGATTAGTTTTATCGTCTATACTGCACAAAAAGACACAAACCCATTCTACGTGAAGCAGCAAATGATTGAGGTGTAGGAGAAGGTGAGATAGTGAGACTATATATATCTTCATCTAAATCATTAGGACCAGTTACTGATATGGAAGGAGGATCACTCTGATGTTGATGGTGAGGATAATGAAACATTGAAGAAGGTGGTGGAGGAGGAGGAGGAATAATCATATCAGTGCTCCAAGCACGATGAATAGGTAATTTGGCACTATGCAAGTGTCTATTCATATTAAAATGTTGTTGCTGTTGAAGCAATTGCTGTTGTTGTTGTTGTTGTTGTTGAGCATACCAATATGAATAATTACCAGTACTGTGATGAGATGTTGCTTCAGCACATAATCTTGCTCTTGCAGCTTCTTGTTCTTGACGTAATAAAACTCTTCTTTGTAACATCTTTACTTTGGCTCTTCTATTTTGAAACCAGATTTGAATTGATCTTTCTGGCATTTGTAACTTGAAAGCTAACTGTTTTCGCATCTTTGAGTCGGGTGTGGCACTCACATTGAAAGTTTCTTCTAAAATGGTAAGTTGAGATGGCGTAACACGAGTACGTTTCTTGGAGTCATCTGAACTAAGAGGGGGAGTTGATTCGGACATGATTATAAATATAAGGGGAAAAAAAAAAAGGAATGTGAATTTAAAAAGGAATGTAGTTTATGAGAGAGAGAGAGGATAGAAGGGGTTGCGAGAAGGAAGGAAGGGAGGTTTTTTTTTTTTTTGTTGGTTTGGTGAGAAGGGAAAAGAGGTTACAGTGCCCACGGTACCAATTCGAGTTTAAATTGGGTTGCGCACTTAAAAAATTCAAATTGCCTTGATCTCATTGGCCTGTTCGCGTTTTCGAAATAAGCTAATTTACGTGCTTCATTGATAGACAGTCTACTATAATATGTGTTCAATAGGGTCAAGAAGACGCCCTCGACAAAACAGAAACCAAGCAATGAGTTTCAACCGTCACAATACAGAAAGTTCAACAATTTTACTCAACGCTATGATAAACAGCAAAGACCAACATAGCCAGACTAGCTTGTTGGAATATGTTCAATTTGACACACCTCCATGTAAAACAATGCTGCTATCTGTGAAATTCAGGATGACTGCTTTTCATCATACTTATTTGTACATTCTACATCTAAAAAAAGCTAATTGTTTCTCATCCATGGATATAATCTCTACAAGATGATCACGCGCTTTCAAATTCTCTAGAACAATGTGTAACCTTAGCTGCTACATATGATACTCGAGTTACACACATCTTGCAATGGTATTTTTGTTGGCAGTAGCTTGAGTTTTATGGAATAATGTTGGAGACGTAGACTCTGTGGATGTGATTAAATCAGCTTTTAAATGACATATTTGAAGCGAGGGGGCTAAATAATGATGATGGTCCAACAAAGTGGAAGCTATTTTCTACACTCTTCAGTCTATCCTCTACAGTAATGCTTTTTAGTACATGCAAATTATTTTGATCCTTTTGATCTTCGAAACGGTTTTGGTAAATAAAGCTCTTTCAGGACATTGTTACTGATATGAGATAACTTTAGTGGAGAGTAGAGCTTCATACATATTATAAACAGAGCTATTACTTCACACTATCGTTCAATCGGCTTTACTTTTCTCGGCTATATAGCAAACACCTTCATAATATCATTAATAAGTATGGTGTATTGATTACAAAATTTTACTGCAAATCTGAAGTATGCACTTGTTGGATTGGACAACTTAAGTTCACTTCTGAGAGGTGGCTTTCGCATAAATATATAGAGGTCAATTAATGATTCATGAATAAAGTTCAACTTTTTATGCTCCTAGTCTTTTATCTTTTGCTATTTTTCACAGTTAATCATACTACTTTCACAGTAAATATGAGCTATGTATTTTTCACCGCCATAATAAATGCGTGACCATTTACTTTTTTAGACTTTTTGTTCTCTTTAAAGAAGTGATCATGTTACATCAATCTGAACAAGATAAAATTAAGCTTGAAATAAACGCTATTGATTCGGCTATAGAATTATTGGAACAAAAGAGAAGCTTGCTCATCCAACAGGTACGCGATTACGAAGACTCGCAAAAAAAAAAGGATGTCCTAGAACGTCAGACACAGAAAAAAGACTATGATCAAGAGAATTTTCCATGGTCAATTGATCTCGTAAAAAAAGCGAAAAGCCATTTCAACATTACAAGCTTTCGCCATTTGCAACTGCCGATCCTTAATGCAGCTTTGGAAAAAGAGCGAGATTTATTTGTGGTACTGCCTACTGGTGCAGGCAAATCCCTGTGCTATCAACTTCCTGCTCTATTGGATGATGGGTTTACTCTGGTTGTATCACCTCTCGTCTCGCTAATTAAAGATCAAGTATATCAACTACGGGAATCAAATGTGCCTGCTGTCTATTTAACAGCGTCGACGACAAGGGAGGAAATGAAGGAAATATACCAAGAAATGTTGTCTGGCAAGAATTCTGGCACCACTTTATTTAAATTACTCTATGTCACTCCAGAGAAAGTCTCCAAAAGTAAAATGTTCATGGCCAAATTAAACCAATCATACGATGCTGGGCTCCTCACGAGGATTGTAGTCGATGAAGCTCATTGTTGTTCCCAACAAGGCAGTGATTTTAGGTTTGTGTGCAGTCTATTTTTGTTGGCTGTTTCCAATAAGCTAACATTCAGTTAGACCTGATTACAAGCAATTGAACAAATTAAGAGTAAAATAGAGATAGGTCGATGTTTATTTTTGAGACTAATAATCACAACAAACATTAGACCTTGTTTCCAAATACCAAAATTATGGCTCTGACAGCCACATGTCCTTGGTCAGTAATGAAGGATGTCATGCGAATCTTGAACATCAAGCAACCTCAAGTCAATAACGGCACACTTGTATTTAGCGCGCCACTTTACCGTAAAGATGACAATGCTAGGATTTTCTAAAAACGTATTTTATTGAAACTATATTATTATTTGTAGGACCAAACCTGGTATACAAAGTTGTACAAAGACCGGATGGTGCGGAGGACACCATCCGACACATCACTCAGTGGATCAATGACACATACCCCAATGAATCAGGCATCATTTACTGTCTTAGCAAAAAGGATGCCGAAGTTGTTGCGCAAAGTATCATCAAGGAGAGCAGAGGCAAAATCATGTGCGGGACCTATCATGCGTATATGGACGATGTAAAGTTGTAACAACGCCCTTCCCCCCTAATACATATGTTTGTTATTCACCCTTGTTTTTCTTTCTTTCTATAAACAGGAAGATAAAGAATTGATTCACCAAAAATGGAGAAACAATCAACTTCATGTCATTGTGGCTACAATTGCTTTTGGTATGGGTATTAATCATTTAAAAACAAGATTTATCATCCACCATTGTATGTCAAAATCCATGGAAGGTTATTATCAAGAAAGTGGTAGAGCCGGACGTGATGGAAATATGGCTGAATGTCTTATATATTATCGTGGTACAGATGGTAAAAAAAAAGCATCACATTATTTCCTTTTTGTACACAAGCTAATAACATTATAGCAATGCGCCTCTCGCCCTTTGTACTGAACGAGATGAACGGTAGAGCCGGCTGTAAGTTTGTATTTATATATTTTAATGCAGTCAATATTGATTTTGTGTGTGTGTGTGCTAGTGTACGAGATGATCAAGTATGCAGAAAATTATACAACATGTCGAAAGATCTTATTTGAGAACTACTTTTCGTTGGACTCGAGTAATAATGAAGGCGTAGTAAACGAAATTACACCTGATGAACCATGTGGCAACTGTGACAACTGTAATCGGGCACCCAAAACTATTTGTACGGAGGACATATCTGAGGTTGCCGAAGCAACCATTCGGTTATGTGTTTTACTTAAAAAAGTCAATGAACGGGTCACCATGACGAAACTCACACAGATGCTTCAAAACCGTGGTTTATGCGCGTTAAAGTCTACAGTAGAAAGGGACGAGAACATGATGATTCCTGTTGATCGCAAATACGGTGAACACGTAAGTTGGGAAAGCATAATATTTACATGTTGTATAACGTGTTTTGTTTTTAGAATATTGAGCGCATCATCAACTATCTACTGATAGAACAATATTTGACTGAAGATTTCCATGCTACTCCATACAGCACAATCACGTAAGTTTGGAATTCGTTATAAATAAAATATATTTTAATAATGGTATTTTTAGATACATTGTGGTTGGTCCAATTGGTGAAGATTTAATAGATAATCGCCAGATTAAAATTGAGTTAACATTTTTAAAGGATTCACTTCAAACTGACACAACCAATAAGAGGCGCAAGGCCCTAAAAGTTCCTGTACCTGAAGTGGTCATAATTGACTAGCTTCGATTTCCTTTTCCAGCATTCCACCGCAATAAATAAAAAAACTATTGTTTCCCATTTGTGCAACGTTGTAATTTTTTATACCCCAACATTTTTTTTTCCGGTTCAAGTCAGCAGATGGAATGTACATGTATCCATAGTGTAGCACGGAGGAGGAAAGGCCGGTCCAGAGAGGAAAAAAGGGGCTCTGATGGGAAACAAACAAAAGATGATCAACTCCGAATAATGTTTTTCTCATGATAAATATCCAACCAGTGTTTCTTTTTCTCTTTCTTTTATTCTTTCATTTTTTTTTTTTTTTTTTTTCTAAATAAACATTATGCTTTCAACTCATGCAAACAGAAAATTACGACCAAGACTGCAAGTAGTCGCTACAAAGTACTCACAGTCAACCCCCACACATATGTACTCACCACAGCAATCTGAATTTATGGAAGATTCACCTTACTCACCTGCGGCATCTACGACCTCGATTATATCATCCGTTTCTTGGGTAGCCGAAAAGTCCGCTTCTGAGCTTGGTACCTTGTTGAAAAACGCATATAAATCACTGCGTGAGAAAGAGAAAAGTAGGCAAAATGATTTATTGTTGTTCTTCTGTACTAAACGTATTTTTTGTCTCAGATTTATTACTTGCGGCAGAAATTGGGAAATCGTTATTAGAACACAATCAAAACCTGAAGCGTGATTATGACAAGCTCATTCAAAATGTGAGCGATTGCAACACAATGACCAAACACGATGATTATGACAATAACATGCGATCGAGTAAAAAAGCATATGATGCAATTATTGAATCACTTGAGCAAAAAAATGCAGAAATCCAGAGCATGTTGGATCAAACACAACAACACTCTGAGCTGACGGAACAACAATATGAGCTCAAACAACGCAAACTCGAATCAGAGATTGAAAAGTTGACAGTTGATTTAGATACGGCTGCTAGTAAAATACACGAATTAGAAGAAACCAATTTACAAAAACGGCAAATAAAGAAACACATGGATGAAATGAGAGATTTTGAACAGCAACAAAAATCGGATGATTTAGTGCTCATGGAAGAGCTAACAACGAAAATGCAGGAATTATTCACAGAGAATAAACAATTACAATCATCCAAAAAGTCTGTAGAAGAAAAGTTGATCATATCTCTTCATGATTTAGAGAAACTGCGTTGCAATTTTGAGCATTTCGAGTTAACGCATCAAGGTTATTCGACATTACAAGAGGCTTTTGAAAGACAAACAATTCATATTCAAGAATTAAACGACAGTTTAGAAGATCACCGACAAATTTTATCAAGGCTGCGTGATAAAGGGCTTTTGCATTCAAATCCAGCTAGTTTATACGATTATCAAGACAACAGCAAACCAACCATGGCCAGCAGCAGCATGCAGAGTTTGTTGGGTGAATTGGAGAACGCATTTTCGTCACGAAAGAACAGCACAACCAGCAAGCTCACAAAGAGTAATTCTGATAGCAACCTTTCGACATTTACAAAAATATATGATCTTGCGAGTATGACGGAACGTAAACTCACCTCATTCTATAACGGACCGGGTGACTGTATATTGGAAACACTCCTTAGCACCGTTGGAGTAAATGACCGTCGCATTTTGGAGGAAGCCGAAACTTTGCTAGAATCCGCAAGTGAATTATTCGAGCCAGAAGGAGAAAACTTATATGCTGAACTCAACTTGTATCCAGACCTATTACCGACCATCTCAAGCCAGCTTTTGAAACTAGATGATCAAGATACACAACCCAAGGGATTGTCGAATCGAATCTTGTTCCAAATCCGCTATCTCTTTCGATCCATATTTCGCTGGTGTCGATTTGCAATTATTTTGGTGACAGCTGTACTTATCAACTTATGGAAAGGACCTGATCTTATATTGGAAAAATAACTATTATGATTTCAAAACAATAACAACACAGCTCTTTTTCTTGTATACTATCTGTAACATTTATTTACCCAAAACCTTATACATACACCTTATCTTCACACGCAAAACTATATGCGGTATATTCATATGATTTTCCTTTCCTCCCCTTGTCTCCCTTAACCAGGACTGTACTAACACCACAAAAAAAGAAACCCACTTTTTCTTCTTTCAATCCTCTCTACCGTTATTAATTTTTAATAAATAATGCAATTTGTGTATTCTAAATGTAAACAACCCGTTCATGCAATATGTGCAATAAAAAAAAGCTGTTCTGTGCATACATTTGTCCCTACTTGAATCATATTACAAATTTGAAATAGACCCCCCTCAAATGAACACAATGCCAAAAAATAAATAAAGTGACATGTTGTTGATGAATCATGGGGTTGGTAGCACAATAATAGCTCATCGTAATTACCATAATCAACAGAAAACCATGGTATCTTTATTTTTGTTAAGTAAAAAAAAAAAAAAAAAAAACCTTTGTATGCGTACGTTAATTAAAATTATTTTCCCATTGGGTGGTACATCTTTTTTTTTTTTTTTATTTTGATATAATTGACAGTAAAAAATGTACACATTTCCGATGATGTGTCTTTTAAAAAAAAAAAAAGTCAAGAAGGGATTTGTTTACGTTATATTTGTTTTGGTACCTGGTATCTCACTCTTTTATTATTGATAGTCTAGATAATGAAATGTTTATGCACTCGGACCTCAAATGCCACTTGGCGCCGTGTTAGCACAGTGTTGATTAAAATTTACGCCATGCCAACTAAAAACATTCTATTTTTAAATTTTGGCTTGTGATTTATTTTAAAAACAAGTAAAATGATTTAGGTACTGCTTGTACTGGGAGAAACCACGAGATGTTCATTTAAAGCGCTTGTAATAATGTCATCATAGTAGGACGCATATACCTTTCGATGATGGTGTGTCATTCGAAGTATTTTGTGAGCAACAGCTTGGAGGTTACTTCGAACATGCTGTAACCCATTACTGGAAAGAACAGCGTCAGTCACAAATGTGTTGTTTTGTATTGTGGTCTTAATCACAGTGGCAACACGACGGGAGAGTAAGGAATAGACAGTGTCGGAATGTGATACAGTCTTATCTACCATGGTACGGACCATCTCTCTTCGCTCGGGTCTAACGTTCACAGCACGTTCGATTTCCGTGGACAAATTATCAATAGCCGTGGTTGGATCCTTTAGCATTGTGAAGAGTTTTAAGCCCAAATCGGTCAATGCCTGGGGACTTGCAGACCCAAAGTTTCTAGCTAGCATTAACAGGGCAGCAACAATAGTCACAGCCTGTACCTCGTTTTGGAAATCAGCCATCCGTTTAGCGTCCATTGATAAGGTCTCTGGCAGCATTTCAAGCGAGGAGATGGGTTGTTGTTGTACTAATAGGGAGACATATGCATCTTCAAAAATAGAATCATGTGTAGGCTTGTTGTTCTTTTCAGGTCGAACTCCTTCGGGGTTACGTTGCGCTGCCACTTGACATAATCGACTTGCAGATTGTGTCATCCATGCTTTTGTACGCACCAATTGAATCTGACCGCTATTCAACATGTCTGCAAACTTCTCCCGTTCATATTCAACAGCCATAGACATCAAGTGAGGACGAAGTGATCGAAGTCGGAAATTGGCTAAATCAAGGCTCATATCTTCCAAAAGATGTAATACACTTTGGATCTGTCCCATGATATTCGTGCTAGACTTGAGTTCTTTAATTTCATCATCACGGACTGGTGCACACATATTGGACATGACATTTAAAACGTATTCCATCATGCCATGAATGTCGAAACTATTTTGTCGCATTTGTTGTTTAATCAAGGAAAGATCAATGCCTTCATCAACGCTATTGTACATGGAAGTACCAGGGCGAACAAGTGATAACAAACGCTAAAAAAAACAGTTAATAACTGTTGAACAACTCTTGTCCATGTAAACTTACAGTTTTGACATCCACGATCAATGAAGGTAAAGATAACTCAGCATGGCCTTGTTCAATGTCTTGTGCGACCTTGTCGAAAAATGCTTTTTCAGCCATCATTCTTACTCTCTTTTCCAAATCATTGGCTGGTTCATGTTTCATTAACTTGAACTCAGGATCCATAATCAACTCATGTGCCAACTGTTCATTTGTTAGACCAGACTCGGGTGCGTAACCATTCAACAAGTTGCCCAATTGTTCACCGTTTGTGTGCTGGTTTTTTGCATTTTGCTGGGTTTCAAACTCGGTGTCGAATTCTGGAGAACGAGGTGTATTCTTCTGTTGTTGCTTCTTTCGACCTGTAGAAGTGGAAGAGCTTGATAACTCCAAGGCTCTTTGTAGATGAGCTAATGCAACAGGACCACCAATTTTTTCGAGTTTTGCCTTGATTTCGTCCAATTGTTGTTGCAGTTGGTCGCCTACTGAAGGGTCGTTTTGTTGCGCAATCATGGTTTGACGAAGGGTAGAGAGCTCAACATAGTAACCAATCATGTTGTAGGTTAACTGAGTACAGTCTCTTGATTTCCAAGATTCAAACAAGACAGTATATTCATTCCAGGCTTGAACAAATGCAAGTCTTGCGGCAGTAGCACCAGGACGACCATGGGCCTTGAGCCAGATTTCAAATAAGGTCAACATTTGCTTTGCAGAAGTATGTAATACCTATGCATATGTTTAATATTACATGTATGCGACAAGAAATATATACACAAGTCATACCTTCTCTTCTGTCCCTTCAACGTCTTGTAAGACCTCTCTGGGGCACATGAGGGTCATGTATGAAGTCAAGAGAACACGTGCACGTTGTCTACTATCCTCATCGTTTATTTTCAATGCGGTATTCAGCACCTTAGTAGTGACTACAATGACTTTTGCTTGATTGAGTAATTTGCCCAACGAATTAAATTCAAGCCAAGTATCAGGTGAAGAAGGTAAAGGTAAACCTAACCCTCGGAAGGCCTTCAAGATAATTGACCAAGAAGAAGGCTTCTTTACTTTCACTTGTTCTTCGACGTTGTTTGTGATGGTAATAGTTGACATTGGTGTAACTAAAGAGGAAGGAGAAGAAGAGGCGGTAACGGTAATTTTCTTTTTCTGTTGTTGATATCTGTTTAAATGGGCCAATCGTCTCTGCTCTGTCTTTTGGAACCTCGTTTCAAGCTCAGCTCTGCGCCTCTCTATGCGTAGGAAATGACAAATTAGGTTCTTTCATTTTCTACATTGTTCGAAAGACTGTTAATTAAATTACCTTGTTCTTGTTGAGAACGATGTTGGTTCTGCAAGACAATGTATTTGGCCCGTTCCACGGTCTGTTTAGACGCAGCCCTTCTGTTCTCGATATGCAAGTTTCGGTTGGTTTCTGCCAAAGCCATCGACTTGCTTAATAAATTAATTTTGTCTTCCCGGCGGTCTTTCATTTCCTTGGCGATTCTTTTCACCTTTTGAAAGTTTTGGTTTAACCTAGCGCTTCTTTCTTGCAAAATAGCTTTTCGTTTAGACTCCACAGTTTGGTTATTGGCCTTATTCGAGTTCCGCTTCTTATTAGCATTAAACCGTTTTTCAAGATGAATAGGTTTTTGAGCAGGTTGTTCACTAGAAGAAGAAGACTCGAATGTATAAAATCCTTTTTCGTCAGGAGTATCCATTTTGATTGTTGAAAAAAAAAAAGAAAAGAAAAAAAGATAAAACTACAGCAAATTTTATGATGAAATAAATTAAACGAGCGCAATTGTTTTACCCTGTGACTCCACACGTGTATTTTTGTTATCTCCTTGATTTTTTCTATTTTTTTTTTTTTGTTGTTGTGAACGAATGGACTTGAATCAGGACAAGCACAATGTCCTTCTAGTCGGACAGCTCTACGTCGATACAATATTACATGTCGACGGGTTCCCAGAAGAAGACTCTAAAGGGAGAGCAAACTACGTAGAACAGAGAATAGGGGGCAACACATGTAATACAGCCCAAGTGTTGGCTCAATTTCATCATATTAATGTGTGTTACATGTCTGCTGCCGGATCCCGTGAAACATCCAAGTAAGTTGAGATGGTTTTAGAGAGGGACATTTATTAAAATGATAAAACAAGTTATATTACAGATTTGCTAAGATCAAGACATGTACACGATGCCTTTATTTACAGAGACTCGATCATGCCTTCTTCCACCATCATACACAATGAATTGTCAGGATCCAGGACCATCATATCCAATAACAAGTAAGCAAAGTCTCTTGTTTCTGTTTGTTTGTTTTTATATAACATTTTTCTCTCCGGAACAAAAAAAAAAAAAAAAAAAGTATTCAAGATATAACATGCGCTGAATTTGTACAGACGTTTGAACAATTGAATACGAATAACCGCTGGTGGGCTCATTTTGAAGGTCGAAACATACATGAAACTATTTGTCAAATCGACTGGTTGAATGACAAAGCAACCAAGGAAGGGTGGAGACATCAGCTGGTGATATCAGTTGAATTAGAAAAACCTCTTAGACAAGGCATTGAATTATTAATTGAAAAGGTAAATATAAAACCGTGTGCTGCCCATATTTGCTTATACAATCACATGCAGGCCGATATCGTCTTGTTTTCCAAAATATTTGCTCAGCATCATGGGTTCAAAGACGCTACATCATTTTTAAGAAATTGGAATGTATTGAATACGCAATTGAAGCAAAGGTAAATACCACGCGTAAGTCATGTACTCTTGCTGACTTTATGTTCATAGCGCTAAAGCATTTTGTACGTGGGGAGAACATGGTGCATCGGTGCTAGACAACGCATCCAAAGAGATTTATCACGCAACTGCACACAAGATAGAAAAAGTGACTGATACAGTAGGTGCGGGTGATACGTTTAATGCTGGCATCATTGCTTCCCTCGTTCAAAATAGTCATGATATCAAAAACGCAATCCAGTATGCATGTACCTTGGCTACAAATAAAGTAGCACAGCAAGGATTTGATAGTTTATTTCACGATGATGCAACTATTTAATATAATCCTTTTTTGTACAACACTAAAAATTATAAAGCGATTTATGCATAGCTTGGGTGTTGTCAAATATACTTTCTGCGCCCAAGATCATTTGCCGCTAACTTGTTTTACATGTAGGAAATCTCAATCATTGCAATCAACTTGAAAAATTTCAATGTATACACTTTAAATTTACAAACTTTCTAATGGTAGCGCCCAATGCTTGCTCTAATTTGATGCCATACGTGCCCACAGCCACAAAATAGGGCAAAAAGGTATTGTTGTACCACGTGTCACCTTTTGTCTACTGTTTGATTGAGTTAATCACATCTACCTAAACTTTTTTGTGTCCCTGTTGTCAAAATCCTTGATTGTTTATACTTGATATTGGCGCAAATAATGAATTCGTTATTGAATATAACTGCAGTATGCATTTTTTTTATTAAAGACAGTGCACTACTTGGGAATAACTCTAAGATTAACTCGGTATTTTTTATAGTAATCTACTTTGTTTTAATTACGTAAATACTATCACCATCACATAAGTACGTAGTCATAAAATAAAATAAATGGTAGATGTCAATTCATAATTTATAGTACCCCTTAACTACTCGGAGCTATAATAGGCTTTCATAGTCAAGTACGGCTATTAAATATATTTGGAAAGGAAGAATATCAAAGAAGGCGGAGGGAATCATATGAATCATGTTTATTTTTAATCTGTTTGGAAAGCTCCTATTCTGTGAATATAATGATTGGGCTGTAACAATAGAGCTGTTGCAATAATCGTATAGTCACTTTGTAGCAAATAATATACTTCAGATGTGAAATATTTTTGTTCTTCTTTATAATAATTAAACTGAATCGAGATATCAGCTCTGACCAAAGAGAGGTATTGATACAAAGGAAAATACTACAGAATGATGATACACTGAGTTTCTCCTTTAACTTTATAACCAATTTTATTGATTTAACAATGACTTGCCATCATTTCTCTTCTTTTTCAACTTTACTATAAAAACGTTCTCGTGCAAACGGATTTTGGTCTATGATATGTACAGTCAATAATTAATAATTGTCATCAAGTTATCATTGCACACCTTTTGTTTGCGATATACTTTGAATTTAAAAAGACTTCCTTACGTGACTTATGCATATTTTGTCATAATCTATAAATAGATCAAACGTGTTTGTGACCATATGACGAAAAAATGTTAAAGGTCAAGTGTCTGTCAAAAGATCCCCACTTTTAAATTGAATATTACATTAATGACTAATAAATCGTCCGTTGGCATTTTAAAAGTAAATTCAGGAAAAAATTGCTGTTGACAATAATCGGAAGCATTTGTTTTATCCTTCCTTTTCTTTTTCTTTTTCGTGCCATATGCTTAATGTCACCCAACACATCTTAGACTCTAGGTAAATTACTACGTAAGGTATATTTTTCTTGGTCATGAATCTCTTACGTACCCTTGGTGTGATTCACCAAATAAGCCTGAGCGATCCATGGCCATGTTAAAATTACTGGGCGTTAGAACTGATCTGGTACACCAGCAGAGAGGACGTTCGTAGTGCTTTGCTTAGGTCACACCACCTTACCCACATGGTTCCTCTTCACAGATTCCTGTCTTAATCAAGCATATATTGGTACCAGTCAAGCATATTGATGTCATCCAGGCCTATTAGTTTCAGTCAAACATATTGGTGTCAGTCAAGCATTAGTATATTCTTAAAAAATATTGGCATCTGGATATCTTTGATTCATCATCCCAGTGTATTTTATCAAGTTTGATTATAATTGTGGTCATCAGCAAGTACTCTTCATAAAATCAGATCAAGAAGGGGTTTGCAACTAATCTTTTCCCATGTGGAGCGTACTTCATTTATCTCTAGTATATATAGAGGAGTTGGTTTTGGTGATTCAAAATCAACACGCCTTTTGTGGGAGAGACGTGGGTTGGAAGCATACGTCTATTAGTTAGTATATTAACTTGAAGACGGACTTGTGAGTAAGGATCAGAAGTAACGTTTTATGGAAAGCTTACCACCAAATTGCTTGCAATGTGTTTTCTCGCTGAGAACATGGCGTTTTGACCTCTTGTGATGGTTCACTTTCATCTCGTTTAGAGCCGTCAAAATATTAAAATGTGAGTGAGTGCACACAGAGACTGACTTCCTCGCAGTTGCACTTGGGCAGTTTCTGACGAAATTGGCTAGCGGGTCTCTACTTACTAACCCCTCTTTTTATAGTCATACCGTTTTATAATAGCTCAATGTATGGACAGAGACAAAAAAAACACCCTATTAGTCTGTGTACCTGATGAAATATAAGAATTTTTATATTACCAAATATACTGAAGACTGTTCTAAGACTGTACCTAAAGTATCATTTATCATCGCTCCATAATTCCAAGTTACTATAGAATAGCATTGAATGTGTGGGAAGTATGCCACGCCTTTTGTCAAGGTAGGCTTTATCTCATACAATTGGACACCATAAGCATTGAAAACATCATCCGAAACCAGAACACTGGACGACGAAAAAAGCGGAGGAGTGTTACAAGTACAAGAAAGACAAAAGGAACAAGTGAACACCATGTAGGACTATTTGATGGAAACAATGATTGCGATGGATTGATTCTACTTTGGACCGTGGATACCTCAACCAGGTCTATAGTCGCACAAGCTAATTATCTTGAACAAAAGGGGGGACGAGATCATGGTACTCTAACAGACTTTATCACAAAAAGAACAGTAGCTGAATGATAAATAGCAGTGCAATTATGTTAATGTGTATAAAAAACCAATGCATGAAGTACTAGGGTCTACATGGATGATACACATCATAATGCATAATATTGCACTGCGTCATCTGAAAGGGCTTATATTTGCCTAGCTTTTTTTATGTTTAATAATAAAGAAGAGAGTTTAAAAACCCACTTTTTCTTTTCCCTCTCATTATATAAAAAATGTCGCATTTTCCAACTGGATGGTTCTTTATTCAGTCTAAATGTTCACACAGAATGGTACTTGATGTCCACTTGGACTCTTTAAAAGTAAGTAAGATACACTTAGAAAGGACATTTTGGGCAAAAGCTAACAAAGTCTGTAGGCCACCGCAAAAGTAGTTGTCTGGCCCAAGAAGACAAAGGATGTCGATAATCAGTTATGGATGTATGATCACGGGTACATCATTAACAAGAATTCGGGGATGGGTAAAGTATAGATTACACTACATAAAGAGAGAGAGAGAGAGAGAATGTTAATACTTGAACAACAACAAACAGTTTTAGACGTGCATGGAGGTAAAGCCGGTGTAAAGAATAAACAGAAAACTGTTTCATTTATATGAAATATCTTAGGTCTTTTGGAAAACGATAAACAAATCATTCAGTATAAACGAAAAATGTTTGAAGACGCCCAGAATCAAAGATGGTATTATCGTGAAGATGGAGTTATATACCCCCAAGTAAATCCCAACTTGGTTCTCGACATCAGAGTAAGTGTACCACATTTTCATTTGCGAACTCATTTAACGTGTAGGGATAATAGGGTAATTGGACAAAACCAGGTACGGTTGTCTTGCTTTATAACCGCAAGTACGAAGACAATTTAAATCAGCTATGGGGTTTGATACCTTATGCGGCAAGCGGTTCCATTAGTCAAATCAGTTCAGCGACTATCTCTCTGGACGAAAAGGAAGATGCCGATTATTCGTTTAGTTCAGCAACGTATGCATTGTAATTTTTAATTAAAAAAAAAAAAAAAAAAAAAAAAAAAAAGAGAAAAAAAGAAAAGAATAAAAAAAAAAGTGAAGGGTTTGGTAGTTAGTGTTGTGGCTTCTTTTTACCCTTCTTGGTCACTATCTTGAATTCAGAAGATACAAGGTTGGTCTTTGGTAGAACCACATTTAATTTACCATCCAAATCGGCTTTTCTACGACTCATGAAATCGCTGGCGAATCGACGACCATCCATCGATTTTGAATTGGTATAAATAATATCATGTATAATCTCTAAACAGCTATTATCTACAGGAAAACTAAGTAGCATCTGTAATATATCATCCACTACACATATTTGTTTAGTTTTCTTTTCATTATGGTTTTTATATATAACGTTCACCTTACCATTTATGCCTGCATTCAATTCACGTAAAGAGAGTTTACACCATTTCAAAAACTCATCGCTGGGTCCCTTTGGTTCACTTTTAATGGTTGGATGTCGACTGGAGGATCGAGGTGTAGATACACTTGCAGAAGGTAAACTAGGTGTCGATATACGCTTTTGTCGCACGGGAGTTTCCCAAGCGTTTGATTTTGTTTGCTGATTGCGCGTACTGCTTGAGGTGCTTGGACTGGGCTTAGTAGCGGATGAAACCGCTGACCAAGTGTTTGATCGTGTTTGGATCTTTTTTTAGATAACTTGTTAAATCATTTGCCATCATTTCCACATTGTAATGAATATCATCCTACCTTTTTACTTTGGAACACTTCTTCTGATTGTATCTCGCGTAACGTCTTATTTTGTGCTGTTTGCGGTACCCACGCGGACTCAATTGCAACTGGTTCTGCAGACATCGTCCCTTGCACAGGCTCGTTCAGTGACATACTGCTCAAAGTAAATGATAATGGATCTTCGTGTTCGGTCTGGATATTTGATGGCGATCTGGATCGAGAACGATGAGGTGGAGAAGGGACAAAGGGTTCGCTAAATTTGTTGCTCCATGGGTTTTGTGCACTATCTGTAATACCAGGTGTACCAGGTACAGAACTCCATCCTCTAGTCATGGCGGGTTCAATAGGCGGTAATTGTTGCTCGTAGTTTTGGTTACCCATAAACATTGGTTGTTTATGTTGTTGAATTAATAGTTGTTGTTGTTGTATTAATAATTGTTGTTGGTTTTGTTGTTGCTGCTGCTGCTGCTGCTGCTGCTGCTGTTGTTGTTGTTGTTGTTGAACCATGCGTTGTTGTAATAAAATATGGTGTTGTTGGTTCTGACGCAACATGGTTAAATATTGCTGTTCCATTTGCTGGTTCATTGCCGACTGCTGATAGTCTAACTCAGCTTCATACAAGTTATCCCTTTGTCTCGTTGGGGCAGGCTGTCTGGTATATTGGTACAGCGGGTCATTTTGATGACTAAGCCAAGAAGAGGAAGTAGGAGTATTGTTTTCCCAAGGCGACTCAGTCCTACCCACACGAGAAGAAGCGAATGGAGGGTTGCCAAAGGGGGATGGTCGTGCTACACCTTGATTAAGAGCTAATCCGGTACTGAAAGAGTCATTGGAGGTAGGCCAAGGAGCCAAAAAAGGGATTTTACTGTTCTTGACTTTGAGAATCAAAGCGTCTATAGGTTCAAAATAAGGCACATCCTCACGCTTTACATGAAGAGAATATTCAAAGAAACCAGATTCATACCATCCTTGCATCTCTAAGCCAGTAAATGGGCCTTGTATAATGCCAATTGGGTCACGATAGATCCATTTATAAGACCTCGGCGGGTCAGCAGCTAGGAAATGATTGAAGACCTCTTTTTCTGGGTCTCTATCTAGATAGACGCCGAAACTGTCAAAGTTTCCTACGGCATCGTATTTGTCGACTTCGCTCCAAAGCGGCACTTCTTCCTTTTCATTGTTGTTCATCAAAGAATACAAGTCTTTCTTTTTACCATTGACTAAGCAAAGAAAAAAAAGGGGGGATTAGAGCCCGTATTTTTAGTGTGTGTGTGTGTGTGTGTGTGTGTGTGTGTATGTGTGTGTGTGTGTATGTGTACCTTTCCCGAAATCTTCAAATAAAAAGGCGTTATCGGACTTGTACTAAAGCGCAAATAGTTTAGAAACATGAGAAATGTGCCTGTATTTTTTATCCTTTACCTCCTTTTCTAATAGAGACAAAGGGCTTTGGTCTTCAGCGGTAACTGCATACTCATGATGTTGAATATCATTTGGCAAATCCACCGTCTTGTATAAACTCAACATGTAATCTTTTGAATACTTGAATTCTTCGTTTTTAATGTCTACACTATTGAAATTAGAGTATTGCGAGTTACGCTTAGGCACTTCTCCGCCGCGCATCCTTTTTAAAACAATCAGTTCTCGGGTACGCTTTATATTAGCAACATGAACCGTTTATTTACCATTCAGGTCCGAAGTTCATTTGGGTAGTCATTTTGTTTAATTAAAAAAGCTTATCTATTAAAGAGATGAAAAGAAAAAGAGATGGGGATGGGGGGGAAATTATTTAGCACATAGGACCCAATCATGTCGTACAAAAATCATGAACGACGTCACTTTCTCATGATAGTATGTTGACAGCTCTTTCCAAATCATCTACCGACACAATGATGTTGGCCGTCATAAATGTGCTTAGATAGAACATGTTGATGTTGGCCTCCATTGACAAAGGTTTAGAAATACATCGCACAATACCACAACGTTCAACATTGGAGCCTGAAAAATGTACTTGAATCACTTTTAGTGTAGCTGCGTCTTGCTCTTTCATTAGCAGGTTTTCTTCAAACGAGGATACAATATGAGTATCTGCTATAAGCGAGATATATTCATTGGTTGCTACAAAAGAACAAAATCGCTTATGATCCTCACTGTATTTGAATTTAAAAGGTTAGTCACACGTTCCTATAAAAACCTTAATTTCGTTATTGTGTACCTTTGAACCAGGTCAGGGTAGCACAATATCTTTAATACTGTTGTTACCCAATCAGTCCTATAATGTCTATTTAAGCCTACGCATTGCAACTCATTGTCCAACACATCTGTATCTAACAAGAATTGTGTGGGATCTACGGGCGACAGTGGAGCATCCTCACCGTCTTCATCCTCTTGTTCAATGACAGTAAAGTAGTCTTCATCTTCATCGTCGTCTTCCACCTCGAACCCATCCTGCCGTAATGTTTTAATTACATTGTGTAGTTTCGATTCACTCACAAGTACAAAATCAGTTTGATAGGTTGATATATACAAAATAGAGAACCTTCCTTCAGCCAAGGGTTCCGAGATTTCACTGATTCTCTTTCCACTCGCATCTACAGCTGTCGTTTAGATGACCTTGTTTAATTTTTTAAAAAGAAAAATCTAACCTTGCCCTCCATCATCATCTACTTGTAATACACGAAATACGCCTGTGGGTGCTCCCAAATCAGGACAACTGGCTGCCTCCAGGGCAGGCAAGAAATCCTCTTCAATAGCTATTGCATTAGCCACAATCGAAATACCATACCCGTTTTCCGTAAAAGAAAAAAAGTAATCGTTACTAATACCTTATGTCAGTTTTACTCTTTCTTTAGACACTTCTTTTTATTTTTTACCCATTGACGTTTTTAAATAACAACATCTTTACAACGGCATGCGTAACATGGATCAAATGCGTTCGAGGAAAATAAATAATCCGTAATTTCGCAGGTAAAATGGTAATCATGTATTAGACATTAAAAAAAAAAAACGGAAAACCTTTTCCGTTCCTTTACGGGTTGAACGGATGTTTAATTATTATTTTTTCTTTGTATCCCACTTTTTTTTTCATTTGTGATAAGATAACAAAGCCGACCGTATCTTTTTTTTTTTAAAAAAAAAAAAACACCCCCCAAGCCTTTTGGACAGTAAGATCATGTCTTCTTACAAGTTCATTGGTGTTTATCTTGACCGGCCATTATTGACTCCGTTTTGGTCCGGGTGTAAAAATTAGGAAAAGTGTCATACAGTTTTCGTACTTCAAATTCAGACAAGTTCGGAAGGGGATGTTTTATTTTACCTGCAGGTATATTTAAGCTGTCACCGGTTAAAGTGCAGCAACCGCATTGGAGGTGGCACATTGTCGTCGAAAGACATTCGGTTGACCATCACCGTTCCAATTGGATTTCACGATGGTAAACATATTTTTAGATGCCATAACATCGCGATTCCAAAAAATATTGCATTTTTTACAGATCAATACCTGATGGATCTTGCAGTTGGCATATTTTAGATTCTCCAGCGATTTATCGAAACAGTTGTTGCAAGTCTATGAAAGAAATAGCATATTATCAATTTCTGTGTAATTCGTACATGTGTGCATCTCACCCTTCGACGTAATTTTCAATGGTTGCAGTTTTTGGGGAAGGGATCATTGTTTCAATCTGTTCTACATTCTCTCTTTTCTTGCGTTCTATTTCTAATTTTTGTCGATTAATATCAACGTTCATGCCGTAGTATTCTGCTGATGATAAACATCTAATATCATTCACACCATGATATGACGCTAACAC
This sequence comes from Mucor piriformis, assembly GCA_943193625.1. Classification (NCBI taxonomy): domain Eukaryota; kingdom Fungi; phylum Mucoromycota; class Mucoromycetes; order Mucorales; family Mucoraceae; genus Mucor; species Mucor piriformis. The sequence goes on along the minus strand of OW971868.1, from coordinate 387,949 downwards.
GTCTTTTCTATTGTGGTCAACGGTACAAGGTCGAAAATAAGAATCAATATCTTCATTATTAAAATGATCCAATTTCAAAGAAAAAGGGTGAAGCAGGATACCTCTTCCTACAGAACGATACTCTACACGTGTAACCGTCTGTGTACATACTGTTTATAAACATCTTGCCTCTATGTTGCGGTAAGTTTTGCAACTCTTTAAGACTATTATTCAAGTTGAAAATTAGTGTACATATTGATTGCAAAACGTTTAAGCTTGCCTCTTCATTTTCAATTTTTGTAAAATTGAGATATTCAAAGAAAGATCTTTTCATAAAATCAAAATGTCTTTCTTCTGAATGTTTTTGTAAGGTGCCTCTTCCAAATATGCCAGCAAGGTTTAAGCTATCTGTTTTTATAAAACTCCATTTCATACCAGGGTTTGGAAACAAACTAAAAAGTCTCGGTGGCATTGCGTCTTATTGCTTCTGTCTTCTTTTGGATCTTTGTTCTTTACTGGTTTTTTTTTTTTTTTTTTTTTTTTTTTTTTTTTTTTTTTTGGCCTTACATATGTTTGATTTGAGCTCTCTGGTTGTTCTTGTGAGGCAAGCTGTTGTTGTGGAATAACCGATGAGTGTAGTGAAGGTGTTGGTTGCTGGTTCTCTGCAATAATTGATTGATGCATAACTTACTCTTCGCCGACGAGTATCCGCTTACACCGCAAGATTTACATGTCGTGCCTTGCGTCGCTGGTTTTGTATTGCGTGCCCTTTTCGCAGCTTATTTTCTCTGTTTTCTTCGAACATGTCCTTGCGTTTGACACCTTTTAACAGATTGAGTTCTTCTGTTTCGTTAATATTCATAGTTTACATTACCTCTTTTTCCTCTAAATTGTATATCCGGATTATTAGCTGATGCTTCTTCTTGTTGCTGTTGTTTCTCATATATCTGTTGCTTTTTTAGTTGCATAAAATCTTCAACCTCTGGGTGAATAGGAAAACGCATAACTGTTACATACAGAAAGAGAAAACGATATTCACAAGATTATTGTTAAATTCAATAGAACGTGATTTATTGTTTCCAAATAAATATGTCAATCCAAAAACAGGTTACCAAAAAGTCTCAAAATAGATATTTACCGTCTTGAAAATTCCGGATATGAAAGGAAAATACTGTAATGACTATCGCAAGTCTAAAACGAATCAAACATGTAGGAGCCCGAAGCAACATGTAAGAGCATTTTTATGTGTTTCCAATACTAATTTTGTTGTAATGATAAAAATGTGATTTGATTGCCACATATCCGGCAATAATGCGACAGCAAATAGTATCAATCATAATGTGCTGTCCAATGACTCACATGCTTAATCATGATTAGAATGATTTTTAGTTACACTACCCATCACACGCACTCGTATCCTCATTGACACACACACACACACATATCTAATCCTCAGCAACTGTCCAGTGTATTAATATCTAATGGTTTCCAAAGAAACCTTTATTTAATTGTTTGATAGCCTTTTCATACATATTAGGCGAATGATCCATAAACATGGTTCTTGAAAACACAATTTCTGAAAATCTGGCTTGTACATCATCACAACGGCTTAATTGAACCATATGTGCTCGTTTATGCTTACTCGTAGATGAGCTCTCCGATTCCTCCGTAGAGTTTTGAAGCAACTGTGGCACTGATTCAATCAAATACGTCGTACTGGGTGGGAACAGTTTCTCTTCTCGCATATCCGCACGCATCGTCTTGATAAGTGCCCAAAACCATTGATCGTGTTCTTCTTCTTCTATTTTCTTATGATACCGTCCAATTACGCGGTTCATAATCTCGTCTGTAATATGACTATCTTCATGCAAACTCACGGCCACATTCTTGAAATCTCGGAGTAAGCCAAGACTTAGACTACTTACAATATCAAATGCATGCACCACACTTGTCACCAGACCTTGCCCACAATATTCACTCAAAGCAAGTGACATGACACAAGGTGACCCGTACGTATAGCAATGAATAGGACGCCCTGATGGTAACCCCGATAATTCAGATGTAACAAACGGGTATGAATCTCGTTTGACAGAAGTAGCTGTAAACATATCCAAATCTGCATCGTTTATACGTCTTGACAAAAAATGAACCTTTTCTTCACTCCAAAGCACACCAAGTAGACTAGCGACACCAGCACCAAGAGAATGTCCACATAGCACAAGTCCATAACTGGGATGTTCTTCCAATCCTTTCTTAATTGCTTCAAATACCTTGCCTTTTTGGATAGCAAGTAGCTGAGCTGCTTCAAGCATACCACCATGGGCAACGTATTGTCTGGGATGGTTTTTGGTGTCTGTTAGGTTATGAGCATGGGAAATCTGATCAGTGGGTAGTGTAAACTCCTTATACTCGCAAGTTAAATCTGTCAAGACATCTCCTAAACCAAGTGTACCACGACATGTTAATACAATGGCTTGTGCGCTATGATCTACTGTAACATAATGTACCAAGGCATGTAATTTGGAATTACTCACAGAGGAAAGAATATTCGTATCTGTATAACTTGAAAGCAAAATATCTTCAATTGCAACACCTGTATGATGTGCAAACGCATGATGATTAGGGTGATGTGAATTAGGTAAAACGCTAGGAATATCTCCAATACCCAGGATACGCATAAATGACTCGCCATACGCAGCACTGGCATAACGAATAAAATGACCAATATTACTAATGATATGCTTTCGAGGAAAATTTTGTGGGTTGGGTTCAGAATCCAAAGGTGATGTCGGTGGTTTTTGATGAAGTTTGGCGGGTACAGAAGGAGATCGAAGTAACGTTTTGGGAGGAGTTGTGTAAAATGTGGTTGTTTTTAATGTTCTAGAAAGTGAAGCTAAACTATTAATCGAGTTTGATTTATGCAAATAAGGTGATGTGGGCATCGGTGGTGGCGGTGGTCGTTTTTTGGCTAATGCTTCCGCTCCTTTTTGAAATAGGTTAGAGACGCTTTTCTTTTTGGCAAGATTGATTTTAATCCCGCTCCAAGACATACGTCGCTTGGATTTATGATCTAATTCTGACTCGTCAGGAAAAGGGGCTGAAGGCAAAGGCTTGTCGTCTTGCTGCGAGTACGATGACTGCAACGTTGTAGATGTACTTGTCATGGTGGTTATTGGTCCATCTACAGTTTCTTCTAAAGTATCCTGGGTCATGACTCCGTACTGTGTTTGTCGCTCAACCTTTTTCCGTGACAGTTTTTTAGAGACGGAAGAAAGCATGATTTTAAAGCCTAATCCTTTTTTCTTCTTTGGTATCAGCACTTTAGGTTCAAATGGGACGACACTAGATTCATTTGTGACGATACAAGAGTCTTCTTGAGAATTTGGATCAATGACAGCCATAAATATTTCCTGCTCTTCTTCGTTTGTTTTCTCTACAATTTGTTTGGTATTTGGTTGCTCAAATCCATACACATCAATGGGTCTAATCCGAGTGGTTCTTGTTGTGATACGATTTGTAGTGGTTGTCACCTCATACATATTATAAGAATTTCCAAAATTGTCTAAAGCCAAATCCATTGACTTGTTCGAGGCCAGACTCAAACGTTTATTACTATCTTCGTCTGTACTCGTACTCGACCCTGCCAAAATCTCTTCTAATTCATGAATAATATCATCATGTTCGGGTGCATCTTCTTCTTGGTACTGAATCAGTGCCTTTTGTGTATCTTCTTCTACTACAAGTCCCTTCCATAAAACAGTTGTTTTAATATTCTTCATGGTACGTTGATGTGTCACGTTTTGAAGTACGGCAAAGGCAGTCATTGCTTTAGTAAGGCCTGAAAGAATTGCTATTTTTCCCACTTTTGTAAGCGCAAAATCGGGATCACGTATAAGCTCACGATTTACCAGTGTGACAATTGATGCTATCGCTCGTGATGATTCGTTGGATCCAAAAATACCATCAATAATACTGACCGATTCTTCGGCTGCCTATACAGAGGTGGGATTAGATAATCAATAACAAAAGAAACAAAAAGGTAACTAAAAATATACCATGAGGCCAGACTTAATTGTTTGAGATGTGAATTGAATACCAGATAATGTAAACAGTTCAACAAGCGTAAATGAATGATGAACAATGTAAATACCAAGGCTCGTATATTTATCAAGGACCTGTAAAAATCCATTTCTAAAAATATAATGTGTAAAAATTGGGTTTAGACCTTTTTTTTTTGTTTACATTTGTGTGTGTGAGTGCGCGTGCTTGCTATGTACCTTTCATGATCGAGAAAATCTGTCGATATATGATCCGTAGTGATCACAGCAGAAGAAGGGGCTGTCAATTCGTGTAATTTTTTAGCGGTTGATAAAGCATTGATAAGTGCGTGTCTCGATAATCCAAAAGAAAATGATGTACTATGCTTGACGGATTCTAATAATGCTTCAATAAAGAGCGATGAGCATCGAAGCGATAATCGGGCGGCTAAAGCAATCGCAGTAATAAAACTGGCTATATTCTCTGGTAATAACGTGGGCGATGCATTATATAAACTAGCTGAGTAGGATGTTAACTGTTGTGTTGAAACAGCCATGTTAAATAATGTTAAAGAAAATTTGCCCCTATAAAAAAAAAAGAAAGAGAAAAGAAAGGGCTCCCATAATTGTGATTTTTCCCCACCCTTCCTCAATTTAGCTCTTTCCATTAGCTCCATCACGTGTGTTACTTGATCTACATGTGATTACTGGGTCCCTTTATGATACTATGATGACTAGCATTATTGTCGCAAAGAAGGACAATTTTTTTTTCGTAGTTACTTGTTTCAACAATGGTACATATTTTCTTATGATTAGTATTTCTAAGCAAATTTATTTGTTTACATTAAAACCCCCCATTTGTGTACGGTATCACGAAACAGTTTTTTTTTTTTTTGTGCTATCACCATAGATGCAAATAAAAAAGGGTCTTTATTCGCATTTTCCGGCCTCGTAGAGACGTGAGCTTGCTTATGAGAACAAAAAAGTGAAAATAGACAAAAGAATCAGAAGTATACATGTTATCAACTAATCAATGGTGAGTTGATGAGCAAGAAGATGTATCCAGACTATAATTAATTAAGACGGGGACTGTTTTGTTCTCATAAGAATCGACAATGGAAAACATTCTAGAATGCTATTGAGAATATAGTAAATGTTTCTTGGGCCTGTGATAATCGCATTAATGGTAGTGGTTGGAGCCGATAAAGTTTGGTTTTAGAATAAGGTCATTGACTTGCATTTTGTTTCCAAAAATTGTAATGATCCTTTATAGTCTCTCATATTGCATATAGTCTGAATACAGCATTTTATATTTCGCTTTATCTTATGCGAAAACCTGACTATGTTAAACATTAATTGATTAAGTAACATGAGCATGTTTACAAGATAGCCATCTATAGACTTTTCTTTTTAAAAAAAAAAGATATGTTGATAAAGGTTCCAAAGTACGTTATCTAATTATAGTTATGCGTCTTTTCAGTCAAAGAAGCGTATTGCAATCTTCTTGGGTGTACAACATTCTTGAAATATATTGACATTTGATATTCCAATTATAGATAATAAAGTGGTACAAGAACGATGTTATATTTCTTTCTTTTTACATGTAAGTAATCAAGAAATAATGTTGTATTTGACTTAAATCCCAAATGCTGAGAACGAGCATTATTTGTTTTGCATTTTTTCTGCGCATCCTGAGTAAATTGATTCACGCATCCAATAAAAATATCGCGAACAATCATATCCATACAATCCCACGGTTTGGGTTCTTATGACTTTCTACATTTGATAAACGCATATGTAAAACTTATTAAATGTAACACGATCCCTCTCGTTTGGGTTTGGATGAGAATTTCACGTTTGAAACAAAAAAAAATTAACGTGTGCGCTGACAAATGTACTCCTCCCATGTCATTATCGATAAACTTAATTTTATTCCTCAATCAGTTACTGCATAATAGGCATCTTTACCAATTGCAGTACAGGTGTCAAGTGTGCGCTGTTTTTCTTTACCGTTTGATATATTGAGATCATTGAAGGGTTACTTTTCTTTAAAAAAAATTGGCATCATAAGTTAAAAGGGCTAGTGTTTTATGATACAGTGAGGCTGGTCAGATTTGCCGGTTTGAAAAAAATAAACTTTGTTTAGTTCAATTATTTTTGTCGCTTTCTATGTACTTGCTTTAATGCAGTACCTGTATTAAATGGCCAAAACGATAACTCTGACGGACAGTCTTTTTTTTTTTTTGTGCTTCTAGAGATTGTCGTATTTACTCCTTATAAATCGAATATCATTACTACTTAACTTGTCACTTCAGTTATAATACATATACATTATATATTATAGCTTCTACTTTAGCGAATATTATTCCTATTGTTTGACACAGTACCAGCTCGGCTCATTAAATCTAACGTGATCAGATCCCATGGTCTATCTCGGCTGGTTGAGTAGATCTAAATAAATTTATCCAGTAATCCAATCAAAGATTGTAATCATAGAATGAATAAACGATGAGTCGCTAGAAGGTTTCGGATATGGATCACAGGCACATACACTTTTTTCAGAAATTATTGGCACACTTCAGGAAACTAAATTACACAGAGTTATTTTTAGATTTCACAGGTGCTTAAATCAGATGGCACACTCTCTACAAATAGATTTCTCACTTTTACTTGAACACATTATTTACAGCAAAAATGAGCGTACGATTTATCTATGAAAATGGGAAAGTTGAAGTTGTAGATGAAAGCGGAAATGAGCATTTCGATATGGATATTCATACTGAAGCATATTCCACCGACTACATTACCAATTTTGATGAGCATTTGGACTGTAAACCACCTGAAAAAACGAAAGGAAAACCTCAGAATGAAAAACAAAGTCTCCATGAGAAGCCTAGTAAAAAAAAAACGAAAATGAAGTTCGCGCATATCGGAAACATGGTGATGATGTCAAAGAACAACTATTTTTCTTAGTTAACGAAAAGGCCAAGACTCCAGGGCAGGCAGCAAAGCAGCTGGGGGTCAATAGGCGTACGGCGTACAACTGGGTTAAAAAGGATCAAGAAAATCCGTGAGATATTCTAGAGCCAAATAATGGAAAAAAGGTGGGTCGTCCTTCGGTTTTAAACGAAGAGCATAAACGGCACCTTGTCAGCTTTTATGATGACAACCCGTCTGCTGTAGTTGACCAAGCCATGGATAGTCTGACTAGTGAGTTCACTGGTTTAAGAATAGGGAAGACATCCGTTTATAACTTTATGACAAGGAATTGCAACTTGACTTTTAAAAAAGCTCACATGCATTCGATTCAGAGAAACAGCCCTGATAATTGTGGTATTTGATAAAATAGCACCAGGTAAAAATAATGAGATAAATGTGTATTTTTTATTATAGGTAAAAAATAAACTAAAGAATTCTGCTGCTATAAAATAATCAATCCTTTTATATTGAACAACTGCCCCTGGAAGTTAGTGAGTCAACCTTTCTGGTTTTGGAATAAATCTATACTCAGTTTCCCGCCTTTTGTTAAATGAATTCTACTCGTTAGAATTGACTTCAATTAACATTGTCCTAGATCAAAGGATCCGGGAACACTTCTTATTGTGTTTTTCGGAGTAGAAAGAACCAGTAAGATAATGTGTAACGGTAGCTGTCAAAAGGGGCATAACATGAATTATGGTTAATTGGCTTCGGCAGAACATATTTGTAATGTTTGACCTCTTATTGATTCAACGGGTTCTTTTAACCCATCTGTGAATGAATAAGATATGATCCCAAATATAGAACATCTTATCGATGTTTGTATGTTTGGTTGCAGAAAGTAGGCATCCATTTGATTATGCACTATTTCTATTATACACTTATCAGTCGTATAATTTGTATCAATATATAAATAAATGAACCATTGATAATGATAGCTGTTCTATTCTCTCGATGGGTAGCTAATCCATTGAGGGAACTATCATTATTAGATTTCTCTTTTTTATATTCTTGATTTAATTGGAGTGGGTTTTTAGTTTTCCAATTTAGGTATAGTAACTCAGTTGTGTATTATTCTATATGCAACTTTTATCCCTATATCCATTTAAGCCAATCATGCCACCTTTTATATAGAAGTATGTACTCGAGGTAGAGGTAGTTGTGTAGTAGTATACATATGTATGCTATTACTCAACATTCAAAGATATTTTATTTTATAAATTATAACTTTATACGATTTATTTATTTACTCTTAAATGAATCGTACTCAAATACGACAGCACTCCCAACATGTGGGTTTCAAGGGTGATGTTTTAGCACGTTTCGAATTGAATTTTTCAGGGTACTTGTTGTATACACGCCTACATAACATTTATGAGGTGTAACACAAAATGTCTTGTTGTAGATTAAAGTTTATATTTTCTTAGCTTGCAACAACAATGAACTGTATTCTCTATAAATCATTAGTGTAACATGATATCATAATACAACACAGGATGTTTATTATTATTCCTTTTATTTGTCCATCGTCAACTAAACACAGCCTCGCCTGTTTCATAGACAAGCTCCTCTGTTTCATGAATGAATTGCTAAGCCGTCGTCAAATAATAAATTGACGATAGTAAACATTAGATATCAAGTATATAAGAAACCCTCATTTTTATGTTTGAATAAAGTCAGTTAGTTTTTGCAGTCTGGTTATTTTTATTTCTTTTTTTATAACCTCTGGATTTCTCAGTACTGACGAGCAATATGGGTACCGCTAAAGTCGTGGCAGTACGTACAATAGGGGGGCATATTATGCCAAGTGGCGCGGAATCCAATGTTGTTGCTATCCCACCAAGGTATGTTATGGTGTAACGGTTCAAATGGGTTGTCTAAAAGACCTTCCTCCGTTTGACCAACATCAAGAACTGCATATCCTTGACCGATATAGGTGTTACATTCGGACTCCCGACTAATACCCACGTCCAGTACGTGTCCAAATTTCTTAAGACTGGCTCGTAACCCCATTAGCATTTCATCCTCTGATAAAAATGGGAGGTGGGTGAGTGAAAGACGTACAATTTTAGCGTCTTGAGTTACTGCATCCGTGGGGAGGATGCATATCTTATCGTTAGGGAAAAGCAAGCCCATTTTTAAAGCTTCCTTCTTTTTGGAAGCATCTAAAAAATGCACCTCAATAATCTTGCGGTTACCTTCGAGGTGAAATAACACTCCCCATCGTTCAGGAAGTTGCGTGGCAATTATGTGAAAAAATTGTTTTTGAGATTCTGGACGACAAGTAACGTCGAACATAATACTGCCAGGTGAACGACCGACTTTAAAGATCAGTGATTTAAGTCGAGTGATACCATCAGTACTGTTGTTGGTGACTTGATCACTGTGGAGTAATGATGTCTTGTTGGTGTGTACTATGCGTGACCATAGTACCTTTTTTGCTGGTTGACCGGAGTCTGGATTTAGATTCTGATTTTTATCTGAAAGAGCCATGCTATTATGTCTTTAATTTCTGGAAGTAATTAGATACTAGAAATAGACTACTGCTTAACCAATACCTTGTTGCCTTTATGAAACATTGACATATGTCATCCTCTCTAAGTCTTAGCTATATTCTACTCTTGATCTAGAGTCAGGAGGCCTACTAAAATTTAGTTTAATAGTTACAGATAGCAGTGTTCTAGTGTCGTGGACTGTTCTAGGTTACTCAGTGAGTTGACATAAATATGAACGTAGCTCAATTTAATAAAAGATCAGACCTCTTTTTCATAGGAACAGCCTTAGTCAACAATTTTGGCAGTCCCCCACGGTATCAAGAACTGGTTGTATGGCTATAACATAGCTAGATTACCATATGTATAATGAACGCCTTTAAAACAATTTGAATATATATTTTTTACTATTTAATAACATCACAAAGTCTCCTAACTGGTTTTATTAAAATCATGTATTATATTATTCATTATTTTGATCGTTGAATTAGCTTTTTTCTACAATCGAATTTTTCAAGTAGTTGATTATCTGACAACAGAAGTTGAGAGTTCAGAGAAGAATTTCGTTATTAGAAATAAAAGTTTCAATAGCTATTTTCTTTATAACAGGGCACTCTTCTAACAAATCTTTTACGAGATGGGAACGTGAAGAAATCCCAGCAAAGTCAATCGAAGCCAAACAAATATTATGATCAATAGATTGAAGATACTCTAACATATCTATTGTGAATCAAATAGAAAGTTAGTGATGGGTTTTTCAGTCTATATGCTGTAGTATTGCTTTACCTGGAGTATTTCCAGTTACATGTTTGAGTTTTTCCATAATTTCGTCAGTTTTATTCAAGTCCCTTTCGTTAAACGGCGAAGATGCAGGACTAGATACTGAAACGTAAACTTTATCAACAAGGGAGCGGTCAAGCAGATTGTCAACCATTTTTTGTAAGAGTTTCAGCCTTGTTTCTGGATCCACGTCAGATGGGGACTTGCGGACATAGCCGATGATTTCGTAATCATTTTTTTTCAAATTTAAAATGGATGCTTTGTATCTTGGCAAACAACTGCATATTTCTTCCAACAAACTGTCTATAGAGAAGCATGTTAGTTATGTATTTTGCTTATACTATTGCTTAGGCTTACCATAATAAATATCATCTAATACATAAAGCTGTCTTTTCCTACTATTTGAATTTCTGTCTGGCTTTGCTTTTAAAAATGATACGCTGTGGATTGAGCACCACTCTGCAAAAGCCTGTGCAGTTCGTTGATTGAACAGAGATGTATATAGATTGATAGTTTCAAACATTTCCTTTGTTGCAACGGATTTAATTTTGTAGGCCTTGGAATTATTAGGATCTTCACAGCAAAACACTTCAATTAAAAAATGCTTTAGTTGTGCATCTGTTTCTAAAAGAAAATTAAAAGTTAAAAATCAAAAGTAAGTCATTCTTTTCAACGTACTCAACGTACTTAATTCAAATCTCTTTCTTTTTCCGACTTCTTCAACTAAGCTCAATTGCTGAGATTCTCGGTATCTTCTGTATGTATAGGGATCACCAAGAATTCGTTGTTTCAAAACAACAATTGGTTCCTTTGGGGAGGTATTGTAGCATATGTCGACATTGCCCCACTTTTCAATACGTTCTTTGCATTTTTGGATATTCTCGTTCGTGTGTTCCTCATAAAAATACATGCAGAGGGCTGCATCCCTTGTAATGTTCATTTAATAATAAGATGGATGAAATAAGACTTTTTTTTTTTTTAAAGGTTTTTATTGTTTGCTCCGTGTAAATTAATCAAGAGGCGGGCGCAAGGTTATTTTAGAAGGTAGTAATGAGTATACTATAAAAGGGTTAAGATATGAGCTAAAGATAATAAAATTGGTGAAAAATATGATATGAGAGTAAATAGTAGATGCAGTATTAAAGCCGAGAGTGAACTGCGTCTTCATTGGTCCGTTGTTCTATGTCTCTTCTAATGTTGGATATGATGGTGGTAGAGTTGAATGGAATTTGACGGTAGGTGAAGTTGAAGTGAGCTTTCCAAATATTACCATCGTGATAATTACTATGATATGAGAGTCCAGGTTGGTTTGTTGTGTGTAACGGATGTTGTAAAAGTCAAGCAAGAGGCCCGCTTTGCAAATATCTTCTACACTAACCGTAGGCCATAAAAATTCGGAGATAATACCTTGCCAGACAAGATATTTGGTAGGACAAGTAAATAAAAAGTGATTGATCGAGTCGGTGGATGAGGAACAGATGGCACAGAGGCTGTCAGGGTATTATCCGGAAATATACGGTTTAGCAGAGCCTTGTAAGGGATGCATTTATTAATAAACCTATAGATGACATTCCTTTGCATCATGGTTAAAGCTAGAGACCAGAAGAAGGGCCAAGCTTCAGCGGAGATGTTGCGAAGACAAGGCGGGGGCGTAGCCTGAGAAGAACAGGCCTGTCTAAATGTACGTGCAGATATATAGGAGGTGGTTGATGATGCCACAAGATTATTTTGCTGATAAAGGTGCTGAACAAACGGTTGAAATCCCACTTCTGGAGTAACTGTTTGATCCGTTATTTCTTCCATTGGAGAGCATAAGGAGAGGAAGTAAGGCTGGAGACAGAAATCTTTGGTATCTATACCTCGGAAAACGATTCTAGGAGTCAATTGTCTGACAGGAAACATGCTAAGAGCTTTTCTTGTAACTATTCTTTGTCTAGTATTATATTGGAAAAGGTCGGATACAGTCATATTTTTTATCGGCCCGGGAAGCTTTTTATTACTGGTGGGTGCTTGGTACAAGACCGCTTGTAATGGTAGTTGAAGATTGGTAGTCGGGTGAATGTTGACAGAGTCAAAGTTTCGGGGTAAAGAGTCTATCAACCTGTATATAATCTTGATAGTCGATATTCGTCTTGTCTTGGTAAGTTGGTGACGGGAAGTCGGAAATAATAGCGGTATCTGGTGATTAGGTGATCCTGTATAATTTCTAATGTGTTGATTTAGCATACTAGTAAGAGGATCAGTGTTCTCGTTGATAGTGTCCGTTTTCAAAAGCGGTTGTATCCATCGGAAGTACAAGGCCGGATATTGAATATGAACATCAAGCACACCAAGACCCCCCTTATGTTTAGGTAATATCCAGGTACTCCACGGGATGACTGGAAAAATATGATGACGCAGGAACTTGATAGCTATTGATACTATAAGCTGAAGATCATTTTTGGTGAAAGGAACTACCCGGAAGAGATACCAACACTTTGGCAATATCAGGGAGTTGAGAATAGTGGCTTTACCAACTATTGATAGTGACCTGTTTGAATGTATCTGGGTTGCTTGTTTTAATTTTTCCAGAAGAACACCCATATAGTTGAGGCGTTGTTGCCGGCTTTGGATCAGGGGATAACCTAGATATATTAGCGGAACATCATCTTCTGCTGTTTTTAAAGTATCAATATGCATGAGGTGTTGAAGATCTTGTTGCCATATAGTCCAGGTATTCCGTCCGGAGATTGAAAAGGCTTCAATTTTCTGATAATTGAATTTCACATTAGATGCTCTACAATACATTTTCATATATCTTCGAAGCAGCTTCATGTCTTCACAATCGTGTACAAACACCAAGGTGTCGTCCGCGTAACAAAGAAGTTTAGTCGTTATCGGTGTAGACTCCTGGTTAATTGTGATGTCACTGGCGTTAGTAAAAGAACCTAGTTGATATCCTTTGTATTCATCATCTTGTAAGATAGAGAGTAAAAAGGGTTCCAAAGATAGGTCATAACATATACACGATAGTGGATCACCTTGCTTGAATCCCCTTTGTTTTGGGACTTTTTCAGTAAAAAACCCATTTACACTAATTTTAATTGTGTTTTTGGCCATGAGATTGTAGATACAGGTGATTATACTGGATGGAAAGTCAAATTTAGCTAAGACCGCTTGAAAGTATAGGAGGTTGACTCTATCATAGGCCTTTTCTTGATCTAATAGCAGACCAATGTCGGAGTCTACTTGCGGCTGTTGTTGTTGTTCGGCTAAAGCCCATTTAAGCTCAGCATCTTCCATTATGATTTGACACCTTAACCCGTTTTCAGCAATATATCTGCCAGGGATAAACCCTTGTTGATTTTTGTTGATTAGTTTAGTAGATACTAGCATCATCCTTTGATTGACAATTTTGGTAAAGCATTTGTAGTCACAGTTGGCTAAACTAATTGGTCGATAGTTTCCCATCTCTTCAGAATTGCCTTTCTTTTTTAAAAGCGTCATGATTGATTCATTCCAGCTTTCGGGAAAGACTCCTTAATCTAGAGCGTCGTTAAAAACTTTTAGTAGTAATTCTTTGTATAGAGGAAAATGCATCACGAGTTTCAAAATTTCAAACGGTATCCCATCAGAGCCAGGACTAGATCGCTTTGGCGATGCCTTAACAATGTCAATTATGTCATCCATGGTGTTACTGGACACTAGTAAGTCTTTGTCACAATCGTTTAATTTAAGCGACGGAGGAATCGACGAGAGTAATCTATCTTGATCTAACGGAAATACCGGGTCAGGTGTAAATAATTTGGTATGAAATTCTTCAACAATGGCAAGCTTGTTAGTTTGATCGGAATAAATAATATTAGTATCAGGGTCAATTAATGCTTTAATAGATGTTTGTCCAGTTCGAATAGCCGCTGTTCGTTTTAAAATACCGGCCGATTTTTCACCAGCTTCTCTCCAGAATTTACCAGACTTTAATATTTCTATTTCAGCCAAGGAATCTTGTAGGGATCCTATTTGAGCTTCGATAGTTTCGAGTATTTGGAAGTATAGCCCGCGATTTTTGTTCTGTCGAATCATCTTATTCCGCTTACTTTGTAGACGTTTTAATTCTTTTTTCCTCCAATTATTCTTGTGGTGTTTTAGGATTGAATAAAAAATAGAAATAAAAACAAGTATAAGTACTTTGAGACTGCTTATAAATGTTTATTAAGAGTTAAAAAGTTATCCTTTTAAAAGATGTTTTTAGAGGGGTATTTATATTCGAATGTCAAATTAAGGGGCTTGCTTTGATATATTATTTTGGAGAGAGTTGATAACAATAACAATAACAAATATCAAATATGGGTTATTGTGTTACCGTGATAATTATGCAAATTATGAGGTGTTATTATAAAGAGAGTATGTGGATCACCACAATTCTGACCAATTTGAAATGATTTGGTGAATGTTTTGACTTCGACTTCGACCCAATCCCAGGTTTGTTGAGGTGTAGAAGAGGTTTTGACCGTATCAAATTCTTTCATTTTTCTCTGTAGATGTCTAACTAATTCCGTACGGTACTCCTTCTTAGCGGCCAGAAAAGGGTTAGCTTCCAGGCTCCAGGACCTCGAGAGTTAGTCTAATCATGGAAATGGAAAGTGAATCCTAGTAAGGTATGATTTGTCCAGCCCCTTCCAATGAAATATTGTGTCAAATCGCTCACTTTATGATGCGAGCGAGAGTCACAGTACACATAGTCAATAATTGAGGACTGAGCACCATTTTTCCAGGTGATTTGTTTTTGGTCCTTAAAGCAATCAATATAATTCTCGTCTAACAAAGATATCCACTCCTTAGGAGCGGTAGATAAGGACCCGTCTTGTCTTTGGTGTGTCTCGTAGCTATAGTTAAAATCACCCAAAATGAAGGTAGGGCTGTTACGAGTATGAGTTAAAGTGTTTGATATGACCGGAATATTCAGTAATTCAGTGTAAAAGGCGGCACGCTCGGAGTGTAGTCCAGCTCGTCTATATATGTTTAGAATTGTTGCCACAGTAGTGGTAATAGAGGGTTCTTTTGTGCTATCTGTAGCTAATTGTATTTTGGCAAGAATGAATCGGCCATTATCAATGCCATCTTGAATGACGTTGACGGTGTATTTTCTATTGAGTGAGACAATTCCACAATGGGAAGTCCAATGGCTTGAGCTGTTGTTAAATCTCATATTGAGATCAGTAATATGTTTTTCAGTAGTTGCATGTGTTTCTTGAAGGACGAGGATATCAAAATCCAAGTGTTTTCTAAGATGGGTAATAAATCAGGTTCTAGTTGTAAGGTTGGCTGTTTTTATCAGGCCACGACAGTTGAGTGTGGCAATTTTTAGTTTTTTGTTTGATTAATCATGGTGATAATTATGATTGGTTTTTTGTGAGTGCAGAATGATCTGCTGCTGTTGAGTTGACTTTATTTTCAATACTGTATTCATTGGGTTGTTTGCCTTCTACCTCGCCGTTATGAACTGATTTGTTTCGGTTATGGGTAACGTCTTCATCGTTATCCATCCGTTGAATTTTTTTGATTGTGCTGGAAGCGTCATGCTCAGCTAGTTGAACCTTGCTTTCATCAACAACGTCCATCTCTTTGCTGTCATTTTCCTTCTCCTTAATAGTTACAACGGTTTCATATCCCTGGTGCATATTGCTCTGGTCAGTATGTTCAGGAGTCGTGATTATACTCTCAGCTTCAGAAGATTTTGTTGTCTCAGCTGTCATAATCTTTTTGGGACTATCAATCATCATTGGGGTCACATCTGTTTCCGGTGAGTTCTCTTTGGGGGGATCTTCTTTCATAGTCGGTGAGCGAATTTGGATATCACCCTCAATCTGTTTTCCAGGAGCTTTTCTGTCTTTCCTAGCGCTTGTAACTCGTGCCTTGTTGGGAGCCTGGTTGATTGGGACTTCATTGTTTCTCGGGCAATGTTTCCATATGTGACCTGTTTTGTTACAGTTGAAACATTTCATCCAGCTCTTAAAATCAGGGCAGTCAGCACGACAGTGGTGTGATATTTGATAAAATAGCACCAGGTAAAAATAATGAGATAAATGTGTATTTTTTATTGTAGGTAAAAAATAAACTAAAGAACTCTGCTGCTATAAAATAATCAATCCTTTTATATTGAACAACTGCCCCTGGAAGTTAGTGAGTCAACCTTTCTGGTTTTGGAATGAATCTATACTCAGTTTCCCGCCTTTTGTTAAATGAATTCTACTCGTTAGAATTGACTTCAATTAACATTGTCCTAGATCAAAGGATCCGGTAACACTTCTTATTGTGTCTTTCGGAGTAGAAAGAACCAGTAAGATAACGTGTAACGGTAGCTGTCAAAAGGGGCATAACATGAATTAGGTTAATTGGCTTCGGCAGAACATTTTTGTAATGTTTGACCTCTTATTGATTCAATGGGTATTTTTCCCTTCTGTGAATGAATAAGATATGATCCCAAATATAGAACATCTTATCGATGTTTGTATGTTTGGTTGCAGAAAGTAGGCATCCATTTGATTATGCACTATTTCTATTATACACTTATCAGTCGTATAATTTGTATCAATATATAAATAAATGAACCATTGATAATGATAGCTGTTCTATTCTTTTGATGGGTAGTTAGTCCATAGAGGGAACTATCATTATTAGATTTCTCTCTTTTATATTCTTGAGTTGATTGGAATCGGTTTTAGTTTTCCAATCGAGATATAGTCACTCAGTTGTACATTATAAGTATGTACTCGTGGTAGAGGTAGTTGTGTATTAGTATACAAATGTATGCTATTACTCAACTTTCAAAGACATTTTATTTATAAGATTTATTCCTAAATGAATAGTACTCAAACACGACAATATCGATGGTATATTTTATATGTGTGTAGTGTTATTGCCAGTAAATAGTTATATGAGGATATAGGCTAGATTACAGCGACAACCTAAATCATTCATAATAATTTAACTCGATAAAGATCATCTTTCATTCACTACGGTAGTCTCTATATAAACACTTCCGAAATATCTTTGACTGTGTCAGATAAAAAATTAGATTAAACTCTGTACAACTTGAAATTAGATATACACTATTCACACAAATAATGTCAAGTCTAATAGTAATTAGTCCAAGATACAAAATATTAAGTTAGATCAAAAGATGATTTTGTGGTATTTGATAAAATAGCACCAGGTAAAAATAATGAGATAAATGTGTATTTTTTATTGTAGGTCAAAAATAAACTAAAGAACTCTGCTGCTATAAAATAATCAATCCTTTTATATTGAACAACTGCCCCTGGAAGTTAGTGAGTCAACCTTTCTGGTTTTGGAATAAATCTATACTCAGTTTCCCGCCTTTTGTTAAATGAATTCTACTCGTTAGAATTGACTTCAATTAACATTGTCCTAGATCAAAGGATCCGGGAACACTTCTTATTGTGTTTTTCGGAGTAGAA
The DNA here is from genome assembly GCA_943193625.1 of Mucor piriformis. Lineage (NCBI taxonomy): Eukaryota > Fungi > Mucoromycota > Mucoromycetes > Mucorales > Mucoraceae > Mucor > Mucor piriformis. Next base: position 370,222 of record OW971868.1, on the reverse strand, counting down.
AGAACCAGTAAGATAATGTGTAACGGTAGCTGTCAAAAGGGGCATAACATGAATTATGGTTAATTGGCTTCGGCAGAACATATTTGTAATGTTTGACCTCTTATTAATTCAACGGGTTCTTTTAACCCATCTGTGAATGAATAAGATATGATCCCAAATATAGAACATCTTATCGATGTTTGTATGTTTGGTTGCAGAAAGTAGGCATCCATTTGATTATGCACTATTTCTATTATACACTTATCAGTCGTATAATTTGTATCAATATATAAATAAATGAACCATTGATAATGATAGCTGTTCTATTCTCTCGATGGGTAGCTAATCCATTGAGGGAACTATCATTATTAGATTTCTCTTTTTTATATTCTTGATTTAATTGGAGTGGGTTTTTAGTTTTCCAATTTAGGTATAGTAACTCAGTTGTGTATTATTCTATATGCAACTTTTATCCCTATATCCATTTAAGCCAATCATGCCACCTTTTATATAGAAGTATGTACTCGAGGTAGAGGTAGTTGTGTAGTAGTATACATATGTATGCTATTACTCAACATTCAAAGACATTTTATTTTATAAATTATAACTTTATACGATTTATTTATTTACTCTTAAATGAATCGTACTCAAATACGACAGATTTTATGTCAAGTTATTATTAAGAGACCGAAAAGGTTCGACTGTAGGGTCTGATCTAGCTATAACAAAGATATTTATAAAAGTTAGATAGTAGATAAAAGATGTCATTTATTGCTTTGTATTGTCGTGAGTCTGTTGATGTGTAACGATTTAAGATGATGTTTATTCCATTTTGTAATCTAAATTATTGTGTTGTCGTGAGACTAATAGTAATTAATCCAAGATACAAAATATTAAGTTAGGAGATCAAAAAAGATGATTTTATTACAATTATAAATTATTCTATTTTATGTCAAGTTATTATTAAGAGAACGACAGTGTGACCGACATCCGACACAACATAAAAAATAAATATACAGGTAATTTTAGCCAAAAAATATGCGGCTAAAGTGGATCGAACACCTGACCTTCAGATCTTCAGTCTGACGCTCTCCCAGCTGAGCTATACCCGCTCCAGTGGCATGATATGAGTCCGAGTGTCTTTATGTTTACCTTGGTAAAAGTAGTACAGAGAATAAACAAATGTGGAATATAATACGAAAGGAGACTGTAAGACTTAAGATTATAGGACCACAGACAAAAGGAGAGAGAGAGAGATGCACTAGTAAGCCAAGGAAATCTGCCAAGGTAGTTATATGGTCTTTTGAAAATAGAGTATTAAAAATAAACTAAAAATAAGATATCATTTTATTGTTACAAATAATTAAGCTTTTTATAGCTGTCAAATTTTTTGTCTAGAAGAATTTCTATCATCATAAATATCACGAACTAGTCTAATACAAGATTACCCGAGATGATATACATCACGATAAGATACGGATAAAATAATGGAACAATTTAAATTAAAGAATACGGAAATACTGATCAATCTGACAAGGACCAAACTAGACATAACACAAGAACTTGCATGAAAATTTTAAACACAACAATTTGGAAACCAGAAACAAAAAGATCAAAATCCATATAAAGAGCCAAGGAACACAACACCCACCCAACCAATGAGAACGATATATACACGTGATATTCACGTGATACGACTACGTGACCACAAGTGACACAACAAGAATACGCACGTATCAGGCAATGTCAAGACTGTAAATGCCGATGGTTCTGATGTCTCCAAGAATCACGTGACTAGCCCGGACAGTCCGGTACTCGACCCGGACTATGACATGGACATGCCGGTAGAGATTGAACTCAGGCTTAAGAAGACCTCAAACCAGAAAAGACGTTTCGTACCACTCAAAAATAATCACCTGAATCGGAAAAAGTCTAAACCGAATAACACCACTTTAATATAAACATAACACCACTTTGGATGTCACCTCTTTCGACAACCTGTTTATATTACTCACTATTATTATATTTATCACACCACCTATACCTTACAATTAGTATATATATCCCTTAAGTTTTATATCAATAAACATTATCTTCTATTTTATATATTTAAGTAATTACTTACTTGTTACTGATTAACCACTGAGAGTTGAATCCTATAACCTATTACAAGACTGATAGCAACACTGTGGCTCCGCAGCATCTGTAACGGCTCTCTAGGCTTGGTCAAGTAAGCCATCTCCTTCGGTTTCGGTCGGTGTTCTCTTCTTTGGTGTCTCCTTTGGTTGGTTCTTTGTCTCTTTTGGTGTCTGCTCCTCCGGTGTCGCGTCCTAACTGTGGTATTTGATAAAATAGCACCAGGTAAAAATAATGAGATAAATGTGTATTTTTTATTGTAGGTAAAAAATAAACTAAAGAACTCTGCTGCTATAAAATAATCAATCCTTTTATATTGAACAACTGCCCCTGGAAGTTAGTGAGTCAACCTTTCTGGTTTTGGAATAAATCTATACTCAGTTTCCCGCCTTTTGTTAAATGAATTCTACTCGTTAGAATTGACTTCAATTAACATTGTCCTAGATCAAAGGATCCGGGAACACTTCTTATTGTGTTTTTCGGAGTAGAAAGAACCAGTAAGATAATGTGTAACGGTAGCTGTCAAAAGGGGCATAACATGAATTATGGTTAATTGGCTTCGGCAGAACATATTTGTAATGTTTGACCTCTTATTGATTCAACGGGTTCTTTTAACCCATCTGTGAATGAATAAGATATGATCCCAAATATAGAACATCTTATCGATGTTTGTATGTTTGGTTGCAGAAAGTAGGCATCCATTTGATTATGCACTATTTCTATTATACACTTATCAGTCGTATAATTTGTATCAATATTGTGGTATTTGATAAAATAGCACCAGGTAAAAATAATGAGATAAATGTGTATTTTTTATTGTAGGTAAAAAATAAACTAAAGAACTCTGCTGCTATAAAATAATCAATCCTTTTTATATTGAACAACTGCCCCTGGAAGTTATCGAGTCAACCTTTCTGGTTTTGGAATAGATCTATACTCAGTTTCCCGCCTTTTGCTAAATGAATTCTACTCGTTAGAATTGACTTCAATTAGCGTCGTCCCAATTCAGAGCAATCGGGAACACATCTTATTGTGCCGAAAGGACCAGTAAGATAATGTGTAACGGTAGCTGTCAAAAGTGACATACATGATTCATTGTTTAATTGGCTTCGGCAGAACATATTTGTAATGTTTGATCTCTTGTTGATTCTACAGGTTCTTTTCCCATCTGTGAATGAATAAGATATGATCCCCAAATATAGAACATCTTATCGATATTTGTATGTTTGGTTGCAGAAAGTAGGCATCCCTTTATTCATGCACTATTTCTATTATACACTTACAGTCGTATAATTTGTATCAATATATAAATAAATGAACCATTGATAATGATAGCTGTTCTATTCTCTCGATGGGTAGCTAATCCATTGAGGGAACTATCATTATTAGATTTCTCTTTTTTATATTCTTGATTTAATTGGAGTGGGTTTTTAGTTTTCCAATTTAGGTATAGTAACTCAGTTGTGTATTATTCTATATGCAACTTTTATCCCTATATCCATTTAAGCCAATCATGCCACCTTTTATATAGAAGTATGTACTCGAGGTAGAGGTAGTTGTGTAGTAGTATACATATGTATGCTATTACTCAACATTCAAAGACATTTTATTTTATAAATTATAACTTTATACGATTTATTTATTTACTCTTAAATAAATCGTACTCAAATACGACACTAACATTGATAGTTTAAACCATCAACTCAATGAATATATCTATCAAGCCCTGGATGCGTCCATTGGTACTAAGGTCTCTAACTCAGGTAAGAAATGGAAGAAATACTGGTCTCCGGAAATCCAAGCTGCTGCCCGAGAACGAGATATCTGTTTTGGTCGATGGCGTCACTCCCTTGGTGCTGATAAAGCCTTTTGGTGGTCCAAGCATAAGGATGCTAACCGTTCCTTTCGTCGTCTGGTTTCTGCTGCAAAACGCCTTTCGTGGAAAAACTTTTGTGCTTCTCTGGAAAAGGACTTTAGTAAAGCGACTGGTTCGATTTCCCAAATCAAGCGCCGTCGACAGTGTTCCTCTACCTACGCTCATTTGGATGGCCCTCAAGCCTCCGTGGATGCAATGGCACGTCACTTGTCAGGTGTCTATGATGGTTCAATTCTTCCCCCTCCTTCTACTCGACCTCCTCCTCCACCAACTACTTCTGGTCTTCTCCCGTTTCCACTTCCATTGGATGGTGTTACATTTGACTTTGAGACTATCCAACTTCATATACGCCGGCTCCCAAAACGTAAGGCACCTGGATCGGATCACTTGAAAGCAGAAATGCTGAAAGCCCTTTCCGTGGACCTTGCACCGGTATTGTCGCTGCTCTTTTCTCTTTGTTACCAATGGTCCTATACTCCCTCTCTTTGGCGTGTGGCTAGTGTCTTCCCTATCTTTAAAAAAGGTGATAAATCTGATCCCGCTAACTATAGGCCTATCTCTTTGACTTCGGTGATGCGCAAGCTGTTCGAGTTTACCCTATCTGACTGTTTAAGCAACTTCTGCCCCAGTCTAGATGTTGCTCAAGGTGGTTTTCGTCCCCAACGTAGCCCATTGGACCAAGCCCTTTGTCTCCACGATCTGGTCATCGACTACACCCGTACAAACCACTGTCCTCCTGTTGTAGCGTTCCTAGACATCAAGGCCGCGTATGATACCGTGGACCGGCGCGTAATATGGGATGCTTTAGCAAACTCTTCTCTGCCTCGGCCTGTACTCGCTCTCCTGGTAAATCTTTTCGATGATGTTTCCATCTCAGTATTGATAGCCAACCACTTTTCAGCGCCATTTTCGCCTGCTACTGGTGTTCTCCAAGGTTCGGTCTTGTCCCCGTTATTGTACTCTCTGTACATTAACTCGTTGCCTGGCCTCCTTCGGTCCGCTGCTCGTGGTAGTACTACGGCTGTTCTTGTTCCTGGTGTCCGCGACCCAGTGCCTATTAACTGTCTCCTGTTCGCTGACGATGTTGTGATAATTGTAGTATAAAAGGGAAATAAATATGAATAAAAAAACAAGTAAGAAATGAGACTCTTTGTTCCTTTATTTTAAGTTGGAGAGTTTGTCATGATAAAAATAGAGGTCCTTTTATATTCAATTATTACTTCAAAGATTCTTTCTGCGTAGATCGAATTTACTATTCCCGAAATCTGGGAATAGAAGGAATTAGATTCATAAATCAGTTACATATGAAACTTGACATATTATTTGTATAATATGTGTCTGTGATTCATATCCAGAATCTACTAGCGACTCATCGTTTATCCATTCTATGATTGCAATCGTTGATTGGGTTACTGGATGAATTATTTGGATCTAGAAGATACGGCAGCTGCTCAACCAACCGGAATAGAGCATGGGGTTTAATTTCGGTATAGTTAATGAGCCGTGCTGGAACTGTGTCGAACAATAGGAATGATATTCGCTAAAGTAGGAGTTATAATATATAATGTGTATGTATTATAACTGAAGTGACAAATTAAGTAGTAATTATATTCGATTTATAAGGAGTAAATACGACAGATGTGGCCATTCTTGGTTCCGCTAGTCAAGTACAGACCATGCTGACTCTCGCTGCTGAGCACTCTCGCTCCCTCGGATATCGGTGGAACCCATCAAAATGTGCTGTTCTCAACGCCCCTTTGAATGGACCCCGATTGACATTGTATAATGATCTGCTACCAACGACTGATGAGTTTGTTTATCTTGGTGTCCCCTTCCGGAAAAATGGACTATATGGTACCGGTATCTTGACTCTCCGTAAAGAAAGTGCTATAAAAACAATGGCGCTTCTTACATCGGTTGGTGTACATCGAAATGGTTTCTCCCTCCTTCTTTGCTCCCGCTTATACACAACCTTTATTAGACCAAAACTTGAATACGGCCTTGCCATATCTCGTCTTTCTGCTAGTGACTTCCACGCTCTCGATACTACCCAGAACTGTTGCAAAATAGGCTTTTTAAGAAGGTAGTTTGCGTAAAAAAAATAAAACAATAGAGAGAATACAATTATAAGTCTTGCGATTTTATTGTATTCAAAAATAGAATTAAAGTTGATTAATTAAATAGAACTGCTAGGATTGAGGTGGTATTTATAGACATTTGGAGGATGATGTGGCTTGGATACATAACTGTTCCGATCTATCGTTGTTTAATATCAAGAACCACTCATTCTTATAATTGATATCGTAAGATAGCTGAGGTTGATGGTCCCTGAGGATCCTTTTAGATTATTGGTCCGGAGAATCATTAATTGGAAATAAAGAAATTTCTGTCAAGAGGATTTATGCTCCGGGATTTTACCCGTAAAACATAGACCTCTTATTATATTGTGTTAATTTATTATGTGGTTTAGCACAAGAACAAAATTGTCAAGATGTTTGTTGGTGGCTCTTGGTGTAATGTTGCTAAACATATTACTTGTCTCCCCTCTATGAAGCATAGATATAACGTGCTGGCCACCAGGTATGCTCTTCGTGCCCAATGTCTTCCGGATGACTGCCTCCTGGTGCTACTTAAAAACCTCGCTCGACCTCCTAGATTAATATCATTCCTCCAAAAGAATATATTATATCGCTCCCTTTCCGAACCTCCTCCTGACACCAATGCTAAGCTCAAGTCATACTTTCAAAAGTCCTGGCAAGACGAATTTGATATGCAAATAACCTCTGCCGCTGCCTCTGGTTCCCATGTTCTTCTCCGTGCCTGTCGTCCTGACACGACCCACCCTGATCCAATTCTGTATCTCCCAATGCAACGTACTGTGCGTAGCCGCCTTGTTCGCTGGCGACTTGGTCGGTTTTCAAACATGCGTGAAGAATGCCCCTGCCTGTCCGGTGAGTATTGTGGAGAAACTAGAGGGTTTCACACTGAAAATAAAAAAAGAATAAAAATAAAACAAGGGATTAAGTTAAAGGTCCTGCAAAGGGTTTATTCTTAATCAAAGTAAAATAGACTCAAGAGATATCTTGGGTTCTTCCAGGATCTCTATTTATATTAGTTAGTTGAGGAGAATTATTTGTAAAAGTAGGTCACAGAGTGATAAGGGTTTGATTGCTACATCCTTATCCACGTATGTGATAATTGATTGATCTGTGGTTATAGCCTGAGTTCACAGTCTATATATGAGGTATATTTCTGATAAGCTTGGATTTGTGTGTAACACAAATTATTATTTCTTTCATTCTTAATATGGGAGTGATTATATGTAATCTGGTACTTTGTGTTCGGTTATGACTAATGGATAGAGGGATAAGGATATTTATACAGTGATGTCCTTATCTTTTATGATATTGAATTTCTTATTGGTTGTATGGTATTGATATGCAAGTTTATGTGTTTTGTATTATTGGCTGTGAGCCAATATTAATTATATTTTATATTGTTATGTGTGTATTTCACCACAAGTATATCTCTCGAGATCATTTCCTCTCTTGTCGAGCCCTTGCGTCTGACCTTTGGGATGCTATACCTCGTTCTCCTTCTCCTGGTGTTCATCGCCTAGACCATGCTCTGAATAGTCTACCGACTAAAGCTTCTTTGGGTCCACCACCCTACTGGTCTGCCCTTCTTGAGTTGCTTTATGCAATCGATTGTCTCTGCCATCCTCTTGCTATTATTGCTCCTGACCCTGATCCTGGTAATCAGTGGCTCCCCACCTCTTCCTCCTCATAGGGTAGTACTTGTTTGTTGTTTTCTAGTTGCGTCGCCACGGTGGTAAGTCATATCAAAGTTCCCAGCCGCTGGTTGTGCCTCTAGATTAACACTCAAGTACTATTCCTCCTCGCCCTTCTTATTTTATCTTTTTCTTCTTTCCCTATTTCCGTTTTCTGAAGGGTTTTTAGCTCATACAATTTGGTAATTTATGCTCTATAGATGTTGTGTATCAAGGTAATGTAAAAATTATAAAGACAGTAATAGAGTAGTTTGAGACTGTTTATAAGATTGTCCTTTATTATGAAATAAAAACCTCTAGTATTTATATAAAAGACTTGTCTGCTGAGTTATCACTTTGATATTATTGAAAGTTGTTCTTCGTTACCAAATATAGATACCAATATTGCTTGTTGCTTCACTAATGCACGTGTACTCAATGACTTAGTTTCCTTATACAACGGTATTCTCGTGCTAACGAAATACTAATGATATAATATCTAATAGTACTAACTATTTCTTTTTGGTATGATTACTAAATCATGAATGATGTATAGATGTTGATATGTTTCTATTGACAATAATATGAGTGTAGCCTAGCTAGATCACCACATTATCCCCACCCAGGTATTAACTAAATACCGTTCAAGTACTTTTTTTTTTTTTTTTTTTTTTTTTATAAAATCAGCTTTTCCTTTTCTTAGTTGATGTATACTTATACATTGAAATAATGCTCATCATTATTTCTTAAAAGCAACAAGCAGCACATTGTTCTTAAATAACTCAAATTTAAAATCTACTTTGCTTCTTGTTCTGAGAAACTGACCTTGTGATTCTTTTTCTTTTGGTACCTGAATTTTGTGGAGTTGCAATATTCATACTCTTCAATAATCTTTTATTGGCTTTATTGATCTCTTTGACACTTTCTGGTACTTCACCAATTCTTTGCCAGTATTCTTTAATAAACTTAGGATCTGTAAAATTATCCTCTGGCTCCCAAGAATCATAAGATTCATCATAGTCAAACCATTTGCATCTATACATGTATTTATTATTGTCATCTTTCTTATGACCAATAATAGCTTCAACTTCAAAGAACTCATCTTTATGCTCTGATATCTTATCAGAGACTTTCTTTAGTAAAGAAGGGGGATAATTTCTTGGCTCTAGAAAACCCTTTTCATTCTTCAAGACATATGTATTAGCAGCAGTTTTTCTGACAACAGTATAAAATCCCTTGTACTTTGGGTCTAATTTATTCTGCTTTTCTGTCACTAAAATCATCACTGTAGATCCAGGCTTAAGGTCTATCATTTTGTGACTTGTATCAAAACTCTTTTTCTGCTTTTCAGTGACGTGCTTAACGTTCTCATACACTGCAGGGTAAACAATTTCAGTCATTCTTTTTATTTTCCCTTTCAAGTCTTCACGAATCTTTTCGGCAGTTGCATTGTCCTTTTCTTTACCAAAGTCAACAAAGTCATTTGGATTCCTACCAAACATTAACGAAAATGGGGTACTCTTAGTCCTAGCATTATACTTGCTATTCAAAAACAATTGAGCAGAAGGCACCTTCAGATCCCAGTCAGCAACGTTACCGACAATTTGTTTTTTAATGGTGTTCACTGCAGACTGTACAGCTCTTTCACTTGCACCATTAGCTCTAGGATGGTACTGTGAAATCAACGCGTGTTCAAAACCAACGTTTTCTTTAATGCTTGTCATCAAGCTATTCACAAACTCACGACCACAATCCGACTGAAGCTTACGCATTGGACCCCAGGTACCAATTATGTCTAACACTTGTAATGCAACAGTCGCCATGCTCTTATCAGGTATAGCACGCAGCACATAAAACTTACTTGCAATGTCAATCATTACTAACAAGTATTCATTACCCTTAGTTGACATTGTAAATGGACCAGCTAAGTCGATACCCCAACTATCCCCAGGAAGTGTGGCAGTAATAGGTCGTAAAGGATTGTAACCCTTTCTTGTGATGTTGTGACGCTGACATTGTATACACGATTGTATAAGATCATTTGCTTGACTCTTTAAGTTGGTCCAGTAAATACCTTTTCTCTTTAAGGCATGTAATATAGCTTCTATACCAAAGTGACCTTTCAAATGTTCTTCAACTAATAACTTATTCCTTTGATTCTCTGTAGGAGGAGTAAAGTATTCACCACTCAAGACATCAGGAAGAGGTTCTTTAGTGACAGCACTATTCCTCATAATGGACTTGGCCTCATTATCCCCACCCAGTTCATTTAACAATGGTTCAGTCTCTTCCGACAAACGCGACAACGCATCTGGCAAGACATTCGCGACACCAGGTAAATGAACGATCTTAAAGTCATACTGTAAAATTGTGTCCATCCATGCAATCATCATCAGATTAGCGACACGTTGGGTATGCAGATACGTCAATGCCTTGTGATCCGTATACAAGGTAAAGGAGGATCCATAAATATACTTGTGAAAACGTTTGAGTGCAAATACTAACGCTAGTAATTCTCTTTTTGTAGCTGAATATTTCCTTTCACTTTTGGATAAGCTCTTAGCCACGAAAGAAATATATTTAGTCTTACCATTCCTGACTTGATACAACACTGCACCAATCCCAGTTAGAGACGCATCACAACTAATACAAAAACGAGAATTCATATCTGGATATGACAACACCAGATCACTCAAAAGTGCTTTTTTCAAGTTATTGAATGCGGTTTGATGTTTGTCAGTCCATAAATGTGTAATCGACTTCTCATTTCTTAATGAATCTAATGGCGACATAATGGATGATACATTGGGAATCAAAGTCCTAAAATAGTTGATCAAACCACAATAACTTTGGATATCTTTACCCGTTTTTGGCTGAGGAAATTCCAACACATTAACAAGCTTTCTACGGTCCATGGTAATACCTTTAGGTGAAATGTGAAAACCAAGCAAATAAATTTCTTTCTGAAAGAAATGACACTTCTTTGGATTCAACTTCAAATTGACCCTTGTTAATCTTTCTATCACTTGCTTCAAGTGTACCTTGTGTTCCTCAAATGTCTTACTTGCACAAACGATGTCATCCACAAAGAATCTTACAAAAGGTAATCCTTCCAAAGCTATACTCATAGTCCTTTGAAACTGTGAACTAACATGTTTGATACCAAACACTGTACCAATAGGCTTATACTGTACACCACGCCATGTGAAACTGAGTTTATGTGCATCCTTTGGGTTCAAACGCAAAGAGTTGAATGCAGACTTTAAGTCAAGAGTAGAATAAATATTTGCACCCTTCAAATCCTCAAACAATTCACCAATAACAGGCAGAGGCATACGATCAATTGTCTTCAAGAGAGTGTTCACTAGTCTTGGGTCATGACATACACGATAACCAGTAATCTCGCCTTTACCATTTGTCTTCTTGACTACAGTTAAAGGGGTATTCCATTCCGTATTTGCAGGAGCTCTTTCAATAATGCCGTTTTCAAGCCATTCTTTTACCTGTTCATCCACTACACCTTGCATCTTGAAAGGAATGGGATAAGGGCTTCTGAATGCTGTAGCATTTTCTGGAGTATCCAAACAAACGACACTTTCAGGTATGGTACAAAACAAACCTTTAGGAATAGCTTGATTGTTCTTAACAAACTTTTGAATATAATCCATAGCTTCCTCAAACTCTTTGGGACCAACAGCTGGATTATTTTCTTTAAGCTCATTTTCTCTTTCGATGGATTCAAGAAGATCACTCTTATTGTTAAAGCGTCGATCAGCTTCACGTCGTTCTTCACTTGAATCTTCATCATCATATGTTAAAGGTAAACCATAAATACCAATACCCAGAGAAAACATATAATCAGTACCGATACTAAAATCATACTCATTACTATTAGTCAAGTTCATGACTTCAAACTCACGTTTAATAGTCTTACTATTACAAGTTACACTGATGATACAAGTACCAATTCTCTTAATGTAAGTATTGCTATCAGCTAAGCGAATAAAATATTCATGGACATTGCTTTTGTTTACAAATTTTTTATTAACGTGTGTTACATAACTAATAGGTAAACTATTCTTCAAACAGAAATTCTTATCCACAGAACTAAAGGTGGCACCACAATCCAACAGAGAGATGGTTCTAATCGAATTATTTGCAAGAATAGGAAAGGTAATATTAGTGCTCATGTTCTTAAAATCTTTTTTAATAACCATTTCTTTATAGTTGTACTTACAATCTAAAGCCATCTGGGCCAAAGCACTAGTGTTGTCGTCTTCCGACGACGAAGAAGAGGAGGCTTCCCCACGACCAGGAAAAGTACTACCCTCACCACCAGAGGAACGAAGAGCCATTCTTGACACCTTTGCCAAAGCATGTCTTTCCCTTTCAGCACAGGAGTGACCCTTTTCCCAAGGAGACTTGCACGAGAAGCAAACATTATCCTTCAAGGCTGACTTGAAGTCCCAAGCTTTCTTATGCTTCTTGCCAGCATCACCAGAAGAAAAAGCTCTTTTCTTTCCCTTGTTACCAGAAGAAGAGGAGGCACCATTGCCAGCAGCAAATGATTTCCACTCGGAGATCGAACTGGTCTCACCAGGGTTCAACAACAACGAGGAAGAATCGACAGTGGTGGCATTCACTAACGAGATGATATCCTCAACCTTTGAAGGCATCTTCGTACCATAATTGGCAGAGAGAGGAATCATACACGCTTTACGGACTTCCGGACGTAAATTCCACCAAAAGCAAAGAACCAATTGGACACCATCTTCCAAAGTGGCTTGACGACGAAATTTCTGAAACTTCGCGCCAAAAGAACGTGCTGACTCATTAGCACCTTGCTTCATTGACCAAACACGACCCATGTTCAAGAACTTTCTGAATGGTGTGTCATAATGGTCAAGCAAAGCACTTTCAGCTACTTTCCAACCCAAGGACTTTCCTTTGAGCTTGTCTTCGAACCAGGATCTTTCCTCTTTGTTCAAACACATTGGAAGCAAACGTTCCCACGAAGCATCAAGCGACAACGCATGAGCTTCGAGCACCGTGGTAAACTCTTGGCAGAAGTCGTAGACAGAGTCAAACACTTCACGATTAGCCTTCTCCTGGTGAGGATCAGACTTCAACTGCAAGAACGGAAGATTACCAGGCACCAACATACTTTTCTTGTCCGAAGGAGCAACAGCAGGAGTGTTAGACGCCTTGAGCACCTTGAGGGTCTCTTCAGCTTCCTTAAACAAGTCTTGGTCTTGTTTATACACCAAAGAAGCAGCCTTGGTAGCATCGGCAGAGGGATCAACCTTCGACAAGGTCAAGTAGTTACCAAGAGAGACGTAGTACTTGTTTTTCTTTCTGTCAAGGTCTTCCTTGGCAGATTCCAACAAAATACTAGCGGTAAGTTCCACATTGATATTAACATTAACATCAGAGTTGTTGTCACCAACAACAGAGGAACGAGAAACATCTTCATCACCAGCATTGGACATCTCGACGTCAAAATCCAAGATAGGATCACCAATCAACAAGGGAGGGATTTGACCATTTTGAACAAGGGCTTGTTGTTCACGAGAGACAGGAGAGGCAGAAGAAGATTGTTGAGCAGACATGTTATAGGATACGAATTCAAACTAAAAAATGTTGTGTATCAAGGTAATGTAAAAATTATAAAGACAGTAATAGAGTAGTTTGAGACTGTTTATAAGATTGTCCTTTATTATGAAATAAAAACCTCTAGTATTTATATAAAAGACTTGTCTGCTGAGTTATCACTTTGATATTATTGAAAGTTGTTCTTCGTTACCAAATATAGATACCAATATTGCTTGTTGCTTCACTAATGCACGTGTACTCAATGACTTAGTTTCCTTATACAACGGTATTCTCGTGCTAACGAAATACTAATGATATAATATCTAATAGTACTAACTATTTCTTTTTGGTATGATTACTAAATCATGAATGATGTATAGATGTTGATATGTTTCTATTGACAATAATATGAGTGTAGCCTAGCTAGATCACCACAATAGAGTCGCCCATATAATTGTTGTAAATAATAAAATCAAACTTTAAACTGAGCTATACCCGCGACACATATTTGTCAAGCCCAATTCTGTCGATGGTTCTGATGCCTTGCAAACTCACGTGACATACCGGACTAGCCCGGTACCCGGCTTGGACATTGACGTAGACATCTCGGTTGAGGTCGAGCTCAGGCTAAAGAAGACCAAATCTCAGAAAAGGAGATTTGTACCACTCAAAAATAATCACGCCAACAGGAAAAGATCAAAGTTGGATAACACCACTTTACTGTAAATATTATAACACCACCTCGGGTTCATAGCTCACACTTGACAACCTGTAAATATTACTAATTATCTTTATATATCTATTACGCATTATCATTATATCTTTATCATATATCACATCACTTATATCTATCATTTAGTATAAATATCCTTTAACTTGATATCAATAAAACATTATCTTCTAATTGCTTAAAAACCTATTTCCTCTACTCGAGATCTAAATAACCACTGAGAGTTGATTTAGACTATATTGAAACTTACATATTTGATATATTCCTGTCTGTTCTTTGTGTTTACCTTGTATTAATACTAAGTGAAACGATATATAAAATGATAGTTCAAGGAGACTGTAAAGACTTGATATCAGATTATACAAACAGAGTGAGGGAGAGGTTAAGTGCACTAGTAAGCAATGGAAAGCTGCCAAAGAAGTTATATATATCCAATTTAATAGAATAAAACTAAACTGAGAAAAGATTATTTTATTTACATGTCAAAGTATTTAGCTTTTATAACTGTCAGTTGAAATAATGTACAACCAAAATAATAAATCTATCGATCAATCATCAAACAAATAAATCATAAGATAAAAATACGGAAAACAATAAAAGTATAAGAATTGTGGTGAAATACACACATAACAATATAAAATATAATTAATATTGGCTCACAGCCAATAATACAAAACACATAAACTTGCATATCAATACCATACAACCAATAAGAAATTCAATATCATAAAAGATAAGGACATCACTGTATAAATATCCTTATCCCTCTATCCATTAGTCATAACCGAACACAAAGTACCAGATTACATATAATCACTCCCATATTAAGAATGAAAGAAATAATAATTTGTGTTACACACAAATCCAAGCTTATCAGAAATATACCTCATATATAGACTGTGAACTCAGGCTATAACCACAGATCAATCAATTATCACATACGTGGATAAGGATGTAGCAATCAAACCCTTATCACTCTGTGACCTACTTTTACAAATAATTCTCCTCAACTAACTAATATAAATAGAGATCCTGGAAGAACCCAAGATATCTCTTGAGTCTATTTTACTTTGATTAAGAATAAACCCTTTGCAGGACCTTTAACTTAATCCCTTGTTTTATTTTTATTCTTTTTTTATTTTCAGTGTGAAACCCTCTAGTTTCTCCACATTTTTTTAAGTTATAACTCTGTAACTATCAAACCAACCTATTCTCTATCTACTATGGCTGATAACTCTACCCCTGCTCAAGTCCCTGCTATGGATCAAGAGAAAAATGTACCCGCTACTGGAACCGCCGCTGCTACTGACTCCAAAGTTAGTAGTGAAAT
The DNA here is from genome assembly GCA_943193625.1 of Mucor piriformis. Lineage (NCBI taxonomy): Eukaryota > Fungi > Mucoromycota > Mucoromycetes > Mucorales > Mucoraceae > Mucor > Mucor piriformis. The sequence goes on along the minus strand of OW971868.1, from coordinate 354,810 downwards.
GCAAGAGGTTGCCAATGAACTTCTGAAGTTAGGTGTTGCTGACAAGACTTCTCGCTCTGAAGAAGACACTATCATGGATGACGCTGCCGATTTGAACGAAGAAGATGAAGGTGAACTCACCGATGAGCAAGTCTTGGAAATGATGGGACAAGAACGCAAAGCCCTCGCCAAGGAAATGGGTAAATACTACAAGCGTGCCACCCCTCGAACCGAGAAGGAGAATGAAATCTGTTACGAGATTGCCAACAAGATCAAGAGACTAACAGTGACTATGAGCTCCTACGAGACCGCTTTGAAACCGGATGCTGCTGCTCTTAAAGGTGCCATGGCTTCCAAATATGCCACGCATGCTACTACCCAAGGAGGACTACCTCTCAGCCGCAAGGATCTCCCCAAGTGCTATGTAGAAGGAAAACCATGCAGACAATTCTCAAGAGAAAGACCTTTCAAGAATATTGAAGAATTCTTGACCGCTTTCGAGGAACTGATCATCTCTGCCGATCAGGATCTGGTGACCGTCTGGAAGAAATACTTGCCATTAACTATCTCGGACGACCAGAAGACTTGGATGAGAAAGGAAGTATTGACTTGTGACACCTGGGACTCTGCCAAAGAAGTCATGAAGGAAAAGTATGGCAACCGCCAGTTGAGACTCTTGGCCACGCAAGAACTGATCTCTATCAAGATGAAAGTGGGAGAAACGGTGTCCGACTTTGACACCAGGTTCACTCGCGCCCTTGATGAGTCTGACTTTGATGTGAACTTACAGTTCATTGCCGACCTGTACTTTCTTGCTCTGCCTACCAAATGGCAACCCAACATCCTCACTCTTGTAAGTGCCAAACAAAAGGATAAGGAACGCTGGACTGCCGAAGACGTGTTCAAGGCCGCTATCACTCTCTTTGATAACAAGATTCCTTCTGCCAGTGATATCTCCAACGCCGTCATAGCCAGTGATACCGCTACCATCAAAAGAAAGATCACTTCTGATCAGGGTGACTCTCGGGGAAGCAAAAGAAGAAATCCCTCTGCCAAATATTATTGCAAGGTACATGGGGACAATAACTCGCACGATTCAAACCAGTGTAACCAAAACAAGTCTGGGGAATCCTCTTCGTTTGCTGGGTCGTCTAGACCATCCCGTCGTATGCTTGGTGATCGTAACCAACCTCGCGCCGCAACAAGTAACCCTTGTCGGTACTGTGAGAAGGAATGGTCCCGTGGCCATCGCTGTGACGAGTACCTCGCCAGCCGCAATATTAATAAGACAATTCTGTCAATTACAGCCAACAGGCAACAACAACAAGAACAACAGTTCGATCAGTATGAATGTAAGAATAACAAAATTAATAAGTATTCCTCATACAAAGGTCTAATTACTCCTCTTCTCATTAACGATAGAAAACTCAAAGGAAAGATTGACACTGGAGCTGAAATATCTTGTATAAATAAATACGTTCTTGACGTTTACTTCCCTCAAATTAAAATAAATAAAATTAAAGGAAATATAAATTATCTTGACAAAAATACTAAAAGAATCGGACAAACCGAACCAATGAAAATAAGGTATCTAAATGCTATAAGTTTTGAATTTTCCTTCGAGGTTGTTGAATTTAATAATGTTCTTCAAACTGAATTTGATGTATTACTCGGAGAAGATATTCTTGACAATCTCAATATTGGTCTCACTAATGTCGCTTACAAATATCCGGAAGATAAGGAAGCTATTGAAAATCTTCAATTTGAAAGTGCAAATCACGATCCTTCAAATAAATATGATCCTGAAAACGCAGATTATGGTACTTCAGAAGAAAGAGAAAAATTCATGAAATTTATCCAACCTTCCATCCAAAGAAATGAAAGTATAAAAGCTGGACAATTCTGTAACTTACCTGAAAGTATCGTAAGAATTCCCATAAAAAAGGATGCTACAAATTGTTATATTCCTCAGTACCCTATACCATATCATGCTATCCACGAGATAAGAAAGCAAGTAAATGAATGGATGGATGCTGGAATTGTGGTTAAATGTAAACCAAGCAATAAATATAACTCGCCATTACTCGCTATTGGAAAAAAGGATGAGAACAACAGGCTTACAAAAACACGAGTATGTCTGGACTTAAGAAGACAGAACATGAACATCGATGATTCACTTGTAGAAGATTATACTGTTCCAAACATCCAAGATATTTTTGCCAAGGTATCCCAAGGAAAAGTGTTTAGTCGTTTAGATTTAAAATCAGCCTATAACAGCTTTAAAGTGGATGAACCTAGTCAAGAAGTATTATCTTTTACCTTTGATGGACAAACATACAAATGGGTAGGAACATGCTTTGGGCTTAAATTTGTAACCAGTCAATTCTGCAGAGTAATGAACATCATCTTTGATGGCGAAGCACAAATTGCTACATATGTAGACGATTGCTGTATCTTCTCGGATGTAGAAAATCATGCCGAAATAGTGAATAGAGCAATCGATAAGCTCACTGAAGCTAACCTTAAAATCAATTATGAAAAATGTACCTTCTTTAAAACAAGTATATACATGCTAGGCTTCGTTATCGGCCCTGGTATTACAAAAATTGATCAACGAAGATTGTCTAACATCGATGAGTGGCCAATCCCAAAATCTGCCGAACAAGTAAGAAAAATTATGGGCGTCGTATCATATTTAAGAGCGTATGTACCCATGATATCAAAAATTGCAGCACCTTTGGACGCACTCCGAAATGATAAGAATGTTCTCGAAAAATGGACACCACTCCATACCGAAAGATTGAATAGTATAAAGAAGATACTTATGTCAAAAGCTATCTTACACACTCCTAAAATGTCTGAAAAAATGTATTTGGAAACTGATGCGTCACAATATGCAGTATCCGCCATTCTCACACAAAGAGATGAGCTAAATAGAACTGTCATTATTGCTATGGCTAGTACATCATTACCACCATCTGCCCAGAATTGGTCTGTGAATCGTCGTGAATTATTTGCTATCTATTATGGATTTCAAAGATTTCGTTCATTGCTTTTAGGACACCCAAACATAGAAGTTTGGACAGATCATCGTGCTATCACATTCTATTATACTACACATATTCCAAACCGAACAATACAATCTTACATGGATGTTTTAAGCGAATTTTCCTTCACAGTAACATATATTAAGGGATTGGATAATGTACTCCCTGATCTCCTCAGTCGACTGTACCCTCCTTGTATTGAAGATAAAGAATTAGAAGATGAAGAAGATAAAAAAATAAGACAATTAAATCGGATCATATTAGAAAGAAGAAAGAAAATGCCTGTTGAAAGTTATAAAGTAACAGATAAAATTACATCAACAGATAGATTTATTTATAAACATCAAATACGAAGTACCGATAAACAAATACACATATTGGCCGTAAAATTAAACTCTACAAAACATAAAGAGAACTTACCAGATTACATTACCCCTCCAATCGAACAGAGACAAAAACTATTATATGATGCACATCAACTAGGTCACTTCGGGACGGACAGTATTGTAAAAACCATACATTCTGACGGACTCCATTGGACAGGAATCTTTACTGAGGCTAAACAACTTGTGAATAAATGCATCGACTGTGCTCGTCATAATGTAGCCCGTAAAGGCTTCCATCCACTAAAATCACTTATATCTGCTGATCCTTTCGCACACATTTCCACCGATATGGCTGGACCCTTTAGTGTAACTGCCAATAATAATGTCTATATCTTGGTTGTCGTTGACATCTGTACTCGCTATATCATAGCTCGAGCATTACCCAATAAACAAAGTGATACGATTGCAAATTCACTATGCCAAATATTTGGCGACTATGGATTGCCTACTAGGGCCTTGGTCAGTGACAATGGTAAGGAATACAAGAATGGGCTATTGGCATCCGTTACAAAGACGTTAGGATTCGCCCATAGATTTTCCACACCTTACTACCCACAAGCTAACGGCTGTGCTGAAAATGCTGTAAAAATAATTGTTAATACAGTCAGAAAATTGTGTGGTAACGACACCAGTCGTTGGGACAGTATATTACCTGCTGCACAACTTTGTTGCAATCTAAAGATAAGAGACCGTACCGGAAGTAGTCCTTTCTCACTTATGTTTGCTCGTAAATTTCCAATCGTCCAAGAAGATTCAAATTCTTCAGTTCAGACTCCACTTCCAAAAAAAGTAATCACAACTGACGATCTTATAAAGAAAGCCGAATACATGGCCTCAATCGTATTTCCTGCTATTCATGAAAGAACAAAAGCATTAATGGAAGTGCAACAAAAAACATTCAATGATAAACATTACCTCATAGATATCCCAATCGGATCTGTCGTAATGGTCAAACTGCCATCCAGAGCAACCAAACTATCACCTCTTTATGAAGGACCCTTCACTGTCACTACCAAAACTAAAAACGGCACATATGTATTGAGAGACAGCATGAATGAGTTATTACACAGAGATTATGTACCTTCTGAATTAAAAATGGTGTCGATCGATGAAACTGCCATTGAGGATGAACTCTATGAAGTCAAAGAAATTCGTGACCATAGAGGACCTGAGAATAACAGGGAATATTTGGTATGCTGGGTAGGATATGGTGAACGCGAAAATTCGTGGCTGGAAGCATCTTCATTCTCGGATCCCGAAACAATTCGTAAGTACTGGAATAAAGTGAACAAGCAAAAACAACTTGACCAGGAGCGTAATCAACAAATTGTACACAACACGACTAAAAAACAAATGGTAATTAACAAAATGCCTACTCGTAAAGAAACTCCAAAAAAAGAGCTTACCAGTAGAAAACGTAAAAGTCTTGAACCTCAAGCGACTCTGATGCGACAACGTGTGTTGCGAAGTAAAACAAAAAAACAAAAGTACACCAAAGCTTTGAAGGCACTGTAAAAAAAAAAAAATTACAACAAGCCTCCAGATCTTTGTGGTTCCGACATTTTTTTGTAATTATGCATGACGTACACTCAATTGGACAGGATATCCGTATCCAATGTATCTACACATAAGACAAAGTGCATTGGTATAAACAGCTATCAAATATAATTGATGTAATTAATGAATAATTGCTTAATTCGCGCGCTACGCTGACGCTGGTGGGGGAGCATGTGGTGAAATACACACATAACAATATAAAATATAATTAATATTGGCTCACAGCCAATAATACAAAACACATAAACTTGCATATCAATACCATACAACCAATAAGAAATTCAATATCATAAAAGATAAGGAAATCACTGTATAAATATCCTTATCCCTCTATCCATTAGTCATAACCGAACACAAAGTACCAGATTACATATAATCACTCCCATATTAAGAATGAAAGAAATAATAATTTGTGTTACACACAAATCCAAGCTTATCAGAAATATACCTCATATATAGACTGTGAACTCAGGCTATAACCACAGATCAATCAATTATCAGGATGTAGCAATCAAACCCTTATCACTCTGTGACCTACTTTTACAAATAATTCTCCTCAACTAACTAATATAAATAGAGATCCTGGAAGAACCCAAGATATCTCTTGAGTCTATTTTACTTTGATTAAGAATAAACCCTTTGCAGGACCTTTAACTTAATCCCTTGTTTTATTTTTATTCTTTTTTTATTTTCAGTGTGAAACCCTCTAGTTTCTCCACAAGAATAAAGTAAAGGATATCAAGATCAGACGATAAAATTTAAATAATAACACCTCATAAGTTTATACAATTTCAGCACCGACTATAAGCAAAACCTTACTCCTATACTAAGCATAAGTTTTCTCCGCAACACTGCAAAACTTCCATTAACTCTCCTATTTTTCCTCTCAGCCAATAACAATTTACAAATCACATGATAATCACGTGTTTTAAAGACTTCAAGCGAAACACACAACAAAAATACGACCGTATCATATTTGATACGTGCGTATTTTTGTTATGTCACTTGTGGTCACGTAGTCGTATCACGTGAATATCACGTGTATATATCGTTCTCATTGGTTGGTTGGGTGTTGTGTCCTTTGGCTCTTTATATGGATTTTGATCTTTTCGTTTCTGGTTTCCAAATTGTTGTGTTTAAAATTTTCATGCAAGTTCTTGTGTTATGTCTAGTTTGGTCCTTGTCAGATTGATCAGTATTTCCGTATTCTTTAATTTAAATTGTTCCATTATTTTATCCGTATCTTATCGTGGTGTATATCATCTCGGGTAATCTTGTATTAGACTAGTTCGTGATATTTATGATGGTAGAAATTCTTCTAGACAAAAATTTGACAGCTATAAAAAGCTTAATTATTTGTAACAATAAAATGATATCTTATTTTTTAGTTTATTTTTAATACTCTATTTGTCGTATTTGAGTACGATTCATTTAAGAATAAATAAATAAATCGTATAAAATTATAAATTATAAAATAAAATATCTTTGAATGTTGAGTAATAGCATACATATGTATACTACTACACAACTACCTCTACCTCGAGTACATACTTCTATATAAAAGGTGGCATGATTGCTTAAATGGATATAGGAATAAAAGTTGCATATAGAATAATACACAACTGAGTTACTATACCTAAATTGGAAAACTAAAAACCCACTCCAATTAAATCGAGAATATAAAAAAGAGAAATCTAATAATGATAGTTCCCTCTATGAATTAGCTACCCATCGAGAGAATAGAACAGCTATCATTATCAATGGTTCATTTATTTATATATTGATACAAATTATACGACTGATAAGTGTATAATAGAAATAGTGCATAATCAAATGGATGCCTACTTTCTGCAACCAAACATACAAACATCGATAAGATGTTCTATATTCACAATGTTAAAAGCTTATTTCCGTGACAATTCCGAGTCTCGGAAGTGTAACGGTCATTTTCAAAAAAAAATTTATACGTGCAAGTGTTGTATACGCGCCTACATAACATTTATGAGGTGTAACACAAAATGTCTTGTTGTAGATTAAAGTTTATATTTCTTAGCTTGCAACAACAATGAACTGTATTTTCTATAAATCATTAGTGTAACATGATATCATAATACAACACAGGATGTTTATTATTATTCCTTTTATTTGTTCATCGTCAACTAAACACAGCCTCGCCTGTTTCATAGACAAGCTCCTCTGTTTCATGAATGAATTGCTAAGCCGTCGTCAAATAATAAATTGACGATAGTAAACATTAGATATCAAGTATATAAGAAACCCTCATTTTTATGTTTGAATAAAGTCAGTTAGTTTTTGCAGTCTGGTTATTTTTATTTCTTTTTTTATAACCTCTGGATTTCTCAAGAACCACCCGAGACTTTCACGATTTTTCAGAAACGTACCGGAAATGAAACGGAATTGAATCATCCGACATCAATTCCGTGACACTTCCGTACACAAAAAGACGCACATTTACAGCTGTGATATTATGGCGAAAAAAGACTGTATTTGTTTGCATAAAGTTATTATTTATATCATCTTTACAAAACAGTTCTTGAATTTTATTATCTTCCTCTGTTTGCACTTTTCATGTGCTCCTATACTCTACATTTCCAAAAGAGATAAAATTGTCTCAAATGACTACTAGCATCGCCACTATTGCATCAATTGCTTCTCAACAAAGAAAGAAAAAAAGATGTTAGTGAAGAGAACAACAGCGTTCTTAGCTGCTACTATGAAAATGAAGACAGTGTATTTGAATAGACCTCTGAAGAATACTTGGGCAATTGACAGTCGAGGAGTATGATCTGCCACCCAGATTAGGTAGCAGAGGCTGCTTTAATATACGCCGTTTTCACAGGACAAACAATCACCTTTAAGAAAGAGGACGCTACTAAAAAAAGATGGAGTGCCGTTCTATCACATGTAAAAAATATAGTATCAATCAAATATTGAAAGATAGTTATTAATAAACTTGCTACGTTTAAATAAAAAGATACATTCACTGCTGAATTTTTACTGTCCTTAGCACTTTTTTGAATGTCACATACATCGATTTTTGTGGTATCATGGTATGCAATCACATTTTTTATTTACAGATTAAGCCCTTAAATTGACTAATTGCTTTATTCTTTACTTTTTCAAGCAAGACTACCCCAACTTTTCCTTTCATATGCTTGGCCTTTGATTCTTTCCCAAAAGTGTTTGCACATATAAACTTTTTAAAAATGGCCGTTACACTTCCAAGACTCGGAATTGTTATAGAAATAATTTTTTAACATTGTGTAGTAAGCCAAGGAAATCTGCCAAAGTAGTTATATGGTCTTGAGATGATGAATGCTAAAACGAATTTCGCTACCATGGAGACCCCTCGAACCATACGACAAAACTTGCTCGTTTTCTAAACCTTCCCAAGAGTCGACCTGACTTGCTATAAAGGAAATTCCTTAAAAGAAGCATCACAAGAAATACACTGAACAGCCGAAAGTAAAGGAGAAGACAACACACGAGCAGTAACTAAGGCATCCTTTAATTGATCGAAGGCATTTTGTTTTTCTTGACCCCAGATAAAGACATTATTTTTCTTAGTCCACCTCTTCAATGGCTCAGCAATTTCACCATAACGATACACATATTTCCTATAATAACCACTCAGATCAAAGAAGCTACGTATGTCACTCGCATTGTTAGGGTCAGGAAAGTTCTTCATCTTTAAAACATACCTTTTACCTGAGAAATTCCCTTGAGCACCTAAGACATGACCTAAGTATTCGACCTTGTTTTTACCAAAAAAAAAACATATCTTCCTCTTGAGCTTCAGATTTTCCTTTTCACAAGCTTCAAATAATGATATTAGATGTTTCTTGTGAGTCTCCATATCTTTTGAGAATACCAAGACATCGTCGAGGAACACGGAACAAAATTCACCAATAAACTCTTGAAACATAGCGGACATAACCCGTTGAAATTGACAACAACCATTTGTTAAACCTTGGGCTAATCGCCTATACTGGAAAGCACCTTTGCTCGTTACAAAACCAGTTACTTCAGCAACGTCTTTATCCAATTTTAGTTGGTAGTAACCGCTAGTAAAATCAAAGATTGAGAACACCTTAGCACCACCTACTGTTTCAATTAATTCAGACACGGTAGCCGTAGGAAAATTCTCCTTGATGATCATCTTGCTAGCCGAACGGAAGTCACCATAAGTCTGGAAACAAGGCACGCCAAGTAAACAAATTTTACTATCATCATATTTTGAACAGCCATATGTTCCGGGCGAATCTTTCCACCGATGTTAATAGGAACATTCATGAAAATATCGGAAGTCAATGGCGTTCTATCACTATTAAAACCAATCAAATGCAAAGTACCACCATTTGCAAAGGTCTAACGCAGTAAAATACTAGAACCCAAGATAGATACAGATGCCCCAGAATTGAAGAGGGCTTCGACAGATTTACCATTTATACTGATAGTAACACGTAACGGTGAACTTGATTGCATTCGTTGAAGATCATAAGGTTACCCATATATGGATTCAAAATCACTAAACTCTAGATCAGGCACTTCACCACCAATGCTACCACTAGTCAACGAGGATGAATCGTATTCGGATTCAGTATCAGATAAATCGGTATCCATACCAACTTCATTCACAGACAAACAAACACCGATCCAACTATACTCCGCGGTATCCATTACACCAATACCAACACCAACACCAGACATACCGACACCAGGCTTAACGACACCAGGTGCAGACAATTTACTACGAGAAATCTTCGCCTTAACCTCTCTCAAATAACGAAAACCATCTACCACTTCTACAGCTGCTTCTTTATTTAACAAAAGCCATTCAGCTACAGAAATACCAGACTCATTATTCAAAAGTTTAGACCACACCTTCGATTTCTTGAGTTTAACCGGGAAGCGTCTTGCCTTCGAACGAATTTTCTTTTTAACCACAGTACGTTCTTGCCCAACCACAGCAAGAATAGCACTACCCACAACAGCACTATTCGACAAAGTAGAAACAGTTCTCCTTTCAACGCCATTGACCAGAATTTCATTTAGTACAACCGGATCATCGATGGATACTTCTACTAATTGGACTTCTTGACTGACCTGCGGAGGATCTTGAACTTGAGGATTAAAATTATTTGGAACAGCAGTTACCTCGTTTACTGTTGTTCGTTGCCTTTTCCCGAATCTTTGCCATTGGAACTAATAAGTATAGCGTTACTACCAGTAGCAGAAGTAAATACAGGGACTTGATTTAGATCACGGAGTAACTTTGGGCAATCATACTTCTTATGACCGGTATCATGGCAATAAAAATAGGTGAACACAGGACGGTTTACATTATTGGAATTATTATATGAAATGAAGGGTTTAGCATTAGACGACTTGTTTTGACCTTCGTTTAACTTGACCAAGTTAACATTAAGTTGTTCCAATTTAGCCACAAGGGAAGAAACGTCAGAATTAGCTACACTGGCAGTATCAGAAAAACCATCGTTCTTTAAAGAATGATTTTTAACGTAATCAGACTTCAAATCCAGAAAACCTTCACGAGCAACAGCACCGACACGATAACGATCATACTTCAAAAAGCTTTTCTCGATCTGTTTAGCCTTGGTCTTCGCAACCTGGAGAGAACCGGGAGTACCTTCCTTTTCTACTTCGAAACCAATATTCGGGCGGATGGCTGATAAGAAAGTACGAACTTGGAACACCAGACTCTTGGTATCCAAAAGTTTAAACAATTCTTCCATCTTCAGAGCAACATTATCATTAGAATCGCCTTCGCCTTGCTTCATGGTTTGGAGTTGGAACCACCACTTGTCCTCTTGATCAACCAAATATTGTTTCTTAAATAAGACAACAAAATAATCCCAGGTTCTAGTCTTAATGCCAACCACGTTAAACCAGATTCCCGCCTTTTTGACAAGATGATCACCAGTAAGGAACAAAATTTCTTCATCGGATAGCTTAGCAGAATTGTTAAATCTTTCCAATTTCTTAAACCAGATGAAAGCCTCGTTACCAATATCTTCCCCAGATACGGAAACGCCAGAAGAGTCCTTAGGTTCGCTAAGCCGCCATTTAAAGGGTTTCTTGAAAAGAGATACACTTTCTTGATCAGTGTTTGGGAGTACCTTATTAAAAGAGATAAGCTGAAATAACTTTGTAACCGGATTAATAACTATCTCTGGTAGATCGGACCACCTTGATATGTGTCCGAGTGTCTTTATGTTTACCTTTGTAAGGAGTAGTACAGAGAATAAACAAGTGTGGAATATTATACGAAAGGAGACTGTAAAACTTAAGATTATAGGACCACAGACAAAGGGAGTGAGAAATCCAGAGGTTATAAAAAAAATAAAAAAATAACCAGACTACAAAAACTAAATGACTTTATTTTACTATAATAATGAGGGTTTCTTATAAACTTGATATCTAATGTTTACTATCGTCAATTATCAATTGACGACGACTTAGCAATTTATTTATGAAACAGAGGAGCTTGTTCATGAAACAGGCGAAGTTGTTTTTAGTTGACGATGAACAAATAAAAGGAATAATAATAAACATCTTGTGTTGTATTATGATATCATGTTACACTAATGATTTATAGAAAAATACAGTTCATTGTTGTTGCAAGCTAAGAAAATATAAACTTTGTCTGTAAATTTTATAATATTTTTTGGCATAGATGAAAAAGGCTGTAGGGAGTACAATCTGAACTTTTGCTAATTCATATATATGGTCTGAGCTAGTTACTTTGGTATAGAATTTATTTCTATTACTCATTTGCCCAAGCATCGCTGTTACGCGTGGCGCTAAGATAGAATTTATAAAGCCTCTCCAAACCTTTTCCATCTATTTTATTCATGTTATCCACCTTCTTTGCCACCCTCCTTGTCTATTTCTCTCGCATTTGACAATCAAAAGACCTCGTTTATTAACCTATTCTACGCTGTTGGCTCTATATGTCACTTTTTAAAGAATCCAATGAAAATAACATCCCCAAGCTAACAAAATAAATCGACGTAACCTAAAAAGAGATTGACTCTTTAGCCAGTTGTACACAGGAACATGATTTAAGGGTAAAGTAACCCATTTTATTATTTATTGATTTGTATTGCAATTGCGATTAATACAAAAGCTGGAGTAATAGTCTAAATTGACTCAACCAACGTACCATGGTTGTGGTGTTTGCAAGCTTTATACCGTACATAAATATGACTTCATCATATTTCAACGCCATCAAATACCACAACTAAGCTTGTTTCGCTGTCGTATGCATCAAATATAAAATAAAGACTAAAGTGAACCAATCAAATATCGAAACCATCGCTAGTTTGTCCGTAAAGAAACTAGAATAAGTCAAGATGCCTTGAAACTAAACTCTCAAAATATTTATATAGCAAATATTGCTTAAGCGAAATTGGTAATGAATTATTATCAGCAACAAAGTATCTTGTAGTATTTCACTAAAATCGCCTATAATACCTCGTCCATTGAACAACCAGAAGAGAAATTATTAAATGAGCGCGAAGACTGTATTTGTTGTGCGCGCAGTATTATCCAATGGAAATTGAAAAGTGACATTACCAATTTTTTGGAACCTTCTTATTTCCCCTCAGAATAAGCCGAGTTCTAATAAAGCCTAGTCATAAGTCTTGAATTTGGGAATTTGTTAACAGATAATGACTTTACATCAAGATAAATGAAATTTACATCAAACCAAATCAAATATTGAAGCTTTTACATGACTGGTAGTTATTTAGTAAATATGTCAGAGTAAATTACTGATATCTTTCTTTACAGTTAAAGGCAGGGGAAATAATAAAAGAAACTTCATTTATTTTTTCATCACGATGTGGCCTGCGATATTGTTTTTCAATATACTGAGTCAATTACCACTTGATGTATAATGCCTTGATGGAAGGAGATAACTTTGTTCTTTGCAAGTTTTGGTAATGTTTTCTATGCAGCCAAAGAAGGGTTTACATTTCTAACAGGAGTTTCTCGAGTTATGATATCACTGGTGATTTTAGAAGAAGACTGGTAAATGTTTGAGACCGTAGGGTCAAAAGGTACTAATAAATGTAAAGTTAGCAAAAAAACTCTACGATTTCAGTAGTATTCATGTTTATCCTAATATAGACTGAGATTGGGAAGAGCATGCTTCAACAAACACATGCGATTGCACGCAATGATATTCCATTCGAAATCAGGACAACTGCAAGAGTTTTAATGATAATTTTCTAATTGATACCTTCTGTTAAAAATGATGATATCATATATTTGCATTTGTTATTTACAATAGTGGGTACATCAGACGCCATGCTCATCATGGACATGTTATTCATAGCTTTTGCTTCCATTCCTCTTCTTCTACGACGTCTTTCTTTTGAATTCTTTCTCCTACTATTCGCGCTGGATTTTCTTGTAAATGTTGTACACCTTATAGGCATAAATCATGACATTTTGGTTTACTATACCACCAGCAAGTACAATGATTCTAACAAAAGATGCTAAGCTTCTTTAAATGTTTACTCTTGTTTCACTAGATTTTATTAAATCTTAATCCACAATTCATCATTTTGAAGGCTACCACTGCTCGTTCTACTAATACACTTGAAGAACTGTTGGCGAATTTGAAAAATCAGCTACCTATGAGCCGTCAAGTAGCTCTTCAAATACAAGAAATGCCAGGGAACTGGAACGCAAAGTGTTAGTTTTACGCTAACGATATGCTACTATAATTGCAGAGAGACCTTAAGACCAATCTGATATGCTTTGGTTACAAACTATTTGCCAAATTTAAGCCTTAGAAAAAATGAGAGAACAAGAGTAACAAGACCGGACCACTTTAGATGAAAGTGAAAAAGCTCAAGAATATATTAAAAACATGCAACTTTTATTGCAAACAACAGATGTTGCCGATAACTATACTAAACTCTTTCAAGTTGTCAAAATAACTTTACAACAAATTATGTCAGCATTAAGAGACCCTGAATTTAATTTACATTTTCAAGCATCACCAATGAAACCTTTTGGTCACACATGTACCGCAGAGTTTATGCTGATCCCAAAATTTGAAAAGACATATAGTAAGCTAGTAATTTGAAATGAGGTATACGTACGTAGTCGTTAACTTTATTATGGACTTTTGATAGATCAATCAATTTATATTTTGATGACTTTGATATCTTAAGGAAACGGCCCGGTACAAACTATTATATTTGTAAATTGCCTGTGTTGAACGTTTTGCAAAAGAATATCTCATTTATATACTCTGCTACTATTATACAAAGTGAGTTACATATACATATACAGTATATAACGTGCTTACTAATTTTCTTTTACCTAGATGTCGTGATGCACCAGCTTTCTGTTAATTTATAGATTATCCGCTTATTCAAAGGCTTTTTACTATTTCACCAAACCCAAAACTATCCAAGTGGCCATAATGACTATAGGTAAATATATACTCTATCTAATTCCCGTACAATTATAAGGTCCTCAAATAATTATTACCTTTGATATAATATAGCAAAAGACAGCCAAGTGAATTATCAACCATCGCCAATGCCAATCCGAAGGTTTAACTGGCGTGGAGGGGATACCTGGTCTTGAAATCTTTTCAATCGTATTAAATTTATCTATGATGATGACCTCCGTGATACAACGCCTGATGATATGAAAGACTATGAAAATTCTAGAGCACTTCCCATGAAGTATTCACGAGTGAGTTACCGTTGGCTCCAGGGAGTCTTTATCCCGGTTCAATTCTTGGTGTTGTCCATGCTCCTCTTAGTACCGCCAAAGTAATTTACGGTCTATTTCTCAAAGCCCAACTTCGCAACCTTCCAGTGCCGAATTTTTTATTAGATAGAGATGGTCAAATATTAGGTATTATTGCGTTCAAAGATCTCTATTCAGGTCCCAACGACAGACAACGAATTTGGGAATCCATTTTTGATATTGATCGGTTAGAGGAAAGACGTCTCCAAAATCTGCAAGAAAATGATGGCCGCCTGGCTCATGGAAGATTAAAACTTGGGTTCGGTCTAAAAACGGATGGTCATATGGTGTCAGTACTTTTTCAGAAAGTTTCTAGAGGACTTGTTTTGGCTACAACAACCAGCGAAAGATGCAAAGAAAAAATCTCGATTTGACAAATATCAATAAGGGCATATATCACTTGTATAAAATGCCGACAGGAATATCTGAACAGGACCGACTTATCGGCATAGATCCTGATATGTACATCAAACCAATTGTATAAGCATCATCATTTTGAGCTGACATATTTTTTTTCTAAACTTATAGGTGTTCGTGACATTATCTCCGCTATAAATTGTGCTCCCCAAGATATGACCAACAAACTTACTACAAGAGATCAATCTTTTTCTGTCAGCAGTAGTTCTTACAAGTAAGTAATATATAACCATATATATGGTTAAATAGATTACGTTCACTGACTCGACTTTTTTTAACAATTAGAATACGTTCTGGCATGCAATGGATAAACCAGAGCGAACTTCAAAATCGCCAGGAAACGGAAATCCAAGAGTGTTATGATCGACTTTCAAGCCACAAAGTCTCCACCAATCAAGGGATCATGAATTTTTTGTACTCTAACGCACAAGACCATGAAAGGTATAATTCTTTAAAAAGAAAGGGATTCCAAATAATTAATGCTATACCTTTTGTGAATAGGATACACAATTTTATGAGAGCCTACCGTTACAGAGAAAATAAAGGTTGCATTTTTCAAATCGACAAAGAGCTTCAGGCCATGTTGCTCGAATTGTTGTTGGTAAAACTAATAAGAGCGAGCCATATAAACTTGTTCATACTTCCTGTTCTCAACAACAAAGAAACCGGCGACAAGCTTTTTGAAGAACGATACCAAACTAATTAGTACAAGATGCAAGACAAACCATTGGAGCTTATGGTGACCCTTCTTTTAGAGGTAAATATAGAGGGAACACTCCAATTCCTGTCAAGGTAAAGAGGACTATATAATGGAAAAACCAATATATTTATGCACTTATATATTTCTTCTCTGTAGGCTATACAACGTACGATTACACAGAAGGCTATTGTCATTCCTGTAGACAAGTATCGTATTTCCGTTACATGTTGCTATTGCTCACAAAGGCTGGAGAATAAACAATCTGAACAGCTTTTGCAGTGCAGCCATAGGTAAAATATATTATAACAAACCATAAATCAGTCTTAAATTGTGCTAAAAACTCGTAGAAACAAAAAGCATCAATCCAATGGCCAGGATGGTCACGCTAACTAAAAACGAGCCTACGTGAAATGTTTTGACGAAGAAAACCATGTTCTACATCGAACAAGCGCCTGTCAAGACAGAAATCCCCACCGTACGTATTTTATATTATCATTATCAAATTAAGCCCATATTTACATTTTTCCTTAAAATAACAATGTCTGATTTATCCATTGAAACTGTGCACTCAGTGTCCAGTGGGTAACAACGGAAATGTTGGTATGGATACTACATTTTAAAAACAAACTTGTATAATGACCTTGCTTTATTAGCACTAAAACCGGGATGTCAACGCTGCTTCTCGTATTTGTTCTGTTCTCTGGAGGTACATGACACAAGGGCTCGATGTAGACCTGCTTATTTCCACACAGAATAAGAAAACGATGACGTCAGTATAAAAAAATTGCAGTCTTACTTAATAAAAGGGGTTCAAGAGCCAAACGGTGTTGAAACCGCGGCTAATAAAACATTTCTAAGTTTCCTCGTCGTCGTCGTCTTCTTGTCTTGTTCTTGACAGCTGTTCAGGTCTTAAATCTCATTTTTTTTTTGGATTTATTGTCAGCAGTTTGAGCTCAGTGCAATTTTTTTTTGTGTGTGTACGGGCACCGAAATCTCTTTATGTTCCCTACCTTTCATTTTCATGTAAAACATTCTTGATAGCACTTCGAGTTTAAATTGATTGAGCAAACAAACTTACAACCTGTCTTCAATTTAATTAGGTAAATGTAACTAAAGAAATCGCCGAATCGTGTCATGTAAGCATACGAGAAGTGCGTGTATTCTAATCAGGCTGTTCATTGTTGCTATGATAAAGGACATGATACCCTTCAAGAGTTATTGCAATTAAAAAAACTACAAAGTATTCTCGATTGCGTAGAATAAAAAAACTGTTGCATAATAATTTGCTGTATCCATATACAATCACAATATCTGGGTGGATTGAACGAAGTATTTGTCTTGCGTGGAGGTAACCATTGGGTTGATAGGCTTTTATGAGTTGTGCAGGGTGATTGGAAAATATTGGATTAGTCATTGCCAAAAAGGAGCTTCAGCGCATGTCAAGAAATAAAGGCAATACTTCGGTATATTAAACTTGGTTGTTTAAAGATAGTGTGTTGAGTTCAGAAATTTGAAATAACACATCACCTTTTACATATCTAATTCTAAATCATGGAAGTACGTATTGTTCATATGGATCACTAGTTTTAAA
Organism: Mucor piriformis; assembly: GCA_943193625.1. Lineage (NCBI taxonomy): Eukaryota > Fungi > Mucoromycota > Mucoromycetes > Mucorales > Mucoraceae > Mucor > Mucor piriformis. The sequence goes on along the minus strand of OW971868.1, from coordinate 337,314 downwards.
TATTTCTTCGATGCAAAATACCCCCCAATCATATCTTTTCGAGCTCAACTAGATTGAACAAGTCATGTTTCGAAATCTCAAACTGAATGGAAATACAATAAGGGTTTACTACATTGTAAAGTGACGATAATTCATATGTAGTTCTTTGCAAGTAAGCATACATATGAATTATTGTAAAGCATGGAGGTGGTAGTGGTATTGATAATACAGATAGTTCTGAATTTTCGCTTCCTAGAATGAAATACGTATGCGAACGTGCTTACTTATAGGTGCTGATGCAGATCAGAGTGGTGCTAGATATTTACTAACTGTGGCTGATGAGGTTGCAGAAATGATTTTAATTGAAAATGGCACACATTCTTTTAGAGTGTAATCTTATACAACATTAATTCGTACAATGCGCGCGCTATTTGATTTTTTTCAACGAAGCGACGATGGAATATGCACGAAGCGAGGTAAAAAAGGTAATGAGTTATGATAATTCTTGAGGCTTCCGAAATTGCAAATTTGTAAACACCTGCATAATAAATAAACCTTTAAAATTTGGACCGATACGTTTGTACCAAAAATAAAAATATTGAAAATGAGTCAAAATTAAATGAATAGAAAGTAACAATAAAGTTGGTTCAAGTTATATATCATTTTTAACCTTGGAATCAATACTTGCTCCCTGTGTCAAAAATATAAATATGTAAGCATCTTTAAGCTTTTAAATTCTAGACTATTTTCTACAAGTTACACTAAATGCAAAATGCATACACAATAAATCAAACTCACATGTATAGCGTTGTGATTTTATTTTCAGACATTTTCTTTTTCTTTTTAGATATAATGATATTGTTATAATTTATTTTAAACCAATCTCTTTATCAAGACATCTATCTAAGTAAGTTTCAGCATGTCTGACCCATCCCTTACAGTCTTCAATAGTGACTGTAACGATAACTTCAGCGATACGCGGAGTAAGAGTATCTGCTTGATTAAGGGGGTTTTCACGTATATGATCTTTGATTTTTGACCAGCACTCTTTGATAAAATTCAAAAATCGGGAATACGGGGGGGGGCATAAACAAGGGCTTATAACCTCGATTGTTTATGGCATCTACTACTAATGCAGAGTGATGTATTCTATGGATATCCAAAACAATGAATATAACCTTTTCATAATTTTTGTCTAATACGTCCATCACTGATTCCATAAATCGAACAATATGGTAGGCTGTAGTGTCTTTTATAACCTTTTTGCTCTTACCCACATCCTAACTATTTGCTTTCCTTTTTTATTTGCTTGAGAACCAAATTCTTTCTCGATTTGAGCTGCATCGCTTTTTTTTTAGTGGCTCAACCTTCGAAAAGTTGATAATTCCACGGGAAGCTACACATCCCACAATACTTATGTTCACACTGTAATATCTGATAGTTAAAAGACAGTAATTTCAATCAAATATAAGATAATTCTTTATTCACAGCTTTAGATGCTCTGCTATATATATTGGTTTGATATCAGGGTTTGGACTATTAACCATTAAGTGCTTATATTTTCTTAACACTTTTGATATTAATGTTTCCGAAGGCTTGCTTTTGATAGTAATGCCTTATAATGACTTGTGATATAACACTCGTCTTTCTGTGTGTGCACTTTGACAATGGCTAGATTGCATTTCTTTTACCATGCATCCATGCACGTCCTTTAATCATTTGAGTATGAAAACCAGCTTCGTGAACAAATACACAATTTTTTTGGAAATCCACACCTGCTGCTTTCCATTGATTAACAATATCAAAGCGAAGTTTTAGGGTTCTTGGGGGAATCTCTCTCTGCGGTGTATTTAAATGCTTGCTTCAATGATAAAGCACATTTTTCTCAAAGCTTCAACAACAATAGCAATGTTTATGACTGAGACAAAAAATTCAAAGACAATAAGAACGTGTGTAACTACTGCAACAAAGCTAGCTTCAGTTACGAGCACTTTAAAACTTGTGTCCCTTACTTGACGAGCGACAAACACAAACAATATATGATAAAATCTGCCGACTCAAAAGAAAATATAAGAAGTAAGGTACAAATTTATTATATTAACCCTATTTCTGAAAAAAAAAACTGACAATAAACTTAATTATAGTAACTTATACATTCTTTTAGAAGAGGATCTAGAAGAGTTTAAAATTAAAATAGAAAATAGAAAATTAAAAGGAGTTACCTTAAATAAAAATAAAACCCATACATCCTGTGGTGAAATACACACATAACAATATAAAATATACATAATATTGACTCACAGCCAATAATACAAAACACATAAACTTGCATATCAATACCATACAATCAATAAGAAACTTAACATCGTAAATATTAAGGACATCACGGTATAAATATCCTTACCACTCTATCCATTAGTCATAACTGAACACAAAAGTATACAATTGTTGTATACACACCTACATAACAATTATGAGGTGTAACACAAAATGTCTTGTCGTAGATTAAAGTTTATATTTTCTTAACTTGCAACAACAATGAACTGTATTTTCTATAAATCATTAGTGTAACATGATATCATAATACAACACAGGATGTATATTATTATTCCTTTTATTTGTTCAACGTCAACTAAAAACAGCCTCGCCTGTTTCATGAACAAGCTCCTCTGTTTCATGGACAAGCTCCTCTGTTTCATGAATGAATTGCTTAAGCCGTCGTCAAATTATAAATTGACGATAGTAAACATTAGATATCAAGTATATAAGAAACCCTCATTTTTATGTTTGAATAAAGTCAGTTAGTTTTTGCAGTCTGATTATTTTTATTTCTTTTTTTATAACCTCTGGATTTCTCAGTTGCCAAATTGGACTGATAAAATTGGTGATGATTTTCATTTCTACTAAACAATAAAGCGTTGGGAAGGTATTTTTTCCAGGATGAATTGACATCCACATCATTTTTTTCCAAGATCATCTCAAACGTGCTGACAAATATTTCTGCGTTTTCGTATGAGGGTCGATCGTGGAGGCTGGATCATCGATGAGTTGAAAGTGGGGAATGTCAATTTTTTTGTTATTGAATTTGGATTTGTTGTTGGGTTTGACTTCCTTTTCTTTTTTGTTCTCGTTCTTTAATTCATTGATCGAGATTTTGAATTGAGCAATTAATTTTTTGTTGTTGATGATTTCCTCAATGTTGTTGGTGGTAAGTTGGGCTTTGTGCAACAACTTGATTTTGATTTGGTAGAGTTTAATCAACTCTTTATCCTCATCCAATTCGTCAGAGGGTGATTGATCTAAAATAGAAATATTGTTAATCTTTCTGATTAACTGATGCGAATTGTATTTATTGCCAACATCATATTTACTATTAAAGCCATTGGGACCAATATCATCCTTATTAACAGAAATATCAGCGTCAGAGCCGGGAGCCATAGGAGAGTCTTGAGCTTCTTCTTCCAAGAGTGAGCCGAGTTCCAGGTTAAGTTCCATATTAGAATGATCTGATCCTTGATCAAAGGGAGCAAAGTTGGTTGCGGGGGCAGCAGCAGTTCCGTGGTTCTTCATTAAAAAAATTGTAATATTTGATAAAATAGCACCAGGTAAAAATAATGAGATAAATGTATGTTTTTTATTATAGGTAAAAAATAGACTAAAGAACTCTGCTGCAATAAAATAATCAACCTTTTTCACAGCTGTAAATGTGCGTCTTTTTGTGTACGGAAGTGTCACGGAATTGATGTCGGATGATTCAATTCCGTTTCATTTCCGGTACGTTTCTGAAAAATCGTGAAAGTCTCGGGTGGTTCAATTCCATGACAATTCCAAGACTCGGTATTACTTAGTTTTAATTCAATTTGGGGGTGCGATGGGTTTCAATATCAACCCAAAAAAGTCGTATGTGGCTATCTTAAAACAATTCTACGCATAATGCAGTCTGCTTTTTTATTACTATTATTAAACCATGCATCAAAAATGGATTACACTTTAGAATTCTTATTATGCACACTTCGGCCAAACAACCGATTCCACTGCGCATAGGATATCGTAGCAACCGTTGACAGTATATGTCCGTTATCGATAGGTTCATGCTTCCGTACCAAAACCTTGTTAAAAAAGGCGCTTTTACTAGTGCACACACCGTCAAAGAAACTTATATGGAATTAAATGGGTTTTGGATAAAAATGTATTTTTATTTTTATTGTATATAATTATTAAGGGAAAAGGTTTTTATTTTCTGATATTGTATATTCTGTCGAATGAGTGATTGTATGTCGACATTATTTAAGATTCAGTAGAGCAGCCTAGAATTCAACAAAAGACGTTAGTTATTATTGATTACAAGCTTTTTTTCTTAGTTATACAGACCCTTCCTCATGTTTAGTTACGCAAGTGTTGAAGACCAAGAAGAATTGGACATGAAAATATTCGGACCAAACGACAACTGAACAAGGAAGCTTTTGAGCCACAAGATAGTTAAACAGGGAAGTATTTGAATCCAGGTAACATCGGAGTATGTAAAACCAGAAAGAATTAAAGTGGAAGCATTTATATTTGAGACCAAAGAAAACTAACGCTACCAAGAACCCAAAGAATAAAGCCACCAGATACTTGTTAATAAAGATTCATTTTGTTTTAGAAGACTAAGAAAAAGAATATAACATTAGGTATGGGTAAAAGGGATAAAATATATAGCTTACTCTTTTGAAAAGTGATGATCAAAAAGAAAAAAGAAATATTTGCAAAGCAGCGAGTCTTTTTCGTCCTTTTTATATATTTTTTTCATCTGGGTATACATCATATTAATGCATTTATTTAAATAGTAAATCGAGACCAAGTTCTTTTTATCAAGAAGTTGTATGCATTCCAAAATACGTACATACTACCGAAAGTTGTCAAGCACCTTTCTTCTGTAAAGATCTTAAGTAACACTAAAACCAAAACATGTTGTGCATATAACAGCAGACCTTGTTTTTGTCAAGTACTTTAAATAAAACTATAGGTTGATGCAGTGACAGAAAAAAAATATGTTATACTTCAAAAAAAGCGTTACCTTTTATTCCTGCCACATTTACTCTTTTACCATGCACAAGATAATAACCCCTCTTCCTCCGGAATTAACCCAATGGTAGTTCCAAAAAACTAGAAGTGGTAGTAAAGAAAGAGAAACAAAAGGAAACGGCAGGCGAAAAGACGCCAAGGTGAAGGATAAGTATCTTTCACAAGCCCCTGATTGGGCAAAATTCCCGAATGCATGACAAATAAAAATATTAGCTTGTTAACACACGTATTTTTTTTTTGTTGTCTTGAGGAACAATAATAATGCAGCCGTCGCGGATTCTTGGATTACTTTTGCTTTAAATGCTTTAAGATAATGTGAACTCTGTGAACTGGTAGGATTGAATGAACCTTAACTTAAACCAGGTTTGGCTGAGATAAACCATCGTACAAAGCGAATGCATGGGTGTGTCATTATCGCTGATTATAATGATGTATTGAAAGAAGTTTTGGATCTCGCCGTAATAGTAAGCAGTAAATTCTAATAAATGGTTCCCTGTAAAAACCAATTGTATATACGCACCTTTTATTGAATTTGCCAAATGGCTTTTGTAATGAATATAAGATTTAAACTTTTTTGGGTACTTTTGCCTTACCATTAATGAATGTAGGAAGGAAAGGGCTAGTGGATGCAGTGGGATGGTTGAAAAAAGAATTGCCTGTAGAGGTTGTTAAATAAAAAAGGGGTATTGTAAGATTTGGGTAGCTTAGAATGTGATGGATCGAGTACCGTTAATTTCATTTCTTCCAAATTTGTCAGCGTATTGTTTGGATGGTAATACAGTATCTCAGATCCATTAACGACACCGACTAAACGTGTAAAGTCAAATGAGGATAAAGTATAGAAATTGATACAATCTTTTGGATTTAAAGTGGATACAATGAAGGTGTAGGACTGCTAGTATTGTGTAGGATTTCTACCTGATCTTTGAATAACACATTGTTTTTGACTAATTGTTAAATAAGTGGAGATATGTGTATGCTTTCCAAGCACAAATTGACTGTGTATGTGGGTCATATTGAGCTGACGTTAAGACTTTTGGTTAATTGCCATAAAAATCTACCATCAATCGTTTTAGAGAAAACCAGAATGTGTTTATTGAGTGAAACTAGTCCCTATGATAGCATTATTCGAAATTACTATTCACTTATAAGAGAAAAGTTTCTTTAGCACAATTTGAATTGCAGAGCAGGTTCTGCATATTGGAAAAAAACGGGCTACACAACATGCAAAAAGAACAAAAAGACTCGTAACGATGCATCAAAAATCATTTCACGACACCTTTTTCTTTTCTCGTATTTCTTTTGTACATAAACACTTTCAACATGCATATATAAACGACTCTACAAAACATCATATTATGGCGAAAAAAGACTGTATTTGTATGCACAAAGTCATTATTTATATTATCTTTACAAAACAGTTCTTGATTTTATAATCTTTCTCTATTTGCACTTTTCATGTGTTCCTATCCTATGCATTGCCAAACGAGATAAACTTGTCTCAAATGACTACTAGCACCGCCACTAATTCATCAATTGCTTCTCAACAAAAAAGGAATAAAAGATGTCAGTGAAGAGAGCAAAAGTGTTCTTAGCTGCTTCTATGAAAATGAAGACAGTATATTTTAATAGATCTCTGAAGAATACTTGGGCAACTGACAGTCGGGGAGTATGGCCTGCCACCCATATTAGGTATCAGAGGCTGCTTTAATATACGCCGTTTTCACAGGACAAAAACCCACCTTTAAGTAACAGAGGAAGCTACTAAAAAAAAGATGGAGTGCCGTTCTATCAAATGTAAAAAATATAGTATCAATTAAATATTGAATGATAATTATTGATAAACTTGTTATGTTTAAATAAAAAGATTCACTCACTGCTGGATTTTTCCTGTCCGTAGCACTTTTTTAAGTGTCACATACATCTATTTTTGTGGTATCATGGTATGCAATCACATTTTTATTTACAGATTAAGCCTTTAAATTTACAAATTGCTGTATTAGTCACTTGTCCAAGCAAGATTGCCCCCAAATTTTTCTTTCCGTTAATATGATTGGCTTTTGATTCTTTCCCAGAAGTGCTTGCACGTATAAACTTTTTTTTGAAAATGACCGTTACACTTCCGAGACTCGGAATTGTCACGGAAATAGGCTTTTAACATTGTGTTTATATTTATGATTTATATGATTTATTTATTTTATTAAATGAATTATACTCAAATGTGACAGCTTCTATTGCGTGTAGATCTTATTCTATATATATTGTTGGTCTCGGAATTATAAATTTAATGCTCGGGATTATTATGCATAACTATAAGACTCAACTGTAATTATAATTACTTATTGTGCTGGTTTAAGATTATAGTATTTAAGTAGTATGTGTATCATCACAGGTTTGAAACGACTGGTACTTCTTGTAGAATAAGACTTATGTCTTAAAACGTCGAATGAATTAGTCTTGCAAGCTACTGGATCGAAACAATTGACGATGATGATCCTGCCGAAGCACAATTGAATAGCATATAACGCCTCACATTGTTCATTTTTTTTATTTCTCTATCCTTTTTTTTCTTCCCACATTCAACATTTCTTTTCTTTTATTTTCTACATTACATTTCTGGACTCGCAATTCGCTCAGGGTTTATGTTGTCCGAGGTTAAGTATAACCGGTTTATTTGTTTTTATACTCTTTCTGTCTTCAATTAAAAAAAAAACGTGTCTTTCCAAATTTTAAAATAGAAATTATATAATAAAAATAATTGTTGAAGCAATGCAACAAACGCACAAACATCGATCGTTGGAATTTTTTCAACGAAATCATGCGTTGAAATAACTTCAACGATCGATACCCTGTTGTAATATCGTTGAATCGTGCGGTATCGTCGTTGAAACTGTTATCTCTATACATGGTTATGCAAGTGTTCTTGCTCTTGTTTGTTGGGGAGACCTACTACCCAAGCTTTCTTAGTTTTTGAAGAATTAATCTTAAACATAAAAAGGCAATCGTTTTTGAAACTAGATCTCTTTCTCTTTTTTTCTCCGGGGTTTTTGAGAGTAATTCTACGGAAATCACCAATCTTACACTAAAGGTGAACCGTTCTATTTTTTTCGCTCTTGACTACGACTGAAACAAGTTTTTTTTTGATGACCCATCGCTTTAAATATTGCTTTATATCTTCAGACGTCTCCTGCGTGTTATTGTAAAAAGACCCGTCTACAGTATCTTGTACTGAATGATATTCCATTTTATATAAAGTAAAGTGAAAGAAAAGAAAACATAAACTTAGTTCCCCTGACAGAGTTATGACCAAGACCTTCGAAGTCAGACAGCAATGGGCCAGATAGGTTGGACATAGACCTCTCCAAGCCTAATCTTACACACTGTCGTATTTTTCCAATAAATATCGTAAAGAATAGCCTTCAATATGCAATAATTGTAATGTTCGAGTAAACAACTCTCGTATTATAATATATAAATCCTAAAAGACGGATTGTATTAAAAATTGGATTACTATCGGCCGTCTATTACTCAGTCTATTCTGTACCTTGAAAGAGACAGTTAATGAGAAATTTTCACCAAGTATTTAGACCAATTAAAAGTAAAACATTTTGATTGATCAGATACATTGTAATTCTAATTGACATGTTTCAGGGACACAAACAAGCTACTGGTTAAACATCATTAGATCAAATTCACAGTGTATTGTTATAAATAGCGTCCTCACTTTTGCGTTGGCCTTCTCTCTATATTTTTAATAAAGGATTAATAGGGACATATTTCTTTAATTGCATTACTTTTCCTTGTTTTCTATATTTTATGTCTCAAACATCAAATACTATAAAAACGAGCCTTTTAATTGATCCCTATCACACGCTTAAAAAAATGAGGGGTGAAGGGGTGGTATATAACTAAAATTACTATATATGGATTTTTAGTACCACCACCTATTTTTAAAAGCCTGGTATTTGGATCAATTGAAAGGCATGTTTTTGGCCAGAGGTGGTATATAAAGACATGCTTTCCAAGCGTAGGATTTAGAGCATGTTTGGTAGATAACTTCCGGTATATCCGGTGCATAACCTTCTGTCAATTGATAGATATCTGGGAGTGGTGGTATATAAGAATAAGCTGGGGGTAGTATGCATTTTTTTATGTTTGGTATATGTTCGGGCGTGGTGGTATAGAAGAAAATTGATTTAATGCGCAGCATGACAGGATAAAACTCTGATAGTGCTGACGTCAAGCATGAGTACATAAACAAAAATAAAATTTTCGTGTTTAACTACGTTTATCCCTTTTCGACATTCTGGCACTATCTAATTTTAAAAATGGTCTACTAGTTTGGGAACTAGGAGCAATGCGTTGTAAATTCGCCTTTAACGCTTGATGGCCTTAAAGCAACGAGCTACAACGGCCACATTCACTTTTTTTCCACTGGCCACGGTGAAAGTGAATCCAAAGGATGTTCTCAGAAGACGGCTATTCTTAAAATAGAGAGTTCTCGAGTAGCCCTACATTGCTTGACGTTCATTTGGAGGGTAAGTCATTACTAGGGCATAGTTTCTGCCCAACAATTTAACCTTTTTATTATATACTTTGCTCTTCTGCTTCCAATATGGGATACCAATGACGGTGAGATTTAAAGGGATGCAATGTATCATCATCTTAATAATTAAAGGCATTTCGCAAAGTTCGATATACAGTTGTTACCTTTGTTTTACTTTGTGGGATTGGTCATCCCTTAGCGGGTAAAAAAAAAGGGTTCTCTTTTCATTCTCAAGAATGTCGCTCACCGTCCCAGGCGCTTGCAGAGACGCGTTGTATGGTAATCTTTAGTGCTTGATGGCCTTCACTAAAGTAATAAAGTATAATATGCTACCTTGACGTTTAGCTGCTGGCCACAGTGAAAGTGCATCCGATACAGAATATTCGTAACTGTAAGGGTCGAAAAGGTTCTCAAGTAGCCTTGAGTGATGTGATCTCTATGTGAAAGGTACATTGCTATTTAGATCATTTGTTTAACATTGAATCTCTAACTGAACCTGATGCATCAACTTTTGTATTGGGTATTATTTTGGTGGGTGTTCCCACCTTTTATACTTGTCTTTAGCAATGATTGTGGAAGGAAATCAATTATGAAACTGGTTTATTTTGTACGGTGCCCAGCAAATGAAGTAACTTTGTGGATATATTTATAATTCAAAATTGGCCAATAAATTTAACTCCATCATGGATCAAATGCATCCCTTTCTTTCAAAGGGGTTCATCACTCTACTCATTGTCCCATCACTTGTAATAATCACATTCTTTTATATCAATAAATATTAGGGTATATTATATACCTATTCAATAAAAAAGTGATGAACACGTTACATCTTAAAAGAGTGTTTATGTTAGGTCGAATCGTGCATAAATGCGCACACCTTTTGCAAACGGTTATTTCTGCTATGTAAGGGGCTGTGTGTCACTGGTGACATCTATTTAACGGCTGTATCATTACTATTGCAAAGATGATATAGTTTACTAGAATGATGTTATTGTCAACCAAACGTTTGTGAATAATCCGCTAATAACAAGGTTTTAAATAAACTAAAAACTACAGCCGAATGCTGTTATAGTTCTCAGAAGAAATGCAATGATTGATCTATTTTTTATATAGAGTGTCGTGCATAACAAATATTACAGACAACAAGTACATTATCGTTTATCAAAGCGAGTAATAAAAACCCGGGTTGGGGGGAAGCACATGGGGTGAGTACGGCGAGTCAAAACATGAGTATGCAAGATCTTAAAAAGCGGGTAATTGATATCACCATCTCATGCATTGATATCATAAGCTTTGTGGCCAATTACTTTGAAAGGGCGCTTCTTTTTGCTTCTTTTTTTCTGACTTCTATGCGCTGTTGAATTACCAACATTTCTTTTTTTTTCCGTCGTGTTGATTACATTAAAATATAAAAATAACAATGTCTGATGCTAAAGCTTCGTTTGGTCCGAGGCAGGTAAGTAAGCAATGGGATTTTTTTTTAGGTATAGGAGCCTAAATCAGATTGCCCTTTTTTATGTTTACAGCGTAGGATTCGGCATATTCGCTCTATTGTTTGTCGGAACATTGTATGGAAAGACGAAGCCAAAGATTCTGAAACCGAGCAAGAACCTTCAGCTTCATCTCCTATTCACACAAAAAGTGGCATGAAGCGATCTGAAAGTGCCACGTCTTTAGCCACGCCCACGACAGCCGTTGAAGACTCGTCGTTAATGAAACGAGCATACAAGAAACGAGAACAACAAATACACGGTGGAGGTTTACTAGATGCGTATGTGACACTCCACACCGGCACTGTGAGCGAGCCCGAGTTTTATAAGAGTGAAATGATTCCCAACACTACAAATCCAACGTTTCGGTCGTTGGCTTCTCATTTCGATTGGATGAATTGGTATGACGCAGCTTCTAGTTTAATGATTGTCCGTCTCTGGACTAGACATTCTATTCCCGAGTCAGCCGGCCAACATACAGAGCCGATATTAGGATACCAGAGTAATCCAACCCAGGACCAAGATTTTCAACTATTACTCGAGTGGCAGTTGGATTTAAACGCGTTATCTTGGATAGGGAAATCGGCAAGTATTAGATAACAACAGTGTGGCGGTTTATTGTATTAAACCCTTCTCAATAGTTTTCAGATTTACATTATTCATTTCCCGAGAATTCGTTTTTATTTGAATTACACGATGGGTTTTATTCGGCTCCGGATATAAAGACGTGCTTGACAAGTCAAAATAAAAGAATAAGCTTGCTGGATCTGGAGCAACAACTGGATAGTGTTAGTATCAATACGACTCAGTCCGTTAAAGTAAGTTTGGATAAAAAGGAGTAAGGGGATGAGGTGTATGGGCTAATAATTCTATGTAGAATAAACGATCTTATACATACAACTACATAATGAAGTAAGCGCTTTTAGGGAAAAAAAATATGCGAGTGATTAAAAAAAAAAATGAAAATTTAGATACAACACGATTAAAGATTGTATATTTGACACTCAAAGATCAGCGGATGAAGTCAGGCAAGATATCCAAGAAACAATGGACACAGAAGAGCGAGGAATCCGACTTGGGCGAGAGCTTAATCAGCATAAATCTCGGCTAGTTGAAAAGGAAGCACAAGTGATACAACAAAAGAAGCTGGTCCAAAGCAAGCTTGAAAAAATAGAATTAAAACGGCAGGCGATACAAAAGCGACAGATGGAGCTAACAGATTCACTTGCACGATGTGAATTAGGTACAGTTGATTTGCAAGACAACGAGGAAATATTAGAAAAGAACATCAAGATGAGGCAGACAATATTTCACAAGCTGAACAGAAGAAAAAAGGAGTTGATTGCAGATTTATTCTCTATATACCCTATTGAACAGGTAAGAAAATCAGTTTTTTATATTTTTTTTAAAAAAATTGGTGCCATTGTTTTTGATATAAAAAAAAGTCCTATGATGATTCGCAACAGTTTCGTATTCGTGGTATTTATCTGCCTAATTCTGTGTATGATGGTCAAAACGATGAGTTGATCGCTACTGCCCTTGGCTTTACCGCACATCTCGTCTCCATGCTGGCCTTCTATCTGGAAATACCCTTAAGATATCCAACCATTCCAATGGGCTCAAGAGCAACAATTCGGGACGTGGTTTCATTAATAAGTGGATCAAGAGAGTAAAAAGATTTGAATTGTGCAAGCAAATGATACTGGACGCCTTAACATTTTCTTTTATTTTATTTTTTAGTTTTCCACTATACGCGAAGGGTGTAGACCAATATAGGTTTGAGTTTGGTGTATTTCTTTTAAATAAGAATATCGAGCAGGTATACATGAAATAGAGACCAAGTGAAAAAAAAAAAAATACTAACTCTACTTAGTTGATGAATGCATATGGATTGATCGTAATGGATTTAAGACATACGTTGCCCAATATCCATTATTTTATCCAGGCTATACTTACTACATCAGTAACATCTAGTCCCACTTCAATGTCCGTCTTATCTATTTCCTCTTATGCTAACGGATCACGTAATAACAATGAAGAGCCACCTATTCGCCAAAATCATAATCACTTAACTTTACAACCTACGCCTACGCTACCTCACCCACCATCACCTTCTATATCTCTTCATTCTATATCTAATAATACTGCTCACTCCCCAAAATCATCCATACATTATCCATCTGCCGCATTTTTGAATACACCTCAAGCCATGGCTGCTCCTGCAATATTAGACACTATCACTACATCTTCTAGTCGACATACCACGCTTTAATATTTTCAATATATATTTTTTTTGCGGTGTGTCAAAAGGAGAAAAAAAAATAAGAGGTTTTAAATGTTTTTTTTTATTTTGACGCGGGGGGTTGTTTTATTTTTTTCTTTTTTACTTTTTTTTCATATACTTTAAAAAATGGTTAACGTTGGTATCGTTGGTGTTGGACTTGTTGGATCCGAGTTAGTCGCTCAAATTTTAAAATCTTCATACAACCAAGCTTTCAAGGTGGTTGGTTTAACCACCTCTCAAAAGATGGTTGTATCTGATGCAGAGTACAAGACTTTATCCATTGCTAAAGAAGACAACATACGTTCCAGTGTCAACTCCACTGGTGTCAAGACCGACCTTGATCAATTTGTTGAGTACCTCTCCAAGTCCAAGGATCATTCCATCATTGTTGACTGTACCGCATCTGAACAAGTTGCTAACCTCTATCCTTCTTGGCTTCGTTCTGGGTTGAGTGTTGTAACACCCAACAAGAAGGCCTTCTCCAGTTCGATTGAACTTTTCAAGGAAATCCAAGAATTAGCTGCCAACACCAGTACTGTCAAGAAGGGAAGAACTCCTTTGATCTATCACGAAACTACTGTAGGTGCTGGTTTGCCTGTTTTATCCACCTTGACCGATTTCGTCAAGACAGGTGATGAGATTATCAAGATCGAAGGTATCTTTTCTGGTACTTTAAGTTATCTCTTCAACAACTACTCTACTTTGACCGGTACTGAAGCTCCCAAGCCATTTTCCGAAATCGTTAGTATTGCCAAGGATTTGGGTTATACTGAGCCTGACCCAAGAGATGATTTAAACGGTATGGATGTTGCTCGTAAGGTAAAGATAAAAAAAAAAAAAAAAGGTGGGGTAGTCAAGATCTAAAAAAAAAAAAAAAACGCGTAGGTTACTATTTGTGGTAGATTGGCTGGACTTGAATTAGACCTGTCAACCCTTCCTGTTGAGAACATTGTACCCGAAGCACTTCAATCTATTGAATCTACTGACGAGTTCATGTCTAAATTACCTCAGTTCGATGAACATTTCTCCAAGTTGAACAGCGAAGCATTAAAGGAAGGTCAAGTACTTCGTTATGTTGGTTTAGTTGATGTTAAGGGTGGACAAAGCGGTGTTAAGTTAGCCAAGTATGTTTTCATTTATTAGCACAAGAAAAAAAAAAAAAAAAAACTCAACATTTCATGACTTTTAGATATCCCGGAACCCATCCTTTTGCCTCCCTTCAGGGTAGTGATAACATTATCAAGTTCACCACCAAGTACTTCCCTAACGGTGTTATTATTCAGGTAATTAAAAAAGATATATGTATAAATAGATGATGAGAGGGGTTAATTAATTATATATATATATATGTATATAGGGTGCTGGTGCTGGAGCTGCTGTCACAGCCTATGGTATTTTCACTGATCTTATCAAGATTCAGGAACGTGTTGAAGGTTTTTAAAAAAGAAAAATAAAATTGTTTAAAGTATAATACAGCTTGATTTTGAGTCATGTGGTGTTTTCAATTTAACTAGTTTTATAAATAGCTTAGTTGCAATTATTGATATCATTTTATTTTATTTTACCTGAAAGTGCCACCTTGGCTGATTGTTCGAAACACTCTTTCACTCCACGGTTATGCTTGGCTGAGCATTCCAAATACCGGATCGCCCCAATGTTCTTGGCCATCGCATAGCCCTATATAAATATAAATAAGTTAAGTTCGGATTGGTGTCTTTGTATGTTCTCTTACTTCGTCATATAAAATCGTATTTCGTTTTTCTTCTCTTAAATCGCATTTAAGTGCCACTAATATGATCTTTGCATTTCCACAGTGTTCTGTTATCTCCTCCATCCATTTGTCTTGAATGTTCTGAAACGAATCTCGATTTTCTAAAGAGAAGCACAATAAAAAGACATGTGTGTCTTCGTAAGACAGTAACCGGATCCGATCAAACTCTTCCTGTCCAGCCGTATCCCATAAAGACAGCTCGATGATCTGATTATCAATCGAGATTTCATGTACGTAGTTTTCAAACACGGTAGGCTCATATATCTATATGGAGAGTCAGAAAAAATGGGATGCATAAGATCAAACAAATAGTTACCTGAGGAAAATAATCTCGAGTGAACACACTTAATAATGACGTTTTACCACAGGCACCATCACCACAAACCACTAGTTTTCTACTGAGTGTGTGCGCCTCCATTTTTTTACCACACAAAGGCATGATCAAAAAAAAAATCAATAAAGTTAAAAAGAGCAGTCGATGAATAAATACTCTGACCATCTTTTTTTAATGATCTTTTTTATTTTGCACTCCCGCTTGGCAAAAAAAAAAAGTTGATTGTTACGCCGGGTCGCGGCCCGATGACGTAAGAGAGCTGCTGCGATTTACTTATTTCACCACAGAATAAGCTGAGTTTTAATTATACGAGCCTAGTCATAAGTCTTGAATTGAAAATTTGTTAATTAGTGATGACTCTACATCAAGATAAATGAAAGTTGCCACAAACCAAACAAGCTAATGAAGCTTTTACATGACTGGTAGTTATTTAATAAATATATTAGAGGAAAAACTACTGATATCTTTCTTTTCTACAGTTAAAAGCGGGGTAATCATAAAAGAAACTTCAGTTATTTTTTCTTTACGATGTAACTTACGATATTGTTTTTAATATACTGAGTCAGTAGCCACTTGATAGCTTATATAGCCTTGATGGAATGAGATACTTTTGGTCTTTGCAAGTTTTGGCAATGTTTTCTATGCGGCCAAAGAAGGGTTTACAGTCTTAACAGGACTTTCTCGAGTTATGATATCACTGGTGATTTCAGGAGGAGGCTGGTGAATGTTTGAAAACTTAGGGTCAAAAGGTACTAATAAATGTAAAGTTAGCAAAAAAGTCTACGACTTCAGTAGTATTCATGTTTACCTTGATATAGACTGAGATCGGGAATAACACGCCTCAACAAACACATGTGCTTGCAAGCAGTAATATTCCATTCGAAATCAGGACAGCTACAAGATACCATATCAAGAGTTTTAATAACAATTTCCTAATTGATACTCTCTGTTGAAAACGATGATACCGTATATTTGCATTTGTTATTTACAATAGTGGTTATATCAGACGCCATACTCATCATGGACACGGTATTGATAGCCTCTGCTTCCATTTCCCTTCTTCTACGACGTCTTTCTTCTGAATTCATTCTCCCACCGTTCACGCTGGACTTTCTTGTAAATGTTGTACAGCTTATAGGCATAAATCATGACATTTCGGTGTACTCTATCGCCAGCAAGTACGATATCTCTAACAAAGATGACAAGCTTCTTTAAATATTTTCTCTTGTCTCACTTTTGCGATAACCTCCCTAAAGACGCTGTTCCACTAAATTTCTTATTGCAACCCGAGAGGGACAGAAACGGTAAATTCCCTTTACTACCAACACTGTGGGTTTGAATTACTGGATGTTTAATCGATGCAAAGGATGGATCCTCCTTCATAGATCTCCTTCAAAGTAGCTGGACAACAAATATTTTTGATCTTCTTTTGCGGATCATAAACTTTACCGGAAGTACGTTATTTTGGTACCTGTACGACGGAATGCATAATAGACAATGAAAATGGTTTTTTCAACGCCCGCTGGTTAGTAAGTTGTATAATTCGTTACAAGGAGCATCTATACATTTGCTCTTGAATGGCATTTACCTAGCTAAAAAAATATTGCAACGTGGAACTAGCCTTGGATGACGATCAACATTTTCATTCAAGTAACAAGGTAACTTCTAAAACAGGAAGATAATAAACAATCAGGAATGTGAATATGCCGAAAGCTTAATTATAGACTTTGTGATTAGATTCTATATAATTTTCAATATTATTAAAAATAGAATCTGCTGATTCATACTAGGAATTAAAAGCCTAAATCTGCTTTCGTTCAAATGGACAATGCTATGTTGTATCTGTCTCTTTTTTTTTCATATTCAACATTGGTTTGCTATCTGTCATGAACTTGTAAAGTGTTAACCTGATTTGTGATCATCTTGTCTGGTCTTGGGAGATTATGTCTTACTTTGCTTACTTGGATAATTTATCCGCATCTGTCCTGTCTCGAAAGTATCTTTCGGAGAATATTAAACTCTTGTGTCTTTACCTTGTTAATCTAAAATACGAATCTGTTAATTTAAACCCATCATGCCTGATCTTATCGTATATCGTAAATGGCACCATGGTTTTTAACCTTGAATCTGTATTCAGGATCTCGTCCTTTAAAATAATCAACCTTCTAACATGCTGCCACTGTCACCAAATAGTTTCTCTGTCCGTGAAACTATCTGTTACTATCTGTAATCTGTTATTTTAAGGTTTAAAGTACCATACCATCAAATCCGGGATAATTTAATGCATTGTTTATCACTTTTCTTCTGTAATTCCCCCCTTTTTAAATGTAATACGTAAAAGGAAATACGAGAACAATCAAATTTCGTGATACAAATGAACCAGTTAGTTTTTTTTCTGTAAAAAACATATAAAAGCCGCACTTCAAAAGCGTAACCCACTTTCCTCTCAACCACCTCTTGTAAATCATTTTAACCGTATAAAATTACTAGTAAGTTTAACATTGGCCAAGTTATATAAAATTGACCAAAATATTGATGACATTTGCATAAATTTTAGCCAAACGGAAAAGAACGCTAGGCCAAGTGAAGTCTTCTAGTAGAGGTCGGAAGACACCACGAAGAGATCCCCCACCTCCACCTCCAGAAGAGGCCATTGAAAGAGTACAGAATTCTTATTTTAGTAGAAAATGCAAGCTCGTGAACCTTTTACAACCCAACTATAAAGTATACAAGGTAAGAAAAATAATTTATCATATATTGATTCTTCCCATACTTATAGTGTATATCTTTTCTCCCATAGAATATGTTTCGTGAAGTAGCTGAAGAATTCTCTATTGCTCGTCGTGACGCTATGAATTTTGCGTTATTGATGGTAGTACAATGGTTCAATACCCAACGTACTGAATTACAAGCATTTCAAAGACAACAAGTTCCACTTATCCAAGCTTCCTTACAACAACTTTTACATGAAACATCTTTGATGAATCAACTTCAACAATTATTACAACAAACAAGAGATTTATTTCAACAAGACCAAAACATTCCTCCTCAATATGAAGAGTTGTTGGATATACAGGCTCAAATACAAAATTCTCTTATAGAGGTTCGTTCAGATACCCAACTTTTAGACGATTTGTTGCTCAACTTAAATGACAATAATCAAGTTCAACAGGAGAATATCCAACAACAGAGGATACAACAAGAGAATGAAAGTTTACAAATACATTTGATCTTATTAAATCTTAATCCACAATTTATCGATTTGAAGGCTACCACTGCTCGTGCTACAAATATAGCTACAACAATCAAGAATACAATTGAAGAATTATTGACAAATTTGAAAAACCAGCTACCTATGAACCGTCAAGTAGCTCTCCAAAACATAAGAAATGCCAGGGAACTGGAACGCAAAGTGTTAGTTTTACGCCAACGATATGCCACTATAATTGCAGAGAGACCTTTAGACCAATCTGATATGCTTCGTTTACAAACTATTCGCCAAGTTCAAGCTATGCTACTCACTTCACAGGCAGCTTTAGAAAGAATGAGAGAACAAGAGCAACAAGATCGGACCACTTTAAATGAAAGTGAAATAGCTCAAGAATATATAAGAAACATACAACTTTTATTGCAAACAACAGACATTGCTGATAACTATACTAAACTCTTTCAAGTTGTCGAAATAACTTTACAACAAATTACGTTAGCATTGAGAGACCCTGAATTTAATTTCACATTTCCAAGCATCACCAATGAAACCTTTTGGTCACACATGTACCGCAGAGTTTGTGCTGATCCCGAAAATTTGAATAGACATATAGTAAGCTAGTAATGTGAAATGAGACATATGTACGTAGTCGCTAATTTTATTATAGACTTTTGATAGATCAATCAATTTATATTTTGATGACTTTGACATCTCAAGGAAACGCCCCGGTACAAATAATTATATTTATAACTTGCCTGTGTTGGACGTCTTACAAAAGAATATCTCATTTATATACTCTGGTACTATTATACAAAGTGAGTTACATACACATATACAGTATATAACGTGCTTACTAAATTTTTTTTCCCTAGATGTCGTGATGCATCTGCTTTCTGTTAATTTATGGATTATACGCTTGTTCAAAGGCTTTTTACTATTTCATCAAACCCAAAACAATGTCCAAGTGGCCATAATGACTATAGGTAAATATATACTCTACCTGATTCCTGTGTAATTCAAATAATTAATATCTTTGATATAATGTAGCAAAAAAGGCAGTCGAGAGAATCATAAATCATCGTCAATTCGAAGGTTTACCTGGCGTGGAGGGAATACCTGGCCTTGAAAATCTTTTCAATCGTATTAAAATTATCTATGATGGTGACTTCCGTGATACAACGCCTGATGAAATGAAAGACTATGAGAATGCTAGAGCACATCCCATGAAGTATTTACGAGTGAGTTACCGTTTACTCCAGGAAGCTTCAAGTCACGACGATTGGCCTGTAAAACGCTGGAGTCTTCTTCCCGGTTCAACTCTTGGTGTTGTCCATGCTCCTCTCAGTACTGCCAAAGTGATATACGGTCTATTTCTCAAGGCCCGACTTCGTAACCTTCCAGTGCCAGATTTTCTATTAGATAGGGATGGTCAAATATTAGGTATCACTGCGTTCGAAGATCTTTATTCCGGTCCCAACGACAAACAACGAATTTGGGAATCCATTTTTGATATTGATAGGTTAGAAAAAAGACGTCTTCGAAACCTGCAAGAAAATGAAGGCCGTCTTGATATTAATGAGGCTCATGGGAGAGTAAAACTTGGGTTCGGTCTAAAGACGGATGGTCATATGGTGTCAGTACTTTTTGAGAAAGTTACTAGAGGACTTGTTTTGGCTACAACAACCAGCGAAGTAAAGATGCAAAGAAGGAATCTCGATTTGACAAATATCAATAAAGGCATATATCCCTTGTACAAAATGCCGACTGGAATATCTGAACAGGACCGAGTTATCGGTATAGATCCTGGTATGTATATCAAACCAATTGTATAAGTATCATCATTTTGAGCTGACATATTTTTTTTTTAAAAATTTATAGGTGTTCGTGACATTATCTGCGCTGTCGATTGTGATCCACAAGAGCTGACCAACAAACTTACTACAAGAGATCATTCTTTTTCTGTCAGCAATAGCTCTTACAAGTAAGTAATATATAACCTTATATATAGTTAAATAGATAACGTTCACTGACTTGCCTTTTTTTAACAATTAGAATACGTTCAGGCATGCAATGGATAAACCAGAGGGAACTTCAAAATCGTCAGGAAACGGAAATCCAAAAGTGTTATGATCGACTTTCTACTCGCAAAGTCTCCACCAATCAAGGAATCATGGATTTTTTGTACTCTACCGCACAAGAACATGAAAGGTATAATATAATTCTTTAAAAAGAAAGGGAATTCCAAATAACTGAAGCTATACCTTTTGTAAATAGAATACACAATTTTATGAGAGCCTACCGTCACAGAGAAAATAAGGGTTACAATTTTTCAAATCGACAAAGAGCTCAAGACCATGTTGCTCGAATTGTTATTGGTAAAACAAACAAGAGCGAACCCTATAAACTTGGTCATACTTCCTGTTCTCGACAGCAAAGAAACCAACGACGAGCTTTTCGAAAAACTATACCAAACTTATTAGTACAAGATGCAAGACGAACCATAGTGGCGTATGGTGACGCTTCAATTAGAGGTACATATAGAGGGAACACTCCAATTCCGGTCAAGGTAAAGAGAGCTATTTCATGTAAAAACCAATATGTTCAAGTACTTACATATCTTTCCTCTGTAGGCGATACAACGTGCAGTTGCACAGAAGGCTATTGTTATTCCTGTGGATGAGTATCGTACTTCCGTTACATGTTGCCATTGCTTACAAAGGCTGGAGAATAAACAATCTGAACAACTTTTGCAGTGCAACCACAGGTAACATATATTATAACGTACCATCACTCAGTCTTATATCGTGCTAAAAACTCGTTTCTTTTATTAGAAAGAAAAACCATCGATCCAATGGCCAGGATGGCCACGCTAACGAAAAAAGGGCCTACGTGAAATGTTTTGACGAAGAAAACCATGTTCTACATCGAACAAGCGCTTGTCAGGACAGAAATCCCCTCCGTACGTATTTTATATTATCATTATCGAATTAAGCCCATATTGACATTTTTTCCTTAGAACAACAACGTCTGATTTATCCATTGAAACTGTGCACTCAGTGTCCAGTGGGTAACAACGGAAATGTTTTGGTATGGATACTACATTTTAAAAACAAACTTGTATACTGACCTTGCTTTATTAGCACTGGAACCGGGATGTCAACGCTGCTGCCAATATTCGTTCCGTTCTCTGGAGGTATATGACACAAGGGTTTAATCTAGATTCAAGACCTGAACAGCTGTCAAGACCAAGACAAGAGGACGAGGAAACTTAGAAATGTTTCATTAGCCGCGGTTTCAACACCGTTCGGCCCTTGAACCCCTTTTATTAGGTAAGACTGCAATTTTGGGACGAAAAAAAAATTATACTGACGTCATCATTTTCTTATTCTGTGGTGAAATAAGGAGGTTCAGCCGCTGCACTGCAAGGATACTTCATCTTAAAAATAGCAATCTGTAATATAATTGTTGATTGTTCACTCGGAATTTTTGGCAGCACTTCCGTTTAGACATTTTTATATGTCACACATAAAATAAACGATTTTTGCCATTGGTTACTGGTAAGTCTGAAGGGTAGATACAAAAATGGATCTGAACAGACGGTTTTAACTGGTGTGCTTTTCTGTATAAGCCATGTTGTGCAGAATAGACGTTTTCTGTTTTCATCGTGCATCCGAAATATTTTAAAAAGTTAGTTTTTTTGGATTTATGCATGTTTATGCTAATCGATGGGATAGGAAACTTAGCGCTCTGATGGTCTCATTTCAGCATCACAATAAAAACCCGTTGCCTTATTTGATGTGCGATGTCCAATGCAGGCTTTTAACATTTGTATCCTTGTCTGAAATGCTAATTTGTAAGGCTAGGCTAATCTGTAGTTATCCAGTATTAGTTTTTGCCAACGAACTCTAGAATAATGCATTGGGGGCAAAAGTGACTTCAAAGACCAACAACGAATATCACACGCAAGCGCAATCAATTACGTTTATGTTCCTGAGTATTTGTTAGGTTCACAAGTTTGTCACCCCTCTTATGTTTTTAAAGTTTGATGTTGTGAATATAACCTTTTTTTCATAGAACTACTTCCATCTTGGCGAAGAAAAAATTACCAAGCAGCTTACTAATCAATTCGGGGCAGGATAGTTGCTTGCATATAAAAAAAAAAAAAGAGTAACGATAACCCTTAATTGATCAACCCTTTTACTTATTTTAGGGCTGTGACTTGAAAAAAAAAAAAGACAACCATTCTTTAATCGCAACCACAGTTCATTACAACACTTGAATTCCTCCCTTCCGCCTTTTGCTATCGTATGTGCTAGTTGGGTTTGTGTTCTTGTTCAGATTTTTTTTCTAATGTGGGCTTGAAGTTTATTCCCCCTGTTTGCAACAACTAACTCTTGATCAATGGCAATGCATAAAACGTTTTTTTTTTTTTTATTCAGAACTCCTTGTGCGGCTGTATAAAAAGCGGGGTGATACGCCAAAAGGCTGGTGCCTTTGATGACGCGCGCGCGCGCTACTTCATTTTTTCCTTTTGGAAAAAAGAAAAAGACTTTTTTTATAACTGCACCCTTTTCGACCTTTTTCCAAATAAAAAAAAATGTCTTCCACCACTACAATCTATGTCGGCAACCTTGACCAAAGGTAACTCATATTGGACATACAATAAAATGGTGTAGAAAGTTAACGGTCGTTCATAGAGTCACAGATACCATGTTGCTTGAATACTTTGCCCCCATGGGTACTGTAGCCAACATCAAGATTGTTGCTGTAAGTAGTTTATCTATAGAAAACAAAGACGCGTATAGCTGTAATAATTTAACTAATCGTTTTCAAACTTAGATGCATAGACATGGTCCCTTCGTAAGCGACACTATTTAGTTGTTGTTTTTTGCCCCTAATTTTTTTTTGTTTTGTTTTTTTGTTTACGATCGATAGCCTAGTGTCAATTACGGTTTTGTCGAATATGTCGAACCTCAAGCTGCTGACAATGCCATTCAAGAATTGAATGGTTGTAAAGTTTTGGACTATGTAAGTTTTTTTTTTTTTTTTTTTTTTTTAAAAAAAAAAAAAAAAAGAGAATCGTAATTTGGGATTTTGACTGAAAATTTTTTTCTTACTATAGGAGATCAAAGTCAATTGGGCTCAACAAGGACAACAACTTACAAAGGAAGAAGCACCTAGTCATTTCCAAATCTTTATTGGCGATCTTGCTCCCGAGATTACCGATGATTTATTGTCTCAAGCTTTTGGTGTTTACGGAACTATGGTGTAAGCAATTTTTGTTTTTTTGTGGGGTGAGTTTCGTTTTATTGACATTTTTTTAAATAGAAATGCTCACGTTATGAGAGATACAATGTCTGGTAACTCTAGAGGTTTCGGTTTTGTTGCTTTCCGTGAGAAGGCTGATGCTGATCAAGCTATTGCCTCTATGAATGGAGAGTTAGTTGGTTCTCGTAATATTCGTGTTAACTGGGCTACCCAAAAGAGTCAATCTGATACTCCTCCTCCTCGTCCTGGACAACAACTTCCTTACGAAACTGTTCTTCAACAAACTCCTGCTTATGTCACTAGCGTCTACGTTGGAAACTTGCCTCCTAACACCACTGGTAAGAGACCAAAAATGCTGACAGTGTAGAAAATATGTATACTCATGTTTCAATTAGATAACGATTTATTGCAACCTTTCCAAAGATTTGGTTTTATTCAAGAAGTCAAATTACAAGCTGATAGAGGCTTTGCATTTGTCAAGTAAGTTGAATTTTAATTTCGAGAGATCTTACGAGGAGAGAAATCATTAATACGCGGTGTATAGGTTGGACACACATCAAAATGCCGCCAACTCTATTGTCCATTTACAAGGTATGAATGTTAACGGTCGTGAAGCAAAGGTAAGGAAATAATAAAATATGTGTTACGGGGATGAAAAACTCAATTGAGATCCGTAGTTATCTTGGGGTAAGGATCGTGCTCCTTCTGGATGGCCTGTTTACAACAACGGCTATAACAACGGAGGACAACAACAACAGCAACAACGTCAACAAAGCAACAACTGGCGTCAAGATAGTAGAAACTAAAAAAGAAAAAAAAAAACTTATATTAATGTGTTTCCTTCCCTCCTCCCCTTTTTTTTATATACAGTCTCTCCTATCATATATTATCCAAACAATCCACATCCATGCCATCCATATTATTACTTTTTCTTTACTTCTCTTTTCCCCATATCGAAACGAAATAATGTATTATAATTGAATTTAATAAAAAGAAGCAGAAAAAAAACCCCCCATTTAATCAAAACTATGTTATCATATCGTTTCCAACATACAGAACAACGAAGAGGCAAAAGGTGTAATATAATTGCACCAGAGTTTTATAAGAGTTGATAGATCATTGTTAAATAATCAAGAAAAGTGATTTTTTTTTTACTGGGCTACATAAACTTTAGCGATTTAAACAGGCTCAATAAAGTAAAGTCAATTCATATTTTTTCTACACATGCTGGTGTTGTTTATGTGTAGTTTGCATATGTGAAAATGCGTGTAATGTCTGGATGTATGCTGTTTTTTGATGTTTTAAACGGGCCGTTTCCAGACATACTTTCAAGCGAAAAAAGTGTTCAATTAGGGTTACTAGCTTTTCATTTCAAGGATTCCTACAAGTTAATACTTGGTATTAGCAGATTTTTTTTAGGACCAATTAAAGGCAAAGGGGTATACTTGAGGAATTTTTCAAAAATAGATATCTGATTATTTAAAAAACCTTTTATTAGTGATTTGTGTAGGATAAGTATTTCTTTCGATAGGGTACTGGTTTTATAGTTATCCAACCTGCTTATAAAAAGTGTTGACGGTAAGGTAAAAACCGTAAATCAGGTTTTTATTAGAGCAAGTTTACATTTCACATATGTATTATAGAGAAAATTGTTTAGATTGGCAGTCATGGATCACAGCGAAAACAGATGTAAGGTTTGAAATACGCGTATATTTTATGCAACTATCGATGGTCGCCTGAGAATGCGTGTATCACCCGCTTAAGGCATGTACCTATAGCTGTGAAGAGGTGTTGTTTATCAAGTTACGGCAATGCGTTTTATTCCTTTTTTTTTTGAACTTGACGATTGAACCTAGGCTACTCGTCCCATCACCATGTGTGCATATATCGCTAGCTTGTCGTGAAACCATGTAAAGCATAAACGTCAATTCCACAAGGTAATATAAAAAATAGGCGCGACCTATAGGATGATAGAGGTGGTTATTTGACGTTGATTGTCTGTTATATGTGTAGTTGGGTGTGATATATTAGACAAAACGAGGATTGGGTCTGACAATTATACAAACAATCAACTCAAGTACATAAGCTTTTTCTTGTCAAAGCTAAGGTTTAAGGGTAATGACAATTCTCAAGAAAGTTTTAAAGAAAAAGCATCTCCATGGACAAACATCATGATCGGAAAATTTGTAATCATGTCCAACAAGTTATTTTTTTCTTCTTTCATCTCCACATGCCATACATTAGCTACTTTAGATGCCTGTTTCAAAAAAAAGGGGGTGGGGGATGCAAAAAGGAGCTTATTTATAAAGAAGAAAAAGGATCAGGGTAAATACATGGTGAGATCCTCTTCATCTATTACAACGTGAGAACGTCTTCTTGACGTATTATATTGCGGTGTGTCATCTGGTAAAGATTCGGGTGTGATGGTTGGTGAAGGCGGCTCCTGACGAAGTTTCAAGTCCTCTGGAGTTAAAATGGTAATAGCAGTATGTCTCTGTTCATGTGGTGTCGCCAAAGGGTTTTCAATCACCTCGTCACCTTCCGTTGTAGGTAATGATGGTTTTTTAATATGAAGCATGGGATTTCCACCACTATTTTCACTGGTACGTGTTAGGGTTCTTGTGGCGAATGTACCGATGTAAAAGAGTGGGATAGTGATACCGTGAGCAATGACAGATGAAAGGACCATAAAATAAATCACGGGTTTCATGACTTCACGAGCATGAGCGTTTGGACCATCTACTGGTAGACTTTCGAGAGCGACGGTGTAATAG
The DNA here is from genome assembly GCA_943193625.1 of Mucor piriformis. Taxonomy (NCBI): domain Eukaryota; kingdom Fungi; phylum Mucoromycota; class Mucoromycetes; order Mucorales; family Mucoraceae; genus Mucor; species Mucor piriformis. The sequence continues at coordinate 310,596 of OW971868.1, read as the reverse complement.
AAAATGGCACCGACACCGATGGGGCCAAACCAACCGGTGAAGATAGCTTCACGCCAGGTTCTGATGGCGGGTATAAGTTTGTAAAGAGTTAGTACGATGGGAAGGCGTCTGAAAATAAGGACGAGGATTGCCAAGACGACGAGTCTCCAAAGACTGATTTGTACTAAAGAGTCGTTAAAAAGTTTCCAGGGCTATGATAAAAAATACGTGTGGTTTTAGTTTGGCTGTGTATAGGATGAAAGGATTATATTACCATGGTTGCACCGATGTATACAAACACGCTAAGATTTAACAAGATATCAACCACCTGAGGGGGATGTTTTAGTGCCAAAAAAAATAAGGATGGTATGTTTCATTTCTTTTTTTTTTTTACCTCCATTAAATGAGCCTTTTCTGTTTCGATACGAAACCAATCGTCCCATGTAAAAGAATTTCCTGCAATAAAACAAGCCAAAAGATCATCGCTTCCTATTAAACCCACCGTACCCATGAGAAACAACTTAAGGGAAAAAAAAAGTAAGTTTATCTAGCTGAATGAAAACTATATTATTATTATTTTTTACCGCTAAAGCGACTGAGAATACCAAGAGAGATTCTTTATCAATATATTTTCTAATATTTAAAAATAAAGGTTATCTCAAATTGACATGTGAAAAATAAGCTCACTATCTTACCTTTGCTCTGAATATTTTAATAGTTTTCTGGCGACATAGCCTGCAACAAAGCCAATGATACAAGATAATAAGACGTTATAGCACATGATCCAGTAAGCCCATTTACCGATCGCAGCACCCGTATTCATCTGAAGCAAATAGATTGCCAAAAATAAAAATGGATAGCCAAAACCATCATTAGCACCACTGTATTTAAAAAAAGATGAATGATTTTGTAAAAAAAAAAAAAAAAAAAAAAGAAGCAACGCGTTTAAAAAAAACTAACCTTTCGCATGAAATGATTTGTCGGACATGGAGTGGGACATGTTTCTCTGCAAATTTACCTTGAACTATAGAATTGGCTAAAACCTGAAAAGAAAAATTAAGATACATTGCATAGTATGTAACAACTACAGATGACTTACTGGGTCTGTGGGTGTAAAGCATGCAGCAATCATGAGGGCTTCCAACTAGATGTATTTTTTGTTAGAAGATCTGAAACAAACATGAACAAACAGACTTACATAGCTGAGACCGGGTATGAAAGCCCAGACAAGTAAACCGCTAATTAGCCACATCCAAATCATGACGGGACCGAGCAAAATTAAGAGCGACCTTAGTTCCTTGTAAAGATAGCGTTTTGGTAAGGCAACCCCAGCGGCCATGACTTGGATTCCGATAACAATGCGAGTAAATTCCTTCGTGACGATTTCTTCGTTGCCCCATTGACTGATATCTACAAAATGAGCGCATATGGGACCAAAGATGATTCCACAAAGGATGGCAACAACTGATCCAATATTAGAACATGCATGATTGTGCAAACAAACAAACAAACGAAACTTACATGCTTCAGATATATAAAGTCTTTCTTTGATCACAAGGGAAGTTAGACCATAAAAGAGGATAAAGCCGCCTAGAACAGCTGCTACCACGGAAACAGTATCAGTTGCCATAGAATGCAGCCAACTATGTAAAGAGGAATTGGGGGAATAGAAAGGGTTGATAGAAAAGGGTGTTTCAGAACGAAAAAAAAAAATTTATTATTTCACTCGAAATATGGTTTATATGAGTGCTGTGCTTAATTGAGCAAAAAAAAAGAGATGAATTACAATTGACCAATGGACACAATCACGGACGCTTACAAACCAAATGTGATTTGCTTTGCGATAGAGGAGTAAAGGATCTACAGAAAGGAGGGAAAGTAATTCTGCAAATTCCATACTAAATATATAGTCTTTTCTTTCAAACCTGTCACAAAAGAAAATCGAAAAATGAAATTACCTTTTCTAGTAGGCCTGTCCTACATAAACCATCTTGCGCTAATTTCGCCAGCTCCGAAAATGGATATTCGGTATACAAACGATTATCCTTAATTTTTTTTTTTCTTTTTGGCTATTATCTGGCACGGGAGAAGTGTACTGTCTTTTAACATCAACATATTTAAAAACAATGGTCTTTTTTTTTTTTTTTTTTTTTTTTGGCGCTTGTGGAGAGATAGTAGACGGGTTGCCATGAGGTGTGTCATTGTAATCAGCAGAGAGAGAGAGAGAGAGAGAGAGATAGAGAGAGAGAGAGAGAGAGAGAGAGAGAGAGAGAGTAACAAAGTTTATAGAGAGAAGGAAGTGATTTTTTTTTATAAATATATTTGTATAGATAGGTTTTTTTAATAAAAGGGATTATCTGTAATCTCTTGTATTGCGGTATGGTGGTGGATCTCTTCTATCAAAATCTAATCTTCTGGTGGATACCCATCTTGGTGGTGGGGGAGGGGGTAATGGTGCATAGTCCAATTGATGGTGATGGTGGCGTTGGTACGGTGGTTGTGGATGATGATAGTAAGTGTCTCTGTGAGGAGGGGGAGGCAAACTGGAGCGATAGTATCTTTCGGAAGGAGGAAGAGGAGGAGGAGGGGAATGATTATAACGAGATCTATATTCATGATGGTGTAATGGAGGTCTACTACTGCTATTACTGTCGCGAGGATCAAAACGACGAGCATAAGGATGTGGTTCGTTGAGTCTCGAGGTACGGTTAGCTAAAGAGGTGGATAAACGGGGTTCACGGTCAGGTAGAACGAATTTTCTCCTGTTTGTTATTTCCTTTGACAATTCCCTGTTGTTGCTGTTGTTATTGGGCTCCCTATTGTTCGTAGATTCCCTGTTGCTTGTGGTTTCCCGATTATTTGTAGTTCCCTTTGTGACTTCACTTGTAACTTCCTTTGTGATTTCCTTTGTAATTTCCTTTGTAATTTCCTTGGTTGCAATTTCCCTTGCAATTTCTTTATTCGCAACACTTTTGTCTGTATCCTTTGCAATGTCCTTTTTCGAGTCCCGTTGTTGATCTTTGACAGGCGACAATTGATCCACGGATGGTTTCTCCCAGGCACTCTCTCTTGTGATTTTATTATAATAATACTTTTCTCCCTTCTCGGACACATGCGTTGCCCAAGATTCAGGCAATAGTTCCTCTTTTTCTATTGTGGGAGGAGGAGGAGGAGGTTGGATAACGTCATCTTCGCCATCAGAATCGAACGTGACAACAGCCTCTTTATACACTCGAGTGTTAACGACTTCTTCTTGCACAATGTTTTCTTTTGCCACTGTTGCAGTTTCCTCGACCTTGAAATCTTGTTGTCTGTTGTCATCTACAGGGACAACCTTCTTTTGTTCCTGTTTAGATGGAGGAGAGTGTCTGGTGCTATAGGATTTATAGTGGTGGTCGCGACGGTCATGGATATAATCATGGGGTCTTCTCTGTGGTGGATGAGGAAAAGGGGGGTATCTTGCATGTGACCAAGGTCTGTTCTGTGGACCATCATCTCGTCTAAAGTATCCATCATCGCGTCCATGAGGTCTTTCCTCGAATCTTGGTCTGGAATACAAGTATCTATCTCTTGGTGCTTGATCGTAACGGCGATCCATTGGAAAAGTGTTCAATTAATTAGAAGGGAATGAAAAAAAAAACAAACAGATTGTATTTTCCAAACTAGCCCTCTTTTTTTTTATGATCGTCACGTGACTAGTCCCCAAAAAAAAATTTAAAGATGTGGCCCTTTTTTTGTTCTCCACTTTCTTTTTTTTTTTTTTTTTTTTACTAGGATAAACGGGGGGAGGAAAAAGGGGGGGACAGCAATGAAAAGACATGACCATCCTCAACGTTCAGTGACGTTACCACCTTTAAACTTGGCTCGTATGGATTCCAGTCGAGTCGATGGAGACAAATCTCATGATTCAGAAACGGCTCTTTATTTCCAACGAGCAGCCAATACAAGACAACCCAGTTCCAAGGTCTTACAACCTATCATTGAAGCGAGTCAAACCGTGCTCTTTACCGCCACCTCTTTGCAACGTACCTTGAATCGATGTATCAGTTGCACGGGAAACGACAGTCTTCAAGCCGCGTTCACACATACGCTTTATAAATCGCGAGCCAGCACAGAGAGGCTCATGCATGTCTTGGACCTTGTAGAGAAGCGACGTACACCAGACATTTGTCAAGAGTTAATACAAGCAACGGTTCAAAGTATCCACGTTTTAAAAGAATTATGCGGCACGATCCGAATACGATTATCGACACTGGTACAAGGACTGGATACAAAATTCAGTCGACACTTGTTGATGCATCTGTATAGTGCAACGATTGATATGAAGGAAGCATGGGAAGTGATAAGACCTCATTTGAATTCAGAAGGAGTGAATGTGACAAGGTCACCACGTACTAGACCTAGTGAATCACCGAGTGCGAATTCACCCTTGATGTCACCTTTCGCGTCACCGGGCGGTGTATTAGCATCGTCGGGAGATAACACGCAGTTGTATACCCAATTAAGGAATGCAGTGACGGGGTCATTACATGTGTTGGATACGCTATCTCAATCAATTGAAGAGACGGTGAAAGAAGGTGGTATTTCTGCTAGTTTGGAAAAGAAGTTGATCGCGTTGGCAAGACAGGCACAGCAAGCCAAGGACTTATGTCAGCGCTTGGATAGAAATATCGAGTCGAATATGGGAAGTAATAAAGAGGACCTGTTACTGCTTCCGACACGGACAGAGTCGAGTCGAAGAATGTGGGAAGATACCAGCATTTATTTGAAGGTAAAGGAAGAGAGAGAAAAGATGATTTAGGTGTACTTATGTAAAAAAAGAATAGGCTATTGTTAGTATCATGACATTTATTCGCTCCATTTCGACAGAGGAGGACTTTGTTTGGCCAAAATCGGTGAAACAAGGCTGTCTCTATGTGACGAGAATGACAGCGGAGGTAGCTAAATTATGGAACAGCTGTAGCACATTTGCAGAAGATGGTTTCTTTTTAGGCCGCCATGAACGAAGTGCTAGTGTGTCTGAACAAACAAATCTGGTGCTCAGTACCTCTCCCGCAGCTGATACACTATTTCCCGAAAATATCGGTGCACTTTTAAAAAAAAATTAGTCTCAAACATGAATAAAAAAAAAATTGGCTCATCTACACATATGTTGTAATTTATACAGTCAAGAAGTAGACATGGTACTGCTCATTCATTATAGAAAAATATGCGACTGACTACCTATATTAGAAGACAGCAAGGAAATGAAGATCTGATTTACAAAAGTGACGCTCGGCTCCTAATAAAAGATTCCATGATAAGAAACCTTGGTTTTTCTATGGAACCGTGACATGGCTGCTTGTATGATACATAGTAACCGCTCTCTTCGTGCTACAAGGAGGATTGCTGTGAGATTTTTTAGGGGTGATGACGATCAAACAAACCCAAGAAATGACAGGCATTCATTTTTTTCAAGCCTGTTATCATCACCATTGATACACTTTCACATTGTGATCCTAATTTTTTTTTTCTTATAATTTCTGCCCATGCAACGTAGAAATAAGCAACAATGATTTGTAATAATAAAAAAATCTTTCTTTCTGTTCCATCCCCCGCTTTTCTTAAACTACACATGTCATTAAGATTCATTCGAAGTATACATTATAAACGGGAACCAATTTACGATGGTTGGTGGACACAGATTTTAAAAACGGCAACAGCACCTGTAAAGATACAGATTGAACAAGTGCCAACACGAGTACCTATTGCAATCCCCTTTGTAGAAGAGCAACCTGAACCCACCATGGTACCTACACCTAAAACCACCGTTTATTTAAATAATACAGCTATTGAACTTCCACAAAAACCAGACGTTCCTGACAATTGTTGCATGAGGTATTAAAAAAAAAAACGGCTGTTAAGCCAAAGTGTAAGAGAGAGAAACTAAAAGAGTTTTGTAGTGGTTGTGCTCACTGGTAAAAAAAAAAAAAAAAAAAAAAAAAAGGGGGGGAGGCAAAGATTAACCTTTTCTGTTTTAGTGTTTGGGATATGTATGGTGAGGATATGGAAGAATATGCAGCAAAGAAATCAGAAATCAGAAACCGATTCGAGTCACAAGGGGTGCGGTTACCTAAAGAATTGGAGGTGGGTAGTGGGGATCAGCCTGAAGAAATGGATCCGTCCATGAAGGCTTTTCTAGACATGGAAAAGAGACTTCATAGCATGTGATTAGCCTCTCCATTGTACACTACGATCGAGTATAGAAATAAACATAGACATACGGTATTTTTTGTCGAGATGTTAAGCTACCGTCAATGATCATTGCCCTGTCTAATTAATTCATACAGAACACTCCCTCGATTACAAATATGAAGGCATGATTTTTATTATCTCGTCTTGATAGTAACACGATGATGCCCTTCAAAAAAAAATGTGGGCAGTGTCATCAGTCATGAACTAAGTATTATGATTTCACCGGCATATGGCCCATAATTGAAAGTCGATCAAAAAGGGGGATTGTCGTGCATTGTAAAAGCATGTACATTGGGGGGAAGTCTTCTGATAATGATGATATGGTACATTTCAACTCGAATAGCGAAATATGCTCAAAGTCATTTACAAACATCTGATGTAAATATCTATGCGACTAGATAAAAATCTTGTACATATGCGCACTTTCTTTCGTCAAGTGATTCACACAGCTGTTGTAATCAACCCTGTGGGTTGAGGAGTCTTAGACTGACCATTCTGGTTTCGTGAGCAAAAAAAAAATCATAGAGCTGTTGTGGCGGGCGACAGATGATTGGCCCCGTAAGCCAAAAATTTAGTCGAGATTGTAGCTCCGCCGCGGGATCCATGGGGCATTAGGGACAAAGAGAATGGAGGGCGAAGCATACTTGTGAATCCTTCTCTTTTCTTACTGACAACATGGATACTCTTACTCTCCGCGGAACACTCGAAGGTGTGTATAGATTTGCATGTGTATTTAATGGATGGATGGGAGATCAATCTACAAAAGAAGATGGATGGATGGATTGAAACAAAAAAAAAATTTAGGACGTCAATTTCGACCATGCGAATCCCCTCCTCTTTTATATACACATGCAACCCATGGAAAACTTTGTTCTTGTTTATTAACCGTTCTTGTTTATTTTTTGCTTGATTTTGAATAGGTCACGGTAACTGGGGTAAGTTCAATTGACACATTATAAAAAAAAAAAAAGAGATACTAAATTTCTTCAATCATAGTCACTGCCATTGCCACCACTTCTGAGGCACCTGATATGGTTTTATCTGCCTCTCGTGATAAGACTATCATTGTCTGGAACCTTACCAGGTAAATAGACATATAAAAACATGAGCGAGAAAAAAGAAACTAAATCAATTGTTGAATGCAGAGATGAATTAAACTATGGTGTTCCCCGTAAGTCTCTCGTCGGTCACTCCCACTTTGTTGAGGATATTGCCATCTCCTCCGATGGTCAATTTGCCTTATCTGCTTCTTGGGATCACACTCTCCGTCTCTGGGATTTGAACAACGGTACCACCACCCGTCGTTTCGTCGGTCACACCAACGATGTCTTGTCTGTCTCCTTCTCTGCCGACAACCGTCAAATTGTTTCCGGTTCTCGTGATAAGTCCATCAAGCTCTGGAACACCCTTGGTGAGTGCAAGTACAACATCACCGAAGATGGTCACTCTGAATGGGTTTCTTGTGTTCGTTTCTCTCCTAACCCTGCCAACCCTCTTATTGTTTCCGGTGGTTGGGATAAGCTTGTCAAGGTTTGGGACCTTGCCAAGATGAAGTTGCGTACCAACTTCATTGGTCACAACGGTTACGTTAACACTGTTACCATCTCTCCCGATGGTTCTCTCTGTGCCTCTGCTGGTAAGGACGGTGTTGTTATGCTCTGGGATCTTAACGATGCCAAGCATCTCTACTCTCTTGAAGCTGGATCTCTCGTCCATGCTCTTACCTTCTCCCCTAACCGTTACTGGCTCTGTGCTGCTACCGCTACCGGTATCAAGATCTGGGATCTCGAGTCCAAGTCTATTGTTGATGAGCTCCGTCCTGAGTTTGCTCAATTAGGTAAGAGAAAGAACCCTGACCCTGACTGTCTCTCTGTCTGTTGGTCTGCTGATGGTGCCACTCTCTTCTCTGGTTACTCTGACAACATTATCCGTGTCTGGCAAGTCACCCGTACTCTTTAAATTCCCTTGTTTTTATGAGCGTATTTTTAATATAGAGTATTTCCCTTGTTTTTAAAGCAAAAAATAAAAAAAACTTCAATGTGTCAATAACAATATGTACTTTTATTTCTATTCTTCTAATTTTTTATACACGACAGTTAGTGAAGGCCATGACCATAATGTCAGTAGCTCCACACTCTGTCAATCTATCCATGATTTGACCCTTTTCTTTGATAGCAATCATAGCGGAGACAGCGACCCAACCGTCTTGAGAGTCCAAGCTAGAGACGGTAGGACCAAGACGACCTGGCGTCACCTTGGAAGTTAAAGGCAAGTTTTGACGTTCCACGTTATAAGTACACAAGACGAATTGATGAGCTGTCAAAACACCACGAATACGAGAAGTGATTTTTTCAATTAAATCCAAGTGCTTTGATTTCAAATTAGCGATCAAAACAGACTGAGTCTCCATTAAATCGTGAATATCATGAAGTCCAGCAGCACGCATGGATTCACCTGTTTCAACAAGATCGACAATTCCGTCAGCTAAACCAAGAGCACAAGCGGCTTCAACGGATCCAGAAACATGTTTGATGCTGGTGGTTTTACCAGCAGCAGCGTCCAAAGGAGCAAATAATTTGGTAGCTGTATGAACAAAGCTAGTGACAATACGTTTACCGACGAGAGAATCTAAAGTTTGACAAGGACCGTTGACGGGTACTTCAATGGAAAGTCTACATTTACCGAAATTGAGTTCTAACAATTCACGAATTTTATCCTCGGCTTGACTTTCGGCGACAATGTCTTGACCGGTGATACCGAGATCGACGTTACCTTCACCGACGTATTTGGCGATATCAGCAGCGGGTAAGAAGATGAGAGCGATAGGCAAGTTGGTGGATAATGCAATATCTTGACGAGAACTACGGTTAAAGTGGATATCACAACCTTTTAAAAGCTCAATGCAGGTTTGATAGATACGACCCTTCTTAGGGACGGCAAACAATAAACGATCTTCGAGATCTTTCACGAATTCCATTTTGTCAAATGTCAAAAATTTAAAATGAAAAAAATTGAGAGCTACTAGCGGGCTGTATTTATATGTGAGTCACTTTAGGGATTAATATTAAACCCAATCAGGATGTGAGTTTGAAAAAATCAGGATGTTTCAGTGTATGTGTGTGCCTGAAGGTAAATGACCAGGCATGTGTTACCAATGACCCCCAAATGGAAGATCACTTTTTTTCACACCCACCCTAAACCCCCCGCGCGCACCACCGCCGCATTAGAATCTCTCTCTTTCTTTCTCGAACAAATACAATGACTTCTGCAGATCAAGAACTTAACTTTGCAAATTATTTCTCGAGTTCGAATAATAATAGTACGGAACTTGAGAATAAAAAGAAGAAGGCTTCAAGAGCATGTCTGCATTGTCAACGAGTAAGTCAAAAGAGAAAGAGAGATAGTTTAAAAAAGACTGTTGTGTTTAATAACCTTTTGATTGCAGGCACACTTAACTTGTGATGACTGTAAAAGCACAACTTGTTGAATCAAGATGAATAAAGGGAATACTGACTGATTAACTCTATAGCCCGACCTTGTCAACGGTGTATTAAACGAGACTTGGCCACAACATGCACTGATGCAGCACGAAAACGAGCCAAGTATCTTCAAGATACTTATTCACCCGACCAACAACAACAAGGCTTTAATGAAGCCATCTTAACATCGATGGGTAGGACAAACAATCTATATTTCTATATGCACTGACTAATCCACCATCTAATACAGCACCCAGTACGAGTACTGCAACAAGTTCAGCCTCCAATTTACTATATCCCACACAGCAAATATTTGACTTCTCACTCTCCGATCTAGGGTTCGGGTCAGAGACCATTGGTTTAGAATATGGGTTTATTGGTAATATGTTACAAAATCCTTTAGAGGATGGTAGTACAACCGCTACCACGAGTGCAGCCACACCTATTCATCTGTCGATGCAACAACAGCAGCAACAGCAACAGCAGCAACAGCAGCAACAACAGATCTTTCCTTTTTATACATCGCCCTTCCTGGACCAACCCATCACACCTACACCCGTGGTAAAAGCTGTGGATAGTCCGTTTTCAGTTAAACGTACTAATTCTTTAACGGGCCGAAGAAAAGGGTACGGTAACACGCCTGAAGAAGCGTATACGGGAGTGAAGAAACCGTTTAATTACGCCGAAGGATTTCATTACTTGATACAATACGTGCGAGACAAGTAAGTTGCTTACGTAAGCGATGCATGTGCCTGCTACTAAACCACATGAAGAATGAGCAGGGATGATCTGATGCGAATTAGTCGAGCACTAGCGCTTTTTAGACCATCGTTTTTAGCATTGATTATGAACCTGACGGAAGAAGATTTGGTGTTTATGGAAAAGTGTTTGCAACGTACTTTATTAGAGTATGAAAAATTGATAAGTTTCTCGGGTACACCGACAGTGGTATGGCGACGCACGGGGGAGATATGTCTTGTGGGAAAGGAGTTTTCGTTGTTGACGCAGTGGTCAAAAGACATGTTGTTGGGTAAGAAGATCTATATATATGAGGTGAGTTAAAGAAAGATGATTATTTAAAAAATATTAATGCAGTTGGGGAGAAATAGTTGATGGATAGTCAGTCTGCGGTTGAATATTGGGAAAAGTTTTCAACACATGCGTTTGATAACACGGATAAATCATGCGTGTATTCATGCATTATCAAGACACCACAGCAAAAGCCAGTGCCTTGTACATTCTGTTTTACCATCAAGCGGGATATTTTCGATTTACCTAGTGTAATTGTAGGCAATGTAAAATAAAAAGCGCACTCCCCCCCCCCATGATCCTTGTACTATTTGAAATAACTAATTCTTTTTTCTTTTTTTAGTTTTTGCCTATTCTTAGCTAATCTATATATACATACAAAAAGCGCATGAATTTTAAACAACAAGGGATCTTCCCCCCACTAAATAATAAAAAAAAATTTATCATTATTTATTACTACTATTGACGAGAAAAAGAGAAGAGAGAACAGGTGGTACACTATTTTGGTTTTTTCTTTTTTTACTAATACATATACAACTATTGTAAAAAAAATTATATAGAAAAAGAGAGGAGGAATAAGGGGGGAGGGAGGAGAAGAAAGGGTGAAGAAAGGGGGGGAGGGGAAAGAGACATCATTTAGGTGCTTTCATCATCTTCATCGCTATCATCACCAAGGTACTCTCCCCAAGAAATAGGAATGATACCTTTTCTCGTGTCACTCTCGAGTTGACCCCAGACAGCAGGTGTAAGATCGAGACAGCCTAGATTGGAAGTTAGTGTTTGATCTTAGCAAGTGTGTATCTAATGAAATTACCATGGTCACAGGCGGGACAGGCATCAGTGACAGTGGCAATAGTGCACTTGTTTTCGTAACAAATCTTGACACGTTTACCACACCAATGACTCTTTCTGCTCATATCACCGTACTGATCTGCGTTCATGGCAACAATTTGTGAGTTTTCATCAGCATAAGGACCACAAGCGCCTTGAGAGCCACCTTCTCTTTCGGGATCGAAAAATGTACCTCGACCGTGAAACAAAAGTCGAGTAATTGTGTTGACTGCATGACCCACGGCATTACCCAAAAGACCTCTCTTTTTGACGGGTTTGGCTGACACCACTGTAATCAATAATACAACAAGACAGATTAAAATTTGACACTTCATCGCACTATGTAAAGAGATGGAAGAAAAAAAGATGGATGATAATAAAAAAAAAAAAAAAGGGAAAAAGATGAAAGAGCATCTCTTTTATATAAACGATTTCTTTTTTCTTGGCTTCCTTTTTTTTTTTTTTTGCAAGGGGTGTGTGTGGGGGTATAGGTAAGTTTAAACAAGTTGTGTGTGTTTATTATGTGTTTTAAGAATAAAGATGCGTGTAGTAGTCAAGTACTCACCACCTGCAGTAATTAGCATAATTGACTTTGGAACTCCCCTCCCTCCCCTTGTTTTCTTTTGGTTCTATCGAGTGTGTGTATTAATAACGTTTTTTTCTGCTTGTAAGGGGTATTAGGCTTAGTGGAGAGAGGAAATGAGGTTTTATATTAGCTGTCATTTTTCTTTTTCTCCCCCCTTTTTCTATGTGTTTGTAATAGTATTGTCGCGTGAACGGGAGAAATGCTCAATGTAGATCCCAAAAGCCTACTAAAGCAAGAAAAAAGATGACACGACGAAGAGCAAGAAAAGATTTCTTTGTTGTTGATGTTTGTGTGCACGGTTGGTATCATAGTATAACCATAGATACGGGATCGAGCGCGCGTGTGTCTCCCCCTTTAGGGCAGGTTAAGCAAAAAAAAAAAAAAAAAAAGAGAGGGAAGGGCAAACAGTGGAAAAGAAATTCCACGTTATAGGTTAATAAGGGCTTGGGGCTTAAAAAACTTGGTTTTTGGGCTGTTCTTTGTTTATTCTCCTGTTATTTTGTATGAAAGAGCTTTTTACTACTGTGTTGTTGGATTGTAGTCATGTTGGAATTATGTCTGAGAATTAAAGGAGTGCATGAAAAAGTCGACTTTTTTTTTTTTTTTAGGAAAAGAAAAAGATTAGAAAGAAGCACACGACACCTGGGGATTTACCAAACAAACAATACCAATTATAAATTTGGGGGTGTATTTAAAGAAGAGCATGTAATGAAAGATTGAGAATATATCTGCAGAAGTTGTATTATAGAATGACTCGTGTCAATAAATTTGATAATAACCCCTCACACAATTTATCTGGTGATTTTTTTTGTGATTCCGAAAAAGCCGCGTTTTGTTTATGTATGACACAATTGTGTATACTGTGTGAGAGTGCAAATTACTACGTGTGTAAGGGTAAAAGAGGCATTAATATCAATTGATATTGCCCTCTAGTTTTAATCCAAAAAACACATTAGATTTATACATGCGTGTAGAAAAAAATAAATAAAAAAAAAATCACCAGTTTTTTTAGGCTGTCGTGGTGGATTTGTTTGGGTAAACAAAAAGTATGAATGGCCTTATTTTTTGAAAAGAAAAAACGGGTAAAAAACAGACCTTGTGCCTGTATTATACAAGTTTGGAGTGTAAAAAAACCTTATTCCCATGTGGCGTGAGCACTGAACCTTTTGTGTAAGGTGGGATGTGGGGAACACAAAAAAAATGTGTTGAATATAAAAAGTGACCCCATATTTTTGCCTTTCTTTTCTTTTTCTTAATTATTAAAACAAATTTAATAAAATGAATGCTGCTATCCGACAAATCCAACATCTTCCAAGTGTCGCTACTGCTGCTACTACGGTGACGTTTTCTCAAATGAGACCTAGATATATTGAAAAATGTGTAGAAACCAATCCACGACAAATCGTGCAGGTAGATATCTTGGGAGATCTTGTGCAGTTACCAGTGTATACTTTACGAAGAAGAAATGCCATGGTTCTTATCTAGAAAAAAAGAAATCCCTCTTGTACATATAATTTTTTTTGTAAATAATAAAATAAAATAGTCACTTTTTTTTTTTTTTTTTTTTTTTTTTTTCACTCTTTAGCTTTCTTACATTGAAATAATGAACCAACATTCGAAATGGTCAACTGATACTTTTAAAGTATTCGAAAAGTAAAAAGGATTATACACTTTTCTTCTTTTGAGAAACTAACTTGTGAAATAAATAAATTAAAAAAATAGACCAAGTAATGACACAGAATATAATCTTACAGCCAAATCATTTATACCAACTTCTAGTCAGTTCGACCCATTTACGTTTGAAGAGCCACAAGAAGACGATTTCACCGACCTAAGTCAATTAATATCCAGCCAATTGCTTGTTGATGAACCGCATCAACCCATCACCCATGTATGGGACCCACAACAAGAATGGAAGCCGCAACATGATGTAGGAACAGACGAGCGCAACGATCAAGAATTCGACCCCACTTTGCAATTCTTTCATGGTTCGTTATACGATACACATACCATTCAAGACATGAACAGACTTTCTTTGGACGTCACCAACCCATCGTTGGAAGAAACAGAGGCGGAAAATGTAGAACAGGACATGTCGACACTTCAAATGATGCAAACCATCTTTTCTGACTTGAGTGATGAGGAATTAATGCTGACTTTAGCTCGTCATGATTACGACGTGGATAGAGCTATCGAGTCACTTTTAACAAACACGGAGTCTGTGGAACCCCCACCTACTGTAAAAAAGAGACAAGTGTGTCGACATTTCTTGGCTGGTGAGTGTTATCGTAAAGATTGTTGGTTTGTTCATGATTTACAAGAGAAAGTTTGTAAATTCTGGTATGTTTAAATGTAATTCTATAACCTGGATATTAAAAGAAAGTAAATATAGGCTTCAAGGGACTTGTTTTAAAGGAGACTCTTGTGAATTCTCTCATTGCATTGATGTCCAAGAAGTAGCCAACAAGATGATCGTACCTCCACCTGTTGTAGTCAAAGAACCCAAATTTACACCTACCGATTACCCTCAACTGTCTACCAAGACCTATATATCTCCACAACCTACATATGCAGTACAAGACGAATTTCCTTCATTAGCTTCTGCATCCAAGATCAAAAAGACACCACAGTCAATGATAAAAGGAGGCCATAGTATCAACTTTGCGGAAGCTGCAAAGAAGAAGGGTTCACCTAAAAAAGTAACCGCTGTTGTGAAAAAAACGGGGCGTCGTACCGGATACATCAATATGCAGAAACTTACACAGCCTGTTCATATTCCCTGGCTCGATACCGGTAGTGCTTTGAACTCTGTGTACATGAAGGAGGTTTGTAATTTTTTTTTATATTTGTATCGGATGTAAGCTTGTATATGAATACTAACAAAAAAAAAAAAAGAGAGAACAGGCTATCGAATACGGTATGTTGCGAAACCGATTTTTCAGCAGGGCAACGGAATACTATTTGAAGGGGGACGGAGCCAAGGCACGATTATACTCTATGGAGGCGAAACGATATAATCGTTTGATGCAAGAAATGCATACGGAGGCGAGTCAACGTATATTTGAATCGAGATCCCAGCATGAAGCATTTATAGACCTGCATGGGTTACACGAGGATGAAGCGGTTGAGATCATTGAAAAAAGGTTACGGGATTTAAAGAGTAAATATAGTGGTATCATTTATATCGTGACGGGAACAGGACATCATTCAGGGGCAAATGGATTAAGTAAGAAACAATCCAAGTTGAAACCTACCGTCTATGAGTATTTGAAGAAGGAACATTATCGATTTGCAGAAACAAATATGGTGGGTGATTCAAAAGGTGGTGTATTCGCTGTTGACCTTTCCTGATATGATGATTTCAGAATAAAAAAAAAATCAAGAAAAAATATGTGTGTATGTGCTTTGTTTTTCGGCATAAATATATTCAGCTGTTGTTTGTTGTGTAAAAAAAAATAGTGGATTTTCAATGCAGATATATTTGATTGTTGTTGTGGTGCCCGAGTTCTGGAATTGGACCCACAAAAAAAAAAAAAAAAAAAAAAAAAAAAGAAAAGAGACAAAAAAATACTAAAGGCACACGTACAAAGGTGCTTGGTTGTTCTGATTGTAATAAGTTATATTGATACTAGGAATTAGCGTCCCAAGAACTACCCAATAGAAGAAATTTCATCTTTTACATAAGGAAATTGAATATAAAGAGGACTTAATTTATTGTTCACAAGTAAGACTAATTCTTCTTCTTCGGCTTGGTCATTTGTTTTCGACTTGGAATGGTAGCATAAAAATAATGATCTTCTCTTGCAGTTCCCTCAACGAGAAATCAAAATCCAATTCTACCTTTAGCTTCCCCCCCCCGTCTTTACCTCGCTGCTTAAACTCGATCAGTTTCGTCTATACCAATCCATCTTGTGTCAAATACATATTCATCTGAACTCTTCATAAAAATGACCTACCTTCAAGTAATACAGTCTGTTCAAGATATCTCCGAAATGTTCAAGCGTGTGGCTACATTAGATGGCGTGTGTTCAATTTGGACATGCGTAACGCAATGAGCACGTCCCAGTGATCATCAGTTTCGTAAGGATATCCTGTGTCACCAATCTTATTAATGCCGGCTATACTACCGAGGTTGTTAACCGACTTGTTTGATTTGAACTTTATGACTA
Organism: Mucor piriformis; assembly: GCA_943193625.1. Classification (NCBI taxonomy): domain Eukaryota; kingdom Fungi; phylum Mucoromycota; class Mucoromycetes; order Mucorales; family Mucoraceae; genus Mucor; species Mucor piriformis. Next base: position 294,289 of record OW971868.1, on the reverse strand, counting down.
CATGGGTCACTCAGATTTTCGATGTATAGGCTCATCACGACATAGCGATAAGAGACGTTTCTATCTCTCTTTTAAGTTCAGCTTATTGTTATCACTGTTCTTCAAGAAAAAATCGATCTTCTTTCCCAAGGAGTGTATGTGTTTGTGCTTTAGTCCATCTGTACATAACCTTTGAATGTCAATGTATCGACAGAAACGTGCTCGAGAATCTGGACGAGTTTTCGAAAAGAGGCAGACTTAGAAAGTCCATGTTCTTCTTTCCATTTTTTTTTAAAGAGGAGACTACCAACTTAATTAAATCAAGGTTCAAGAACATGTAAGATGCAGGTTTTAAAATGAGTCAAGATGATTTTAATAGCAAACACATCCTTGTTATGTACTTGTTGAACTAGTAGTGATTGTAATAAAAAGGTAGCCCAAGGATTTAATGTCGACGCTGCAAGGTGAGCATGATATACATCTTTTAACATTGTGGGCCTCATAATCAATTGTGTTTTTCAATAGTTGTGGCATAATATCATTTACAGAACAATCACGTTCGGAGAAGAGCTTGAGTGAAATGAAGTAATCCATACTCTGAGTGCCACCTGATTCCATTGAGAAAAAAAAACATAGTAATAAGGCTAAACTTACAAGCACTATGCTAGTAACTTGGATGAAAGGGTTTTTGAAAACATCTCTTAGATAAAGAAGTCTTATTTGTGTAGCATGATGAACAACGTTTCACATCCTAATTTAAAGAATCAATTAAACTTGATTAAATATAAATTATTGTCTACATATAAATCAAAGGTTTAATTTATATCAGTCAATTTACTTGTACAAACAGAGTAAGGATTTCGTGCCACAAGCACTTGCTTAAACAAGGTGTTTCTTCGAGTCACATTTTCTTTGTAAAAAGCTGGAGCAATATCATCATTTCTGCTTTTTTTGTTTTTTTTTAGAAAATGAAGAAAGCAGATTCTATTGTATAATTACATAATCAGTTTATAAAACAAGCCGACAATATCATATATGACCCTGTAAAGTGGGCTAGGTAGTGTATATTAAAATTAAAACGAACTTCTTTACAGTATTTCAAAACAATGCACAGAAGCCGAATTCGCGATTTGAGTTCTTGGGTGGCACGCGGGGTAAGAGCGTTTAAACTATTTATAAACTTGGATATTAAATAACTAGTAATGCAAATCACTTCTTCTCCCGTAGTCTTTTGCTTGATCTTTTTGTATAGAATGAAGAAACAAAAAGGGCAGTGTTATTTATATTTCAAAACTGGGGTCAGGAGTGTAAGTGATATGTTGTTTGTACTATATATAGACAAGAACCCTGTGTTTTTTAAACTAACTGGAACCGGTATCTTGTGTACGTGGTGAATGGTAGTCTATAAACCATCAACACGATGAAAGGAAATCTCAAGCTGAAATATAAAAAATACGGGTGTACAGATCAAAGATGCAAGAGGGACAATTATTGTAATTGACAAAAACTTTGTTTTCCCTGATTACGTCAGAATGTTTGTTTTTATATATTAAAGTGAAATAACCACAAGCCATTGGGCTTTTTTTTTTTTCCAAATATTTGTCTTGAATCGGAAATACAATACGCCGCAAGATTACACAAAATGTATGCAAAAAAAGAAGTGACTCAAAATTGTGACTGGAGCTGGATTTTAAGGGGGAGTTTCTTTTTTGATTTTTGCAGAAAAACCGAACCAAAGGTGGCGTTTTCTTTACGTCGATCTCTTTCTATTGGATAAAATCAACGTCATGGGCGGCGGGGGAAAGGGGAACCACGAAATCACACCAATGTATTGACGTCATTATTTAGAAGTCAGATAATAAATTTTTTCTTGTTCCTTATATTTTTTTTTTTTATCTCTCTTTTTTTTTTTTTTTCCTCTTCTTTACACTTTTTCTTTTTTTTTTTCTTCCTTTTTCTCTCCTTTTATATATATAATCATCATGGCACAATCAATAACCATGTTTCCTTTTAACAGCACAAGCGAAAGCAATAGTCTTTTAGAAAGAAGACAACAAAGCGCACCTTTTCTTCAACAGCTCGAACTACCTTCGTTGCCTCCGCTCTCACAAATCATGACAGACGGGCAAGAAAAAAAGGCACAAGTGGAAGCGGTTGCAGTGACCATGGCGGCGATGGAAGCTGCAGCAACAGCGTCCATGATTACGTCTACAGCACAACCTCTCTTGCAGAGCAACGACACAACCTTCTTACCCAGCACCACATATAACACATTAGCCGATACACCTGTCAATACCATCTTACCTATATATTCCAACAGTGATCCGTTATTCGGACAACAAATGTTCAATGCGGCAGCAGCCGTGGCGGGGCTAAATGATCATCATATGCTGAGTATGCCACCTTCATTCATGGACAATAGCAGACAACGAGAGTCGTCAGTGTCGTCTACGTCTTCAGATAATAAGGTGTATAGCTTTGTGGCTATCCCAGGTACCAACCAACGAAAGAGACCACGTAGAAGATACGATGAAATAGAACGACTTTACCACTGTAGTTGGACAGGGTGTACCAAAGCGTACGGTACCTTGAACCACTTGAACGCTCATGTGAGCATGCAACAACATGTAAGTTTTTTCTTTTCTTCTTGTAAACAGTAAAAACATGGCGACTAATGTTCTGCCTTTTTTTTTTTAAGGGTCCCAAGCGTCATCCTACAGAATTCAAGGAAATGCGTAAAGAATGGCGACGTCAAAAAAAGGAAAGAGATATAGCCAAGAAACAAATGGAAACGGCTTATCGTAACCAACAGCAACAACAACAACAGCAGCAGCAACAACAAATGATGCAACAGCAAACATATCCTTCATATCCCATACCTACAGGATATAACTATTATCAATAAAAACTGGTTTTTTTCTTGAATATGTGTGTACATATAAAAAAAAAAAAAAAAAGGGGCTAGAAGGGAATAATAAAAATGACGTCGTCATTCGATTAAACCCCCCTATAAATATAAATAAATAAAAAAATTTATTTACAGAATATGCTTTGAAAGGAAAGATTGGATCTCTTTTGAAGCCAATTCAATTGGAGTTTTTCCATTGTTATTTAATCTATCTTCATCAGCGTTGTTGTTTAAGAGCAAAAGAGCGCAATCACCGTGTTCTTCTTCACATGCTAAATGCAAAGGAGAGTTTCCCTGACTATCTCTGGGATTGATTCTGCATTTTTGAGCGATGAGTAGTTCCATGATTTTGATGTAACCTCCGCTTGCAGCTCTATGTCTTTGAATGTTTATCAGCTTATCAAGTTGAGTCATCATGTTGATATACTTTACAACGGAGTCTGTTTATGTTTGTTTAGCGGGTTCACATTGGCTCCCGATGCCAACAACAATCTACAGATCTAAAAATTGTGTGAGAGTCACACACGCACATACTATTTTTTTTTTGTTTACCTCGATTCTATTTTTGGAAGCTGCATAATGCCTATAAAGAGAGAGAGAGAGAAAGAGAGGGTACATTAGTAAAATTAAACATACCCGTTTATTTTATCATTACAAGGCGGTATGATCAGATTCGTTCATCAGGTTGACATCCGACAGAGGTAACACTAATTTGACCACATCTTGGTGACCAGCAGCTACGGCAATCATGAGAGGAGACCAACCTGCCTTGAAATCAACAATAGGTTAAATTAATAATTTTGCGCGTTTTTTTATCTATTTCTGTATGATTACATCTTTATCTGGATTATTCACAATAGCTCCTTGATTCATCAAATATTCTACAATGTCTGCATGACTTCCTGAAGCGGCCCAATGAAGCGCAGTACGTCCATCCTACCTATCTTGTTATGTCTTTGTTGCTTTTCTAAAGTGGGTTTTTACTTACTTGGTCAAAAGACTGGACCAAAGTAGGATCCTTTTCTACCATTTGCTTTACAATGAACAACTTGTTTTCATACGCGGCTTGGTATACAGTCAACATGTTGGAAATGAAGGAGGAAAAAAAAAGACTAGATTGCTAAAAAAATTTTTTTTTTCTGTGATGTGCTTCTCTCACTATGGCTGAGATTGAACGATGGTTCCTGTTTGGAACAATCAAAATACAAAAAGGAGTTTTGTTCTTGTAGGTTTCATGTGGGAAAATACGCTATTCAGCGAAACATATGCAATCAAGTTTCAGGCACCACATGTGCTGAACGGCTCGTGTGAAAGAGTCTTTTTTGTTGGGTCAATTAAAAAAAAGGGTGTACACATACGGAGAGGCGAGAGAAATGTTCACGTTCTTTTATACGTTTCTGCCCCCCCCCCCCTTTACAATGAGTTTTTTTGTTGACAAAGAAAAAAAGCTGTCAAGTTGATAGCCCATTTAACCGGGACACACAGATGTTTTGCATTGTGTAACCATTGCTCGAGCGCAAAAAAAAGGCCCTTTAAAACCAGTTTAAAATATGTACACAATTCATTTTTTTTTTTTTATTTATCAAGTGGTTGGGATAGGTACATCACGACACAAAGGACATTGATTTTTACCAATCGTTAACCAAGTATCGATACATTCTTGATGAAATCCATGATGGCAAGCCAAGATACGGACAGCGTCTTGTGATTGATAACTACTAAGGCATACTTGGCATCCATCTGCGTTACCCACCATGGTTTGTTTCACTTGCTGGGTATATTTCACAATAGGTACATGGTTATCAATCGCCTCTTGACTCACGGTAGGTAAACGAGCAGGACCAATTAATGTAGCCAGGTCAAGAAGTTCCTCATATGATGGATTGTCGTTCATAATACCTTCGACACTGTTGCCACTAATGATATAGACCGTCCATTGTCCGCTACCTGTGCGTTCTGTTGGTGTCTGTGATGATGGCGGTGAAGGTGATGTCGCAGCAGCAGCAGCAGTGGCAGCAGCCATTGCGGCACGAATCCTCTCGCTTCTTCTTGCAGGAGGAAAAGCGTCTGTGGTTTGAGGAGGCGTTGTGGAAGTGGGTGTATTGAAGGATCTAATGCCGTATAAAAACACTGGCAACATGATGATGCGAGTGACTTGTCCATCTCCGTCTGTGATAGTAGGCGGTTCTCCGTCTGCATTCACAGCCGTTGTTGTGTTTGAAGTTGTTTCATCTCGGGTTGTTGATGATGTGGAGACACTAGAAACGATGACGGGTAATCGCATGAATCGCATGAAGGAATCCTCGGAACTTCCAGGTTCCATTTGTTGAAAGAGTTCAGGTGATAAGTGCATGGTTAATTGTTGTCTTACGTTCTCTTGGTTCCCTTCTTGTGTTGGGGGAGCAAGTGAAGCCATTTGACCGTTACGAAACGAGGTCAAGACAGCTTCAGAAATAACGGAAGCAATCATGCGAGAGAAAGGAGTGATGGAAGTGGATTCGCCAAGAGCGTCAGAAACAGAGGAATACATGGCGTCTGTATTATGATCTCGTAACCTCTCTCGTCGAGCTCTTCGTTCATCTCTACGTTGATTTTCATTGACCGGTATAACTGCGGAACGTATTGCGTCTCGTTGAGCTTGGACTCGTGAAGGGGGTCGTGTGGTGCGTGGTGTCGATTGAGGTGCCTCGTTTTCGTCGGGGGAGTCAGAAGTTTGTGAAGATTGGCGTTGACCCATTATGTTGATTGTGTGTGTGTGTGTGTGTGTGTGTGTGTGTGTGTATATATATGTGTGTGGTGAAATAAAAAAAAAGAAGCAAATAAGTGCCTCCCCTCCCCCCCACCCCTTCCCAAAAAGACTTGGGGGAAGGAAGAGTGACTCTCTTTTTGCTTTGTAATAATGTGAGTGTGTGTGGGTGTGTGGGTATGTGTGAGTGCGGTATATCTGTTTAGACGGGTTTCTATGAGTTACAAAAGCCGTTTGTTGTTGTTGCTTGATAGGGGTTGACACGGATAAAGCAGTGTATTTGAATGGGGTTTTTTATTTGTCAAGAATAAAAAGAAGCGTAAAATGGTGTGATTAAAGCAAATAGTTTTTTTGTTGTTGTCAAGGTAAAAATTCATCATAAGAAGTCAAGGCCACGATAAGAAGATGAATGGCCGAGAATGGATAGAATGCCCCTGATGATGGCAACAAGGTTTTAAATGTGCTTGTCAGACCTGTACTAATATACAAACTATGCAAGGAGCCCGCAAAAGTACATTATATGTAAATATCTTAAACAGATACATGTGCAGTGTCTTGACAGGTCAGAAAAAAAAAAAGTACCCTTCAAAGGGGTTCAAGCTCTTCCGTGTGATTAACAAACATAACAAATGATGAATACAGACGAGAAAAAGCCCTGCTTATTCAATAAAGAAGATCCCTTACATTTTTATTTCGGATTTGATATTTGCGCGCTTCTCGGGCAAGAAGAGATAGATTTGCATGACTTTTTATTTGAAATCATGATCAAGGAGTTAAATGTACAATAATAAATAAATAAAAAAAGAATAGTTAATTTTAAATGACATTACTCTGGAAGTAAAGCAATACGATCATTCAACCATAAGCAATCGCCCGCCCATTTATCTTTTTCTTTAGCCAATTCATCCTTTTTTGACATTTGATTTTCCAACTTGATACGAGATTGTTTTTCTTCTGCAAGTTGAGATTTCAATTGAACGACCATGGCTAAGAGTGCTTTTGTATCATGTTCATCCTTTTTCATTGAGGCTGTCAAGACGCAACCTGAAGAAAGTGCAGGTGGACAGGAAGGCCTACGCATTCTTTCTTTCACTCCAATTGATTGTCGACAGTGTGGACAGGCTCGTCTTTCTTCGCTTGTCTCTTCTTGCTCGGTTTGAACTTGAACATGACGGAGTCGCACAGATCGTCGTTTTAATGCGGCTTCGGGCACGGATCGAAGTGTGGTCGGTGAACATGCGCTGGCAATGGCTGCTGAGGCGACAGCGGGTGGTAGAGGAGGAGGACGGCGAGGAAAGTTCTTGTAGGAGAATGGGGGTTGAGGAAATTGTTGAAGATCCGATAAGAACGGTGCTTGTGGTGTTGGCACTGGGGGTAAATTGAAAGAGTCTCGATCGGAAGCTGTTTCGCTGTAGACGCCGGAATCTCGTAAGGGATGTTGAGTGGTTGTCTTTTTTGTGAGTGTTGCATCTGTTTGAGTAGATGAAACAGGCGGAAGATCGTCTTCAGGGGACTTGTAAGCAGGTAAAGGGATATGAGTTCTTTTTTCATCTGTCTGTTGGTGTAATGCAGATAAGGTTGGTTTTTTACGTAATCTTGAAAGTAGACGTGATGCACGCTTAAATTGTTGCTTTGTGGAATCGTTTTTAATACTAGGAGAAATGTATTCTTCTGGACCGGTAGTGGAGAAGAATTGGGCGAGCATCATGGTATCGTGTCGGCTATTGCTATCGTACTTTGTGACGGGACCAGCAGCGACACTGTAACAGCTGCTAGTATCATCATCGTCGTCAGCCTCTTCTTCTTCTTCAATGATGGCTGCAGAAGAGTTTTTCAAGGGTTTAAGTACAGCCCTTTGTTGAGTGAACGATTTACTGGATATTTTGAACATTTTTGTTCTTGAAAATAAATATAAAAAAGAAAAAAGAATAGTTTTTTTTTACAAGGAAAAAAAAGGGTTATTTATACTCTTATTGTCTACTCCTTTTTTCTTTGTGTGTGTGTGTATGTGTAGTAGTACAACAGTGATTAATACTATTAGGAGAAAAGTAAATTTTAAAATGAAATGATTCACAAGCTTTGTTTATTTCACCCCCTTAAAAAAAAAAAAAAAAAAAAAAACCAAAAAAGAAAAAAAAAAAAAAAAAAAAAAAAAAAAAAAAAAAAAAAAAGAACCTCCTAATATAAAAAAAAATCGACCTTGCATTGATTACATGGGTTACACATCGTCCTCTTCCTCTTCAAGACTAGCTAAACGTTCTTGTTCTAATAAGCGTTTTTGTTCTCGTTCGATCAACTGTTTGTGTATATTAAATTGACCATCCGAGGTAAAAGATTTGTTTCTGTTCTTTTGTGGCACAATGGTAGAAGGTTCCTTGATACGACCGGAAGAAGTTTTTTTCTTATGAATGCCTTCTAATACAATCGCCTTGGAGACATCCGCCATCGCAATCTTTGTACGTTTCAACAGTTTTTCTTTTTCCAAGGTACTTGCCTCCTCCTCTTTTAATAAGGCGGTTCCATTTGCCATGCTCGCTTCCTTTTTTAATTTAGATTTGAGGGCGGCAGATGCAGTTGCAGCGGCGGTTTGGGGTGATCCATCAGTCGAACGTTTCCATTTTCTCCATCCCTCGAAATCAATTAAAGCTTGCATACATCCCCATTCCATGATTTTCTTCTCCAGCCATTCGAGGCTGACAGGTTTCGTAAGGAAATCATTACATCCCGCTGCTAAAGCCGCTTGACGATCTGATTCCAGTGAAGATGCTGTCAAGGCGACAATGATGACGGGGGATTGAAAAGACGAGGTGTTTGTGTCGATAGGTGTGATCTGTTTCGTAGAGGGTAAAACACCGATCTTTCTCTCTTTTTCAATGTCTCGAATCATCTTGGTTGCATCGATACCGTTCATTACCGGCAATTGAATATCCATCTTTTATTTTTTTTAGAAAATTAGTGTGTTTAAGATTAATAAATAAAAAAAACTTACCAGAATCAAGTGGAACCCACCTCCTTTCCATTTCTCAACTGCCTCCTTTCCGTCACAAGCGACAGAGAATTTAATCTTGTGCTTCTTCATCCATGTTGACAAAATGGCCTGATTAATCATGTTATCTGTAAAAAGGAAAAAGGTTAGTTTTTTTTTCTGGTGCCAACTATATCTTTTTAATGTATACCTTCAACAATAAGCACAGTGATCGGTGGACTGGGTTTATCTGATTTTTTACTCTTTTCTTTTCTCTTGCGATTACTGATGATGAAAGTAAGCTTTTGTTTAAGTTTCACAGGAGGCTTTACGTTTTTAGGCTGTGCAGTATCGATCACATCCGGAGAAGGAGCAACTACAGTAGGTTCAACCGTATCCACCATCGTACCAAGTGGTCGGATGGTTTCAGCATTTTTCTCTTCCACAGGCATCACATTGGCTGGGTTACTCAGTGACATGTCTAATCGTCTACCTGTTGCCGAATCATATGCATTACTATGGGATCGTAATCTGCGCTTAATTTCGTTGGGTGTACCAGGTACTTGAGGTGTAGCCGGTGTACGAATTGGGTTTGTTCCAGGTATAGAAGACGCAGCTGCAGTAACAGGGTCAAAGAAATAATTACCCTTCTCTACTTCCACACCGAGCGGAGAGTTCACCCTGATATTGTTGCGACGGCCTGGTGAGAAACGCGGTGCATCATGTGGAGTCATCAGGTTGGTGGTGCTGCTGCTGCCGTTCGGTGTGATGGAGCCTATAGAAGTGGGATCAGGTAAAGAAGGTGAGTTGATGTGTAAGTTGGTGAACGGACTTAAAGGAGAAGTAGCGATGGGTATGAACTGGGGTTCGACAATCGCATTGTTCCAAGCGGTATGAAGCGCAGTGAGAAAACGACGAGGACCCGCAGGTTTGGGTACGACGACAACACGAGGCATGGTGGGAGGGAGGTCTAAAGTAGATATCCAGTGTACAATATCACGGACTCGTTTGTAGTTGGAGAGACAGGTAAAGAAGACAAGAGCTACGGTGCCATGTATGAGCTCTGCGTTTCTGGATTTCGATCTTCTGTGTCGACGTGGAGGAGCTGCGGATGCAGGAGGAAGAGGAGGTTGATCTCTAAATTCACGGAGCTTCTTCTCAAGCGTTAAGATGTCGTCGTCGATGAGTATGAAGGCAGGTGGAATAGAATGAATGTGGTCTTCTTCAATCGCGGGAGAAGGGACTTTGCTGGATGAGGAGCGAGTGGAGCTAGGCGAGAGGACAGCGTGGATGGGAGTGTCTGTGACAGTGGTATTAATTGAGCTTTCCGAATCAGAACCCACAGTAGAAGTGTCCGCGGTATCCTCATCTGCAAAACCAAGTACGGGAACATGACTAATATCTGTATTCCAGCTTGTCAAACAACTTGTCAAATGTTTAGCAAAGATACTCTTTTCATGTGCATGCAAGATCATTTTCACGCCCTTCAATTGAGAGATAAAAACAGATAAATCCTCCAAGGTTGGTTCATTCGAGAACCTAATATTTTGAAACTGTTTCTCCAACATGGGAGAAGATTTCTCGACCATGAGTAAACGCTGATCGCTATTACAACCTGGTAATAATTCAACTGAGACTTCAACACGCATGCGATTCTTGCCAAGGTCTTCAATGTGCATGGTACCACCAATGTAGCTCAAGAGTTGTGCCGTGAATTTTGCGTTGGGAATTATGGCACTGGAGGAAGAAACACCAAGAGGAATAGCAGGGGAAGCGGTTTGGATGATGTCGAAAGTGACTCTAACTTTAGGTGTGTCTGGAATCATGGCAATGTAAAGCCCTAGTTCGATACAAGCGCCAGGAGTACAGCCTTCCAGGATATTTCGTAACAACTAGAACAATCATAAGTCTATAAATTTCTTCTCTTTAATTAACAACTTACATTAATAAGGGCATGCTTGATGGCATCTTGATCACCAATGACGTTTGAATAATAAAGGCCATTATCTGTATGATAAATGACAAAATGAACCCCTAATTTTGAAGCCATACCAGCCAAAGCATCACCTACATTTTGAATCAATTCGCTTACATCGAAATCTTGTTTCACAGTGGATCTGACTTTTTCGTCTTCTGTCAAAGGGGTCTTTGAATTGGCTTCACGTAACATGCGAGAAATTAGGTTGAGATGGGAGCTGATATGACAGGCCTGTTTGATGATGGTGTTAATTGCCGCGATACTTGTGATGGGTACAGCAATAGAGCAAGCGCTTAAAAGTTCATGGGTGTTGGATAAGATGGAAGTAGGAGAGAATTGTTCCAAGGTGGCAATCACCATAAGCGAAGCGTCTCTTATTTCTTGTGACACGGTCGTCAAAAACATGTGTCGACGGTCGTAATAAGAAGCCAAAGCAGTGTCTACAACTTTCTGATCCTGAACATGTTGAGAGGACTGAGATGATAGTAAAGAAGTTTGCAAATCGAAAAGACGTTTTGCGAAAGCGAATAAAGTGCAAGCTAGAAATGAGGAAAATAATGCAGCTTCATTGTATGACAAGCGAACAATGCATAGTGAGGACAAGAGGGACGTGGTGAGAAGAACATTGATTTTTAAATGGAAGGAATCGGACCCGCCGAAGCTATGCCAAGCAAATAAGATGAGCCAGAGACCTATTTGTGAAGAGACTATATATATGTTGGACGCCGCTGCTAGTGTGCTAGCTAAAATAGGTGAGGCTAGTGAGAAACAAGTTGCGATTGTAATCAAACGTTGGGTTTCGTTGACGAGTAAAAGAGAAGGCACGGGTGGAGGTAATGTAATATCGATCAATTTATCCTTTTCAAAGAAGTCTTCTTCGATACTTTGTGTAGATAGCCATGCGGAACGTAAGTTGGAAAGTCTGGGTCTACTACTTGTAAGTTTTTTCTTGTTGGCGACTAGTTTGTTATTGAGGTTAGGAGGTAAAGAAAAGTTTGGTAATCTTTTAATAAACGCGTTTTGTAATTCGGATGTGTGGTTTGTTTCTTGGTCAATCATGGATGGAGAGTAACAATGAAGGAGAGAAAGAAGAAGAAAAGAATTGTTTGTTTATTATGAAAAATAAATAAATTGAGAATTGCAATCACGTGACGCGTCTGTAGGCTGAAGGTCACTAAACTATATCGAGATTCAGATCTTGAGCCAAGTGTTGGCTGAGGACAGTCTTTTGGTCTTTAGCAAAATGAAAGTGGCCAGAGAACTTGGTCTTGGCAAAGACATAAGGAAACCATAGTTCGTCGTCTGCCCACATTTGATGGAAGGGAATATCTGCATAGCTGAACCATTGTGGGTTCATTTCTTCGGTTTCGTGAGGTACACCGGTGTAGCGCGTGGTGTAGTAGATGTGTGTTTCTAGTCCAACTGGGTCGTCTTCAAAGGAGAATAAAACTATACCGATTTTTTCCATGTCGATTGCTTCGAGTTCGGACTCTTCCTGCATAAAATGTGTCAAAGATGTCTGGAATAGGTGTATGTTTGAGTATAGTTACCAGTAATTCACGTCGAGCACCCTGTTCAATGGTCTCGCCCGGTTCTACTTTACCGCCAAAGCCTATATATATCAACATGAATATCTAACATTTGAGAGTTTCCTTGTGGTTACCATTGTATTTGCCAGCACCAAAGCCACGCTTCTTCATACCCAAAAGAACCTATTTTTTTTTTATATGTTATAAAGTGTCAAACCCCCCCCCCCTTCCCCACACACACACAGTGGGATCCTAATTTTTACTGCAAGTGAGTGTATACCTTTTGTTCATTTTCGTCCAAGACAAGAATTAAAGTAAGAAGCTTTCTACTTGTGATGTTTGCCATGATGAAGAAAAGCAAAAGAAAACTATTTACATTTGACTGTCTTTTTCAAACTGTTTATTAAAATAATGGAGGGGGGGTGTGGGTGTAGAGATGAGATGAGAGGGGAAAAAAAACACACGCACACAAATGCTGAAATGTCTCTTGTAACTAGTGTCTCTTTTTTAATTCAGAACCTGTTTATTTTAACAGCCACCAATCTGCTCTACCATGACATCGATACTGTCACCGTCATCCATGTCCAACTAAAATGAAAGAAAAAAAAACGGGTAAGCAAGAGAGAGGGACAACATTGAATAAAAGAGAATTACCTCGTTAGGTGTGTCTTGAGGTAATACACGGGTACCGTCATATAAGAAACGAACGGATCCAGGTTGTTTACCTTGACGTTCACAATAAGCATCCATTAACTTTCTGAGTTGAGTAGAACGCTTGATTTTGAAAAAGACTTCATTGGTATCCTAATTTCCCAAAGGTTACTTTCTCTTATTTTATTTTTTGCATAATTAAAGAATTGTAAAACGAGAGAAAGGGGGTTTTTTTTTTTTTTTTACTTACGCTACCAACAACTTTAAGATTAATGTGTTCGACAGCTCCGGCTCCTTCCTTCTTTTCGACTTTCTCAACTGGATCAGACATTATATAAAAACGCGTGTATGGTTTATAAGAAAAAAAGATTTTTATTTTTTTGGAAGGGCGTCCTGGATTGTAAACACGGTCAAGAACTAAGCCAATCATAGTGAAGACGAGAGTAAAGCTATATTATGATTCGCTGGTGGTTTTTATTGGGCAAAGTGATAAGTTTGTGTAGGTCATGGTTAGATAAATGGGAAATCCCCCCCTTTGATAAGTTACCATAAAAATAGGTGTCACCGACTCTACATTTACTAAACAAGCTTTTGAGGATGATGATAGTGCTTGTAAATAGATCAAGACATTAAAAGCTATGCATAGTCAAGTGGTAGTAGTAGTGTCAGAGAGGATAACAGATGGCTGATTAGTATGGTATATCAGCTAAACATACACCCCAGATGTGTTTGGAACGAATATTAAAATAAAGATTCCCGTGAGTATCGGCGATGGGTTTTCATTTTGCGATCCTTTTTTCTCTGCCGTCAGCAGCAGTAGCTAATGTATAAAACATGCAAGTTTTAGCAAAATCCTGACATCAAATAGGATGACTACCCTTGCTTTACGTAGAAGGCGTCTCGAATGAGAAAAATAATAATCTATAAATAAGAAAGGTCTTTCCTTTTTGATTGTCAATCACTCTCCTCTCGGGTATACAGTGGATCGTCTTAACCGTCAATGATCAGCAGCACACACAGGGCCCTCCTCCTTTTTTGTCAAGAATTTTGTTAAAACAATATTACAATGATGCCCCGCTTTTTGACATTGCTCCTGTTTAGAAGACTAGTGTAGATTACTGCTTCCGAGATATTTTTCCAAAACAAGTAGAATGCAAGTAGTAGCTTGTTTGCACGAGTCAACCTATAAAGTATGCACTTGAATTCGTCCAATATGAATCTTTCTGGAGGAAAAAAAAAAAAAAAAAAAAAAAAGAACGAGACACTCCTCTCCTTTGGGGGTGAAGAAACAGCCCAAACGCTGCTGCGCTTTTACACGCCTTTTTAAGCAACTAGGTTCATTTTTTATATATAAATACACTTGTATAAACATAGTTTTAGACTATTGCCAAGACAGAGTCCCATGTCATGGGGGAAAACCAAGAAAGTTTAAAATACATTTATGCAAAAAAAAAAAAAAAAATGGAGAATACTTTTACCCAGAGGAGCCATAGTGACAACATGTTCCCGATGTATATTATAATACGGAAGATAAACCTGAAACATCAGATACATTTATGTGCTGAACTATTTGAGCAACATAATGCAAGTTCTTATTCATTGAAAATTACGGATTTTTTATATGTCATTTGCAGCTACTGTTACTGCGCGGGGAGCGCTGCCCATAATTAAAATAAAATATTAACCAGGCCAGGGGGTGGATGCCTCGGGTTATTTTTTTCCTACCTGCCAAACAGTTTTTGTTTTTGTACTTTATAATGTCATTGACTGCACGTACATTACTTGGCACTCATGCCAGAGTAACAATACCACACTAGAGACAAACCTAGAGAGTGAACTTAGTTTTTTTTTTCATATTTTCTATAGGCATTGACACGCAAGTGTTTCTCACCATGTCAAGTCAAGACAGCTGCTCCTTCGAGATTTTATGCAACAACGAAACAAGAGATTCGTCAAAAAGCCGCTATTGGAGTAAAGTACAGCAATGTAGAAAAAAAAAAAAACTTGGCACTCATATATTTCATAAAAAAAAAGCCCTTCACTATGAAGGCAGCAGTGGTATTTTTAACAGTGGGAGGAGGATTGTTGTATTACTTTCAATCTGAAAAGGCAAAGGTGGAGAAAATCCGTAAGTGTGGCCTATATTTACACAAGAGAATACAATTTGACACACAATAATAATAATAAAAAAAAGGTATTGCAAAGGAAGCCGAGAAATCCAAGACACAATCATTTGGTAAACCCAAGCTTGGTGGAGATTACAGCTTAACCAATGTAAATACAACCAAAGGGTTTGGATCAGAGGATTTGAAGGGAAAGTTCAGTTTGATTTATTTCGGATTTACGCATTGTCCAGATATTTGTCCTGAAGAATTGGACAAAATGGCCGAAGTAGTCGATCAAGCGAGTAAGTGTGATAAAAGTAACGCAATGTTTGGGAGGTAAACTGACACACGCAACAAATTAGAAAAGCAAGTGGGGGAAAACGTTTTGGTGCCTATTTTCATCACATGCGATCCTAGACGTGATACAGTTGAAATTGTAAAGGAATACGTAAAAGATTTCCATCCTGATTTGATTGGTTTAACAGGAACGCAAGAAGAGATTAAGAGAGTAGCCAAATTGTTTCGGGTCTATGTCTCCTCTCCTCCTGACATTAGTGAAGGAGATGATTACCTGGTCGATCATTCCATCTTTTTCTATTTAATGGATCCTCAAGGCAAGTTTTTGGATTGCTATTCACAAAACTCCAAAGCAGAAGAAGTAACTGAAGGCTTCAAAGCTTATTATCAAGAGTATGTAGATAACGGCGGAAAATTAAACACGTCTGTTATTGAAAAATAAACTTTTTTTTTTTTTTTTTTTTTTTTTTTTATATTTTATTGTTTATTTTGTATCACTGCTACACCTTCGGACCAGCCGAAAGTAACCGTAATTTAAGCGGATACGTACAAAAAAAGGGGGGGTTTTTTTTCATCAATGGTTGAGAGCAAGAGCCACATTTTGTCTTTCGTGAATCATGTAGTCATCATGATCAAAGACAGAAGAATCAATGGAATTGGGAGTAGAAGGAGCCGAGATGAGGGAAGGAGCATTTTGCTGGTGGTGGGGTGGCGTCTCAGGAGCAATGACGGATAAATGAGGGCCGGCCAACATTTTCTTAGCCATCGTAGTAGAGGAGGGGGTGGCTATGGTAGCCACTTCATTTTCATTGATGATGCCAAGCTGTTGTTGTGCTTCGGTAGGTAACACTTTTTTCTCATTGGTAGATGAGTCGGTTGGTGACCGTGCACGTAAAGACGTACGATTATTATTACTGATTGTGTTTCTGCGCTCGTCGTGCGACAATTGTCGCTTGTGTATGGCTGAACTGGACACAATGGCATCGTATTGGGCCTTGTCTCGGACCACATCTTGTTTGCTATTGCCGTCAAAGTGATGGTCTAATTCATGAACATTGACAATAGGTTGTAAAGAAATACCGCTTGTTGATTTCTTGCCTTCCAAGATCAGCATGGCTTCTTGTCTGGATTTGTTTTGGAAGGAGAAAGCAATACTTTGCTCTAATAACTGTTGACGCCAGACATCATCTCCATAGCTCTTGCGCTTCTTCTTTTCTTCTTCGCTAAGAAGGAGCTCTTTTAAGGCTAGTGTGAGTTGCTCAGTATCGGGCATGGATAATGGGCTCTTTCTTTGTCTTCTTTCTTTGAGCGTGAGTTTATCGTCAATAAAAGTAACGGCTTCGACGGAAACGGGGGAATCTGCAAAGGATATATTACTGTTGGAAGTGGTGGTGGTGGACTGGGAGTTGGGTCTTGTACGGTTGTTATTTTTGGGTATATTTAATAAAGGAAGAGGAGGGGCATCGGTCAGGCTAAGTTTAGTGTTTCGATCTGTTGCGCCCAAGGTGCCACTTCGAAAAGGTTGAGATTGGAGTGGGTTAGATAAGGTGAAGGAGTTACTGGAATGACCAGTTTTACAGGTGTATAGACTTTCATCGTCCTGTAAAGGGCCATCAGGAGACTGTAATAAGTCTGCATCCAAAGATAAGCGTAAAAGCGAAGGCTGTTTCTTTGTCTTGATGGATCTTGGTTTGACACGCGGAGTCAAGGTAGGGTCGACCAGAGGTCTTCTACCTATTTTTGTATTGTCAGCCTGCTGAGAATGTCTGTTGGTGGAATCTCTTTTAGATTTTGCGTGTCTTGGCGGTGGGGAGAGGGATGAGGAAGGCTGTTGTTTCCATGGTATCGAGTTGCCAGGTCTAACTTGTAATACTAACATGAGATGGAGTTTAATAAAGAACGAGTAAAAATGCAACATAATTTTTTTTTTTTTTTTCTACCTTGAATGGTTGCAGGTACGGACTTTGTTATGATCGGATATTCCACAGGAGCAGCAAATTCTTCATAAGATTGAGATAGTCTTATCTTTTGAGATTTGGATGGTTTTTTAAACTTTGTAACAAACGAAAAGCAAGACGACCAGCGAAACTTGCGAGATTTATTATCGTTGTCATAAACTGAATGGCGTTCTAAGGCCTTGTCGTTGTGAGAGTGTGAACTAGTAATTGAATCATCTGTCATGGATTTTTTTTATCAAAAAAAAAAAAGGGTCTCTGTGTGCGTGTCAACTAAAAGGATATCTATAATTGAAGGGTGGAGGGGTATATTTATTCTTCTTTGTAAAGAAGATAAAAAAAAGAAAGAAAAAGGGAAAAAAAAGGGGGAGAGCGAGAAAAAATAAAATGTGCTGCTTTTTGTTTATATAGAAAAAGAGAAATGCTACACGATTAACCCAAAGAGGCAAGGATACTCAGTTGCCCAGCCCGAAACCTCCGCCCTAAAAAAAAGTTTCGAGTCGCACATTGTTGTAAAATTCAGGTCAAGAAGACAAAAGGTGAATAGATTTGTTTATTTATATCTTTTTACTATATCTAGACTATGAAGCGAGATAAAAAAGACCGGCCTAATGTAATTCCTTTTTTTTACTTTTGCTAATCTGTGTCAAAAAACAAAACAAATAGTCCAATCTGCCTATCACTTCTCATATTTGTTTTCTTAGTTTAGTTTGTGTGCACTTGTTACATTGCACAAAAGCTTTTATTTCAAACAAGCTTAATTTTCAAACAAAAAAGGAAATGTAAACCTTGTTTTCTTTCTTGACGAAAGCGAAAGGAGACAAGGAGGATTGTTTAATAAAAAGTTACTTTTCTTTGTGTTTTTACTTTCATGAACGAGAAAAAAATAACTTGTATTCTTTCCCCTTTTTCAAAGATTGACACGAGGACTAGGCTTTCAAGCTATTCACCGTGAAGCGAATAATAAACACTTAAGCCTGTGTGTGTGTACGTGGGTAGTTGCTCTGTGTGCGACCCTTGTATGATGCATGGCGATATACAAAACCGCCTCGTGGCAAAATTGGGTCTGCGCATCAACCCACCCTCTCGGTGAAAGATGATATTTTGATTTTCAGCAACAGACTTTTTTGAAAATCCCCAAACATAACAAAAATATGCTCCACGTTTTTTATTGGACACGTTAAGAAAAAAAAAGAGCCGAGAATTCTTTTTTATTTTCTTCGCTCAGGACAAAACCCCATTTATTTAGGCGAAAAAAAAAAAGGAAAAAAAAAGCGGGAACGGGCTGTTTAAGATTGCATAATATGTTTCATATATTAGGTTTTTTATAAACAGGTTTACGCATCACGTAATTTAACCTGATCGTCATAACCGAAGTAACTGTGTTTGTAATTGAAAAAGGTCCAAAGTATATCACGAGAACAGTTTTTTGTTCAGGAACCAAAAACGATGACGTGCAGTGTTTGTCACAATAGTCGCGAAATATAAGTTTTAAGAACAAAGAATTAATGAATTTGGAAGATTCTTCTAACAACACTACTACTAATACTAATAGTGCAATGTTCTTATGAATATTCAAAACACCATCACCGCATACTTGCAAAACACTCGTCCATTGACAGGTTCAAAACAACTTGACTTGTTATTTTTTTTTCCCTATCGTGACGTTTTTTTTTATAACTCAACTTATTCTATGGGGAATAAGTAAATCGTTGAAATTGATGGGCGGGAGATGAAATATCAAAGGGCGGGAGATGTAATATCAAAGGACGGGAGATGAAATATTAAGGGGCGGTTTCTTTTCTCAAAATCTAGAGTGGTTGTTACTGGCTGACTTTACATGTATTAGATCTACGTCGTTTCAAACAAAAACAACGGTGTAAGAAAAGCTGTCTAGACATGGTTGGCAGATATTCTATCCAACTATGTAGGTTATCAATAATTACCTAAATCAACAAGGTTCACTTATTAGTAGATGCCGGTTTATATGTCGCCTCCTACGTCTCCAATTCCTATAAATTCGTCTGCAGTTCCCACTTTAATTCTAATATGTTTCAGTGCACAAATTATGGTGCTCCCAAATCGTAGTCATTGTGGGTAATAATGATGAATTTATTTCGACCTCAGTGTTTTAAACGGATATGTATATCCAACTTGACAAAAATGCTTAAAGCCAGATCAAGAGTCCAATTTTTAAGACTTCTACAATACTATCTTCTGGTATTTATGGTTGGCTAGATCCCCCCCCTTTAAATACACAGCCTTTTTTGTTTGAAAGACGTCATGAGAAGAAACTAGATCGATCTAGGGTAATCTTCATTATAATTCGTTCCCTTCGCAAAGTAGGACAAAAAAGTGAGGTTTTTATAAGTATTCTTCTCTCGGGATTTGTGTACCTTTTTACCGAAACTATTCTCGCATTCTCTATCGATGTAGTATACATCGAGCTTTAAAAGGAGCAGTTAGTAAAGAGTGAGACTGATGGTCTTTTTTTTTTTTTTTTTTTTTTGGAAAAGGTATAGTTACTTTTTCTATCATCAGTTTTATTACTCCGGTGTAAAAAGGTAAATTACTAGCAGCGGATCTGTTCCGCCAAATTAAAATGTGACATTGACTATCATCATATTATACATGACCCACAGCGCTTTTGTAACAGAATTACTGTACTTGTAACATCCATGCAACCTTATTTTACAACAATAAAAAAAGGCTATTAACATCCACGGCATAGTGGTGAACATGGGAACGCCCAACTATAAATATTTCAGCCGTAAGCGTGTGAGGAAATACAAGCTTCCTTTTAAAGAGTTTAGTGATATTCCAGACTATTTCATTATTTAGTTAAAGCCATTGTTTATATTCATCCGGAACTGCGGAACATTCTCAATTGGCTACTAAATCCTTTTCTTATAACGCTTAAGACGAAGTTCTGTATACTAACGACATAGTGTTGTCAATGTTATTTAAATGAGTGTGTTTTTTTTATTCATAGTGCAGTAGAGAGCATACATTATCTTGTTTTTAAAATAGATAAATTGAAACTAATGTAATCAATTTCAAGCCGCACTTACCATAACGGTTCATCGAACTTTCGTGAAGGGTAGAAAGTTTTTTTTTTTTTGGCTAACGTTGATATGCATGTGAAATACGTGTGATGCAATTATTATACATGTGAAATACATATCATTATATATCACTGTTAAATATTAAATATTATGGTCAAGACGAGTAATAAACTATTCACGTAAAAAATAACAAAGTAGTCTACTGCATTGTATTTATGGGCACACGTCTTGCTTTTTTTTTTTTTTTTTTTTTTTTTTTTTGGTACGTAGACGGTAAAAGCGGAAAAGAAATAACCTTTTTTTTTCATTTTAAAAGGGTGAGCAATCATCCCTCAAATCTTATTGTAAAAACCGGATTTGAAGTTGCGACGTGACAGAAAGAAAAGCACGAGTTTACGCACTTTGATAATTACCGAAAAAAAAAATGCCAAGGATCAGGGTCCGTAATAAAGTTGAATGGGTTTAACCAGCTACTAATCAAGATACGCGGTGGGAGCCGAAAATTATGCAATTGCACAGTTGTTGTTACCGCATTTGAACCTGGTTTCAGAAACGAGTAGTGGACTACCAAAGTCAAGAATAAACAATGGAAAGTTGGACATGTTCTACCCGTGTTTATATTGCACCTGATTGAATAGATAAAAATAGTGGAGGAGGGAGAGGTCAACAAAGAAGATAACAACTGCGAAAACTGGGTCTTTAATAAAGGTGCTTCAAAGTTACATAACTGCGTTCTCTTCTTGGGGCATACATCCTATATTTTTATATCTCTATAGACATTTCTTAGCCTCGTACAACCCCGTGCGACGAGTATTTTTTTGGCTAGATAAGCCCGACATTTTAATTTCATAAACAGATGTTCTGATTTAAATACAATAGGGAATAAATGGAGCGAGGTAGGTTGGACCGCATTCTTGAAGGGTATGTACATAATAGAGTTCAAATACCGTGCGTATTTATCTTTTTTTGATGGATGGCGTCATAAGGTGTTTATTAATTAGTAGGCTTTGATACGCCATAGCAATGAATTAGGATTGGTTTAAAGATAACCAGCTTGATGATCTACTTTATACGTATAGTCAAATGGAGTTCCATCTGCATTAAAGACATTGATGGTAGCTTCTACAGGATGGTTTCCACCAGCCATCACTATCCAACCACCACCTGGACAATTGATAACCATAGGAGGATATTCATGGCCTGAAGATGTTCGTCGGAACTAATAATATATACATGGTTAGAAATCGCGTGCTTAGATTGCTTTTGACTTGTTTCATATGCAATTTACAGTAAAAGAAACTATGTCATCTTTACTAGTTGATTGGACACAATCTGATGTAGTATAGGGGCAACATGCTTTGTCTCCAGGAGCTAAAGCATCACGCGAAAATCGACTGTGTACAAAATTAGTTTGTCATTCATGTACAAATCGGGCTTATTCTGGATGGCTTACGATGTGTAGTCCCCGCCTGCATTATCAGGCTGTTGACGTATCCAAAAATTACCACCGTCTTCAGTAAGTTTATTATATATACAATACGCCTCTAAATATGTAGTCATTAATACCAGACTGAATAAAATGATGATGAGCTTCATTGCTGATATTATATAGAAGGGTAGATGGGGGGAAAAAAGATTATAACACTCTGAGTATTTATACATTGGTATTTGCTTCTAATAAATCAAAAACCATTATCTATTCAGAAAAGTGACCAATTGTATCTTAGATGGTGAATATCTGTTGTCCCCTTTTTTGTTACCTCGATAGTGATAATTTGATTGTATTTGTTAATCGTTACCGCGTTTTCCAGCATAGTGTACATATTATTCTCGTAAAAACCCTACTGTTGAATATGTCTTGGTATAATGATAAAAAGAAATAATGAAATTTCCGGACACAAAGAAGTAATTAATGCAGAAAAAAAGATCACAGTATATTTATCATTTAAAATGTATTAATAGCCTATTAGTTGACCATAAAATGACGAGTGCCCTTTTTATTTGTGATGCTTTGAAATTACAAGGTATTGTGCACCCGATAGATACATTTATTATTAAAGCTAAACTATGACACTTGTTTGATGTTAGTATTCTCGAGTAAGACAGCATGTATAAAGCACAAGCCATTTTATGGGAAATAAAAATATTACTGTAAATGTCTTGCTTAAAAGACGAGAAGCGTTTTACAAAGAATGTATTCCTTTTCTTACAAGTAACCAATCCAATACATATATCTCTTGCACCAAACTATTAATAGCAAGTCTTTCGCTAAAAGACATATATTTTGAGTCGAGGAAGTTGTTGTACAGGCGGCATATTTATTATTAGCAATGCAATTCTTTTCCTTCCGAGAATGCATATAATCAAAATGACATCGATTTGGGCAACGGCCAATTGGATAGACAGTTCTACTATAATGAAATTTTCAAGATCTAGTATCCTCTGCAATCTAGTATACTGGCTATTCTGATGATCTATGGTGAGTCTGAATAGTAAATTGCATCCATGGAAAGTATTTTCTCTTTGCTGGATAGTAGGATACATCTCATAAGACGAAATCCGTGAAACGAAGAGGCCTTGAAGATGAAACGTAGTTAAAAAATTTATTTTTGCATAAAGGTGAAAATAAAAATCCCGACCTTTCTTTACAAAGTTCGATGTAGTCTATTTGTTTTATTCAGTTTCAGGAACCTCTATATTTTCCAAAGCTGCTGCTTCTTCCTTTGCAGCTTCAATAATTGCAAGTTTTTCGTCTTGCTTTTTTTGATAATAGGTGTATGCAACACCAAGAGAAAGACAACCTATCAATATATTCTTTTAATGCCGAGTTTTCATTTTTGGATTTTATTGTATGTACCAATCCATAAGAGTGGGTTGGAACCACCTTCGTCAGCAGCAGGAACTGGTGCATTAGCATAGTTTCGGCGCATAGACACTTTGGTGTTGGAAATTATGACAGGACGAACAGGACATGGACCAGCATGTGCTGCCATGAATCTAAATGAACGTAATAGAGACATTGTGGGGGGTGAAAAAAGAAGAAAATAATAACAAAGAGTGGACTTTTTATTGGAGGAGAGATTTTTAAAATAAAATGGCAGGGGGCTTCAAGATATAGTGGATGATTTTTTAGGACTAATTTTTAGGAAACGTAAAAGATTACTTGGTAAAGAATGACTATGGTAACAGGAAATTAGTTAGCGGATGGAAGCAAGTGTATTTTTTTTACCTGTGATGTTGGTGTGGTGGTGGTATTTTTTTTGGTAAATCAGGCTGTGTCACGTATCCATCGCAATGTTGTGTTGTCTTTAAAAACCATCTTGAGCGGATATGTTCTGATTCAGCAAGCATACGTCGTGTGTCTTCAAGCTCTTGACGCATATCATGATGAGTATTTAAAACCTGTATAAATTTACTGTGCAAATCCTTGAAATCATTTTTCCATTTAGAAACCATTTCTTCTGTAGACGTTAGTTTTTCCGATAAAAAAGCGATTTCGTTATTTAAAACCAATGTTTGTATTGCAACTTCGTATTGTTGTTGTTGCTGATTAGATATTAGCTGTAATAATTTTATGTTGGATTTTCGTTTTTCTTCTTTCGTGGAGGTTTGTCTTTTTGCAAAGTCGTTGGGTACATAGAAGGACTTTATTCGTTGGTCTCTTTTGTTAATCATGATGAGAGGTACTTGATCGGCTCTCAACTGTAAAGATTGTCTTGTATCTTTAATCATATCCAACGTATAAAAAAAAGTATTTAAAGCTAAAAAGCAAAAGATTACATAACAACCAAAATAAGTAGCTTTATTTATATTCTCTTGTTATTGTGAATTTATTCATCATAATGAACCCACTGCACCCCCTTTTCCCTCTTGTATTCCTTTGTTTTTCCACCGTGCATAAATTTTGTTTAGTTTTAATGTCCAACAACATCTTGAACAATAAAAGAAGCTATTCTCATCTATGCGAAATTTGTTTATTGATAAATACTTATTTGACCAGCAAAGTATAGAAATGCAAACTACACAGATGTGTTAACACTCAATCATTGATTGATATTGAAAATCTTGTAATGGTCAACCTTGCGAATACGTGCACTATACCTCGGGCCCGACTCTGATGTTAAAGATCCTGGCTTATGCTTCACTTCCAATTCCATTTTATCAGCAAAACAGTTATGAAAATCATGAAGAGGCCATTGCTCATATACTTCATGAATAGTATCAGGATGATAGAGTTGAGGATACTTTCCACTGACATCCAGACTTGCAGATATTTGAATAAGTTTACCCATTGCATTAATTTTGCCTAAATTTTCAATAGTGTGGTTGGCACAAGCTTCAAAAACTCTGTCTGCGACGTCTTTAGTGCCTTGGCTAGAAGTAATAAAGTTGTTTGCAACAATAGCACTTTGAAATTCAAATGACATGGGCGTTGTCAAGTGGTATTTAGGCGCCAGACCCAAGTCATGAAACATGCAAGTGAGAAATTATTGCTCCATGTCGGCATGCCAAAGAGGAAACTGATATCTTTGAACAATGTTACCAAGAAAGTAAACGCGTTGGGAATGGTTGAATATGGGCAACTCCACTTCGGACTTGACAAAGCGGACAGCTTCTTCAGCCAATTTTGAGGTGGGAATCTCGACAGAGGAAAGGGAAAAATGTTGTGGAGCGTGTGGGTTTACAGAATGCAATAAACGGTCAATGTCTCTTTCTACTGCTGAGTCAAGTAATTCTCTGTCCATTTTTTATACGTGTTGAAATGCAGAAATATCAATTGACGCATTTTATAATGCGTTGTTTAAAGCGGCTACTGAAACCATGACAATCTGGGAAAGTTTGGTTGTGTGATGGAGTCAGGTGAGTCACCTTTGAGTCATTGATGATTTGTAAACGTTGCGGATCGTTAACGTTAAACCAGAGGTTATTTGTAGTCATGATTGATAAAGATCTATAGTTACACTTAGTCTACCACTTTAAAAAAATCACGTCAAATTAAACTTTAACACACTAATAGCAATACCATCATTTTAGCTCTACAGGGACAGCTTTTTCTATTCATTCAGTATAATGACTCTATACAAGAATAACTCTCTGTATGTATCTTTTTTATTTAGAAGAATACTCATAATTTAGATCGAATGCTCTTTAACTCGTTCTTGTATAACTCTCTTAGTTCTTTTCTTAAAATTTTACCGGAAACACTTTTTGGCACAACATCAATGAACACAATACCACCCCGAAGTCTTTTATACGGAGTGACTTTTCCATTGACGTATTTGTGGATCTCCGCTTCAGCAACTTTTGGATCCATGGGTTTACCGACAGGCCCCAATGTAACATATGCTCTTGGGACTTCGGTCTCGTTCTTGCTGTCGTAGATACCAATGACAGCAGCATCAGCAACTAAAGGGCATTCTAGCAGGATATTTTCAAGCTCTGCAGGCGCAATTTGGTATGCATTGTATTTTATAAGCTCCTTGGATCGATCTACGATAAACCAGTTGCCTAATTTATCTGTATAGCCAATATCCCCTGTGTGAAGATATCCGTCCTTGTCAATGACTTCTGCAGTAGCAATAGAATTATGAAGATAACCTTGCATAATAATTGGGCCTTTGACACAAATCTCGCCGTGTTCACCTATAGGAAGTTCTGCATATATTTTATCAGATACTCGACACAACTTAAGATTATCCGGATATATAAGCTACCTTTTCCATTTTCGTCAACAACCTTTGTCTGCAATCCATCAATCATACGACCAACAGAGCCTGGTACGTAATTTTCAACTGTTTGGTATGTCAAGACCGACGATGTTTCGGTCATTCCATAACCCTGTTAAAAAATATCTGTTAAAATTTGACGCCTTCTAGTAGACTTGAGACAAACCTGAAGTACTGGAATCTTGAATTTCTTGACGATCTGGTTGGATAATTCCAAAGAAACAGGGGCAGCTCCGACATGAAATCCTTGAACGCTTGAAAGATCATATTTGTCCACGATGTCAGGGGCATTCAATAATTGTAAAAGCATAGGCGGTACAACATAAAGTGAGGATACTTTGAATTTCTGGACTGCAGCGCAAAACTCTTCCAGGTCGTATCTTGCCATTAAAACCGTGGTTCTCCCTTCCAAGACAGACATGTGAAGGAATCTAAAGATGCCTAGAATGTGAAATAAAGGAACAACGGCTAATAAATTTCCTGTGTTATTTAATTGTCCACATGATTTAATGGCATAATTTAATTCGATAGTGCTTGATATAAAATTATGGTGGCTATCAAATGTATCAATTAAGGTGTGGTCCAATACACATATCCGGGGACTTACCTAATCATTACTCCTTTTGGTGGTCCTTCATTTTGCCGTGTTAGACAAAAAAAAAAAATTCGCGTTACCATTAAAAATAAGAACTTACCTGTTGTACCACTCGAAAAACAAATATATGCTAATGATGATTTACTCTCTTCAAGGGATAACTTACAAGGCGATACTTCTGTAGAGCCGTTTAAAACCACTTTTCTCCAATTATCTACTCTACCTTTAGGATCATCACATATAGACCAGACATTAGACTCAGGGATGCCTAAAACCTTTGCAGCTTGGAGAGCTGAATCGATGTTTATAGGATGGGCAATGATATATTTGGATTTGGATATAACCAACATCTTTTCAAGCTCATATACAGTGAACAAAGGATTGGATGGACATATGCTTCCACCTAAAATGATATGTGCGTCAAAACCAAAGATATATTCTATTTATAAAAAACCGACAATTACCTGCTGCTAATGTGGCTAAAACAATTGGCGGTATACCAATCTGTTGTGTAAAGACTATTTAGCATGATAGCCACAAAGAACGGTTAATTAGACCTACATTGTTTGGCGTATAAAGACATAACGAATCCCCTTTCTTCATTCCGAGGTCCAGAAGTCCTGATGTTGCTCTTCTAACTAATGTCTTAAGCTCACCAAAGCTAAGAGATTCTTCGGTACTTGCATCGATGTAAATAGGATGGTCCTCAGAGATATTACGATCATTGCTAAGCACCAAGTCAACCAAATTTGTATAACCGTATTGTTTCTCTAAAGTCATTGTTAACGGTTCAAAAAGAAAAGGCAAAAAAAAAAAAGCAGAAAATGAATAAACAAAGTCGCGATTAATGCCTATTTTAAAGTTTATGCACGCAAAAAAAAAACCGGATCGTTTGGCTTGTGATCCCCGTAACAGTTTAATGTTTAAAATCTTTTTTTATTAAAAAGAGTTTTGAGGTTTGATAATTAGTACTGATTAAGCTATAAGGACAAAGGTTCACATTGAAATTTCTCTCTAATTGGTGTGTATCCAATGTGACAAAAGAATTAGGTTCCCCCAGAAATAATGTTTGGTGACACGATATGGCTTATGAATATAAACATGCCGACAAGAATTTACATGCAACATGCAAATCACTGGCTATTTACCGGGGGAATAACAGAATCTACCGGTCACGTTTTTTGTAGATGATGCTTGTATATCAACAAGTGTTGTTGTGATTTATTGTTATTTAACAATAGTATAAAATGAGAACGGTTTACTGATAATAAAATTGCTCAAGGGTAAGTGGTCCCGGATTGATTATTTTGGCATAACGAAAACCTGTTTTTAGTTCAACTTGCTTAATTTATGCCTGGCTAAATATTTAGTAAATGCGCTCCTCATTACCAATGTGTAACGTTTTTACTGCTGTTTATGCCAACAAACAAAGCTTTCTTGTTTAGATAATTAGGGTTGGTAATAACTTTTATGCATAGTTTTTTTTTTAATTTAAACTAATTCTCTAACGTTATTGACTTGGAAACCTCCCTTCGACAAGCCCAATTTTTGAGAGCAAATATAAAGCTGATATAGATCATAACGATAATAGAAAAAGAGATAGTAGAAACTAGAAGATGAATGGAACTAAACTGACTACGCTCGAACCAGAGCATAAAATCTCGGTTAGAAGCCACAAACATTACAGAGCATGAGATAATGAAAAATGAGGTTAATAGTTCACTGAACGGTCTTGAGGGTGCTACTCCTTGTGGAGGTCTCAACAAAATGGTCAAGTAAGTAACGATACGACAGATGGCTACCGCTAATATCGAGAAATATAAAACACATGAACGCTACTAGAAAAAATTGCCTCTTGTGTCCCTATAAATATAGCCCACACTATCATTGTAACAACCACAGGAACAAGGTTGACATTGATTGTATAATCTTCTTTTTGGCTTCTTTTATCAAGCCTTCTGAATTTTCTTGATTCTGGGGTCGTATAAGGAAGTTTTGGTATGGCATCTTCAATTAAAGTCTTGATAGTTCGATTTTCAACTAGTATGCCTAGCAGACCGACCCACCATATCCTATACTCTTAAATATATTGGCATACATTTAGCAATAAGCTAAAAAGACACACTTACACAAAACTTAAGTCATCATATGTACCGGTTCCATCCGAATCGACTTGCATAAAAAATCCTATCCAATTTTGAGCAACACCATATGAAAATAAAATTATACATTCTATCATTTCAAAGCTGAAATTGTTGCTGCTATTTTCAGCACAGTTCCACGCCCATCCCTTATCAGCAAATACACCCAAGTAACGAGAAAACGTAACGAGACCATAGGAGAACAGTGCCGCTCCGTTAATCATATGAGTAATATACCCAGCAGCCTTCCACTCACTATAAAAATTTCATTTTAGACTTAATATTAACGAGTTGTATGATATATTTACTTACGGGCACAGGCTGCGGTATACGATCAATCCATTTATAGCTTGAATTAATACCAAAACGAGCAACATTTTACTAAAAATAGAGTCAAAAACGCAACAAAATACATCTGTGTACTTGATGATTAGAATGACATTAGATGCACTCTTTTTAAACTTGTATCTTGGCACTTGATGTAGGTTCTGTGAAGGTAATGGTTGATCTGAATAACCTTTAATAGCACCCATAAAAAATGTGTACTCTTCTGAAGTCGAGTTCGGGTATGACTTTGACCTAGATTCAATACAGCTCGGGTATGACGTGTCGGGACAAGAGCAAGTATGTTCACTTTTAAAGGCAGTATTCAATGAATTAAAAAAATTCTGAACCGACCTAATAAATATTCGAATAAATAGAAGACCAAGTGTAGTCCAGCCAAGATAATAATGGTATGTGTCGGTTTTTGGACGAGAAAAACTGGATGTGTATAACTTTGCAAAGAACAATCCGAGAGCGCCAAAGATCATTGCCAGCATTTGAACAGGAACATGTAAAACTTGATTTTACAGAATTAAGGGCAATACCTTTACTCTTAGATGTTAGATACACATGTATAATCACTGCGTAGTCCGAATATATTACCCATCGGCGTTAGTATCCAAAATCTAATAAACATGATTGCAATATGGGAATATAGAAACCCTGTATCGTCAGGAAATAGATTGCATGCGGCAGCATTATCATAATGTACCATAGCGCTATTTGCTACAGCTAATTTTTCAGCATATGCTAAACGAGAGTGAATAACAATTGCACTTAGCAAAGTCTTGATAATGAGCATTTGTTATGCTTGAAAAAGAGGGTCGTACGGAACACATCTTTTCCTCTTTCAATTTATTTTAACATTCATTCGGAGAGTATTTTAGGTTATGAAAGTAAGTAGCAATGCTCTACACTCTTATTTTTATATATTAGCGATATAAACAACTTTATCTTTGATTTTACGATAGAAGTAACGCAACTTTAGCTGTCAAGAAAGCTGTTTTTTTTGTGGGCATATACGTGATTACAGCCGAACATGAATAAGGGCGACAGAAGACGAAAGGTCGAGTTTATACCGTGGTCTAAATTCTACGACTAAATTCTTGGTAAAGTCCTATAATCAGGTAAAACTACTTTTTGGGGGGCGTGACACAATCATGGCGAACTCCAGATTACTCATCATGGGATGTACGAACATCTGCTTTTAGGTTTGCCGTGTTACCGGGATATTAATATGTAAATAATTATAGAATACAATTTTCCAATCGCATTTCTTTTGGAGATATTGCATCATCGCATATAGGACACATGCAATATTGTCTAATTGTTTGTAAATCCATGTTGATTCAGGGTTCGTGCACATATGACCAGGTGTAAGGAAAGTAGAGAAGATTGTGAATATGATTTGAACCAGTCATTCCACAGATTAAATCAGTACGAGTAAGAGCGATATGCACTCTAAGCTTTCGATTTCGCGATGTGAGTGCTGACTTCTATTCCAGTGCGAGATCAATAAAATATGCAACGGCGCCGAATAATAACAGGTGAGTGTTTGTATTATTGATTTACAGATTGAATTTTGACTCTTCCGTTTAAAATACAATTCTTTTGACCAGCTGATTCGATTTTTTATAATAACTCAAGATCGGACAATGCTAAAAGAGGTAAAAGATGAAGATTGAGAACGCAAAAATATAATTATTTTGCGTTCCAATAGTCATCTAATGATCATAGTTGTGACATTTATTGTTAAAACGTATTTACAAGTAAATAAATAAATAAAAAGCATATCATATAGAAGAAAAGTACATAAAACTAACATATCATAAGGCCTAATTTGGTTATAATTCATCTTTGACCGATGTGGTATCTTGGGAGCTGGGGAGATCACTTGTTTCTGAGCTAGTCTTTTCGATCAAGAGGCCTCGGAGCCATTTCACCTCAAGTTCTAGTTCTCGGACACGGTCCTCCAGTCCATTCGATTTTTCGGTCATTTCGCGCACATTCTTTTCCATGCTTTGCTCTCTCATCTTTTTCTTGATGCGAAATCTTGCACTGGCAGCTGTATTTCTTTTTCTTTTGTCTTCTTCGGCGGGTGCCTTCTCCGCGTTATTTGTCACTTCCGTGGGAATCGTATTAGTCGAAGTGGTAGACACAATTCCAGTAGGTCTCATATTAGTACTTGAGAGCAAAGCCTTTGTGATTTCTTCAAGTGTCATAGCAGGCATTATTCTAGGTAGCAAGAGAGGCTGATTTAGCGGTCTCGTGGTAGGTGGAACAGGGCTCGTGTATTGCTGCAGAGCCGGAGTATTCATTTGCTCTTGCTGTTGTTGGGGGAGTTCGTAGTCCAGATAGTTTGCTAGACTTTCGTATGTAATACTGGAGGGATGAGAGTTATCACTAAGATCAGGGCTTGAGGAAATAGAAGACAGAGACTTGGTATCTTCTAGTATACCACTGCCGGGTTTAACATCAAATGTAAATTGTGCATTTGTCTGTATATTTACAATTGTTAATATTTAAATGTACATGGTAATATAACCAAAGTATTACCCAAAGCGCAAGATTGGCTTCTGTCTCCATATCAGATGGTTTAGGTTCAATTATAGAATCAAATACTAGCGCATCCAAAGGATTTATGTAGGCTGAATAAATGTTTGACATGATTTATTTACGGGTTAATAAAGAAGAAAAGAAAAAGAAAAAAAAATCAGGAAAAAAAACCTTGAATTAACTATTCGCGAGGCCACACTTGATTAGTAATTAGACGACTATCAATCTTTCATTCCTGCACGTGAGTTATATATTGAGGGCCTGTGGCTTATTTACCCAAATATGGCTAAAATACCACGTAAGCTGCGTATACATGATGCAAGATTTCGTGCAATTATTAATTTTCTCGATATATTCAGCATGTCTACGCAACTCTAATCTTTTTTCGGCAACCAGGGTACTTGTTTACAGCGACGTGGGTATATATCACTGGTACTTAAAGAGTAATAATAAGTGTTAAAAATTCTATGCTATTTACTACCGAGAGGAACCTTGGGGATCGCATGAAAATTTTTGTAAATGTACACTGCTGCTTTGTCATATTTAGTTCAAATACTCCATCGGTTTGCATGTATTGCTGATGGCTTTTAAATGTTTATCCCCGAATCCTTGAAATAGTGCGCAGAATATTCAGGAGAATAATAAATACAGTTGCATTGCCTATTTATATAATGCTATTCAATAAGAGAGGTGCCTTGCATCTTTTTGGTTAACCAAATGGTTCGTATCTTGTCTGATCCTACGTCTTGCAAGTTTTGACACGTAGAATTTTTCTGGCAAAAATGTATTTTCGGTACCTTTGTCTAACATACCACTGCCTTTCTCTTTTCCTTACATCAATAACGAGAAAATGTAGTGCTATAGTTTTTATCAGACGGTTCTACCAAACATATCAATCCCAAGATTTGCTTGTATTACATAGTCAGTCCCGCATGTCACCGATTTTACGGGGTTATTTGTATACAAAATTGACATCTTATTTCTAGCTTAGCGGGTAAATTCAATTTGCGGATAAACTCTGAAACATATATTTGCGGACACTAGTTTTTGGATAGATATTTTAATTGGGATAAATGGCATAATTATTTTTTAGGGTTTGCGACTTTTGAAAGGAGAATAAAGTACATCTAATAAGCCGCGAATACCAAAAACAGATGCCCATGATGGCGCTTCCTTAGTCTCTGCTTTTTTTTCCTGCTCTACAAGTGTACACTCCACGTCTTTATCAGTCACTGTAGTGCCAACTTCTGTGTCATTGAGGCTACTTGAAACTGATTCAATTTCACGGACATTTAAGCTACTTGAAACTGATTCAATTTCACGGACATTTAAATTGTCAAGCTGTGTTTCTTCAATTGTGGTAACAGTTATTTTGTTAGTTATCACCTCTTCTTCGATTGTATTATCCTTTACAACCAAATCGCCCGTATCTGTTTCTGTTGTTACAATCTTTGTAGACCCCTCTACGATAGTAGTTACATTTACAGCGGCTTCATCTTCGCTAACATGATTTTTAGCAACAACATCTTCAGCGATGTCATTAATTACAACGACATTTTCAGTAACCTCTTCTAAAATAGATTCCTCAATAATAGCATCCTTCGCAACAACAGCGTCGATAACAGCTTCTAAAGCAGGTTCCTCATTAACAATATCCTCTTGGGTAGTATCCTCTTTGGTAGTATCCTCTTTGGTAGTATCCTCTTTGGTAGTATCCTCTTTGGTAGTATCCTCTTGAATAGCATTCTCTGCAACAAGGCCTTCGACGACAATATCTCCAACAATAGAATCCTCGACAACAGTTTCTATAACATTGGTATCTCCCATAACAACATCACCCGTGATATCTTGTTCAGTCACTTTCGATTCTTTCAAGACTTCGTTGCTAATTATATAGAATACTATTAAGTCTGGTGGTCTAAAAGCGGGAATTTCTAAACTTACAGCTTTTTCAAAGCATCCGATGCGAGTTCTATAGCAAGCTTGTGTTCGTCCACATTAGAGCGTGCAGAAAAATGGCGCTACGTGAATTTATCCTAGTTAGTAACTGCTCATGCTATGTACTTAAAAAATAAATACACTACCACATGAATGTCACGCTTGCTATTGGTAATTTCATTGCGGATCTCATCAGCCAACTTTTTATAGTGGTATTTTTTGTTTGGATTAGTGATAGCTAAATAAAAAGTTAGGATCAGGGGTGTTTTTTTTTCGTATTCAGGTTACCTTGGGGTAAACCTCTACAAGAAACGTTCACTACGAAAGTTTCGTTGTTTGTTGGTTCCAAGGAATTTATAGCAGTTAATGTGCCCTGTTAATAATTTTAGTAAAATAAACATAATACAAAGTAGACTATCATTACCAAAACGTGACCATAATCTACGTTTTGAAGCTCTTCCTCAATAGTAAAGATATTACTAAAGTTGCGCTCATCATTTTTACCAAAGTAAACTCCATAGGCACCATACTCATTTTCAACGACAGCGCCAACCCAAATATGATTTTCCTATTACAAATTAATATATTTTTGCTTAACTACACACTATTTGGAGTACCTTTGGCTTTACTGGGTTAACTTCTTTTGTAATAAATGCATCTAGTGTGCCATCTACCAGGTCATTAGTATACCGTGTTTTGTTCTGAATGACAGGTTTTGTTTACTTTTAGGAAGACGTCTTCTCGTTTTCTTAATAACTGGCTTTGCCTCGACCTGAGACTTTCTCTTTCTCTTCGCACCTTTTTTAGATTTAGTAGGTGAGTCTGAATCGAATGGAATGAATGAAGGCACTCTGGTGTCCTGAAAATCCAAGTCAGAATTCATTTTTGGGAACAAGGTGTATTAGGGAAAATTAATCATCGAACACAGAAAAATATATTGGGTGTGACTTTGCACAAGAAAGCAAGGTCACACTAATTAATTAGGAACAGCGGAACAGTTTAATGCAAACTAATCTTACAAGCAATAAAATGTTGATAGAAGCTTCAAAATACTGTTTCTATGCAGTTGGACTTCTTTTTTCAGCCGAGAAAACGAAAGCCACGAACCCTAACAGTTTTTTCTAAAGTTTACAGTTCATGCACTTGCATACTTGAGAGGCCAAAATCATCAAGCTCAAACACATGAAAACTAAGTCCTAAGATCGAAATTCCTGCAGGACTTCACCCTCTCAGCCATTTATTTTTGCATCAAGTATATGGTTCTTCTTCGATACCGTCTTTAACTTTCTCAAGAAAAACTTTAGATATGTAGCTTAAATCATCTGAAAACGTAAAATGAGGTCTAAACTTTACATTCTATCTATAGAAGCGTTGACAAATAGAGCATATTATCACCAACTAGCCGCGACCGTCAATGTAATGTTGGATCTGTTAACAGGATGGACCATAAACTCGTGAGAAGAAAATCCAACTTCGCTTTCAAGACACTTTGTTTAGAATACGGTATCGCTGGGTGTGATCGATATGACAATGGGACAAAAGAGTTAGAGTATGGTTTAACATTTCCAAAGTTTTTAAAGACGCATCAATAAATACGTGAAATATCCATGGCCGGTTTCTTAATACTTAGTAAGCCGTGTATTGTTAGAAACAAAGCTCACTCTTCTGTTTCTTGAAAAATGCTTCGTTTGACTGCATTTTTGATGACTGACTTGAAGTCTTCAATCGGATTAAGTTCAAATGAGTACGGAGGGAGGTTTATAGCTCAATAACCTCTTAATTCGATTAAGCTCGTAATACTCTCGGAGGTATAGATTGGTGCATTATCCATGATGATGTAAATTTTTTTCATTTCCGGAACTTGTCCATTTCATCCAGTGTCTTCGAAATGAATCTCATGTAATGTTTTGTGACAGTACCTTTTAGTAGTAGTTTTTTGCTACAGGCTTCTTTCCATAAGATTTTGCAGACTGAAGACAGCTCCCACCGGGACAAAAAGAATGGGGATTACAATATCTAGTAGTAACCGTCCCACTAAAAACCAACACATCCTCTGTAGCTACCGCTACATTAATCCACGATACAGGGTTGTGTTTCCATCTCATTTATTTTATGAAGTGTCTAATTTTTTTTTTAAAGCGTTTCATTAAAGACTAAAACAATGTAAACGTATAAACAAAAGCAGTTTCCCCCTTGCAGTTGAACTCCGCATAAATCCTTCATTAAAGGCCTAGAGTGTGATGGATCATTGAATGTCAATGGCAGTAAGTACAATGTTACACGGGATCACGATCGATTCTTGTGGCTTTGGTGAGCAGACAAACAATATGAAGCGTAAAAAATACCCATCAAATATACACATAATTTATCAAGTGGCCAATCAACAACACCGTGTAACTCTGTTTCCTATCGACCCCGTCACAGCCTTCTTTTTTCCATTTATCCTTTTTTCTTTTTCAAAACAAAAGTACACAGAAACATAACATTATTTTTTTTTTTTTTTTTTCAAAAATTAAAATATAAAAAAAACAAAAAGATACTCCTTTCTTTGTTATGAAGCGTTCTACAACTGGTGATTTTTCAAAGAATAAAAAACTGTGTCTTTCGTCCTCACCTATTAATAATACAACAAATAAAATGGCCACCACACTGGAGCAATTAAAAGATATGGTATTGCACCTTGACAAAGGTGATCTTGACTACTGCATTACACAACCTATACCAGATGAAGAAGACGAAGACGTTTCAATATTACTACATAAAGCTTTAAGAAGTATAGCACAACGTCAACTAAAACTAGAAACAGAAAATAAACGTTATCGAATAGCCATTAAACAGCAGCACCATCTATTAACACACGACATTGAAGAAGAAAAAGAACCCGTTGTAAATATAAATAAAGTTATTGGAACCCCTGAGGATTGCATTTCTTCTTTTCGTGAATCTCCAATGTTGGAGAAATTACAGTTATCCTCTGGTAATATACAAGTCCCACTTTACCATTTTTCTCTTTTTTAAGTATATATTTTTATATAGAATCTTGCTCAGAAGTAACTGAACAAGTTTGCCAAGATTGTGTCGATCAAGCAGTTCAAGTAGCCTTGGCTGTTCATAGCGGCAAATTAGACCAACGTATCACCTGTAACCATCATCTCTTAAACACTGACAACTCTCCTACAAATGCTTTAAAATATGCTGTAAATTCTATGGCCGACCAGCTGCAACGCATAACCAACAATGTGCTAAAAGTAGCTCATGAAACAGCAGTTGATGGTAAATTGGGCGTGCAGGCAGAATGTGATGATAACATGGAAGGTGTTTGGCGCGATTTTATTTTAAATTTAAACAGCATGACTAGAAACCATTTGGAACAAGTCAGAGATATTGCGGATGTGTCAACGGCTATTGCTAGAGGTGACCTCAGTAAAGCAATGACTGTTCCAGTTTACGGAGAAACTTTAATTCTTAAGAATACATTTAACACCATGGGTAATATACCTCCCGTTATAATATGCTGCTTTTTGCTAAAACTTTATCCGTAGTTAATCACTTGAACTTATTTGCTTCTGAGGTCACCCGTGTGGCTCACGAGGTGGGAACTGAAGGAAAATTAGGCGCACAAGCCAAGGTTGCTGGTGTTGATGGAATTTGGAAAGAACTCACGGACAATGTAAATACAATGGCTACAAATTTAACTAACCAAGTAAGAGATATCGCTCATGTTTCAAAAGCTGTCGCTCGGGGTGACTTGTCAAAGAAAGTCAAGGTTGAAGTCAAAGGTGAAATGCTCGATTTAAAGAACACGATTAATACTATGGTGGATCAGGTAAACTTTTGCAATTATATATAAATATGCTATATTTTAATTATTTAATAGTTATCCACATTTGCTGTCGAGGTAACAAGAGTATCTCTTGAAGTAGGCACAGAAGGAAAACTCGGCGGACAAGCTGTTGTTAAAGATGTTGGCGGGACCTGGAAAGATTTGACAGATAATGTCAACATGATGGCTAAAAAGATTACCAGCCAGGTGAGAGATATCGCGGCCGTAGCAAAAGCCGTTGCGGAGGGTGATTTAACAAAGAAAGTAAAGGCAAATGCTCAGGGCGAAGTACTCGAGTTAAAAAACACGATGAA
The DNA here is from genome assembly GCA_943193625.1 of Mucor piriformis. Classification (NCBI taxonomy): domain Eukaryota; kingdom Fungi; phylum Mucoromycota; class Mucoromycetes; order Mucorales; family Mucoraceae; genus Mucor; species Mucor piriformis. The sequence goes on along the minus strand of OW971868.1, from coordinate 256,694 downwards.
TCGAATGGTTGACCAATTGACAAATTTCTCGGCCGAAGTCAGGCGTGTGTCACTGGAAGTAGGTGTCGAAGGAAAATTAGGTGGACAGGCAGTTGTAACAGATGTGGGTGGTACCTGGAAAGATTTGACAGATAATGTCAACCTAATGGCTGCTAACCTAACTACACAAGTACGTTCGATTGCAGAAGTTACAACAGCTGTTGCCAAGGGCGACCTGTCCAAAAAAATTGATGTAGAAACACGAGGTGAAATTCTAGATCTTAAAAATACTGTCAATAACATGGTTGATCAACTACGAGTCTTTTCAACTGAAGTCACACGTGTAGCAAAAGAAGTAGGAACAGAAGGAAAGTTAGGCGGTCAAGCCGTTGTCAAAGACGTTGCTGGTACCTGGTTTGAGGTCACTCGAAATGTCAACACTATGGCTTCCAATTTGACAACACAAGTTCGTTCTATTGCTGTGGTTACAAAAGCTGTTGCTAATGGTGACTTGTCCAAAAAGATCGAAGTTGAATCAGGTGGCGAAATCTCCGAACTTAAAAACATTGTGAATGATATGGTGGATCAGTTACGTGTGTTTGCATCTGAAGTCACGCGTGTAGCTAGAGAGGTAGGAACCGAAGGGAAATTAGGGGGTGAAGCGATTGTTCCAAAAGTCAGCGGTACCTGGAAAGATTTAACAGATAATGTCAACACAATGGCTGCCAATCTTACGACCCAGGTACGATCTATTGCACAAGTCACAAAAGCGGTTGCTAAGGGTGATCTATCGAAAAAGATTGATGTGGAGACTCGAGGTGAAATTCTCGATTTGAAAAATACCGTCAATAGTATGGTGGACCAACTAAATGTGTTTGCATCCGAAGTTACTCGTGTCGCAAAAGAAGTAGGTACAGAGGGTAAGCTAGGTGGACAAGCTCTGGTGCCTAATGTAGATGGTACTTGGATGGATCTTACAGACAATGTCAATCAAATGGCTGCAAATCTTACTTCACAAGTGCGTTCGATTGCCGAAGTTACTAAAGCGGTTGCCCTAGGTGATCTTTCCAAGAAAATTGAAGTTGAATCCGGCGGTGAGATTCTCGAGCTGAAAAATATCGTCAATGATATGGTGGATCAATTGCGTGTGTTCGCATCCGAAGTTACTCGTGTATCGAAAGAAGTTGGCACAGAGGGTAAATTAGGTGGTCAAGCGGTGGTTCAAGGTGTGGCTGGAACATGGCATGAACTAACCGATAACGTCAATATCATGGCGGCCAATTTAACCAATCAGGTTAGATCCATTGCCGAAGTTACAAAAGCCGTGGCGCTAGGTGATCTATCAAAGAAGATCGAAGTCGAATCTGGGGGCGAAATTCTAGAGTTAAAGAACATTGTCAATAGCATGGTGGACCAACTGAACGTGTTTGCATCCGAAGTTACCCGTGTTGCAAAAGAAGTAGGTACAGAAGGTTTACTTGGTGGACAAGCAGTGGTACCAAATGTCGGTGGTACTTGGAAAGATCTAACCGAGAATGTCAACCATATGGCAGCTAATCTAACCAATCAAGTTAGATCTATTGCTGAAGTCACAAAAGCTGTAGCGAATGGTGATATGAGCAAGAAGATTGAGGTCGAATCTGGTGGTGAGATTTTGGAGTTGAAAGATACAGTCAATAACATGGTGGATCAGCTGAGAATTTTTGCATCGGAAGTTACTCGAGTGTCAAAAGAAGTAGGCACAGAAGGAAAACTCGGCGGACAAGCTGTAGTGAAAGGGGTAGCCGGTACCTGGAAAGATTTAACAGATAATGTCAATATGATGGCTGCCAATCTAACCACTCAAGTACGTTCTATCGCTGAAGTAACCGAAGCCGTTGCGCTTGGTGATCTATCCAAAAAGATCGAAGTTGAATCCGGCGGCGAAATTCTAGAGCTAAAAAATATTGTCAATAGTATGGTGGATCAGCTACGTATTTTTGCATCAGAAGTCACACGTGTATCAAAAGAAGTAGGCACAGAAGGAAAACTCGGCGGCCAAGCTGTTGTACAAGATGTAGCTGGTACCTGGTTTGAACTCACTAGCAATGTTAATATCATGGCTGCAAACCTCACTAATCAAGTACGTTCAATTGCTGAAGTCACTAAAGCCGTAGCTTTAGGTGATTTATCTAAAAAGATTGAGGTTGAATCAGGTGGCGAAATTCTAGAACTTAAAAATATCGTAAATGACATGGTGGATCAACTTCGTGTATTTGCTTCGGAAGTTACTCGTGTTGCTAAAGAGGTAGGTACTGAAGGTAAACTTGGTGGACAAGCTGTAGTACCCAATGTTGGTGGAACTTGGATGCATCTCACAGATAATGTAAATCAAATGGCTGCCAATCTTACTTCTCAAGTTCGTTCTATTGCCGAAGTCACTAAAGCTGTTGCTCTTGGCGATCTATCCAAAAAGATTGAGGTTGAGTCCGGTGGAGAAATCCTCGAACTGAAAAATATCGTTAACAGTATGGTGGATCAACTAAACGTATTTGCCTCGGAAGTAACTCGTGTTGCCAAAGAAGTAGGTACCGAAGGTAAATTAGGTGGCCAGGCTGTTGTACCGAACGTAGGTGGAACTTGGATGGATTTGACAGATAATGTGAATCAGATGGCTGCAAACCTTACCTCTCAAGTACGTTCTATTGCCGAAGTCACCAAAGCGGTTGCCCTTGGTGATCTTTCCAAAAAAATCGAAGTTGAATCTGGCGGAGAGATTTTGGAGCTGAAAAACATTGTTAATAGTATGGTCGATCAGCTGAATGTCTTTGCTTCTGAAGTAACGCGTGTTGCAAAAGAAGTAGGTACAGAAGGTAAATTAGGTGGCCAGGCTGTTGTACCCAATGTAGGCGGTACCTGGATGGATTTGACAGACAATGTAAATCAAATGGCTGCCAATCTTACCTCTCAAGTACGTTCTATTGCCGAAGTCACTAAAGCTGTTGCTCTTGGTGATCTATCCAAAAAGATTGAGGTTGAGTCCGGTGGAGAAATCCTCGAACTGAAAAATATCGTTAACAGTATGGTGGATCAACTAAACGTATTTGCCTCGGAAGTAACTCGTGTTGCCAAAGAAGTAGGTACCGAAGGTAAATTAGGTGGCCAGGCTGTTGTACCGAACGTAGGTGGAACTTGGATGGATTTGACAGACAATGTAAATCAGATGGCTGCAAACCTTACCTCTCAAGTACGTTCTATTGCCGAAGTCACCAAAGCGGTTGCCCTTGGTGATCTTTCCAAGAAAATCGAAGTTGAATCTGGCGGAGAGATTTTGGAGCTGAAAAACATTGTTAATAGTATGGTTGATCAGTTGAATGTCTTTGCCTCCGAAGTAACGCGTGTTGCAAAAGAAGTAGGTACAGAAGGTAAATTAGGTGGCCAGGCTGTTGTACCCAATGTAGGCGGTACCTGGATGGATTTGACAGACAATGTAAATCAAATGGCTGCAAATCTTACCTCGCAAGTTCGTTCTATAGCTGAAGTAACAAAGGCTGTTGCTTTAGGTGACCTATCTAAGAAAATTGAGGTTGAGTCTGGTGGAGAAATCCTCGAACTGAAAAATATCGTTAACAGTATGGTGGATCAACTAAACGTATTTGCCTCGGAAGTAACTCGTGTTGCCAAAGAAGTAGGTACCGAAGGTAAATTAGGTGGCCAGGCTGTTGTACCGAACGTAGGTGGAACTTGGATGGATCTGACAGATAATGTAAATCAGATGGCTGCAAACCTTACCTCTCAAGTACGTTCTATTGCCGAAGTCACCAAAGCGGTTGCCCTTGGTGATCTTTCCAAAAAAATCGAAGTTGAATCTGGCGGAGAGATTTTGGAGCTGAAAAACATTGTTAATAATATGGTGGATCAGCTGAACGTGTTTGCCTCGGAAGTAACTCGTGTAGCTAAAGAAGTAGGTACAGAAGGTAAATTAGGTGGCCAGGCTGTTGTACCCAATGTAGGCGGTACCTGGATGGATTTGACAGACAATGTAAATCAAATGGCTGCAAATCTTACCTCTCAAGTACGTTCTATAGCTGAAGTAACAAAGGCTGTTGCTTTAGGTGACCTATCTAAGAAAATTGAGGTTGAGTCTGGTGGAGAAATCCTTGAGCTAAAAAATATTGTTAACAGTATGGTGGATCAACTAAACGTGTTTGCCTCGGAAGTAACTCGTGTTGCCAAAGAAGTAGGTACCGAAGGTAAATTAGGTGGCCAGGCTGTTGTACCGAACGTAGGTGGAACTTGGATGGATTTGACAGACAATGTAAATCAGATGGCTGCAAACCTTACCTCTCAAGTACGTTCTATTGCCGAAGTCACCAAAGCGGTTGCCCTTGGTGATCTTTCCAAGAAAATCGAAGTTGAATCTGGCGGAGAGATTTTGGAGCTGAAAAATATTGTGAATGACATGGTTGATCAACTTCGTGTATTTGCTTCGGAAGTAACGCGTGTTGCAAAAGAAGTCGGAACAGAAGGTAAACTTGGTGGTCAAGCTGTTGTGAAGGGCGTAGCTGGTACCTGGAACGAATTGACGGACAATGTGAACATTATGGCTGCAAATTTAACGACTCAAGTAAGATCGATTGCCGAAGTAACCAAAGCCGTTGCTAGTGGTGATATGAGCAAAAAGATCCATGTTGAAACACGAGGTGAAATACTGGAACTGAAAATCACAGTCAATAGCATGGTGGATCAATTAAGGGTTTTTGCATCTGAGGTCACACGTGTTGCTCGCGAAGTCGGTACGGAAGGTAAATTAGGCGGTCAAGCTACAATTATCGGTGTGGATGGTACATGGAAGGACTTGACAGATAACGTCAATCTGATGTCCAGTAATTTGACCGATCAATTACGATCAATTGCGGCGGTATGTAAAGCTGTAGCACAAGGTGATTTGTCTAAAAAGATTGAAGTTGAGGTACATGGAGAAATTGCGGAGCTGAAAAATACGATCAATACTATGGTGGATCAATTAAGTTCGTTTGCTTCTGAAGTTACACGTGTTGCGATGGAAGTCGGTACTGAAGGTAAACTTGGTGTTCAAGCGCAAGTCAAGGATATTGAAGGTCTATGGCGTGATATCACTAGTAATGTCAATACAATGGCCTCCAATTTAACTACGCAAGTTCGTGCCTTTGCACAGATTTCTGCAGCAGCCACAGAGAATGATTTCTCAAAGCTAATCACTGTTGAAGCGTCTGGTGAAATGGATTCTCTCAAAACCAAGATCAATCAAATGGTCAGTTCTTTGCGTGATGCTATCCACAAGAATAGACAGGCAAGAGAAGCAGCAGAATTAGCAAATAGATCAAAGAGTGAGTTCTTGGCCAACATGAGTCACGAAATTCGTACACCCATGAATGGTATTATCGGTATGACCTCTTTGACCTTGGAAACCGAATTAACTCGTCAACAAAGAGAAAACTTGATGATCGTATCTAGTCTCGCTAACAGTTTGTTGAGTATTATTGACGATATTTTGGATATTTCCAAGATTGAAGCAGGTCGTATGACCATTGAATCTATTCCTTTCTCGCTTCGTTCTGCTATCTTCAGTGTGCTCAAGACTTTGGCAGTTAAAGCCAACCAAAAGAAACTCGATTTGATTTACAACGTGGATAGTGCTATTCCTGATCAATTGATTGGCGATCCACTCCGTTTAAGACAAGTGATTACTAATTTAATTGGTAATGCTGTCAAATTTACTACTACTGGCGAAGTAGCTTTGGAAACAAAAGTTGTTGGTATTAAAGGCGATGATGTCGTTGTCAAGCTTTGTGTTCGTGATACTGGTATCGGCATTCAAGAAGATAAACTCAATGTTATTTTCGATACTTTCTGTCAAGCTGATGGATCAACTACGTAAGTGATTTTTTTCTTTTACGATAGGACATATGTTTTAATTGTTTAATCTAGTCGTGAGTACGGCGGTACTGGCCTTGGCTTGTCCATTTCTAAACATTTAGTTCAATTAATGGGCGGTGATCTTTGGGTCGATTCAAAGTATGGCCGTGGATCTCAATTTTACTTTACTCTTAATTTTAAGAGATACCCCATGGAACAACAAGACGCATTAGAAAAGATGAAAAGATTTAGAAACCGAAATATTTTATTTTTGGATAAATCTGGTGGCCAAGTGGAAGTAGAGTCCAAGATCCGGGAGCTCGGTTTGAATCCTTTTCGAGTTAGCACAATTGCTGAAATTGTCAACATGACAAATATCAGTACCTCGGAACAAACCAAGATTAGCAAACAACCTCCCATTTTTGATACTGTCATTGTCGATAATATGGCTTACGCTGAAAAAATCCGAGAAGCTGTTCATTTGCGATATACACCGATTATATTGATCGCACCTGAAATCCATCGTTTGAATATGAAGTTATGCATTGATTTAGGTATCACTGGGTATATCAACACACCTGTCAGTTTATCTGATCTTGCACATACTCTTTTACCTGCCTTGGAGAGCCATTCATCTTTACCTAGCGATTCTGCTACTCCTGTTCCGTTGGAAATTTTGTTAGCGGAAGATAATATCGTGAATCAAAAATTAGCTGTCCGTATTCTCGAAAAGTTTGGTCATAAAGTCGAAATTGTGTCCAATGGTAAGCTCGCCGTCGAAGCTTTTGAAAACAGTACTTTTGATTTAATCCTGATGGATGTACAGATGCCCATTATGGGTGGCTTTGAAGCCACGCAAAAGATTCGTGAAATAGAACATAATTCAGGAACAGGGACTCATACACCGATTATTGCATTGACTGCTCATGCCATGATTGGTGATCGTGAAAAGTGTTTAAGATCCGGAATGGTAAAGATATACATAGGCCGATGATTGAAGGGAATATTAACACGTCTTTTCTTTCTAGGACGAATACGTGACTAAGCCCTTAAGATTCCCTGAATTAATTGCAGCCATTAAAAAGTTTGCACCCCAGTCTGCACATGCTATGCTCATGAATAAACCAAACAAAAAGCGTTAAAAATCTTTAAAGCGATGACATTTGCATACTACTTTATACATTACAATTTTTGAATATCTATCATAATATACAATAAAATAACTACTTAATATTTTATTTTTTAAAAAGGACTAGGTCTTGCAACTTCACTTTTAGTCGTTCAATAAGCTGATTGTTGACCAGTGAAAGCGTTGCGATAGGGACAAGCCGCTATTATTTTTAGAGATATATGTACCTGATGTATGTATTAATAATAAAAAAAAGTCGCTTTTCAGATCATGAACAAGTTTGTTTGTTTGCAACAATTAGCGGCCAATGTTTATATAAAAAAATGACATCATAGTCAATGTTTATTTATGGGGAATGATGAGGGCATTTTGCAAGACAGATATGACTCCAGTCATTGCAAAGATAATGGCAGCGATATTAAACACCAACGACACGGGTTCATGAACAAAGGTGCGACGATAATCGGTATATAGATTTAAAAAGAAATTATAGTACCTGCTCTTCATGCTTGCCAACGTATCATATTGTCTTTTGACCAAGAACGCTTGACCTGAATGATGAATAAAGTAAGGGCACTTGATAACATTTTCCTTCCAAAACTGCCAATCGATGCGATTCGAATCAATAAAACCAACAGATTTAGCGAGTTCAAAGTTTTCTTGATCCGGAATGATTAATTTGAAAGTGTACAACATGGAAAGCCTAAACTGTTGATAGCGTCTTAATTTGTTCACGGTCATGTTTTCGAAATATTCAGCAAAAGTAGAATAAGTAATTTTGTTCATGTAGAAGGATTTTGATTTGGAGAAACATAATGTAATTTTATGGCCCGTTTCCATTACGCCGAATTTATAAAAGGAAAGCTTCATGTCCACAAGGGTTGGAAAGCCATCTACTAGCGTGTGTAACATCTCTTGTGGAACGAGATCTTCTTGTGCTACGGAGACGGAGAAGTGCAACTTCAACATGAGTTCCCGCATGTCCAACAAACCATGAAAGTTCCCCATAATCATTTCCATATTCTTGATAAACTCCGTGCATAGATAATCACAGCGCATGTAATAGAGCACCATAAAAATGGCTAAACATTTATTATAAGGTACCAAAGGTACATTGCCCAGCTCTTGTTGCGGTTTCAGTAAAAGCTTATTCATGTATTTAAAATCGCTAATCTGAGAATAAATACAGCTGTTAATCTTGTAAAAGACCTTTCCCGACATTAAATCCTTGGTCAGCAATTCGATATTGACTTGATTAGTAGTAGGGCAATCTTCGTATTGATAGGTACCCATTAAAAGTTGTTCCAGGTGGCCAAGAGATTCAATGTCAACGACCTTGATATCGGGTTTGTTCTGGATAGCTATTTGATAGAGGGAGTCGAGTGCAAGATCCTTTTCGTCGTCGTCTTTTATTTGAAGAGGACGAAGGATACGCGGACAGTTTTGAATAATGTCTGGATAATGAATGTAAGGATCATCGTCTTCGTAAGTTTTATCGGTAGGAGAAGCTTTGATAAAACCATAATAATCCTTCATTTTTTGGTCATAGTCTAACTTGATTGTATTCCATTGTTCAAAAGAGATCATAATTCTTCCATTGGAAGGGTACTTGTTGCAGGGAAAGATGTTTTCAAACGCTTCTTTTTCTTCCTCTGGCAATTGTGCGATAAAGTCACTGCGAGACATCAACACGGACATTTTAACAAAGCCGAGAAAAAGGGGGCTGTGTGGTGAAAGAAAGAGGAAAACGGGATCAAGACAAAAATAAACTACTTTACACAAATATATCGTATCACCCGAAGTTGAGATTTACCAATAGAATATATGCACAATTTTGATATCTTTTTTATTTTTTTACAGTTTTTTTTTTTTTTCTTTTTTTTTTACTTTTCTTGTTCCAATGTATTTGCACAAAGCTTCAAGATATCCTCAGTCTTTTTACCTACGTTTGAAACATCTTTTGCAGCGGCTTGCCAGTATTCACCATGACGAGGTTCCGCCATGACACATCGTTTCACGACAAGGTCCTGTTGTTCCTTATTGCCGTGTTGTAACTCGAACTTATACCACCAAGCAAACGAATCACCATGATCTGAATCATTTTGTATCGCCTTTTGGAACCAATTTCTTGCCTTTTCAATTTTACGGTCGGCCCAGAATAATCGAGCTACAGCAGTAATCACGACGGGATCGTGTTCACATTTCTTGAGAGCGTCCACACCACGGGCTTTTCTTTGCGGTCTTGCCTCCATAAATATGACCTCGGTCCAGATGACACCTGAGGAAGGACATTCTTGTAACGCCTTGGATGCCAAAGATTTAGCAACGCTCATATTATTGTTACGTTTCTCGATACGGATAGCTTGAACCCAAAGTTCAGGGCTTTTGGGGTTGATGAAACGAGCCTTTTCTAAAGAGGCACGCGCTTTTGTGACCATACCTAATTTTTCTTCTAACAAAGCCAACAAAATCCAAAGTGTGACACTCTTGGGACAACTCTTGACAGCATGGTTATAAACCTCGCGTGCTTTAGCCGCGTTCCCTAACGAATCTTCGATCTGACCCTTGATCATCCATAGCTTATCAAAGGTAGGGAACTTTTGTAAGGCCTCCTCTAGTAAAGCATGACACGCGTCATAATTGTGCATTTGTCTTTCCAACATGACGGATTTCATCCAAACACGTTCGGTACCGGATTCCTTTCTTGCCAATTCCAACAACTTTCTAGCACGATCATATTCATCATTTTCACTTTCAACTTTAACAGCAGCCAGCCAAATCTGTTCACTATTAGGGTTGGCACGAAATGCTTCTTCCAAAATTGTACGTGCACTTTCGACATCGCCCGCCAGCCATTTTTCTTTGGCTCCCATTAACCAAAGTACCTCGGCTTGAGGACAGTATTTAACAGCACGCTGTAATAATTCTTCTACACTGGCGGGGGTACCGTGAGATTTCTCGAGATAGGCGGCTTGTTGCCAGATCGAGGCTTTACCGGGGAATTCTTTTAATGCATGCGCATAAATAGCACGAGCGGTTTCGATGGCGTTATGAGCAATACAACTTTCAGCGTCTTCCATCCAAGTTGATTTACGGTCCTCGTCTTCAATGCCCATACCGATGGTGGCACGTACAATGGCTTGGCAGGTCAAGACGGAGCCGTTCTTTTCACATTTTTCAGCTTCTTCGATCCATTGTTCACGGTCTAGAAGAGCGCCAGACTGAGAAAGAGCTTTGGCAGCTAAAGTGATGATCTTATCTACCATTTCTGGTTTGCCGTGTTCTTCTTGTAATCGAGCAGCAGCGATCCAAATTTCATGACTGGATGGTATAGCGGCACGAGCTTTGTTGAGCACCTTTTGAGCATTTTCATATGTTTCTAAACGAGCAAGGGCGAGCCAAAGATCAACACTGAGAGGTACGAGTTCGACGGCGCGAGATAAAAGGACTTTTGCATCATCTGGATTTTCCTCTAAATTGATGGCAGCACGCCAAAGACTGACGGAATTTGGAATGAATTCGAGAGCACGACGTAACACCTTCTTTTTGGCCTTGTTGTCGGATTCGAGAGAGACGGCTTTTAACCAAATCTTGACAGATTGAGGTAAATGGCGCACGGCGTCACCTAGGATGATCTTTGCATTATCAATTGTGTTTAATCTTGCGGATTCTAACCAGACGTCTTCACTTTTGGGGCATTGTTCACAGCCCTTTGCAATGATGTTTCTAGCATGTACAATTCTTCCTGCTACTTCTTCAAGACGAGCAGCCGCAATCCAACCGGGCGCGTGTTTTGGGTTTGTTGTGATGACGGAATTGAGTAACAATCTCGCCTTCTTTAAATCACCAATTTCAGCATCACTTTTGACGACAACGCTATTTAAATCGGTTAAATAACCTTTGGGGTCGATGGTTGTTTTCCCGGAAACAGAATCAGATACTTGATCCAATTTCAAGCCCAAGACTTTATCTCTTGCTTGACCGATTTCTCTGAAATTGGTCATCATATCGTTTGTTGCAGCGGCAGAGGAAACAATGCCACCTAATTTTTGTTCAGTAGCGTCTAAAACCGTTTCGTATTGCGATTTATCTCTTGCAGAGGCAATGATGGAATCGGGCATGGGAGTGAATCTTTCTGGCGCTTTATTTCTTTTACGGTTCTTTCCGACGAGATCGCCTACTTCTGGAATGGCGGCCCATTCGGCATCGTCAATGGAAGATAACTGACGTTTAAGATCTGCAAATTGTTGAGAGATTTTGGGTCGTTCAAGACGGTAACGTGCTAATTCTTCACGTTCACGCGCTTCACGACGTACTTTACGACGTTCGTCCATTTTGGCATCGATCATGTCCCAGACACGGTCAGCCTCTTCATCGTCTTCTTCGTAGGGTGCGGAAGAGAATAGACCTACTTCATTGTCAGGATCTTGGTATCTTTCTTCTTCATCGTCGCCTTCTTTTGCAACAGTTTTTGTTGGGTCACTAAGGAATGCGGATGAGTGCTTTTTGATTCATGGAGTGAGAAAAAAAGATACTTTACGCTTCGCCTCCTGATTCTCTAGCGGGACCGATATCTGATCGAGTGGTAAAGCCTGTGGCACCACGACCTAGACCTGCTACATAATTAGGTGGAGCAGGTTTTCCTACAAAATCTTTTACACCAAACATGAAATTAAGAGGGTTTGTTCCAGTAAAGCAAAAAAAAAAAAAAAAAACGGCTTAATTTAAATATTTTTTCCATAAAAGCTACGTCACCAGCGAGAAGAGGAAAGAGGGAAAAAAGGGGTAAGAGTAACCATGGTATGACAAGACCTCGGTGCACTTCAAAAACGTGCAAAATATAAAAAAGCAATCAATTTATTGAAATTCCTTCTTTTTCCTTTTTTTTTTATTATTATATTTTTTTTTTATAGAAAAGATGTCTAGACATAATTCGATAGATGCGTTAAGAGAGAGATATCAAAGATCTAGATTACAACAACCCGATCCTGTCGCAACAGTGTATGAAGAAGAAGAGGAGGAGGAGGAGGAAGAAGAAGAGGAAGTTGAAGAGGATGATGATTATTCCATGTATTCTTCATCATCTAGTATTCCCGACGAAAATATCAATTTTGATTTGGTATATGCGTTACATACGTTTGTAGCTACCGTGGATGGTCAAGCATCTGTGGTGAAAGGAGACGCAATGACTCTACTTGACGATACGAATTCATACTGGTGGTTGATTAGAGCATTGAAAGCATCTGAAGTAGGATATATACCTGCAGAAAATATAGAAGTAAAGTGTAAATACATGAAAAAAAAACATGATTTTTGGGAGTTTTTGCCCCTCTAATATAACTACTAGACTCCTTTTGAAAGATTGGCACGATTAAATAAACATCGCAATGTCCAGGTAAAGAAAAAAAGAAAAGAAAATGTATAACCAGCATGTAATTAATTTGGGGAGAGACGAATAGGTTACCTCACTTGATCAATTGCAACATTATGGGCCCGTCAGTACGAGTACCCGCAGCAATAATAAAAACAAGGTTAAAGTTTCAAAACAACTTGCATGTCAATTACAGATTATTTTAACCGACGACGATGATCAAGACGTGTATGAGGAAGTATTTGAGAAATGGGATGAACCGATGGAGATCGCTGGTGAAGATGACACTGAAAGTGTCCTATCTTCTCCAGAATCATATACACCTTTATTAAATCCAGAATTTAATAAACCTATAAACATTGTCGATAAACCATTGCCTGTAAGAATTGCGACACCACCACCATTAATCCAAGTAGAACAACCCAAGGATTACACCCCTCCTCCTGTACAGGATACTGTAGCAGAAGACTCTGTACCGAAGAAAGTCACCGGTTTAAAGCGATTATTATCCATCGGCAATGGTACGAGTAAGAAAAGACCCGTGGAACCCGCTGTGGTACAGAATGATGAACAGTACCATCTTTTGCGCATCTTTTCAGGAAACATAAACGTCGGTGCCTTGTTTAACACCGTAGCCGTCACACCTGACATGAACGCAGATCAGCTTTTGAAACTTGCATTACAAAAGTTTCATATCCCTTTACTGGAGACTTCAAAACGCCCTACCAGTCTTCAAAACGGTATTGAATACTACTTGACTGTCAAGTCTATGGACGGGGGTAAAACGTGTTATTAAACCATTTTATTCGGCTTGCCTAATTCCTCTCTCTTCTTTCTGTTACAGATGAAATCACATTAGAGCCTCAAGATAAACCGTTGGCAATTTTTGAGTCACTTTCGGACCACCTCACCACCCCGATGCCATCGTTAACCTACATTAAACACCTGTCCATCGAGCAACCGACCATCAAAGTAACCCGGGTCGGTGTATCCAAAGCACGTCAACGAGCCAAAGCTCGTTTTGGTGAGGATTCCGTCATCCGATTTTCTTTGCACAAACGTATTAAGCGTACTATTGATACTGCAGCAGGTCAAATCTATGTTAAGATCTCTTATTACGCAAACAACAATAAGGTGGCAAATACACCGGGTAAAATATCTACCATGGGGCTGATCCGTAAAAGCAGCTTAATGCGTGTGGACCAGCATATCCAACAACAACAACATGAATTGAGTGAAAATCAGGAGCGCATTGATAAATTAGTAGCCATTTCAACCACGACGTTGATTTCTGATCTGACATTGACAGCGCTAGAGAAGTTTCATATGGTGGATCAAGACAAAACGCTTTATGGCATGGCGTTATCCTTAAACGGGCAAGGTTTGTATAAAATAGAATCGTTGTACCGAAGAAAAAGCTGATTTTTTTTGTTTACATAGAAACGCCATTGGTGGCCACCAAGACCATTTCAGACATTTTAAATGATTCAGAACTCATACCCAAAGGAACTGTAGAGAAACTATTCGTGTTACGTAAAAAGAATATCACAGTGATACCCAGTGAATCCGAATCGACCAATCGGTTTGTACGCTACATACTTAAGCAGCAACAAGATGTACCTGAGCATAATGCGCCGTCTAGTACAGGCCATGTTCTGAAGCGTTTAGATCAAGCTATTTTATCGCTTGAAAATGATAAACGACAATTGGACAAGTTTCAATATAATGTAAAGTGAGGGGGGTGGGGCGGAGGTTTGTAATGTACTCAATGATTTTATACTTAGGGATCATCGCCGATGAATAAAAATACATCGGTAGCAAGAGTTGTGCCTGTGCGATCTAATAGCTTATCATCCATCACACATCGATCCAAAGGTAAATTAGGGTTGTACGCGTGTGACCTAAACTCTAAAACATGATTTAGATAACAAGTTTCCGCCAGCAAGAAGTTCGTCATTAAAGATTAGCGGCGATGTTTTTGATAACAGTGTGAGTCCCAGTCTATCGAATATGGATGATCTCGAACTGGTGAGTAAAAGAATTTATATGGGCTGTGTTTTTTTACATGTTTTTAATTCCCGTGTTTAATGTAGGAATTACAACGAATCGCTACTTCTCAGTAATGAGTAAATAAATAAAAAAAGTCTGTATTTTTATAAAAAAAAAAATGGATTGTTATACTACTATAGGATTTGCTTTTCGATACCATCTTCTTCTTCTGGTAAGAGCTCGCGAACTGTCAGTGAGGACAGCGGCTCTGCCTGTAATGGATTCGGGTCGACCTCGTGGGTTAGACCAACGGTGGTCTGAATATACCCAACCTTGTTCATCGCATTCAATTAAAGTCTAGGAGTGCAAAAAAAAAAAAATTAGTTATTTGTGTGTGCCTTTCATATACACACTTACAACTAAGAAGAAAAAAAGATGGGTGAGAAAAATAAAAGTATAAGGGAGCGGTTGTCATACCTATTTCAAGCGCATCATCTGCCCAAGGGCCCGTGGTATCTAGATGCCATTCAGCATCTTGCCAATTATAATGAGTAGGTGAAGGCATGTCTTCTTTTGATGGCAATGGTTCCAGACCAGTGATATTTGACCATGCAGATCTTTCTGATCTTAAAAGCTGATTTGTTGTTAGTATGCACTTTGCATTTTCCTCTCTTTTGGCTTACCTGAGATGTGTAACCGGTGCCTGCCCACCATCGTTGATTTTCGTATAAAGACACTTGAATGGGTTCGTGGTTTGGGACCTTTTTCTCGGCGGTCGATCTATGCACCAGGACCAGTCCTGTTTGTAAAACCTCAATCAAGAACTGTAACATGATCTCTAGCGAGGAACCTACCCAAGTTTTATTCAGCAAGAGCATCAATCCCATTGCCATGATAAGCCATTTTCCAAACAGGTAAAAGAAACAAGATACACCTAGACTGAATAAAAACAAGACCTTGTAGGTGGTACTGGATAAAGTGAGATGCTGTAGATGGTAGGCCAAATTATCATAGATGCGTATAAAGAATAAAAATGCGTATTGCATACTTTCGAGGTTCATGTAGTATTCGGGCGTGTGTTCATCGAACCTTGGAAATAGGATGTGTGAAGCGGGTTGGTTGACAAGACCGTTTTGTGAGTAGAGGAATAGGATAAGGAAAGGAGGTAGTAGTAACAGGGTGTACGAGTGTAAGCCTACCATTTGTAATTTTTTTTTTTTTTTAACAAAGCTGAGTGTGTAAGGGTGTGTGAAAACGCTTACATGAAGAAATCCAAAATAAGCAAACCAGTAATGAACAAGAGGTTCGTTTCCAACTATAAATATCATGCACTAATTTGCCTATATAAAAAAAAGCCCTCGAACGAGCAACGAGACGAGTGAAAGTTTTTGCTGTAGCGTGAGGGGTCATAGAGCCTTCATGTTGTAGCTGTTGTTTTAATGATTTACGATGCGATTTATTGAGTTTTTCTTCCGTTGGAGGTTTTGAGTCCAAGACACGTTTTCGAGCACTGCTACTGTTACTGTTATTATCATCGACAAGACGATCCATGGAGGTACGATGAGAGTATTTTGTAGACGATTCAGCTTCCGAGTCGGTGACGGAAAGAGAATCGGGGCTTCGACGTCGAGGAGGTCTGCATTGAATGACCATGTCGCTACAGAAAGTATGACAATTATATCCACATTCTAACAACCATGTTTAATAAATCCCCACACAAAGATACTGGTTTATGCTTTTACCTGTGCAATGCACACCTTGTCTTGCCAAGCCCCATAATAACTTTGTACAGTAATCACAGTAGACTAGACCATGAAAATTCTTTTCTTCAAACACATGATACTTTGCAGCCGAAGGCATTTAATGTAAGGACTCAAAGGTAAAACAGTTGGGAAAAAAAAAAGAAAAAAAGTAAACAAAAAGTAATTTAACACGTGAAATGGTATTCTGTGTGTGACGTATTATGTTTATGTTTCATGCGAGAAAAAAGGGGTATAAATGTTTTTTTGTTTTTTATCGGAGTGCACCAAGAGCAGTAAATGACATGACAATGATACCAAATACGATCAAAACCAAAGCAGCAATATCTAACCACCAAGTGGATTTTGCTTGTACTTTCAAGCAAACAGGGTCGATGAGAGCAGGTCTCTTAAGCCAGTTAGGATGAAAGACGGCAACGTAGGCAAACCCAGGAATGATATAAGCCAAGAAAGAAGAGGCAATACCACCTACAACAGAATACACTTTTCCGAGCGATCTGATTTGAACACCGAAAATCAAAAAGATGGCAAATAAAATCACAGTGACGCTATAATGTTGTAATGCAGTAGGTTGACGGTCAGCAGTTTCAAAACCGATTGTCTTTTGTACCGCTTCTCTTGCTGGATAAAACGCCATTCTGAGCACAACAGCTTATTAATACCGCATATATTTTAAAGAAACGAGTTATAAGGGAACTTACGGAACTGTGAGAACCATGGATAATCCCAAGGCAAATCGACCCACGTTAATCACGTTATCGTCAGCGGGGAAGTTACTGAACAAACTACTAGACACGTCTTTACCAAAACTAAGGTAACCGATAGCTGCAAAGGACATAGAGATGGACCAACTGAGCAAAGTAGAGAGGAAAGACGTGATCTTCCAAGAGTCCAGTGATTGGTTCTTTTGGGAAAGGTAGTTTGAATGTGCTACTTGAGAGCAGACAAAGGCAAAGGACATGATACCCATGGCAGCAATGGGATCTTTGCCGACTTCAAGAATAGGTGCTTCATGGTCCTTTGAGTAAGCGGGGGCTCTGATCAAGACAGTGATAATCATGACGGGTAATAGCAAGACGGAGAATGCGGACCAACGAGCCAGTGCTCCAATGGATCTAAATAAATTGAGAGGAAAGATCTTTTTTAAAGAGAGGATCTGTTAGTCAGCGTGTGGGGTCCAAGAAGCGCTTTAGATAAAATAACTTACGGCCAAGACGGCAACAAGAATAGTGACCAATTGACGGTCCGCTAAGGCTGGAAATTGGGGGAAATAAAGGCCTAAAAGGATTGGGATTGTATCTGCAACCACTATTCAAGAATATTATTAATATCTGTAACAAGAAATGACCCCTTTTTTTTTCCATGACTTACAAATAAAATAACTAATCACGCTACCAGCACTTTGAATAAATAACATCAAGTTCAGCATATGGAAACCAAATCTACCCATAGCTACTTGAGCAATGGTAGAAAAGTTGAAGATTTGAGTCTTTTGGCCGGTCAAGACCAACGTATAGACAGCAAAGAAAGTGAGAATAGAAACAAAGATAGAGATGGCGATACCGGTAGAGAAACCTGCAATCAAGAGAGCAAAGGGTAACCCAATGATACCCGAACCTACTGTAGCATTGACGATGTTTAAAGACACCTCGAATACACTTCTAGTACCGTAACCAGGACGACTTGATTGCAACATATCTAAATCTTCTATAGGTTCCACAGGAATTGTACCATATTCTGTCCGGATTGTCATATTTCAAAAAAATAATTATTAATTATAGAAAAAAAAGCAAAAAAAAAAAGATAGTCTCCATTGTTCGGTTTTTATATAACCTACTATCGGAGTTTACAGAATATTACACAAGCCATTTTTTAACAGAAAACTATTTGATCCATAACATGAGTCACTTGCTGTTCATCCAGTTGTTGTATTATCAAACACAGAAACCCCTTTTTCTATTGAACCACTCAGAAATCATTTCTTAAAAAATTTCTATTTTAGGCATGATATATTAAAAAAAAAAGGGGGCAGCATTTTTTATTTTTTTTTCATAGTATAAAGGGGGCATAAGGCATATAAAGTGTATTGGTAGGAGCGGTTTAACTATGGAGCGTAATGAGAATTGTTGTTCTCTTCGGGATATAATACATTATTCAAGATGGCAGAATCAGATTGTTGTCGTTTATTAGCAGCATGATAGTTTGCTGCTGATGCAATCAACGGTAACAATTCAACGGGTAAACTATTTAAATGAATACCAACCGATTCTAAAATGGCGTATACTGCAGCATTGGTCTCAGCCGGTGGAGATGCTACTTGTTGTTGTGGAGGTGGAGGTGTACTGGTTTCTAAAAATGGAGGAACCATTTCTGATGTACGTCGTTGTCTTTTGATTAAATTGGGTCTTGGAGCCCGTTGAGGTGCTATATGCACCGTATTTCGTCTATCTATCAAGATCTTTTCTTCTTTTATCTCTGCTATTTTCTTTGCAGGCTTTTGCTGTTGCTGTTGCTGATGTTTTATATGCGTTGTGCTTGTCCGATTACGTTTCTTGATAATATCCGTCTTTAAACTAAGTGGTCGAACCGCTCCGTGTAGCTTTAAAAAGAGTCCACAAGCGTTACATAATGGGTGACCTTGTGGATCTCGACGCCAAAGCGGGGTGGTTGTGGTTTGACAATTAGAGCATTGCGTCTTGACAGTGCTCGAGGGTCGAGATGTTTTTGCCTTCTTCTTCTTGTAGTCAGTATCCATCATCTCGTCGTCCTGACTATGATAATCAGAGCTCGACATGGAATGAGGAGAGGAAGCGGAAGGAGGCGAAGAAGCTGCGGATTCATTTGCGGAAGATAAATGCATATTCATCATGGCAGTATCTGGAGGTCTACTGTTGTTGTTATTATAATAGACGTTCAAGATGTCTTCAAAACTAAGGCTTCCAGCATTTGTCATGAGTTGATGTTCTTGTTGGTGATGTTGATAGTGTTGTGGAGAAGGGGATTCAAAGTAGAAAGAACCGTCAGTGTTTAAAGGAGATGTAGGATGGTGGTATTGAGCATGTTGTAATAAAGAAGGTGTACCAAGTGGACTGGTGTGCTGGCTATTGTTGTTCTGCATAAAGTAGGATCTTGAAGGAACAGATTGGCTAAAACGATTGAAATCTTCCTCATCCAATGAATACTGATCAACAGGTTCTTCATGTAAGGATGGGATAGTGATGCTGTTAATCTGCGTGTTATAATCAGATCTTCTTTTGACAGGCTTTATTGAATAGTCTAATTAGTAAAAGAGGGTATATAAAGATACATCAATGTATGTCTAAACTTACCGTGTAGCGCGGGACATGGTGATCGGAGGTACGCATTCCAGTAACAAGCACGTTTGTATCGTTGTACATGTTGTCCATGGAATAAAGCGGAGCGGAAGAAGATAGTAAAGCGGTGGTATTATCTGCAGAAGGTGGTGCAGGAGGGTCGGTATCCATGGAAGCCTTTTCTTGTTCAGCAGCAGCTTCTTTCGCTGCTGCTTCTTCGGCAAGCTTCTTCTTGGTGAGGGTCATTGCCATCATTCGCCAGGTGAGGTTCTCCATACGAGAACCGTTTGGCAATGTATCTTTTGCTTTGGTGTACATTCTCCAAACTTTGCTGGCTAAAGGATCTTTCTTTTTACCGTCGTCTTCCAGCTCGGTGTCTGGTTTTGTTGAAGGAGGGGGAGGGAAGAGTAATGCATCGGAAAGTAACTGATCCATTTTAGAAGGGACTTTGGTTGGAATCAACGACATGGTGGAGGTATTAAATGACTATAGATACAAAAGAAAACTATGTCCATAGATTTCTTTGAGATTTTTTTTTTTTTTTTTTTGTGTTTTTTGTGTTTTTTTTGTTGTTGTCAGTGATGTGTGTGTGTGTGTGTATGTGTGTAATAAAGTACTTTTTTTTTTTTTTTTTTTTTTTAAAAAAAAAATAGATGATATATAAAAGAAAGAGAGAAAAGGAAATATATAATTGCACTTACTTTAACGCGATCGTTAAAATTGTGTGGAACTTGCAGTCGCTAGTCCAAAAGGAAGCGGTAAAGTTCCCTTTTTTGTGTCTTGTCATGCCAGCTATCGCATGTGACTGGTGAATGAATATTTTTACTTATCTTAATTGTATTCCCACCATATTTCCTGCATCATAGCAGAAAGGGTAACCAAGACAAAAAAAAACCCGGTCGATCCCGATAGTCCAGAAGGTGTGTGTGTAGTAATACGTCACCCTGCGAAAACAGGGCCCAAGCTTCCTCTCATCTTATCGTATATTTTCCTTATCTTTCTTCTTCCATATATAGAAAGTGCTTAATTTCTCCGGGAAAGAGAAAATGTAGGTGACACATGTGCCTCAACCTTTTTTATTTTTCGTATAACTGATAACCAGTTTTCTTCCCTTTTATATCGATTTAGAGATAGTGTCATCACCCCCTTTCTTTGATATACTATTTTTATTTATATGATTCCTAACAAAATACCCTTTTATATCCTTACGGACATTGAATCCTAGCTCTTATCAACAAAGCGCACACTTTTCGGTAATCTTACATCTTGTGCCTGAATTTCTGTATTGTACTCTGGCTTATTAATTAGCCACTATTATCCCCACATGTCGCTTTTGCGAGATAAAAACACATGTGATGGTGCTTCACTTACATAAGCCCCTTTCTATTTAAATGTTTCCTTTTTTTTATGCCCCTCTTTTGTCTTTTTTTTTTTTTTTTTTTTTTTTTTTTTCCTTTTTTTTCTTGAAAAAAGGAGGCACACGGGAAGCACACACCACCTCTGCACTGTCTTTGACGCTGGAACAGAATGTCTAACTATTGCTGATGGTCGATGCGGGGTATCGGACCCAAGGACTAGGAATGACAGTGAAATCCCCATCCATTGTTGTGTCCAAGTGGTACAAGGAAACCGTACATCTGGCGATAAAAAAAGATAGCGATTTGGGGGTGATCTTAAATAAATTCAGCTAGTCTTTTCGTGTACCTCTTGTGTTTATAATATTCAGATCCTGGCCAAGATTGTGGTTGCTATGGATTTTCTTTATAAGCTGGGCGTTGCCTTGGAGACAATGTACAAATACAGCCGACTTGTCTGAAACATAATAAATGTTTGAAATACCCTATAATAAACGAGGGACACTACCTATTGTAAATAGCAACACTGAAATTCAAGTATGCGCTTTCTGATGCTGTTAAAAAAGGGAGAAGGGTGTATTTGATGGACTAACATTCTTCCCGTAAAGACGGAATCTACTGAAAGCGTATGTAAAAGCATTGTGAGTTCGAGAAAAGCAGCCAATTACGAATTTACCCTACTAGAAGCTATTAACCTTATTGTGTTGAATGTCCGACAAGTTATTCCTTAAAACAAGTGAGTTAGCTAGCTAATGATGGAGAATCTCTCGAATGCGTAGATTCAAGCTCAAGGACTAAAGGGCAAGATTGGTTACAACAAATAAAACTTGCATTGATTACTTGACCTTTTTTTTTGTACCATTTGTTTCGTTGCATATTATACGCTAGCTTTTACTTGAATGACTAGACATGAGATTATTAAGAGACATCACGGCCTTTTTTTTATGCATACACATGTTTGTTCCGCTATTTGAAGTACGCCATATGATTGGATTGAAATAAATTGAATTCAATGCAAATACACACAATCAATTGCTGATGCATCATATGGGGAATGTCTTTTTATAAAACATGTCTTTTGAAAAAATACGAGGGGGTAGGGGTTTAAATAGAGGTGATACAAGAGCCAAAGAAACGACGAATCATTTCGCGACCATAAGGAATATAACTTGCACTATGTAAAGGAGAGTTAGTTATTCTATGTTTTAACCTTTTTTGTCTGTCACTTACGAATACCACACTAAAGCACCAAATTGAACAATCACGAGAATGATTGAAAGTGTAAAAACACGAAGCTAAAAAGAGAAATCTATAAGAAAACATATCAACAATGCAAAAGCCAACTTACAGTGATCGAGACAACCAGTGTGGTGACAAGCAGACCGAGATAAATGACAGTTGCCCAGAAACGAACTAAGGGTAAAATGAGCGACGGCATTTTATTTACAAAATCAAAAAACTGAATTTACCTGGTGCAAACATAGTTTTAAATTGTTTCTTGAGACCGATAATAAAAGTCAAACTAAATCGTCCTTTGTAAGTTTCTTTAACATTTAAAAAAATAAAAGTTTAATTTACCTAAGCATAGAGATGATATTACCAATCGAATAGAGAATAGCAAAGCCGGTGATATTAACAGTCAACAACAATAAAGTAGACTGCGAAAAAAAAAAAAAAAAAAAGGTAATTGAGTTAAAAAGATTGTTTACTACTGTCAGTTTGTGTTTACCAAAATCGATAAAAATGCACCTATAACAAAACTAGAAGAAAAGAGTTGTTAGCACATCTTGTTGTCAACCGAGATAATCACGTACGCTCCACAAAAGGCATAGAGACGTTGGGTTTTGGAGAGTCCAAAGAACTGCCAGTTACCTTTATTAAAAGAAAGTTAGTCAGGAACACAGAGGACATAAATAGCTCGAGATTTACCATCGTCCATAGTGCCTTGGTCACTAAATTCAGAAGAAAAGAATCCCAATGGCATCTTGTTTAAAAATAAAGTGATGAGACAAGAAGGGTAAAAGGGAAAAGAAAGGCTAAGCGGGCGGCGAAACAAAAAAAAAAAATACAGGCACTGGCGGAGAGGCTTGGAGGGGTCAGCAGCCGCAATTAAAGCAAAAAAAGGGAAAAATAGGGGAAAGCCAATTATTTTATTAGGAGAGGTACGAACATTTTTTTTTCTTCTTTTTCCTTTTTTCACACATATTTGGGAAAGAAATGACTTTTTCAAGAATGGAAGCTGCCATGGAAGATGCATTTGTTGAATGGGTAGCAACAGAGAGAACACCAAGGAAACATGAAAACGATATTAACTTTCTTGTTATTGTAGATTAATACATTTACTTGTAAAACTTATCCCATTGATACAGTGGTGGAATTAGCAGATGGTGTTGTGCTCTCTGATATTTTATACGACATGTAAAAAAAAAGATTTGGAGGGACAGTAGAATAAGAAAGTGCTTACTAACATGAATTCCATGATACAATAGAGACTCTAAATGGTTCAAGCAAATTACACCTACAGAGTCAGGTGGAGGCAACTGGGTAGTTCGATTTAATAACCAAAAGAAACTGCATAAACTGATAACACGTTATTTTGAAGAAGTTGTTGGGCAGGACCCAGAATTATTGCCTAGCGTGAATTTAACTTCGATAGCCAAAGATGCCGACCTTCATGAATTATTATTGATGTGTCAACTAGTGATTGCTATCGCTGTGCAATCCGAAGACAACAAGACGTATATTGAAATGATCCAAAGTCTAACACAAAAGAGCCAACACGCTTTGATGGTCTCTATTGAAGAAGTCATGAATCACTTTAATACAGAACCCGAGTATGCAGTAAACCCAACAAGACTTTCTTATTTATCCGGAGCTTCGGCGGCCTCTTCTACTAAATTAGAAGATATGCCTTATCGCTATCAACTGGAATTTGAAAAAATCTTGCTTGAAAAGAAACAATTTGAACATTCTCATTCTCAATTGTTAACAGAATATGACGAATTAAGAGAAAGATTTGTAATGTATATCATACATGTATGCTGTACCAAGATGCATATTAATTAACTTTTATTAGGAGGATTTGATCAATGAAAAGGAAGATCTCAAGTCTCGTTTACATGATATGGACCAAGCTATTACACAGGCAAACAATACTGGCAAAAATGATTATGTCATGAAGACTGAAATTGATCATCTCAAACAAGATCTGTAAGTTTCACCTTTTCAAAAGAAAAATTGCACTAACACGCAGCATTAGGGAGCGTAGTGAAGATCGACGACAAGAGACAGAAATGATGATGGAAAACCATTTATCGTCCATCAACGAGCTGAAACGAAAAGTAGATGAACTCACTACTCAAGCAGACGAAGCCTCCTCCCTCCGAGATCAGTTAGAAGAGTATCGACATACCACCGAAAAGATGTCACGTATGGAAAATACACTTGAAAAATATAAGCGAAAAATGGAGGAATCATCAGACCTAAAGAGACAAATCAAGGTACATAAACGCATTATTTTGCATACTTTTTTTTTTTTTTTTTTTTTTTTTTTTTTTTTTTTTTTGCTAAATTTATTATGCAGGCGCTGGAAGATCAAAATTCAAGTCTGCTTGAACGTAGTCATCAAGTAGAAGACGAATACCGTAAAGTATTAGCATTCAAGACACTGATGGATTCTTACAAGGAACAAGTACATCAACTCGAATACGGAAACCGAGAAATATTAAAAGAGAAACAACGTTTAGAAGAGGAAATGAGAAATATGGCAGAAAATTGTGCTTATTTAGAAACAGATCGCGACCGAAATGTGGAACAGGTTCAGCTATTAGAAGAACATATCAAGGAGTTGGAGTTTGGTGGAGGTTCTACGCTTGATAAAGTTGTGAGTCATAGAGCAAGCGTGGTGATAGAGGAGGGCTTTTTAGAAGAAGTAGGAAACACAATGGAAGAAAATATGAAAAAAGCAAATGTCACTGAACTGTAAGTTGTGCCCATTTTTTTTTATTTTTGGTGCTTACAATCTGTATGTGTAGACGTTTGACGATTGGAAGGTTACAGAGACATATTAAAGAAATGGAGGTGAAAGCACCTTCTGATGAAACCGAAGATACCGAAGCTTTAAAAACACATGAAGACCAACTCCAAAAAGACTACGAGAGTGTCTTGACAGAACGAAACCGACTTCGAGACGAACTATCACAAATTCGTAACGGTATTCCCGATTCACTACTCAACCAAACACAGACCATCATGGCATTTCGGTCTCGTATATTAGATCTTGAGAAAGAATCTAGTAATTTGAAAGAATCCACACTGTCTTTAGAGAAAATTGTGATGGATGGCACGCATAGCGTTGCAAAAGATTCCAATAGTTTACAGAACTTTGAAAAGGAACATGCTAAAATTCAAGATCGTATTAATCGTTTGGAGGATATTACCAAGATGCAGTTGCATGACATTAATCGTATGCTTGTGGAAGCGAACTATTTAAATGGAGTTAACAATAATCGAGATGAAGATGAGTCGTTTACTGATAGACCTGGGTTAAGCGAGTATGTGTTATGCGCATCATTGTTTTACATATAAAACTAACTGCATTTGATTTTTCCAGTCGTGACTTGGAAGTGATTAAAGAACAAAACGCCAGTTTACAAATCCACGTACTTCATCTTCAAGAAGAAATCAACGAAACCCAAGGAAAGATCCGAAAGGTTCGAGACATGATCAAATTGTACGGTCAAGTCTTACAAGAAATGACAGCACGATACTCGAATATTCGTAAATCCGAAGAGCCCAATCCTTTATCAGGTCGCTCACTTCGTACCAAAGAAGAAGAATACGATTTATTAAAGGTAAGCCATAAAACCAAATATTCTACTTTAAAGCTAAACACAAAAAAAAAAAAAAATGTAGAAACAAATCCACGATGTTCGTCTTCAATCCAAGAAGGAACAACAATTAATTATTTCTTCATGGTACGATCATGTTCGACGTAATCATCGTGATGCTTCGAATTTCTCTATCCGTTCAGCTCCTTCTTCTTGGTTAGGAAGACAACGAAAAGTCTTGGACGTTCAACTCAGACAAAGATTATGCTGATTCTACTCTCACACAACTTTTTTTTTTTTTACCCCCCTTTTTTTTTTTAAAAATACCCATTGTCTGTATGACGAAAATTTTATTATGTGTGCCACATCGAGTTAAACTATACGGATATTCATAATTTTAAAAGTAATATGGGAAAAGTTGAAACTATGAACAATAGGGATCTTGTCATAAGGCACAAAGACCTTGGGTAGTCACCCCAAAAATGTATCTTGAATAGATGATATAGTGAGGAGAGAGAATAGGTCACATTAACCATCGGTTTGTTCAATGACTGAATGCTTTTACATATATCGACATTGGCTCTTGATAAGTACGATGCCAGCAAGTCACGTAACCTCTTGGTCAAGATACTGTTTAATGCACGGCGATAAAAGATTTTGACATTATAACTTTCCTTGTCTTTGGTTTCCTCGTTCTTGTTTTTTTTTTTTGAAAAGTTTCCATAATGAAATTGGTTAGTGGTTGATCTATGGATTTTTGACATCAACTGATAAAATTGGTGTAATGACTTATGTCGATAGTGTCTGCTTTGGGATTATTAGCTAGCTTTGTACTGTCTGAGTCCGAAGCATTGTTCAAAATAAAAGTTTTTTTAAAATAAAAATGTTGTCCACATTTTATGGTCAAACGGGCTGTAATTCTGTTGCATAGCAGCATTCAGGGTGATCAAAAGCCCACGCTGTATTTGTGATGGCACTTTTGCTAGTGTTGACGCGGAAAACTCATTCTAAAGGGTAATTTTCTATTGAGTTCAAAATACATTGGCTGCATAAAAAAAAAACACGAAAAGGACCACTTAGACCTCGGATATTCGGACAGAGTCGGTATGTTTTTCGCAGTTCTTCATACGCGACCTTTGTATAGTATTAACTAGATCTTCTATCTGTGGCATGGTTAGGCAAGCTACACGCTAGAGGCAGTACCTTTTTTTTAGTGGCCTAATTAACCCTTTTGTTGCATTTATTTTTTGATCTCATCATGTATACATTGGATGTTTCAAGTGCTAAAGAGGAGAAACATCAATGTTATTTTACATATATATCGCTCATTTCGCAAGTAAGAAGGTATAATGGCAACATGATTTTAATAAAACTTTTGAATGTCTTTTGTTTAGGTTAAAGTTGTAAATTTAGCTCCAAACAACAACTTGATTTCATCAGGCCTGAGAAACTTTGTGCCACAGACTCATTGTGTTCAATCTCCGCTACACTGCCTGAGAAGAAAGTTGTTATTTTGTTGATTAATCACTTGATTAAAAACTAAAGTAGAATTTAGGTGAATTAATGTGTTAAAAGGGGTTGTAGCTGAACAAATTCATAAATTAGTGAGATTGTATGTGGTTCAAGAAGATAAACAACATCATTCAGCAATAATTGACGAAATAGGAAATATGTAATTTTTAAATGCGGAGATGATATGCAAATCAAGACGCGAATTACAACAAATGCCTATTGCACTCCAACTACACGAGATTGTCATGTATACAACACAGTTAAAAATGGAACAACAGTTCTATTACTAGTTGTACCATTTATTTTGCTGCTTAATATACCGCGAAATAGATGCTTGTGCAATGGAGTGACACATGTTTAGCGCATTATTTTAATCCAGTTTATTGTTTCACAACGCCAGGCCATGACGCCAGTTTGAATTATTGTACGACCCAGATATTTGGATTGTTGTTGTTTGTTCAGCCATAAATCGTCAATTGAAGTAAAAGTGTAAGAGAGTGCGATTAGGTAAATGAATGTACGAGGTATAAGACAAGGTTCTTTATCACGACAATTTTGTGTGCCTTGTTTGAAACTCCATTTTTTTTTTAAAATATATAATCAGTTGACTACGTTTGTAAGTTCCACGTTTTATCTCTTTTCTCTTACACAATTTTTTTTTTTTTTTTTATACTTTATGGAAAAGACATTAACAGAATCACTGGCAACCAATGTCAGCACCGAAGTCATATTCGAAAGCGTGACAACCCCACAAAAACGGTCCATGGTGTCCAATGTAGTTGGGTTTGTTCCCATGTTACTTTTGAAGATTGTTAGTTTTGCAACGATCTCGACACCATTATTTTTCTATCGTATTCTGACCTGGTCTTTTACTTTACACTTGAACTTTTCGTCATTATTGGTTATTGTAGCAGTTGTGGCAACGCTTACCTATCTTATTGTGCGCTACCGATTTCTAACAAAATATTCCCGTTTGAAACCAATTAATCCCCCTAAAGTAGCATCCTCCTTTGATTTACATCCTGACACTGAAGAAGACGCTGAGAAGCCGGGCTATAAGAACTACCCGGACGAATTTTTATCCGCATTTCTATCCTCGATTAAGATCTTTGGATACTTGGAACAGCCCGTGTTTCATGAATTGGCTCGACATCTTCAAACCAAAAAGTTGTTAGCCGGAGATACTCTTTTTAGAAACCCGGACCAAGAACGCTCCTTTTATATTGTTGTAGACGGACACGTGCAAATGTTTGTAAAGCCGGATAACGCCGATGAAGAGGATGCGTCTGATAGTGACGAGAATCAGTGGTTGGAAGAGGACGACGATGATAATGTGTTGTTGGATGGGCATGGAAAGAGAGACAAATTCAGGAAATATACCCTGATTAATGAAGTCAGTGCTGGTGGCACATTGTCAAGTTTGTTCACCATTTTATCCATTTTTAGAGAGAGTTTTAATAGATCGGAAGTAAAGGAAAAGCAGCGCCAAAAACCAACATCCAAATCTCATCTTTCGCGTATGGCTCCCAATGATATGAGTAGAGACACTTCCAGAGATGAATGGCGTCAAGTATTTCCAGGTTTGGAAGATCCTACTCTTGTTACTAGCAGTGCATCATTGAGACCTGATTCGGAATCAAGTGCAACAGGTCTTCGTAGAAGAAGTCGAACAAACCATCAAACAACAACTGAATTATTAGATGACACTTATTTCAGTGGTGAAATAGAAACACACGATAACACCGGTCTCCCCACCGACACCTATGGTTTAGCTATGCCTGTACCACTAAGAAAGTTATCTGCCTCTTCATCCACCTCTCATCAAAAACCTTCAATTAACACCTCTCCCTCGCGTCGCTCATATAGATCTGTACATCCAAATATTATTGCACGTGCTACTGTTGACACAACATTAGCGGTTATTCCAGAAGAAGCCTTTCACAAGCTTACACAAAAATTTCCAAAAGCAGCTGCTCATATCGTGCAGGTGATTGTTACAAGATTTCAACGAGTTACTCTGATGACAAGTCATCGATATTTGGGTCTTACAAAGGAGTTATTGCGCTTGGAAAAATTGGTCAATGAGTCCGCAAGTTTACAAGAACTGCCTCCTAATTTCTTTGCTCCCGGTGGTATGGATCGATTAAGACACAAGTTCAACGAAGAAGAAGTAAATTCAGAGGATGGTGATAGTAGTATGGGCCCCTCAGAGATCAGTCGTAGTGAAAGCTCAGGTGTGATTCAAGCTATCGGTATCATTGATATACCTGGTACACCTTCGTTACATATCAACAGTCCTGTTTCAAACACTCTCGGTACTTCCCCTTCGGGTGGTTCTCCTTTGCTTATACATCAAAAGTTAAACAAAACAGGTGAATATAGTATGGAAGATGATGAACATTTAAGAACTTCTGTCATGACTTGTGTTTCGGATGCCCTAGGTATCAAGGCTACAATCCCTGCAGATGATAATACACCAAGATCTCCTTTTAATATGTCTCCTCGTCATCCACGCCGTTTCCCTAATGATGATCGTGCTCGTCCTCAATATCCTATGGATCTATTCTCGCATGCCGGTAGCATGGACTCAATGAACTCTCCCTCTTTAGATGAATTTGATGCTAATGACTATGAAGATGATGTCCGTTCCACTACTTCTTCTTTGCATTCTAGTGGTAACAATTCTGATATCTTCAGCAAGAACAAGAAATCGGATCCTATTTCTCCTGATGATATTCAAATCTTGTACTTTCCTAAGGATGCAGTTTTGGTGAGAGAAGGTGCTCATAATAACGGTTTGTTCTTTGTGATTGATGGTCTTTTAGAGGCATCCATGACACCTGCAGTAGGTGAAGATGTTCTCGTATCGCGTAAAGATACACCTGCTACTCGAAAGAAGGCTACCCGTCAATACTTGAACCGCAAGAAGTCTCGCATCATTGAAACTAGTTTTAGTGCACCTGATCAAAAGTTGCCGGACCCAAAGAACCCTCCACCCAATAGTACAAGTGCCAAAGAAGACAAGGTTGTTGCTTCAGAGTCTCCTGCAGGTCGTACGTCTGAAAAGGATGAAAACAAGGATGATGAAGAAAAGATCAAGAAACCCTTGTTTATTATCAAGCCGGGTGGATTGGCTGGATATTTGGATGCTTTGACTGGTTTCCCTAGTTTTGTTGAGATCCGTGCAAAGACGGATACGTATGTTGGTTATGTTTCAAAGAAACGCTTGGAGCGTATCACTGATAAAAATCCTTCTGTCATGTTGAAGTTGGCCAATCAACTTGTTGGTCATGTTAGCCCATTAAGTAAGTTTTTTTTTTTTTTTTTTTTACAGTAGCTATGATATCTTTATTAACCTTTCATTTAAATAGTTCTTCATATCGATATCTCTTTAGAATGGATGCAAGTGAATGCTGGACAAATTATTTGTAAAGAGGGCGAACCGAGTGATGCTATTTATATGGTTCTTCATGGTCGTTTAAGAACAATTCACGAAAAGAACGAAGGAGATCTTGAAATTCTTGGTGAATTCGGTCAAGGTGATAGTGTTGGTGAATTAGAAGTTTTAAGTAAGGTTTTTTTTTTTTTTTTCAATGTTAATGGATACTGTGTTTAACATTTTTTTTTTTTTTTTCATTTTCGTAGCCGGAGTTCCTACTTCTTCCACATTACATGCTATTCGTGATACAGAACTTGCTCGTATGCCAAAGACTCTTTTCAATGCTTTAGCACTTCGTCATCCTGAGATCACTTTACAAATCTCGCGTATGGTTGCATTCCGTTCACTTCAACTTGCTATGAACCGTAAGTCACCTAGTGAAATGCAAAATCCCAACGTATTTCATCTCAAGTCCGATGCCGATGCCTCTGCCGCAATATCATCCATTACCAGTGGAAGTTCAAACAAATATCCCGAATTATACGGTCGTAACAACGTCAATTTAAAAACCATTGGTATTATCCCTGTCAATTCTTCAGTGCCTGTCACCGAATTTGCCGCAAGTTTGAAAGCGGAATTATTACATTCGGTAGGTGCTACATGTGCCCTGCTGAATAGTGCAACAGTGACAAGTGTGATGGGTAAGTATGCATTCTCAAGACTAGGAAAACTGAAGATGGCTTCATGGTTGGCTGAACAAGAAGAGAAATACCGCATCGTATTGTATCTGGCAGATAGTGGAGTCACTTCCCAATGGACTCGCACTTGTATTCGACAAGCGGATTGTATTCTTTTGGTAGGCTTGGGTGATGGAGATCCATCTGTCGGTGAATATGAACGGTTTTTGATCAATATGAAGACGACAGCTAGAAAGGAATTAGTTTTATTGCATGCTGAAAGATCTTGTGAATCTGGATCCACCCAAAATTGGTTAAAGGTAAAAAAATTTCCCCAGTACATGTTTAAAGGACGTGAAATATTGATAATTTACGTGATTTTTAGAGCCGTCTTTGGATCCAAGCTCATCATCATATGTATATGCCCATGAGACAAAATCCATCATTAGCGGCTTCTGAAAAGTTTAGACCTCCTTGGTTAGCAGAACAAGGTCGTAAGATGACTGCAGGTTCAATCAATATTCTTGCCAACGTCAAAGATCAAATCAAGGAATATTATTCAGCAGTTCCAAACTTTGGTCGCTTACTCGATGTCAAAAAGTCTTCCATCAATTCAATCAACGCCATGAGTTCTCCTGCCAGAAATGATTTTGCTCGTTTAGCTCGTCGCCTTTGTGGTAAATCTGTAGCGCTTGTTCTGGGTGGTGGTGGTGCTCGTGGTATTGGTCATGTTGGTGTTATTCAAGCAATTGAAGAAGCAGGTATTCCCATTGATATTGTTGGTGGTACAAGTATTGGTAGTTTTGTGGGTGGTTTGTATGCACGTAACATGGATCTGGTGTCTGTCATTGCCCGTAGCAGAATGTTTGCAGGTCGTGTCTCTAGTATTTGGAGACAGATCATGGATCTTACTTATCCTGTTACTGCCTGGTTTACGGGTCATGAGTTCAATCGAGCCATTTGGAAATGTCTCGGAGACAGTCAAATCGAAGATTACTGGCTTCCCTTTTTCGCCGTGACAACCAATATTACCTTCTCAAGAATGGAGGTACATACAACGGGATATGCATGGCGCTATATCCGTGCTTCCATGTCGCTTTCAGGTTATATGCCTCCTATTTGTGATAATGGTAACATGTTGGTAGATGGTGGATACATGGACAACTTGCCTGTTTCTGTTGCAAAGAACATGGGTGCAGACATTATCATCGCAGTAGATGTTGCATCTGAAGATGATACAAGCCCTGTTTATTACGGTGATTCGATCAGTGGATGGTGGGCGCTTTTACATGGTTTTAATCCATTTAGAACATACAACGTGCCTAGTATTGCAGATATTCAAAGTAGACTTGCGTATGTCAGTAGTGTTGCAAAATTGGAGGAAGCCAAGGTTACAGATGGTACTTTATATTTGAAATTACCTGTCCAACAATGGGGTACACTAGAATTCGCAAAATACAATGATATTTTCCAAAAGGGTTACGACGTTGGACGTGAAGTGGTCAACAAGTGGAGAAAGGCTGGATATGCGTCTGGTAGAATGACAGATGCTGATAAAGATTATGCTTTGACCGGAAAAGAAGTCAAAG
Organism: Mucor piriformis; assembly: GCA_943193625.1. Taxonomy (NCBI): domain Eukaryota; kingdom Fungi; phylum Mucoromycota; class Mucoromycetes; order Mucorales; family Mucoraceae; genus Mucor; species Mucor piriformis. The sequence goes on along the minus strand of OW971868.1, from coordinate 223,934 downwards.
GAAAGAGAGGAAGAAGAAACAGTATCTAAATATCTTTGTACCATATAAATAAAATTTAAATTTATCCAAGTTTGGGATACGAGCACTGGAAAATACACAGTAGGTGATTATTGCTGTTATAGTACATTGATGTATGTTTATGTATGACATTTTTTTAAAAAAAAAGGAAAATTTTAAGCTTTGTTTAATTACTGTTGTAAGGCGGCTATGAGGATTTGCTTCCAGCTTTGATATTGAGTGAGTTGGTCTTGATTAGTTACATTATGGAGGCATGCTTCGAGAGAAGTCAATGATCTACCATAGTCCTTTTGACGGAGATAGTATATCCACGAAACACTCAACTCATTTTTCTCAAGAAATTGTTTGGCATAAAGGGGGTATCTTGTCAAGAGTTCCATCATAATCGGGGCATTTTCTTTACCAGCACCGTTTGCGTCTAGGAATTTTAATAGACAATGAAAGTATATATCCCCAAACTGATCAATGAATTGACTATTTTTGTCTTGTATGTCTTGTAAAAATAAATTACTTGTATTTATAGTAACAATCAATGCAGGTATGTCATTGTAGTCTTGAGCAACATTAATAGCTATTTCATATAGACCTGACTTGCATAATTCTTCGATCACTGACTTTCGAACATTTTTGAATTCTAATTCAGCTTTTACATCGTCACTAGTTAAAAAGAGAATTTTAAGCTTATGAACCCTGCATAAGTTTCATCATACTTACAGTTCGCTGACGATTTTCTCTTTCGATGCAACACGCAGCGATAAATAAGCCAAGCGAATTAAATCTTGTTCAATCATATCCGGACTGTCGCTTATCATATTTCCGGTGTCATTTTTTACAATAACAAAGAATTTAACATTTAACTTGAATAATGGAAAGACCATGCAACCAAGTTGAACTAAAAATACTCATGAGATAATTTAAAAAAAAAATACAATTATTGTTACCTGAACTAGGATAGGTAATCGTAGAAACATTCACTCCATAGGCAGTTGCATAATTTTTCTCAAAACGTTTTGCTTCGGCCAGCATCCTCTAAATAGATTACATCATACATTATTTTTTTGAAAGTATTCAAAAGGGGAACATGTCTTACCAGTAAAAGAGCATTTGTGCTTTTAAAGATATGCATGAGTTTCGATATATCATCTCCCGCTTTTAAAACATCACTGCAAACTTTTCCAATAAAGTCAATCGTTCGAAAGACCTACAATTAAATACTTAATACCATGCAGCAATTCTTTTATAAGTATGGCTTACATAATCGACCAAAAGAGTCTTCATATCAGAATTTGGTCTAGAAATCATATTAGACAGTATGCTGTTCCAATATGATTGCGATGCTAGGTCTTCAGACCTGTTACATAGTCAGTACATATCAATAATGAAAATCATGCTAGCTTGCCTTTCCCTATAAAACTGCCACAAAGCTGAACTAATACAATAAGTTTCTGCTCGTTGCATGAGTAGTTTTCTATCGTCCAAAGAGATCTGATACACTGTAAGTTTACCAAGTAATTATTTGTGGCAAAGATATATCTACCTGGTTCATAAAGTTATTTTCTTTTAAAACTATCATTATTCTCTTCTCGAAAACATATCTAGATTCAATAAAGAAGTTTGGATTATCACGTGATGGCAAGACATCAGATTCAAGCTCCAAGATTTCTGTAGATATATCCATAGCTGCGATACCAACGTTAGCTTGTTCTAGTCTAAGCGGAAATGCCAAAGGCGACTATAAAGAACAAAATTAGTGGCTTGAAAAAAAATAGTATGTGAAATAATGTACTTGATCTGATGCACCATAAATTACAGCTTCTTTTAATTTAAACTTGAGAATATCCGTCCTCTTCTCCTATCAACTACATATTAGTCCGTGTTTTTACAGAGTTTTTAATGTGTCATTTACAGGATCTTCTGCAACTAAAAAGTTCAAGTTCCTATCAAGTAAGAGAAAAATCAGTAAAGAGAATTGTTGCCGAAAAAGAAAAGGTCTACCTACCTTGATCTCATAGATAAATGAATCTTTGCAATATCGATTTGAAATTCTATTATTCCACTACCCATCGTATAAATTATAGCGGTATCAATATCGTTTGATAAATTGCTATGAACTTCAGTATATAATACATAATCCTCCTTCAACACCATAGCTTCTTCAAACACGCAAATTTTATCTATCGATACAGCAATCACGGTAACATCAAATGAAATAAAAGCCAATGCATTTGTAGCGGAAATTTGAGGTGTTGATTTGAGACTGGTTGGGAGAGCTGTATACGGTACTGACGCTGTATGTTTTGCATGTGCTGTTGAGCTTTTGGGATCTAAAACAAAGGTAATCAAAGCATATTGAACGTAATCGTCCAAATCAGGTATCGAGTAAGATGCAAGTATAATAATCTCATTCTCCCTATTTGAACAGTATAAGTTTGTCTTCTTCCATTTAGTAACTTGTACAACTGACCTGATAATACATGCATTAATAATCTCGGATTTAATGTCAGTTTCTGGTATATCTGATGGAACATGTCGAATTATGTTGGTGGTAATTTTTGATCCAATATCGATTCGTGCTATCAGCTAAAAACATATCAGCAAGTTTCCTTCTCAATCCATTTCGCACCCATACCTCTACGTGTTCCCTATGTGCCATACTCCATAATGAGACGTATTTTTTATCGACGGTATAAAAAGTGTTCTCAAAGACTTTGAGGTTTAAAATACGTTGAGCATTATACGGCTTTTCAACCTGCGACATGCATGGTAATTGTGCACGGATTAAGCCGGACATGAATGATAAAATACCAGCGTGTATGTAAATTGTTGAAACTGTGATTTGGTCAAGATAAATGGTCAAATTATAAATTTCTCCAGTGGATGATCCAAGCAAAAGTTGGGTTGTGCCCTTTTTTTCGACTGCAGTAATTTGTTCATCATGTATGAACAGTGAGAGTTGATAACAGATTGATTGATTCACATTGATATCTTTCCAATAACGAATAGATCCCGTCCTACTGATACCGACAGCTTTGGTTTCAGTTAGTAAAAAGAAGAACTGAATATCCTCAGACGCTGCTAATTGAGTATTTTTTATTCCAGACTAGAAAAAAAAATGTTAGATAGATTCTATTGTCAGAACTACGTTTATAGTACCGCGTAAGAATATATGTGTATGTGGCCTTTATTATGGATACTGAGATACTTTTCGAAACTATTGGCGTAAACTATAATATCTTTCACTGGAGCTAAAAAACAATGTTGCTGATGTTATCTTTCCTGATCTAATCTCGTTTATAAATCTATACCTTGGTGGTAAGTAGCTTCCAATTCAACGGGAAGTTTTAAATTTCGAACGATTTGGTACGTAGCTGTTTGACTCAGGATTCTTGGGTTAGCCCAAGGTTTCGGGTAGTCAATCGTTTCAGAGACATGGCCATTTCCTAAAGTAGGCAAATCGTCTTTTCGTTTATTATGAAAGTAAGCATTCAGTTCGGTGAGAGTCATTTCGGTCCTGTGTCTAAGAGAAAGAAACGGAGGCGTATTTTTGAGCACTGGTCGGATTCTTAAACTGTCGATCAATAAAAAAAACACGTCCAACCATAACATATATTATCATTGTACGGATAACGCTGCCCTTTTAGCAAATGAGGTTGTCCTACTATAATTTTGTAAATCAGTAAATAAGCACTCGGTACCCTTACAATTGGGTATCTCTATCAATGACAATAAGGATGCTAAATTGTTATTCTATCAGTACTAATGATGATGTATGCAAAATCATTTTCAAGACTAAAAATTTTATAATGATACTAGAGAAACATGTACACAACAAATATCTGGCTCTCGTTTCTGACCTACGTTGTTTTAAGCTGCACAGATCCATTTCTTGCCATACAAATGGTTATAATATATATTCAGGAGAGGGGTTGCTGTATTGCATCCACTGTAAAATATCTGAAGGTACATGTCATTTAGTGAATTGATTAATTACCTATAGTAATGATTCTGATTGATGGTTATCAAAGGTTGCTAGAAAACAGACAATACAAGTACCTCTACTAAGACTCTATCATAGAATTGCTTACGTTTGGCACTGCTAATAAAAGGTCTAACAATATTGTTGATATGTATGCTGACTAAAAAACAGCAGCAGCTTGTAGTCATGTTGGAAAAATTAAGGGTGTTTAGATAACTTTACCATGATCTTGTTTCACATCCCCTTTAAATATGATCAGTTGTCTTGCTTGAGAGAATGTCTCGGATAAAATGCTTTTGTGAAAAAGGAAAGCTGACTGTACCTGTAATTTTTAAGGCTTGATGACCCGATGCATAAATTTTATCCCATGATATACCTAGACTATTTAGACATACTTTTAGAAACCATTGTTATATCCAAGTGAGTACTACAGACAAGTGGAAGGACTCCGGAACTCTTTAGAAACACAAGAGCTGATGATGACCAAGTCACCATAGAAATGACATGTGAACTATGAGTGATTTATAACATGTTAGATTGCATGATAAAAACAATTATGACGTTTAGAAAATGTACCAACACAGACCTATCACCTAAATCATAATGCTAGTACTCGCTCCATGCAGCACATTCTGGTACCTTGTGACAAAGACTCCTGATGTAGTATATGACAGAGCCAAGTCTTACGCACTTTGTTGCATCAGATTAAAAATGCTGTACGAAGTCTGAGTCAATTTTATTTGAACCTTGCCATTTGCTTTAGAATCTCTATCGGAAAAAATGTTTGCTAGCGTCTAAATTATAGTTAATTAATAATTTATTTAAAACTAACATACTGAAATTGTCACTATGATATCGGCTTAAACCCTCTTTGATAGAGGGGTATTTAATATTACCGGCGTTAAGATCGATGGAATGTACATGTATTTCCATATTAGGAAAAATCAAGAAATAGCTGTCAATAAACCAATACTTCTATATCAGAGGAACTAGACCTCATTTCGTATAATGGGCGTATGCCTAAAAGTTGTGTGCAATTGTAAATGAACTTGTCATATCAGTGCATCTACTGGTGACACTGGTAGATATATGCTATCAGAGAAACTCTTGTAGTTGGGTTTTTTGAACATGTGCAACAGTGTTTTTCATAGTTTAAGTTTATTAAATCATGATACTAACAATATGATCATATCTGCTTGTATATACATCAGAGAAATGACCGGACATTGACTTTTCAAGAGTTTAGGGCGACTGTTTTTTTGTTCTAGAAAGATACACGTCGTGGTGTAACACTAGATCAGTAAAAGTGATGAGGATTGAGTAACACGACCGATGGTGTTCGTCATCGATGATTCCAATCAAGACCTATCTACTAAGAACTATAGACGAATAAAAGTATGACGTCGAAATGTACCTGAAATCCTACATTTGTATAGCAGCGTTCTTGAGCTTTGTGCTGCTTGATAAAATTTGAAAATCTTGACCTAGTCATAACATGTAATTCCTTTAGGTGGCGTTCCGAGTAAGGACAATAGTTTTTTATTTTTGGAATTCTGCAATGCAAGTAGAAATACTATCAACTACAATAGAATATGAAACATTGCCGCGTTTTGTATCAACCATGATATGTTTATACAAACTGTAATTATACGGAGAATCGTTGAATTTGAGGCACAGTCCCCCCCCCCGTTTCTTCATTCTTTGGTAAATGAATAGAAGTACTGCCAAAGTCGATCCCACTGGGAGCTCGTTGTAGGTGCTTCTGACAAACTTCTTTAACAGATAAATTAGACAATTATGATACACCATCATTTAATGCCAAGTCCGTTTGTAAGCCATTCATTGGCAATGTAATTTTTACTCGGAGTCGGTCTGTTTTTTAAAATATCAGATCCCTTCAGTCCCATTGTTGTTTACAATGAAAGTTAATTTCTTAATGAAGAAAGTAACGTGTTAATGCATATTAGGAATTTGCTGATTTTTAAAGGGTCAGAGCTTATAAGATATGAAGCTAAACGTGCTACAAAGCGTTATGAAAATTTAATAAATGACCCTGATATACTGATTCATTGTTATCCAAGCCTTGGACAGGAGAAAAATATAGTGATTTCTCGCACGTTGTATATACATGTTTGAACAGACGGTTTCGTCATATACCATGCACACAAAATAATATAAGATCGTGAAATCTGGGGGTATGTGTTTTTAGCAGCGTAGTTATCGTTTACGTTTTGGGGGGAATTATATAATTGTTTGGATCGTTATTTGTTCAGAGATCTACATGTTCATCAAGGGGAATAATTACATGGTGATTGTTTGCATAGGTTTCCATACTCGCTAAACTTGATTTACAATAGTACGGGTATGAGAGGCAACCTTTGTTAAAAAAAGAATTCTAGGGGAAGGGGAGGGGATCTTGCCTTTGGCTTTGACATTCAATTGTCACTATAGTACAAAATAGAGAAGGGTGAACAGCTTCCCTAAAAAAAAGCCACCATTGTTATTTGTTTGCGTGAGCTTATGTATCTTGCCAATCATTATTCGCCCAACAAAGGGTTTCTGACCGTCCAAGTTTCTATTCCCTTATCGTTGTTACTGCCGTATGAACTATAAATAACTGTCGGTTTTTGAATTGGATGTCCCTGTCAAATCCGTGTCTACATTTTTTTTTACCCCTCATTCTCAATGCCATGGGCAATGCAAACGATCTCTAGGTTATGGCGGAACCACTACTGAAACACACAAAAGCATTCTATGAATATATTATACATAATTTTGCATCATATTATTATGTTCACAACTGGTTTTTCAAGTGGAATAAACAATAATGCACCCAAAGTAGATTATTTTGTCAAAAAAAAAAAAAAAAAAGTCTGTACGACTAAGACTTCCTATAGAAACTACACGTGTATGCTAAAAGATTTCCTGGTAAGTGGTATTGCAGGAGATGCGGTATCTTGCTGTTGTTTTACAGCGTAATTATTTGTTGTGTTTACTCAGCAGCATGTTCGATTCTTTCCTATCTTTTTTTGTTATGCAAAGATCATAAAAATAGAGCCTTTTTTTTATTCTAGATATACGACATCTAATTCAGTAGTGGTACATACTGATTTGGTGTTTCGTTCAAGAAGGATAAACATCATTCAAACTCAAACCGTGAATCAGATGCATACTTCTCAGGGGTAGGAAATAAAGCCCCATATTTTGCCACTAGATCGTATGGTTTTGGTGGCAATAATATTTCTGTTTTTTTATTATTAAAAAGGGCATTATAGGAGTTGGTGTGATTTTGGTATTTCAACGTGTTCCCTTCCAGTCATGATGAGAGAGTGCTGAGTAGCATTATGCAAACAAGAGTAAAAGTATTACTATGTTTATTTATAAAACAAAGTCCAGACTAATACATAATTATGAAATAGGTATATGGGTTTATTAAAAAAATAATTTGTATTTACAGTTATTGACAGAAAAAAAGCCTATTCGCCGTGTTTTAAAACACGAACAAAATCTCTGTAATTGAAATTACCCTCATCGTCAATGACCGAGCCTTTAAACATGATGTCTACCTAAAAGAGTATTTTGTCAATATTTGGCTTTCTTACATGGGCTAAAGAATATGTACCTCCTCATCTGTAAATCTGTCACCCATCGTTGTCATGCACTCTCTTAAATAGGTTGCATTGATCTTTCCGTTTCTAGTATCATCAAAAGCAGAAAATGCTTTGAGGATTATATTTTCCGGGTCCGTATCAGCTAGTTTGTCGGCCATTAATGTTAAAAAGACCGTGAAATTTATTGGGCCTGTTGCATCACCCATCATCAATTCGATCTCTTGAGTAGTAGCAGGCTGGCCTAGATCGGAATAATGTAAGTAATATTATGTAGAGCAACACAACAACAAATCTGTACCTAATCTCTCAAATGTTACTTTAAGATCATTAATATCGACTAGACCATCACTGTTTGTGTCCATGATACTAAATGCATCCTTAAATTCCATAACCTGTGCCTTGTCAAACATGGCAAACACGTTTGAATTTTGACGTCTTTTGTTCTGTAAAGGAGATTAATTCACGTAAAAAAAAAGGATTAATTGCTTTACCATGGGTGCCATATTGTGTTTTTCAAGAAAGAAGAGGGGAAAGAGAGAATGAAAGCGAAGAGAGAGAAAATTACGATTTCAATTTCCCTTATTTCGAGAATGTCCAATTTTGGGATAAAGAAAATAATAACAAGGTGCCTTTTTTAAACATGAATCTCCGCTCATTATTTGGAGGAAAAAAAAAGAGAAAAAAAGAAGAAAGGAGGATATATAAATGCGATTAGTTTATATAGATAACACTGCATATGTATAATCTACATATTATGCTATCATAGTGGTGGTGGTAGTGGTATTTCATATATCTTGTGCTAATGTAAAAAAGGGGAACCATGTATACATTTAAATAAAATTCAAAGAGAGACAAGACATTCCAGTGTATCTAAAAAATACCCCTTATTTTAACAGTGGGTGTAAATAATTAACATATGTGTATATCTTATCATTTCATTATTATTTTGGTTCGACTTGCAGCAAGGGAGAGGAGATATAAAAAAGAGGGACAATTACCCTCGATAATATTCAGGGCCTGTTTATATGCCACCTTCTCCGTGTCTAGAGGACGGTGAAGGAATGGCCGCATTAGACAAGGCTGCATAGATTGGATCGAAAATATGCAAAATGCAATTCTATATTTTGGACACTTGATTTTAATATTTATCAGAAACTGAACCTAGACTACAAATGCAAAAAAAAAAATATAAAGAAAAAAAAGAAGAGGTTTGAAGATCATCTGTTTCTATGCAATAAACAAAAGAAGTTTTAATCTGCAGGAAAGTTCTACATAGATTTACTATAAGTTTCGCTATGCCTCTCTGTGCCCCTTTCTTTTTTGGTGATACCCCGTTATATTAAGCTCATAAAGAAAAGAGAACACCTCCTTTAACAATCCAACTTCTATTAAGAAAGAAGAAAAAAAAAAAAAAAAAAAAAACGCATATATTCCATACATTTTGAAATTTTCTTGTCTTTTTAACATTTTCTTTTTTAACTTTTAATTTTTTTTTCCACATTTTTTCATTGTAATATCATTTTGCATTTCTTTTTTCCTTTCTTTTTCCTTGTCAAAAAAGAAGAAAAAAAATAGTAGCTTTGACGATATTAAAAAATGTCTAATTATCATCAGCATAATCTTGCTAGCGAAGATCCAACACTCATCGTTACACCAAATCATTCAAATGTCTTGGATGAAAAAACTGAGGCTGTAAAGATTGATTTAAGGGATCACCTTACTCCACATAATGACCCTGCTAATCCCTTTGCATTTGTGCCCGAACAATTATCAGCGTTGATGGACCCAAAGAATTTACCTTTATTACGTACTTTCGGTGGTCTTGAAGGTGTTGCTCGCGGTCTGCAAGTGGATCTCCAGTCTGGTTTAACACCTAACCCACCCAAGCATCAAAATATCTCACTCAATCAAATATTAAAAGAAAAAGATGACTCAGTATATGTCGAGGAGATCGAATTCAAGAGAACCCCTACTGTACATTCTTTGGGTAGACAATTGACTCATAGAACTGATGTCACTGTTTCCGCTCCAGACGTTACCGCCTTTCCTCAGCGAAAACATGCATTCGGCTCTAATGTGCTTCCTGAGACACAGTCAAAAACTATATACCAACTCATGTGGATCGCTTTTCAAGATAAAACCTTGGTAACATTTACAATACCTTCATGACTAGCATTTTATTCAATTTTGTCTCTCAAATAGATCCTTTTAGCTATTGCTGCTGTAGTCTCTTTAGGTGTTGGTCTGTATGAAGATATTGCCGTTCCCGAATATGATACTTTTGGCCAAAGAATTCCTGGTGTCAAATGGGTGGAAGGTGTTGCTATTATTGTTGCTATTATGCTGGTTGTCATGGTCGGTAGTGTAAATGATTTTCAAAAGGAGAAGCAATTTCGTAAATTGAATGCTAAAAAAGATGATCGCGCAGTCAAGGTAAACAAATAAGCATGTATAAACAAAAAGCACAAAATTTATTGATCTATTTTGTTCTTAGGCCACTCGTGAATCTACAGTGATTATGCTTTCTGTATATGACATTCAAGTCGGGGACATTCTCCATCTTGAACCAGGAGATATTGTTGCTGTCGATGGTATTTTCATTGAAGGTCACAACCTCAAATGTGATGAGTCTGCTGCTACTGGTGAATCGGATGCGGTGCGTAAACAGCCTTGGAAGATGTGCGAGCGTATGGCTGCTAGCCAGGCCAAAGAAGCTGGTGTCCGTACTCATTATCGTCCATCTGCTGATTCTCCTTCGTCTTCTGAATCTGGATTCAAACCTAGTAAAGCTGCACCTCCCGTTGAGCATAAAGCCTGCCCGGATCCATTCATCATTTCCGGTTCGAAAGTACTAGAAGGTGTCTGTACTTACCTTGTCACTTCCATTGGTGAAAACTCCTACTTTGGTCGTACCATGATGGCTCTCCGGTCTGAGCCTGAAAGTACTCCTTTGCAAGAAAAATTGAATGATTTGGCTGAAATGATTGCTAAAATGGGTTCTGCTGTCGGTTTATTAATGTTGATCGTCTTGTTAATCCGTTACTTTGTCGGCTGGAAGTCAGGTGTGCCAGATCAAGCTACTGATATTGTGATGGCTATTATGAAGATTTTAATTGTTGTCGTAACTATTGTTGTTGTAGCCGTGCCTGAAGGTTTACCACTTGCCGTTACACTTGGTAAAAAAAAAAAAAAACGTTTTTTTCTCCGATTCATGCTAACCTTTTCTTCTTCTTCTATAATTAGCTCTTGCTTATGCCACCCAACGTATGCTTAAAGATAACAATTTAGTCCGTGTCTTGGCTGCTTGTGAAACTATGGGTAATGCAACCACCATTTGTTCTGATAAGACGGGTACTCTGACACAAAATAAGATGACGGTGGTTGCTGGTACGTTTGGTTCGTCATTCCGCTTTATCACCAATCCACCCGCATCTCGCTCTGACTTGATTGACCTTAAAAAGGTGTCTTCTTGTGCACCCAAAGATGCCCTTAATTTGATCAATCAATCTATCGCTGTCAATTCCAATGCTTTTGAAGGAGAAAATGAAAAAGGAGAGCCATGTTTTGTAGGAAATAAAACCGAAACCGCTCTTTTGCAATTCTCTCGTGAAATTAAAGCTGAGCATTATGATACGCTTCGTACTCGCTGGCCTATTGAACAAGTATACCCTTTCAGTTCCGAGCGAAAGGCTATGGCTACTGTATTGCAAATCCCTCACCCTACCCAACCTCAACAAGTGATTTACAGAGTGCATGTAAAAGGTGCATCCGAAATCGTCTTGGGACTTTGTGATAAAATCCTTACACTTAAAAACTCCTCATCCACCAGAGATGATTACAATGGTGCCAGTACTCGTGCTCTGACTTCTGATGATAACAACCGCGTCGAACGTATCATTCAAAGCTATGCTATGAAGAGTTTAAGAACTATTGGTATTGCTTACTGCGATTTCGAACAATGGCCACCAAAGGGACCTTCTTTAGCTCAAGACGAAGATGTTCCTTATGATGATATTGTAGAAAATAATGATTTGACTTTCCTTGGTGTGGTTGGTATTGAAGATCCTCTCCGTGATGGTGTACCTGAAGCTGTACAAGCTTGTCAACGTGCAGGTGTGTTTGTTCGTATGGTTACTGGTGATAATTTAGTTACAGCTAAAAGCATTGCCAAACAATGTGGAATCTATACTCCTGGCGGTATCGTCATGGAAGGACCTACATTCAGAAAATTGCCTCAATCTGAGATGGATAGTGTCCTACCCCGTCTTCAAGTATTAGCTCGTTCAAGTCCTGAAGATAAAAGAATTCTTGTAAGCAGACTTCGTGAATTAGGAGATATTGTTGCAGTAACCGGTGATGGTACCAATGATGGTCCTGCTTTAAAAATGGCCGATGTTGGTTTCTCCATGGGTATCGCTGGTACTGAAGTTGCTAAAGAAGCTTCGAGTATTATTCTTATGGATGATAATTTCTCTAGTATTGTTAAGGCTATTATGTGGGGTCGTTGTGTGAATGATGCCGTCAAGAAATTTTTGGAGTTTCAAATCACTGTCAATCTTACTGCTGTCATCTTGACCTTTATCTCTGCTGTTGCTAGTGAAGATCAAAGATCCGTATTGTCTGCTGTTCAACTTTTGTGGGTCAATTTGATTATGGATACATTTGCTGCGCTTGCTTTAGCCACTGATCCCCCAACTGCAGAACTATTAGATCGTGCTCCTGAGCCACGTACTGCACCTTTGATTACCCTCAAGATGTGGAAGATGATCATTGGTCAAGCTATTTACCAAATCGCCGTTACTCTTGTTCTTTTGTATAGTAATGTCCTCAAAAATGATACCCAGGAAGCTGTATTACAAACAGTTGTATTCAATACTTTTGTGTTCTGTCAAATCTTTAACGAAATCAAGTAAGTTCTTTACGTTGAATATATTTCCAACATGTATACTCAATGTCTTTTTTTTTATTATAGTTGTCGACGTATTGATAGTCATCTTAATATCTTTACTAATATCTTAGCAAACAAATTTTTCTTGGCTATCTTCCTCATTTGTGTTCTCGGTCAAGTAGTGATTGTCCAATTTGGTGGAGCTGCTTTCCAAGTAGTTTCACTTGACGCAGCACATTGGGCTATTGCACTTGTAATTGGTGTCATTTCTTTACCCATTGGTGTTGTGATTCGTCTTATTCCTGATAGTATCTTTGGCTGTTTATTCCGTGATCCTGTCACTCGTGAGAAATACATGGGTGGTGGAAGTACAGTTCCAGCAGTTTACGTTGCTGGTAATGAACGTTTGCCCTGGAATTCGAACGAACGATCCAACACAATGCGTTCTCGATCTTCCAAACATAACAATGATAACCATTCGTTTGCTTCAGGATCTATCCGTAGTCTGGAGTAAATTTGCACCCCCTTTTTTTTTTACCCTTCTGCATAATCTTTTTCCTCTTACCCCCTTACAGGAAAAACCCTTCTTTATTTTTAATTATTTCATAATCGGTATGTTTCTTTTTCATCAACCGAAGTTCATGTATAGTGCTTCCCTTTTTTTTCCCTCCTCCCCTCATCTTTACACTCTTTTCAGGGTAATATCAAACCATCTTTTTCTCTCACTTAATTATACTTTTATTCTATATTAAAATCCAAAAAATTCAATAGATGATGTATTAATTGTCCCATGAAACTAAATACTAATATCCAAAACATATTCATAGCAACTTTGGTGCGTATATATGTTACATTTCGAATCAAAAACGGTAAGGATTGTCACTTGGCGAAAGTTAAAAACCCCTTTTGCAATCGATAATCGGGGAGAGGGGCAAGTTGATACATGTCGAAGTATTCAAGGAAATTGTCATGCTCCATCATAATTTTTAGAAAATAATAATGCGCATGCCTTTATGTGTTCTCATTGATGAGAAACGTATCACAGCAAGACCTAACTGAAGGGTGTGGGTATAAAACTAAGCTTCTAGAGCTTCTACACACTACTGATAAGTTTTGTTGGTGAATTCCTAATGACCAAAATGATACTGGACGAACATAAAGTTTGGCTTATCTTTTTATTTTAGAATAGTTGTATTTCAAGAGCGTAGCGTAGCTGATACTCTCCGTTTGGAGTCTTATATAGTTCACATGAGGTTACGGCGGTAGCTTAAAAAAGCTGTTGTCTAAATGACGCCGTCAATCAACAAATATGAGACCATTGTATACCCTCTGTGGGATAATTCTAGTTCAAAGCCTCTTCTTAATTTAACAAAAGGTTTTATAAGAATAAGTATTTTAAAGAAGTTGTCACACTGAACTCAGTTGTGGAAGCTTGACAAGTCGCAGTTCATAGGTATTGTCAGGTGGTGATTTGATAATATAGTCGTTTCTTTATCATTAGGGTTGGTACTGAAAATGAAGCTTGCCTTGAAACTTGTGTCCAAATTCTTCACAGGTTGTTTAAGAATAACGGTTAGCAGCGGTAAATATATGGTGTTTACAGCTGTGTTTTCATCTGGCTGCTTTATTTATTGGAGGCTTTATATGTATGACGTCCGACTCTTTTGCTGGACTTTCATACTTCTATTTTTTTTTTTGTGCACTGCCTAATGCCCCGTCTGTCTATAAGATACTTCGGGGATGTTGGCGTGTCAAATGGTTCGTTAATCCTTTGTACCGCCTTTTAATCTTAAATTTGTAAATGCGGCAAGTGAACTAAGTATTTTCACAAATGTTATTTTAACTCTAGAGTTTCCGTAACGTGTACATGAAAGCTCCTCATAATGGCAGCTCAACACTAAAAAGCACAATTTTGTAGAAAAAGAAATAAAAGATGATGTACAGTTAATAAGTAGTGCTTGATATTAGCCAATGCTAGCTTACCTTTGTCCGCGATATTGTTACGTATTGTTTTATTATTTAGTTACTATTAACAGATGTAACATGTTCATGATTGTATGCGACGATATTAAAATAACACAGGCTTTGTAAATTGTTTGATTAAAATTATGTCTACTCCTCTAGACAATGGTGGGCTAAAAGCTCATCAGGTGTAAAAACGTTGAAGAAAACAAATATTCATTAAGCAGTATAGCTGATTTCTTTCAGGTCAAACCAACCATGATTCCCGATAGTGTTCTAAATGAAATACCTGATCTTCAAGAGAGTATCCTTAGTACCTTGGAAATTATCAAGCGAGTTATATAGGAGTTCACTTGATTTGAATTTAACGCCAACGAAGAAGTAATACGAAAATTTCTCAACGAGTATATCTTGTCCTAATTATTTTCGGTAAGCGTATTGATGTTAAGTCTAGGATGTCTCAGGTGGTTTAGTTAGTTTACCCCTTCTTTCTGAAGAGGAAAACAAATATTTTGGGGGAAAGGAGATTTATTTTATGTTAGGGTTCTAAGAGCATCTATTACATTTTACGACTTTGTTTCATCGACTTTTAGTTTCTGCACGATTTTTTTTAAATCGACGATTTTAAGGGGTCTTTTTTTTTTTTTTTTTTTTTTTTTGTCATGATTACTTGGAAGCCAATTGCTTAGTAGATACCAAGCGTACTAGATGCAATATAAAGATGCAGCGGCTTATTAATCAACAGACGGGAATCATTGCAAATAATTGACCGAGCAGAAATGAACTTTGAAAACTTAGTAAGGTTACATACTATATTTTATTTTTAGGTAAGATTATGGTTAGGCATGGAAGCACGAATTCTATAGGTTCTGACTGTACTTTATTTAAGAACTACAGGAGCATCTCATATCCGTATCCTAAAGAAACCATTAGACTTTTGTAACAAAAATAGTCAGATTAAACTTACTGGGATTGAGCTCTTGATCCAGTTCTCAACTCTGGGGTCTTGATAATGATCCTCGAATGGATTGATACAAGCATCAAGGCAAACATTTAAAAGTTCTTTTGCTTCTTCTTCTGTCTGCTTATGGAAGGCTTGGATCACTTGTTCGGCAATTGAGTTTCGAAGAACAAATCTTGGGTTCACAGCATCCATACGCTTCTTTCTATCTTGGCAGTTGGATTTTTCTTCAAGCAAGCGATGGCGATAGATAGCTAACCAAGGTTTTAATGCAGCTTTGCTTGGTTCTACTTGAGATTCTTCCTCGGTAGAAATGTCAAGCCATTCATGAATAGCTCTTTCTGCATCATCATCCTCTCCTTTCTCTGTCACTTGATAATTACTAAGAGATCTGTAGAAGCGATGATAATCAACATTATATGCAGTCATCCAATCCAGTAATGGGATAATCACATTATCCATATCATCTGCTGCATTCGATTCACTCTTTTCCAACCCAATCTTGGATCTCATTTTGGCCAATAAATTCGACATGAAGTGGGCTTTGAATTCAGTCTGAAGCATATTTTGTACAATGGTTTGAGCATTAGCACGATAAGATTCCATCGTCTTTTCATCTGTCACATTTTCTCTGGTTTCGTCTTCTTTGCTAGGATAAACAACGGAATCGACATCTTCACCAGCACCGATAAGTTCAAATAATGGCATACTTAATCTGACAAGATTAAAAATACAGACAGAAGGTTGGCGATGGAATGCATAACCTGTCAATAGCCAGTATAAGCATAACTTGATATGTACTGTAAATCATCACTTACGTCCTGAATCATCCGAATGATTACATGTGTAAAGGGGATTATAATAATCCATGATTTGAAAAGGTCCGTAATCCATGGTCAAACCTAGAATGGACATGTTATCTGTATTCATCACACCATGATTGAAGCCAATTGCTTGCCATTCAGCAACCATTTTTGCTGTATTCTTTGTGATATTTCGAAGTAACTGAGTATACTTATTACCTGTCCCTTCTAACTCTTCCTTGATGACATTTTCGATCGTGTAGTCTGCTAACGTACGAACATTGTCCATATCATCACGATGATAGAAGATTTCGAAATTACCAAATCGGAGCCATGATGGTGACATGCGTGCAACAATAGCACCGTTTTCAGGTTGAACTAGTGCAGTCTTTAGTGTCACTTTTTGGTATACATGGCACTATGACTTACTATCGCGAGGACCATCTTCTCTGTAAACATCTCTTGTTGTATCAATCAACGCAATAGCACGTGTGGTAGGCACACCCAAGGCATGCATATGTTCCGACATTAAAAACTCTCGGATACTTGACCTTAATACAGCGAACCCATCGCCGAATCTAGAATAGGGTGTACGTCCAGCACCTTTTAACTGAATCTCCCATGAATCTCCTTTTGAGTTCACGGTTTCGAATAATGATATGGCTCTGCCATCACCTAATTGTCCAGCATAATAACTAGGATAATAAAAAAAATGTGTTGGATTACTCATCCTTCGCGTCCTATCTCGGCAACTTACCCAAATTGATGGCCGGCGTAGCAGAGTGACCATGGTTTGGTCCCTGGTAATATTTTGTTGCCTGAAAAGACAGAGGCAAAATCTTCTTCTTGTGCCAAGTCAAGTTCTATATCTTGACAGGCCGGTTTAGAAATAGCTAGGACGATAGGGTCGGGTGCGGTTTCTGGGTAGACGTACGAATACACGGCACCATGGACGGGACGAGGAGTTCTCATTAAGTTAGTCTGGTTGTCTTCTGATACATTAGTTGTGTAAATGTCACCAGGCAAAGCCTTTGTAAATTTGGTGGGTAAGCTAGGTAATGAATTAAGTGAGCGAGCTGCCATTGTACGAATGTTCATACTAAAAAGAAGGAAGAAAAAGTTTATTTTTTGTCTGCCTCTCTCTCTCTCGCATGACTTGCTACAGCGCGGTTTAGATCTATTTTTTTTTTTCCAAATTCCTGGGTTACAAAGAAAACCATGGTGATATGCATGTTTTTTAAGTAGTTAGCTGGCGAGTGTCAAATAAGCATTAAAGGTAGATCTCAATTGATATTCTCCGAGTTATCGATATAAGCAAAGTTCTAAAGAGACACGAAGAAACACAGACTCCTTGGTATTATACAAGAAAAAATATAACAAATGACGTACACAAAAGGGGAACTTCAAGGAGGTAGAATATGGTGTCATAATGAGAATGGATTCATGAAAATGTATCACTAGGAAAAAAATTCCTTCTCTTTCTTTTTTTTTTTTTTTTTTTGTTCATGTATAAACTAAAGAAGAACATGTTTTTGAAAAGAAAGGAAGAAAGCCAGTCCAATTGGTCAGAAATGTGTTCAGAGTTCATCAAACAAATGGTGTTAAGAAGACGTACATCAAAAGGCCATCGTTTGTTGAATGATCCAAATTTATGCCTTGATCAATTATCAGAATTTCAAAAAAGTTATGTTTCTTTCCCAGAATTCAGTGACTCTACAATCAGCACAGAAAGCGACTCTAATCAATCCTGGTCCTCATCCTCGACTACTTCTTAATTTTTCACACATTCTTAATATTTATATAAAAAAAACAATCTTTTTTAATTATTTTTTTGGTTCAATATTCTATACTTTTTTGTTGTGGTGATAATTTATAACTTGGAGATGACAGCAGCAGTGAATTCCTTAAGAGTGCTCTTTCCTCCAATATCAACAGTCTTGGCCAAATCAGAGGAAATGGTGTCGTAGACAGCAGAAGAGATCTTGTTGGCATGTTCATCCAAGTTCAAGTGTCTCAGCATCATAACACTGGAGAGCAACATGGCAGTGGGGTTAGCAGAGTTTTGATCTTGAATATCAAGAGCAACGTGACGACATCCCTATTGAAATCATTAGTTTCATACTCTCTCTCAGTCACTTACACACTCGCTAAACTTACAGGCTCGAACATGGCGAATTCACGACCAATGTTACAACCGGGGATTAAACCAGGACCACCGATTAAACCAGCACCCTTTAAAAAAACTGTTAAATCATATATACGTTTTTTTGTGTGTGCGTATACTATCACTTACGACGTTGGAAACAATGTTACCGTACAAGTTAGGCATGACCATAACATCGAATTGTTGAGGACGAGAAACAAGTTGCATGGCAGTGTTATCAACAATCATGTCGTTAACTTCAATACCGTGGTGAGCATATTCCTTGGCAACTTCGCGACAAGTACGCAAAAAGAGACCATCAGCCAATTTCCTGCATTGCTTTAATTAGACCCAGATACGCTATGACAAAATAAAACGACTTACATGATGTTGGCCTTGTGAATAATGGTGACCTTCTTACGGTTGTTCTTGACGGCGAAATCAAAAGCGAAACGAGCAATACGTTCGGTCTTGGTACGGGTGATGATCTTGAGAGACTCAACAACACCGGGAACAGACTTTGGATGTTCATTAGTCTCGAATATTGTATCCATGTAAAATCACGCAAACTTACTTGATGCTCTAAACCAGAGTATTCACCTTCAGTGTTCTCACGGATAATGGCAATGTCAACATTGCTCAAACGAGAAGAAACACCGGGGACGTTCTTACAGAGAGAGAGAGAAGCATACATGTCTAAATCCTTACGCATGGTAACGTTGAAAGATTTGTGGCCGAGCTTGGAAGTAGGAGTGAAAAGAGTACCCTTAATACCGACCTTGTTACGACGAAGGGACTCGATGGACTCTTGGTATAAATTGTCGTCTTCAGAGGTCAAACCAGAGACATCGTATTGTTCGAATTCAACAGGAACATTGGCAGCCTTGAAAACATCCTTGACAGACATGGCAATTTCTTGACCAATACCATCACCGGGAATCATGGTGACAGTGTATTTACCACCATACTTCTTGGGGAAGATCTATCGTTATGTTTAGGAGGCTGTTTCGCACTATCTACTATCTACAACTTACAGACTTTTGCTCAGCGGGAGCAGGGGTGGGAATGGTGCTAGTTTGAGAAGCGAAAGAACGTGTAGCAGCCTAAGTAAAATGATTTGTTAATTTTGTGTACTTGTGTTTCAAGTGCTGACTTACTTGCTTGACACCGTTAATGGCAGGTCTAGAAATAATGTTACGAAGCATTTTCTTTATTGTTTATGAAAGAGAGTAGAAAAAAAAAATCCGTCCGGGAAAATTGTATTACCCAAAAAAATATTTTTTTTTAACCCCAGGGAACCATGCCTTGAACGCTATAAACGTCAGAAATGACTTTCAAATTAAATTCGTATAGTGGGGACCTGTCAAAAACACACTTAAAAAATGAACTCGGTCAATACGACGCGATTATAATATGAATAAGTAGACACATATATCTACAATATATCCAATGGTGCAACTACCGATCCTTTTTCATTTTTGGCTTTACATAGGCTGAGAAAATTTAGCTAGCAGCTCGTGTTCCAATTTTAGGCACTAAAATGCCTTTTGTTATGTATCTTCAAGGAAGTACAGTCATTTATCGCGGTATATATTCGATTTGCAATATGAAATAGGCCACGCTCTGGTTTCCAAGCCGCTCATCCTTGTTATATCGGTATCCCTATATGGCCAATTACATAGAGAGTGTCCATATAGCATACCACTTAATCGCATTTGACTACAACATATGTAAGTTATCGCATTTACAATTTGTCGCAAATTGAAATTATTTTGTTGTGAACCTAAACTTCACTTGTCGCGTTTCTAAATTTAACTCGTCGTGTTTTGGATTTTACTAGTCGTCTTTTTTTTTCCAACATCTTGCAATATTACCAAACTCTACAGCAATATCAGAAGATAAAGGAACAAGAAAATTATACAGAATTTTTATTTAAACAATCGTATAAGCGTTTTTCAAAATGCAAGATAATTTTGTAGAGTTGGCTTTGTGAAACTTGATTACATGGTTTTTGCTTTAGATAGGCGTCCTTATGCTACACCTGCTAACAAAAAAAAAAAAAAAAAAAAAAAAAAAAATAGCGCATTATCATACAGTCTTGTTTAGCACTTTACTGTAGCTGAGTAATTCCTCTGTTAGTTTCTTTAAACAAACACTCGTGGTGTTCTTTTCTTTTCATTTTTATTAGTCTTTTAAAGTAGATTAAAACCCCTTACGTGCAAGATGTGAGTGTAAAGTAGCTATAAAAATGTATGAGTTTTGCTTTGACATGTCGTGTAGTAGAGGCAAAGACGAGGGGTGCGCGTATTTTTTTAAGCCGAGAGTATGGTAAAAAACCCTCCCAATAAAAAACGGCTGATATTTTGGAGTGACTTATGCTTTTTCAAGTAAGATGTGAAGATTGAAATAATGCTATATAACTACATTGTCCCAGATTTTATTTATTTCGGTAGCAATATAGATCAATGAGAGGGAATCAATATACACTAATGAAAGGGAATATAAACTTGATAATGGAGAATAAAACAAGAACTAGATGGTGTTCAAACAAGACCAAGATGCAATAAAACAAAATCCTTATCCAGAAGACGTAAGACACCATTGACCACACTAATACGAATAGGTACATCGCTTTGGTAAACACTTCATACAAACGATAATTTGAATATAGGGTGATAACCACTTAACTTGGTCCATAAGAAAAAGGTCAGAATAGTTTATACAGACTATAAGATACTACACTTATCTCACAAACACCCAAATGTGTAGCCAGTCATCTAACCAGGAGAAAAAGACAATACCAATTTACCTGCCGTCCCCTCAAAAGAAGGTTGCAATCAAAGCCAAGCTTAAGTTGTAATTCTCCAGCATATAAAAAAAATTGATACTCTGTCACTCTTCCTTTCTAATCACAATCGTACCAAATAAAAAAAATATGCAATGAAACATGGGCATTGTATGAAAAGAGGGGCGAAAACAAACCTATGCATAAAGATGTCTTAAGGTAAAACAAAACCAACATCCACATGTTAAAAGCATCCGGATCTAGCAAAATGGGAGGACCATTCTGGAGAATACGATCGACCATGCCTTTGAAATAGGTTTCGCTGCAGACTAAGCCATCATAGGGTTGATGATAGAAGGTGTAAGCTTTATGCTGCCAGTCCCGGAGTGTTATTAAACGGGGGTTCTTAATCAACTTAATATACCCAAAAGCAACAATGAGCTATATAAACTGTGCCAGATTATTGAACACATGCTATTATCTTGCCTTCTTGTCAATCAGTCTCGTATGATGATAAAAAAAACGCGCTGACCTGTAAACATAAGCCATTGGCAGCAACAACAAGGTCCTTACCTGTGCTCCAACTCGCAATTACATCGAATTGTACCAGTAAAAAGACAAGATAAAAATGATAAAATAAAACAATCAAGCAAAAATGGCATGTACTACATATATTATTATACAAGGCATGTTACTTTTTTTTTTTTTTGGTAGAATGATGATAAATTATAAAATCGAGTCGTTCCTGGGTAAATGCATATATTTAAGGCCGATCTTAGCATATAAATTAAGAAGTAGCTAATAGGGTTACTTGATCATGGATAAATTCATGTTTCAAAAAAAATTGGCATATCGTATGTGTTTGTTGAGGTTAGGCTATAATGAGCTAGAGATCCATCCTCAACACTTATAAGTGTGTGGATCAGAGATAATGTTAAAATAAAACGAATGACTTCATTCATCAAATTGTATTCACTCATAGAGTAAAATATTACGTATGAGAAAGATATATAGATATAAATGCTTTCTTATTCCCTATCCTTTTTTTTTTTTACTTTTCAGATATATTACTACCAGCTATTTTATTTAGGTTTTTTTTTTTTTTTGCTTTACTTGCTTTACTTGCTTTACTTGCTTTACTTGCTTTACTTGCTTTACTTGCTTTACTTGTTTTACAATAGTTTATATTTTAAATTCAATCATTGTCAATAATATGTTTTAGAGGATCTTTAAGTAAAACGAGTATTTTATAGGAAGGGTGTGTCCACGGGAGGAGAGAGGATCAACTTTTTTTTTTTTGTTCTGGATTTTTGTAACGAGTTGATCAAGTTCATTTTTTGATGAAATAAAAATGACGTTATTTTGGGTAAAATCATTATTTCGGGACACATCTCTTGGCAAGTGGAAAAAAATGTATGGCAGGACTAAAGTAAAACCCAAAGCCATTAAGAGTCATTTTAAACACTTGGCAATCAAATCCTAGAGTGGATAAGTTGATTATCAGTATTCCTTTATCATATTCATCAAATGCCTTGAATAAACAGTCCATAAACAACAGGATCCTCGACATTTATTTTGATAAGTTCGCTAATCATTGATTTCATTTCGAGATGAATCTTGATAAAGTCCCGAGTTGTTTGGTGTATACGTTGTATTTTGTTTCTTTTTAATCTCGGTTACACATAAGTCCAGCTCTTGACCTTTTTGTATTCATATGATAGTTATATATCAGGTTTGTAACAGGATTCAGTAGATAAGCATTTCACTGTTATATATACATTTAGCAATGGGCTTTTGGTCATTGAGGATATTTCATCGATAAAAAAATACATATAGACCATAAAGTTATCTTCGATATTTTTGGGGCTCCAACTTCTGATTTCTTTCACAATTCTTTGCATTATAAATAAGTGTATATCCTTTGCTTCTGATATATTAGCCCCCAGTTCTTCTTTCATATTTTTTATGATCTATTTCAGCTGTGTGGTATTTGATAAAATATTGCAAGGTAAAAATAATGAGATAAATGTGTATTTTTTATTGTAGGTAAAATTAGACAAAAGAACTCTGCTGCTATAAAATAATCAATCCTTTTATATTGAACAACTACCCCTGGAAGTGTGAGTCAATCTTTCTGGTTTTGGAATATATCTATACTCAGTTTACCGCCTTTTTGTTAAATGAATTCTACTCGTTAGAATTGACTTCAATTAACATCGTCCTAGATCAAAGGATTCGGGAACACTTCTTATTGTGTCTTTCGGAGTAGAAAGAACCAGTCAGATAATGTGTAACGGTAGCTATCAAAAGGAGCATAACATGATTTATGGTAATTGGCTTCGGCAGAACGTATTTGTAATGTTTGACCTCTTATTGATTTTACGGGTTCTTTTCCCGTCTGTGAATGAATAAGATATGATCCCAAATATAGAACATGTTGTCAATGTTTGTATGTTTGGTTGCAGAAAGTAGGCATCCATTTATTTATGCACTATTTCTATTATGCACTTATCAGTCGTATAATTTGTATCAATATATAAATAAATGAACCATTAATAATGATAACTGTTCTATTCTCTCGATGGGTAGCTAATCCATTGAGGGAACTATCATTATTAGATTTCTCTTTTTTATATTCTTGATTTAATTGGAGTGGGTTTTTACTTTTCCAATTTAGGTATAGTAACTCAGTTGTGTATTATTCTATATGCAACTTTTATCCCTATATCCATTTAAGCCAATCATGCCACCTTTTATATAGAAGTATGTACTCGAAGTAGAGGTAGTTGTAGTAGTATACAAATATATGTTATTACTCAATATTCAAAGATATTTTATTTTTAATTTATAATTTATATGATTTATTTCTTTATTCTTAAATGAATCATACTCAAATACGACAAGCTGATCCTCATTATTTAGATCGTGAGAAGCATCGATGCAATTACACCATTTCACAATGATTTCTGAGGCAGGTTCCAATGGCAAAGGTTTAACGTAGTTATTTAAGATAGGATGGTGCTGCTTGCAACTTTGAGTGAATGAGTTTTGTAGATTTTGGTTAGAGAAGGGAAAAATAAATGAGAGTGACAAAACCCTGCAGTCGGGTATATTAAGTAAGCGTCTTGAAGCATCCACAGAGTCTTTCCTATACTCTTGTAAGATCTTCGATATATTAATCTCTTCATAGATGACATCAGGAACCTCATCGGCTCGAATACTCCATTTTTTTTTGGCCATTCCCAACAAGGTAGTTGTAGTAATTTACCGCCTTTGGATGATTATTGACGCTGTCAAAAGAGTCGTCCAAGTCACCATAATTCTGGGAGGCCTAGCGTCTGGCGTCATCACTTCCTTTAAGTGCCAAGCTTCTATTACCATTGTTTTTTTCAAATTCCAAGCTTCTGCTGTCATCGCTGTTATTATCCGTGTCATTTCTCATTTCTGGGCGAAGCTTTCTTCTCTTTTGGACGTGGATTTTATCGTTAGTCTGCTCCTTGACGTTATTTACGTTGTTAAAAACATAAGTACCATTCAATGACATGGATGTAGTATTAGATGCCATGGATGTACTATTAGATGCCATGGATGTACCATTCGATGATACGGATGTACTATTTGATACCACAGATGGAGGTGCTTTCTCTACGCTAAGCTTTTTCTTGCTTTTTACCCATTTATTGTCCCGAAAAAAATAATTAGACAAGTTTTTATATATCAAACTCATTCTCAATAACCATACCGTTACCATTAGTTGTTTAATGTAATCGAGGAATGTAATTGGAACCATATTCATCTTGATGATATCCTGCAGCTAACACTTGTACTCATTTTTTAGCGTGCTCAAGATCTTTTGGTTTTTGAGATGGTGTTTTGGTGAACTTTAAAAGACTCAAAATCCTACTGTTTGGCATCGACTTTCATAAAAAAAACCCCAACCAGAATCCCTATTACTAATTGCAGAAGAGAGTAACTTGTACGAGGCATGCTTTTTTGGGCAAGCAATTATATCAGCCATAGTATTTAATATAAGGAGTTGTGAATAGAGAAAGCAAAAAAAAAAAAAAATTGTAGTCAACACCACAAATTTAACACCACAAATCGTCACGTATACCCTTTAAGTCATTTATATGTAATGAACGGTTTTCGTGCTTTTCTACTTTTTTTTGCAGCTTACTTAATTCATCATTTTAGTGTCATCTATAGAAATTAGCACCATTAATTAACGTTGATTTATTCAAGATATACTAGACCAGAACCTGGAATTTGGATAGCACATCATCATTAAAATTATACTCCGCTAAACGTATACACTGTCACCGTCAAAATTTTTACCTGTATTATACAGGTTGCTGTATTTCCTGTGAATTTCATTAAAGAGTAGATTTAATTCTTCTTGTATGGTGGGGGCCCTTGTGATATTATAGTCGTCGTCATCCAGAATCATCATATTTTGTCTTGTCAAGTAGTAATTGTTTATACCGGTATTTTTCTAGAAGTTATAGTTTCGTTTGAAACATCATGTTCCCGAACACCAGTAATAAATCTCATCGCATCTTACTGAGAGATATGGTATTTCTTCTGAAGTTGACTGGCTGATATGGCTGTTTCTGTTGGTAATTTTCTCTTGATGTTGTGGTATTTGGCTACAGCGAGCATGTATCTACGTTTGCAATAAAGATCCTTTACATTTTGAATAATCTGAGTGCCCAATGGTTAGTATCTTGCTGTTGTATTGGCTGGAGGAAAATAAATTTTATAGTTGGGCAATTTAGCGTGTTACCATGGCACGATGCATTATCTAGAACAACGACAACATTACGCTTCAAATTCGCCATTTGTCGATTAAATCTAGTGAAATAACTTTTAAAATCTCTTTGGTCACCCAGGCTTTCTTTTTTATGGAATACATATGGCCCAATCATTTCCTATAGTATACACTTATAAAAAAAATTTTATTGATTTATGCTCTTATTGATTACATACTTCTCTTGTTTTTTAAGCACAGTGTCTTACCGTGATGACTAATAATACAAGCATTTATTCGAAAAGAAACACTAGCTTTGGGTAACAGGCTCTGATGAGATAGCTTTAGTAACTGATATTGCGTAATAAAGTACCATGTCGTTAAAATTTAATTTATTTGACTCATAATTTCGCAATTGTTGTTCTACGGCATTTATTTCGTTTTGAATAGTCTCTTGATTGACTGTTAACATTGAGCCTACTTCTCCGTGAATTTTCTAGCCGCGAAGGTTGTACATTTTTTTTAAAACCAGTAAAATACCCAATTGACAATGATGGCAAATCTTCAGTGAAATCTGATTCAGTCATACAATACGTTTTGTTGAGCCACTTAAAGGTGGGATTAATATTCCGACTTAAGCTCTTTGATGTTCAAGCACTATATTGCAAAGATATTCTTTCGGTTTAGGCATTTTTGAACTGACAAAACTTCATTCAAGTTGATTACTGACGAGTCCAGTAGCAAGAAGAATGGATTTTGTAGGGGTCTCGTTCAATACAAACTCTCTTTCTGCCCATATTACAATTGATTGTAATTTCAAGCCAGGAATTTGTATTGCATAGTCAATAATCTCTGCCCGCTGTTTCAAAATAAAGTTGCTGTTTGGTCTAAATTTTTTAGATTGAAAGCCTAATAGCTTCTCTTGTACCGTGGTTGAGCTTAAGTGCTTCCTTACACCTATTAGTACCCCTCTTGAAAATAAGTTGAAATGATCCCACTGTTTTTTTTAAGAGTCCAAAAAAAATCTTCTATTTTCTTTTTGTAGATGTGTTTTGTTAATGATTGAGGCGTTTACTAATGATAGTGATTTTCGAAACAATGTCTACGCTGAAATTTCTAAAATGTACAGATTATTGTTACCGGTTGGGTGATATTACTACGTTGGGGTATTTGTGATAATTATGTACCTCTCTCCAATTAGGTTTAGTTATACAGAAAAGCTTAGTATATGTATATATTTTTAGAAAGAATGTTTACAGGACCAGCAATTTAGATTAATAATGAGATAAAGATGATATAAAATCACTTAAGGATCCATTGAAAACAAAATACGTCTACTTATTGCTTTGAAAAGCTTGATTATGTTATCATGCAGGATTTCTATTATTGAAGAATATGAACGCTCTTTCCTGCAGGGATTATCACAAAGACTATCAGTGTTTATCCATCTTTTGTTTGTTTTAAAAATCATTAATAACAGCTTTATAAAGTTTCTGGATCGTCTTATGTTGCGATGTTTTTACCTGGGATGTTCTTCCAATATGAACAGGCTTTGCTTGAAAGGAAGAGTGACAAATATCAATTTTTTTTTATATGCTGGAGAAGTATAACTTGAGCTTGGCTTTACTTTCAACTTTTTGCGGTTTAAGTGACAATGGGTTTCCAATTGACCATGCATTAGGTATTTCTTTCCTGAATAAAACACTATGTTTTTTTAGGCTAGCTTAGCTCGACCTGGATAGTGACAGCATTGTGTGTGTCTATATAACCATTATAGATATTTCTTAGTCGTAGTGAGGCCAATCTGTCGCATATAAACTAAAAGTCTTTTATGTGCTATTAAAATTTTAGAAAAAAAGATGGGGCAAGAGATAGCGTGTTACCGAGGCTACAAAACGCGTGAAATTCTTGAAAAAACACTGAAGTGAGGAGTAGAAAATGACGGCGTTGGTTTTATGATATCACCCCACTGAAGTCACAAGAAATGAAGACGAAAACAAATGTAGTGTATCTATATTACTAGAAGACGATACCTTGTTTTACTTTGGTCGAATCCCGAGGCAAGCAGAATTGATGGAAAGCCTAGCTTTTACTTCTATTCCTATCATTGTATAAAGTTTTATCGTTGGTGTGCTTTAGGCTTTACTTTGGTTGAAATATCTTTCCTTAATCAATAAACTTATTATAAATGACGCATAAAAATGTAACCCTGCTTGTTTTCTGAAACTAAATAGATCGATATTGTCCATGACACAATTTTTCAAACAACTTCTAGGCGTGAATACTTGATCAACGGAAGTACGCAAATTGGTACGTTTAAGCATTCTATCGGTAACGAATTAGAGTTTACACTGTAATAGTCAAGAGGAACTATACCTCTCTATGCTTTTATTGCCATGTGGTCGCCTTCTATAAATAAACAATGAAACATTAAACGTCTTTGAAAAGGGGTATTTAACCACCCTTATTATGTAAGCAAATGCTGTGGAGCTTACAACAAGACAAGAGACCCACTGAGTAACTCTTAGCCTCCCTCCTTGTCAGTCTTTTGTGTGCAGCTTCTACAATTTAATAAGCTTGAATATTCAGATATGACTGTATTTTTCAATAGAAATGGTAAAAATTCCAATTAAGCCAAATGTGTTTAAATTGGATAGCTTGTTATTATTACTTCATATCTTGGTCAACATTTTTTACAGCTTTGTCAGTAATCGAAAGATAAATCAAATACACTGATTATTATAATACATATAGATATATATGATGAGACAATGTTTGTGTTTAAGCACATAGAATATTAAAAATATTAAAAAAGTAGGATGGTAATGAATAGGACCGTATTCCTTTCGAGAACAAAGTATCCAATTTATTTTTGAGTTCCTGACCAAACAATTTTTTTTGCAGTGGGACCAACTGTATGTACATTTGAGGGGTTATTTGTCTTTTTGTTTAATACACAGTAGACATGTGATATCTTGATTCTTCAAAATCTTTGATTTGTTGAGCATGTAAACGATGATGGCGTGCACCGTTTGACAGTCTTTTGGCATAGGCACCCACAACATAGGCGAAATAAATCTAGTAGGTTTAGTTTAGTATACTGGACCATGATGATTAAGCATGTTGACAAACAATACCTGGACTAATTGCACAATAAATACAATAACACCAAACAAAATGGTAAAGAGTTTAAGCACCCGAGCACAATCACTTTCACTTGCAGCATGTTCAGTCAATAGACCTGGATATTTGACAGGTGAATAGTAATCCGAGTCATTGATATGTACTGGTGTAATGTTTCGTTGTGCATTTTTTACACCTACAAAACCCACCACCATGCATGATTCGATAACAGTTTGGGAACTGACTGCCATTAATACAAGGGATACGACATAAACTAGCATTGATAGGATGCAACTAATCCAAACAATGACACTAAATGCCCTGGAGAATCTTCGTGAAGCCTAAACAAAGTGTCAGATTATGTAAAAAAAAAAAGGATCTCGGTGTGTTTACGTACGAATAATGAGCCAGCAATACCACATAAACCACCCACACAAATAAACACAGTAAATAATAAATTAATGTAGTACCACGGTCTTGCTGCTTGGCCTGAATAGAATACAATAGCTTTTTAAAATAGAGTGAGTGACACAATAAATTAGTGATTCGGATTCCGCTTTATTACCATTCACGCCCACAAAACCAGTTGCAGAGTAAAACAAGTATATAGCCTGTAGAAATAACGTACACAATTAATTACACTAGCCTCCGTATTATTTGCCTAAAATCTTACAAAAAACCAGATGGCAATGAAAAAGGTGCCTAATCTAAGCGGAATGAGGCAGCAGCATTTCTCTAAACCAAGTCCCATTTGTAAGTATGTGCGTGTTCAGAATGAAAAAGAGAGAAAGGAAAGGAAAGGTGAGGGCACAAGAAAAATATGAATGAAAAAAAAAATGAAAGGGGAAAAAGAAGAGATCGAGGAGACGAGGGGGACAATTTAGCACTAAAAATAAATTAACTGTTACCACAAGCATAATCTTTTTTTGGCATTGTTATCACACCCATTTATTTTCTGCTTTGGTTTTCTTTAATATGTATCATTGCATGCATCTACATCGAACTGTATTATATAGGCTTAATTTGCCTTCATTTAAGTGTCTCCTCCATGAATCCAATGTCGCTGCTAGGTAACAATTAAGTCGCTGGCCAATCAAAACATGTGGTCCCAAAATAAGGTACTCGTGCAATTGTTACCAGAACCCGAGTTTAACGCTTTTCTTTTTGCAGCATTTTTCTTTTTTTTTTATTTTGAGAATCTTTACAAGGACCGAGGCGAGAAAGTACAAGATCCCATGAATGTTCTTCTTGATCCCAACGTCAGTCTTAATAAAAAAATAACAAGCCAACTCATCTGAGTGTTAAGCGTCCTGAAAAAACTGCCAAAGACGAAGTTAATGGCTGGCCATCTTCAATGAGCTTACCCATACAACGGCTACAGTAACTTTTACCGAGAAACGTTTATTGACGGTAAACTGTTATTGAAACAAATACACTGTCAAATGAAACGTTTCTTAGTAAAATAAGGTTTGACTTTTATAATTCATTAATAATTCCAGCACAACTATCGAAGTAAGATCGAGGAAGAAGTGATCACTAGTCTACTATGTAATCAAAACGGTACTGTACTCCAGACTTACTATAAATCCACACAGTCTGAAAAGCTGAGTCTAAGTTTACCAAGATTAAGGTAAGAAGGAGATGGTTTTCGATGAATAATGTTTAAAGACCAGGCCAGATCATATCATATTCATTAGTAGCAAAATAACTGACACAACCTGTCAATGACAATACCCCCCATGATATTACTTGGGTTTTTGACGTGGGCTAGTAAAAAAAATCTGGTAATTTCTACGCATACATCTCCGGTAGGTTGCCATAGAAGAGCACACACGTTCATGGGTAAGCAGCACTTATTTTAATCAGGCATGACATATCTTTGTTCTCAATGTTTTTACTTTTTGTCAAGTTCAAGAAAAGTCAAAATGGTATAACAACTTTCTTCTTTTTCAAGCAGCTAGAAAAAAATGGCGGCTTATACCTATTTCATATGATAAATGAACTCGTTATTTTTAATATGATGGACTCACTCTACAAATAATTAAATCTGTGTACTACATGGGTGATACAGAAATCACATTTGATTTTTATTTCGTATTGATACCACTGATACTTTTGGTCATTAATAATCATGCTTTCATTCCAGCCAATGCATCTTCCACAATTGAAAAAACTGGTAGGGTCATACTTCTGCTTAATAAATAGCAAGCGTTTGTGATTAACTTCGCCCCAGAACTATTGACGCCATAAGGGCTTCAATATATCGGGTTCATTCATATACCATAGGGTTCGGGCTTTCCAATAGGGTCAGCAGGTTTTCTTACTATAGAATATCACTGACGTTTGATAGACTCTGGTGTCCCTTGAGTCCATTCTGTGGTATAAATGATGTTTGTCGGAAAAGTGGATGCACTAAGCTCGCCTTTGCCACGCAAAGAAGTGTTGGCTAAAATCTGAGTAAAAAGAAACAAAGATATAGGTCGGGTTATTTTTGTGCCTTCAATAAAAGCATCAATTAGTTATTTAATCGTTTCACTTGTAGCAAAATGTTGATGAGGGATCAGAAAAAATAACATACGAGCTCCTTAACCAAGTATTTCTGAATTTACGCGAAGCGTGTCGTCAAAAATATTGAAAAAAAATATCGACTGTGATCAGCACGAGTTTCTTTTGAATTACATCCAAGGCTTATTGTTAATAAAGTCCAAAAATGGCATCATTGATGCATCTGCCTCTTTTTTGGATAATGACGGATTGCCATAAGCAAACCAATTACGGGTACAATAGTGATAGAAATACCCTGCCCATCCTTCGTATGCCCAATGTTTACAATGACGAGAAAGTTCGAGTAACAATAGCTTCTGTGCCACAGGAACGGCATGGCCATAGTATCTACTGCTATGAACTGCATTAGGGTGTTAGAATACACAAGCATGTTTACTTTTGTTACGATACCAAATTTACATCCTCCTCCAGGCAAAGCCCAGAAATGATCTGGTAATGACGTTTGCTTACTGTGGATTATTCACCACTAGCAAGTATCACTTTGAAGTGAAGAGCTTGCTCTACGCCGAGACCATAAGTAAAAGCTACATGGAATGTCCGCCACCGCCGAGCCAACCACCGGCAGCACTTACACCTGCCTGCGCACCACCTATAACCAGGTGAAGTACTTTCCCCCTAGTAATCATGACCAGAGTTTTTTAATATGGAATGCAATGTGATGTTTTCGAGCAAATCAAATGACGGAGACAATATTTTTTTCAGACGCTGAATTTAAGGCATACCTGGGTAAAGCCTCATGCGAGCAATTTCCAAAAAAAAAAAATGGGGTAACTAAGAAAATACCGAGTATAATAAACATCTACTATCACCACATGTCTCTCAATTAAGTTTCTGATTTGTGCCGATATTTGATTTAAGATAAAGATCACTCAAAAAACTTTGTTGGTAGGATTTATACATGAATTCTTAACTATTGAACTGGGTACCGGAATAACAGGAAACTAGCTGGCGGGATAACAGTCACTCAATTCCCAGTTACCGTCATATTCAAGTCCTCCCAAAGTTCCCATGAGGGCCATTGAATAGGTTTGATCCAAATGCATGCTGCTGCTAGGTTGCGTCAGCAAAGATGCAATTAATACATAATAAAATTGCCCTTTTTTTCATTGTGTAAAAAAGAGCAAAAAAAGAAAAAAAATCAAGGAGAGAAAGCAACCTAATTTATACGGCATTGTGCCTGATAACTGTGAATATTACAGTCAAAATTCCTTTTCCTGTATGTTGCACAGTGACAAAGAGTTATGTAATCACACGTTCAGTCGTCATGTTTATTTCATGCACCCTTATTTCTTGTTGATCTGACAACATGGAGGCGTATTTAAAAGAAGCAAAAAAAAAAAAAGAAAGTATTTTGAATGTAATACATAAAAAACGTATTTTAAAAAAGTAGCTTTCACAATGCATTGTCACTGTTTGTTTCGGCTCAAAAAAATGTGTGAGAAAATAAACATTAACATTGATAATTAGTCAAGACTTTTCCACAACAGAAGTGGTAGAGGGCGGGGAATTAGTTTTACCGCCAAATATTTTTTTTAGAATACGTACCTTGAAATAGAAGGGACCTTAAAATCCTCTTTTCTTTTTTCTTTTAAACTTTTTGGGAAGAAAAAAAATGTTGGACTCTTACATTAACGAGCATATTGGAGTGATGATTCGAGAAGATCGATTGGTTGCATCGGAATCGATCAAGTGTGGTTCGACAATCCTTGTTCAATCACCTTTAGCTTCTGTACCTTTACCAGCCAAACGTCATCAGAGATGCAATTATTGTCTCCGTAAAGCTCAGCTTCAATGTTGTTCTCGTTGCCGATCTGCTTATTTTTGTAGCAACGAGTGTTTTAGAAATGCATGGTTGCATTTTCACCGAGTATTATGTGAACCTCAAGAAACAGATATCTATAAAGACGTCGATGCAGATCGATGGTTATTGGAGAGGACAGCCCTTACCCTACACAGTCACGCTCGTCTGAATAAGCAGTATTCTCATTCTCCGCCTCACTTGCCATTCGCTATTCACGCGCTTTCGTTACACACACCGACTTCGTGTGCCACTTCAGAATACAATCAATCCACCGTCGATGCCGTTGCTGGATTCTTGGAAGGATTCGATTGTCAAATATCCTCAGAGGAGTTGTCCGTGCTTTGGAAACGTATCCAGAGTTGCTCGTTTCCCATATTCGACCAGGAACACAACTTGGAACAGGTAGCGGTGGGTGCTTATCCAATTACCTCTCTCTATGTTGCTCACTCGTGTCGACCCAATGCTGCTGTTGTATATAAACAAGATACTCAATCCATCATCACATTAGAAGATATACTTCCAGGGGAACCAATCACCATTGCATATGCAGACTTGATCAGTACTAAACAGCAACGTATGGAAGAATTGAAAAAGAGGTTTGGTGACGACTATGAGTGCCATTGTATTCGCTGTGAAGGAGATCTTTCTGTGGTGGATATGGCATTAGAGAAAGGCGAGACACTCGGATTAACAGCAGAGGATGGATTAAAATTAGTCAATAGACAAATAGAGTCATGGTCTGTGTTAGAAATGATTAGAAATGGAGAAGGTAGAGATAAAGATAGTTGGTCACCCATTCAAGTGCTGGAACCATCTCAGTTTACACATTTTGTGAGCCGTATTGCTGCCCCTGTTATTTATTATGCCTCTGTTGATGATAGAAAGCATTCATCTACATCAAGTATGTATAAATCGTATGTAAAGGAAGACAGAGCACAGCTTTTACAGCGTCTTCCCGCGGCCATGACAGCGGTTTTAAATGTGCCACAAGTTCCGGCATTTACTCTATCCGCTATTCGTGCTGCTGAAACGGTATTACTACAAAAGATTTCCGAAGCAAACTGGGTGCAAACATCGAGATGTGCACTTTACTTATTTGTCGTTTACCGTTTAATATATCCCCCTTATCACCCTAAATTATCTTACCACACACTTATTCTTGCAAGATCTGGGTGGAATTCGCTTGTTGAGATGGAATTAATTGGTGTCGATAGAAAATTAGAACGCATTTATGCAAACGGTACAAGAACTTGGATTGAATTAGCAAAGGATGTGATTGATACCACTTTCGGAAGGGACTCCAGCTTATGGAGAGACGTGATTGAATTGCAATGGGTTTACGAACGTGAACAAAAAGTGAAGGCTGCATAATTACTTACCTACTACTTACTTGATTTTTTTCTTCTACTATTTTAATCCCCGCCCTTTTTTTTGTCTCAAATATTTTATAAATAAAAACAGACAAAATACTTAATATGATTGGGTTGATTTGCGCACAGCTGATCATTACCACACTTCGCAATATTGTTTTTCTTGATCAGATATACCAATAAATATCAAGTTCCACACCTGCGCGATGTGCGACACGAAGTAAATAAAAACTTTAGCTACAAAAAAAAATATATTCTCAAGTGAAACACAAAAATAGATAATTTGCACGGTCCAGCGACTTTTTTCGGCCTGAAATCAAGCAACTCAATGTAAAACCGTAACATAGAGACAATCAATGGAAAAGAGATCCAAATAATGGGGTTACAACAATAAAAGAACCAGTTAAACATAGTGTTACCCAGATCTAGAGCATCACGTGGACAATCAATTCTCTCTGTTTTTTGTTACGCGCTCCTAATCTTCCATTGAATTCTTTCTTGCGGATTTTTTTTTCTTCTTCATCCTCTTTATAGTTTATTGCTGAAATGTAAGTATTAAAAAAAACATGTCAAAAGCACAAGTCAATTAATTATATCATAGGACGCAAACTCTTGTTCAGTCTGAACGAGTTGCTTCGGCATCACTTTTGAGGCCGTTGCCTAGAAGATGGCACGCATATGTTTGGCCGTTTGTCAGCATTTTATATCCTGTATTTATCTATGTCTACCAATATCATTATGACACCTACATTGGCTCTGAAGAATGGACTTTTGTTTCTCTTGGTAGTATCATTACCTTGCATGCAATGTCTTTCTTGGTTTGTCAATGGAGTGTTGACATGAAGGCTCTCTTCACTTGTGTCAAAGTAAGTTGTAAAAAAAAGGGGGGGGGGGAAAGGAAACTGACAGGGTCATTAGGAATCTGATGTCCATAAAGCAAATATCATTAAAATTGTGCCTTTCCGTTATCAAGGAAAGGGCACTCTTGTACCTTTAGAACATAGCAAGGTAAGATTAGAATGTCTTGAGGATCATCATCATATTAAAAACAAGTGATTTAGGATCTTAATAATGAGGATGAGATTTCGTTCTTGTTTCAACAAAAGAAGTTCATTTACAACACTGACAAGAAGCAATTCCAAAAACTACTTTACCCTTCTGATCTCAACCATACCGTTAAACCTTATCAAAGTACCAAGGGTTTAACTACCACTACCGAAATCGAATCTCTTACTCACTCTTATGGTTTAAACAAGTAAAGTTATAAGGGATTATTTATCGACTGCTATAACTAACCTTATTTTAAAAAGATTTGAAATCCCCTTGCCTACTTTTGGTGAGCTTTTCAAAGAGCATGCTGTCGCACCTTTCTTTGTTTTCCAGATCTTTTGTGTTGGTCTTTGGTGTTTAGATGAATACTGGTATTATTCACTCTTCACACTTTTCATGTTGGTCGTTTTTGAATGTACTGTTGTCTATCAACGTCTTCGTACCATTGGTGAATTCCGTGGTATGAATCAAAAGCCTTACCCTGTTTACGTAAAGAGAGAAAAGAAATGGATCCAAATTCAAAGTGATGATTTATTACCTGGAGATGTCGTTTCAATTGTTCGTACCAAGGAGGATCAAGGTGTTCCTTGTGATTTGGTCATTGCTGATGGTTCTTGTATCGTTAATGAAGCTATGCTTTCTGGTGAATCTACTCCTTTACTCAAGGTAAGCTAACATAAAGTCAAAAACAAAACGGGGGAATTTATCGTTCTTTATTAGGAATCTGTCCAACTTAGAGATCCTAATGATGAATTTGATATGAATGTCGTTGATAGATTGTATGTACTTTATGGTGGTACCAAGGTTCTTCAAGTTACCTCCCCTAAAGTCGAGGCCCCTCCTGATAACGGTTGTGTTTGTGTTGTTGCTCGTACTGGTTTTGGTACCTCTCAAGGTGAACTTGTGCGTACCATGATTTTCTCCACCGAACGTGTCTCTGCCAATAATTTTGAAGCTCTCTTGTTTATTCTTTTCTTGCTTATTTTCGCCATTGCTGCCTCTGGTTATGTCTGGCAAAAGGGTGTCGAGAATGACCGTAAAAAGTCAAAGCTTTTATTGGATTGTATTTTGATCATCACATCTGTTGTCCCCCCTGAGCTTCCTATGGAATTAAGTTTGGCTGTCAACAGTAGTTTAGTCGCTCTTTCCAAGTATGCCATTTACTGTACAGAGCCTTTCCGTATCCCTTATGCTGGTAGAGTTGATGTCTGTTGTTTCGATAAAACTGGTACTTTGACAGGTGAAGATCTTGTTTTCGAAGGTGTTGCTTATGCTGAACCCAGCAAGGCTGCTACTGAACTCTCTAACGCTACTGAAGTACCTGATACGACCAAGTGGGTTTTATCTAGTGCTCACGCTTTGGTTCAATTGGATGACGGTATTGTCGGTGACCCTATGGAAAAAGAAACTCTCAAAGCTCTTGACTGGGATTTGGGACCTAATGATACCGTTTTCCCTAAGGGTGAAACTAAAGGCCAAAATTTGCAAATTCGTCGTCGTTATCAATTCTCTTCTGCTTTGAAGCGTCAGTCTTCTGTTTCCACCTTGATCCACTCTTCCATGGCTGGACCCAAGACTTTTGTTGCTGTTAAGGGCGCTCCCGAGACACTCAAGAACATGTACACTGATGTCCCCGAGAATTACGTTGATACCTATAGATATTTCACCAGAAAGGGAAGTAGAGTTTTAGCTCTTGGTTACAAGATGTTGGATCAGAATTTAAGCCAAAACCAAATCAACGATCTTTCTCGTGAGTCTGTTGAATCCAAGCTTATTTTTGCCGGTTTCATTGTGTTTACTTGTCCTCTCAAGGATGATGCTATCGAAGCTTTAAAGGAATTGAACGAATCATCTCATCGTTGTATTATGATCACTGGTGATAACCCATTGACTGCATGTGCTGTTGCCCGTGAAGTTGCTATTGTTGAACGTGATGTATTAATTGTGGACAGAGATGAAACTAGAAAAGATAACATGGTTGTTTTCCATTCCATTGATGAAACTTACCGTGTTGAAATAAGTCCTGAGGAACCTTTAGATAAGAAACTTTTGGATCAATACGATATTTGTTTAACAGGTGCTGCCATGAGCCAATTCATGCTTCATAAGGAGAACATGAACGTTATTCTTGAACATACCTGGGTTTATGCCCGTGTCTCTCCTTCTCAAAAGGAATACCTTTTGACTGGATTAAAGGATCTTGGTTACACTACTCTGATGGCTGGTGATGGTACTAATGATGTTGGTGCCTTGAAGCAAGCTCATATCGGTGTCGCTCTCTTGGATGGTACCCCCGAGGACCTCCAAAAGATTGCTGAACGTCAAAGAATTGAACGCATGAAGGCTATGTATGAACAACAAAAGAGTATCTCTGCTCGTTTCAATCAACCCCCTCCTCCTCCCCCTCCTGCTATTGCCCATCTTTACCCTGAATTCGCTGCTCAGCTTGCTCAACAACAAGCTAACCAAAATTTGACACCTGCTCAATTGCGTCAACAACAACAAAAGAAAAAGATTGAAGAGGCAACTCAGAAGATGATGGAAGGTATGGATATGGAAGAGCCTCCTACTATCAAGTTCGGTGACGCCTCTGTTGCTGCTCCTTTTACCTCTAAGCTTCGTAACGTCACTGCTATCAATAACATTATTCGTCAAGGTCGTTGTACACTTGTTGCTACCATTCAAATGTACAAGATTTTAGCCCTGAATTGTTTAATTTCGGCTTATAGTTTATCTGTCTTGTATCTTGATGGTATCAAGTTTGGTGATCTTCAAGTAACTATTTCTGGTATGTTAATGGCTGTTTGTTTCCTTTGTATCTCTAGAGGAAAGCCTCTTCAAAAGCTATCCAAGGAACGTCCTCAACCCAATATTTTCAACCCTTACATCATCTTGTCCGTTTTGGGTCAATTTGCTATTCATATTATTTCCTTGGTCTATATCAATGCTCTTGCCAAATCTTTGGAACCGCCAAAGGAAGTTGATTTGGAAGGTGAATTCGAGCCTAGTTTATTAAACAGTGCTATCTATCTTATCCAGTTATCTATGCAAGTCTCTACATTTGCTATTAATTATCAAGGTTATCCTTTCCGTGAGCGTATCCAAGACAACAAGGCCTTGTACTATGGTTTGATGTCTGTCGGTGGCATTGCTTTAGCTGGTGCTACTGAGATGTGGCCTGAGGTTAATGATCAACTTAAGCTTGTTAGATTCCCTGGAACTTTCCGTTACAAATTAACGCTTTGTATGCTCCTCGATTTCGGTATTGCTTATACCATTGAAAAGGTCGCCAAGTTTTGCTTTGCCGATAACCGTGCAAAGGCAATTGCTAGAAGAGGAAAAGATTAGAGCATATATATATAATAAAAAAAAAAGAGACTACACTTCACCAGTAGATTTCTATTTAATCAAGATATAGTTTTTATCAAATTTGTTTTGCCTTTGTACCACTTTCAAAATACAGATCGTGTTGGTGGCAATGTTTGCTATGTATCAAAGAAGAAGAAAGTGTCCAAATATAATAAATGCTCACAAACGTTCACGTGCTATTAAAACAAACAGTGTTTTATGCGGTATGAAATATCTTCAGTTTTATTTTGGGGAACGTAAGGATGAGGCGTTATGAAACTAGACATAATAAAACTTGTTTAACAATTCCTTACTTTAGGTTATACTATCATATTTGAACATATTGTGGCTGTAACTGATTTTCATGATGCTTAAAAGTGTAAAGGGATTTGTTTTCTTCTAGGTGTGTCAGTTATCTGATAATATCGGTGATCGCGTCTTCGGATTTAAGCAATCCTTGTTTAGCAACAGCACACTTTTAGCAAGAGCTTCAAGCTCTCCTGAAACAAATTTTTTCGTATTTTTCTTGTCTGTAAATAATGATCAACGTCAGTCAAAGTTTAAGTTATGATATTAATCATCCTAGTTGTCGTGAATAAAGTATGTAACTGTATGTAGCAATTTTTCTTCGTTGACATCTTTCGGATTTTTCTTAAAGCAGCCCCTTTTCAACCAATTAAATCCACGTGGGTTTAAATGAGATCCTCAGCCCAAAATAGTCTTTGCTTAAAACAATGAATTTCTCGGTATTCTTACAGTATCTATTTTTTTATCAAGAACATAGGCATAGTATCTTTGGTTGTATAACAATAATTTAATCCGACCAAAATACCAAACTCTGCTATAAAAAATGGCGATAAAAACGTTTTCTCGGTAATCCAGACCAGAAATTTCGATTTCCGAGTGAGATTAGGGTTCCAAGACTTTCATAACCACAATAAACTGGGGGTAGGCCAAGATTGAATGTTGCACAATTTTTGATGGTAATCATATAAATACTGGATCCAAATTAAACTTTTTTTTTATAAGTTCTATATCATATTCTTTCTATAAAAACAATTATTATGGATCAAAAAACTATTGATACTTTAAAATTTTTCCATTATATACCTAACAAGGCTCTTGGTATTGTTGGCTTAATCATTTTTGGAGCAATCGCATTGTTTCTATTTGTCCGCATCTTTCGAACCAAAAGTCGTTTATTTTTGTATATCTTGCCTTGTACCGCCGTTGCAGAAGCTCTTGGTTATCTCATCAGAGCATTGTGTTCGACTGGCGGAACATCTCTTGGAAAATACATGATTATGACCTTGTTTTTACTTTTGTCACCCAACGCATTAGCCTTAGTCAATTACAAAGCTTTAGGAGAGGTCGTCAAGTTATCAAACATCGAAAAATCACCCTTCTACTTGCGTCCCAGATTCATCACTTGGTTCTTTTTTGCTAGTGACGTTTTCTCTTTTATGATGCAAGGATCTGGTGGTGGCATGCAAACAAATGGTGGAACAAATGCTGCACTTGGTAAAAAGATCATTCTCATCGGTCTTGCTATTCAGTTGGTCTTTTTCGCGATTTTTGCTGTTCTCACTTTCCATGTCCACCGTAACGCCAAGTACAACTATAGTATCGAAGGTCAACCTAATGCTAAAAGAAACATGATGAGATGTCTTTACATTACACTTATCTTTTTGTATATTCGTTCAGTCTATCGT
This sequence comes from Mucor piriformis, assembly GCA_943193625.1. Taxonomy (NCBI): domain Eukaryota; kingdom Fungi; phylum Mucoromycota; class Mucoromycetes; order Mucorales; family Mucoraceae; genus Mucor; species Mucor piriformis. The sequence goes on along the minus strand of OW971868.1, from coordinate 183,071 downwards.
GTTGCTGAATATGCTACTGGCTACGACGGTGTTATTGCCTCCGCTGAATGGGCTTTCTACGTGTTTGATGGTCTTGCAATTGTTTGTAGTTATATCGTTTACAGCGTCTTATTTATGGGCAACTATCTTCCCAAGCGTGGTGAAGTTAACGCTGGTATTATTGCAAAGGCTTCATATGAATCCACAAGTGTAGATAACTTGACACAAGCTGACAATGGATTCGAAATGCACCAAAACAACAACCACAAGTACTCTGCTAATAATGTATAGATTGACTGTAGTAAATACTACGACACACATTATAACCTATATTTTATATCTCTATAACTATCTACCCTTTAAAATATTAATCACATCTAAATAACTATGTCTAATAAAGTCTTATAAAAGTATATTTTGAAGAATAAAGTATTATTGTTACTTGGAAGCTCATTAATTTACACACTTTTTTTTCAATTAAAAAATACTGAAAATGTCTTCATGGAATGAACTATGCTATGTTTATGAAGATATACAATACTTTCTCTACCCACTACAAATATCTGCGAAAATATATATGCAGTTAATGGTTTACAAAAGTCTCAAAAAGCCCAGAAATTGCTAAAAATTAAAGACCGCTACAGATCAGTTTTAGACAATGTCAGTTTTTTTCTGGACGAATCAAAATTAATTTTCAGAAACGAAAATGAATTTTAGACCAAGAGAGATTAGTTGAGACGAAGTCTTTGTTAATTTTCAGACTTCTTACCTGTAATCATCTAAATATTTTCAAAGAAAAAAACTGTTTACAATACAGTGATAGTAGTTTGTTGTTGTTGATTTTTTAAGCTCTACGTGAAGCAGCTGGCCTCCCACTTCCTTTGCAAGTTGGCAAAGCAATCGTTGTCGTATTGACATCTCGCTGCCAGAGTGTATCACAAGCTTTACATACTGGTATACTGTTGTCGCGCATTTTTTTTTTTTTTTTTTTTTTTTTTTTTTGCAAATCTTGAAAGTATTATATTCATGGATTATTGTAGCTAACAGCCCACCTTGGAGCCCCCGCTTCTTCAATACTTTCCACATAATACCTGTTACTCCGCATCGATTTCCTTTTAGCTTGCCATGGTCTTTTCCAAGCATCTTGTCACCAAAAACAATTAATGGTACCTTCGTCTTTTCTTCTTGATATTGTAGGGGTTTCCATTTATGTCTTAACCCAACTTAATTGCGAGGAACACATTTTGTAAACCACAGCTTTCAAATTTTATGTCACGTTTGAATACTTTAAATTGGTCTTTTTAATCCTGTGGACGCGGTATTGAGAAGAACGTTAATAGAGTGTTGATATTTAGTGATATCAAACGAAAATGCATCGAGGGATTGGGAAATAAATCAAATAGCCGGGGCAAGGGAAGTCTCCGTATATCGTATGGCTTGTGATTTGTGTGTTCAAGCTCATATGATCAAAATAAGTGATAATAGCATAGTAAAGCTCGATGGGTCCTTAGAAAGAGTCACCAAAGTAGCTTCCTTTGGCAAAAGTGTCTTTAGTGGTAGGCATAATTCTTTAATTCGAGTCTTCTGGTCTTTTGTGAGAGAGTCACAACTTCCCCAGTCAGCATGGCCCCCACTAACAAACTGATAGCAGTACTTTGTAGCTATTTCAGACATATCTTGCGGATCCATGCCCTACAAACTACATGTTAGTTCCTGTCACATAAGAGTACATATGATGGTTTACAATACATTCATTTTCCAAACGATATCTGAGATATCTGAGAACTCTGCTCTCAAAGTTCTCAACATTATTATTTGTGTACGCAGTAACAATTTCCACACAAGCTACAGTTTGTGGTTGGCTGGCGCTAGTGGGAAGCCCTTCGACATAACTTGCACGCAGATATCAAACTCTAAATGTGTCTCAAATGGTCAACATGCTGTTTGTTACGTAAATAATGCTTGTCAGTCTTCGGCCACCTACGAACTGGCACACAGAATACCAGTAGTTTTGCTTGAAGATGTAGTCCGGTATTGATTGGATTTTTTGTAAACAAAAATAATTTGTAAAAAGCATTGCTCAGATGATTATTTGTCGTATGTATTTGGAGCTACCGATTATTTTGTTTCTCAAGGTTGGGAATCGTCATTTTTCGACACTAAATTGCTGCATTGCATAAAGAAAAAAAGAATATAGATAGTTTAGCTTTGGGTCTGCATATATAGGGACTTCTAATTACTAAAGTCTTTCGTGCAAACAAGCAACCTATTCATACTTTTTTTAATATGCAGAACATTGATTTTTTTACTCTTTATACAATGCCACCTAAGATTATATCGTTATGGGTACTTCAAAAGTTTATAATTGAATTGGATTTACTAAAAGTAACTGCACTTGGGGCCATAGGGCCAAATAATGTATTGAGATGAAAACGGTGTTCGTATTCCAGAAACACGGAGTACGAATAAAAGTTTAAAATCAGATTATGGCCGCACTGACTGTATTGATCAAAATCAAAATACTTTTTTTTTCTGTGTAATATTGCATGCCTCTTTATCTATACCACTCGAGGTTTTACATACGATTCTATAAGCCACTGTATAAGAATAGAAAAGTCGCATCATCAAAATTTATTTTAAGACTGGAAAAAATTATTTCTTTATTTTATTCTTTTATCTTACCCTCTTCCACATTACACATTAAAAAAATGTCATTTAATACATTATCAAGTGTCTTCTCCCAACAAGTGGAGTTTATTTCAGACAGTGTAAATAATATTTGTCAAGGACGAGGAAAAAATTATTGTCTCGTTCATAGAAGATACTTTGAGACGAGTTGGTGTCCTGATTGTGGCCGTAGTAAGTGTTATTACATAAAAGCAATAATCATCCTCATTAATAAACAAATTACTTTTTATAGTGTCTTAATAATATTAACACTAAATACCAAACAACAACAACGGTATTAGAGCATATCACGAGTTCAAACAACAAAGTTTTTTGCCTATAACACTTTTCATACATTCACTCTTAAAAAAATCACTTCTGTATATCTCACAAAATCAACGATTTATCGTTTATATCTTTTATTCTTAGATTATTGGATGCTAAAATAATAAAGCACGCACACATAGTTTCTCTCTTAATCGAATCTGGCCCTTTTGTTCTTAATTGAGTTTATATAATTTCACCACTAAAAAGTCCTGTGATATGTAAGCTTTTTTTTGTACTCTATTAGGTACATATCATTACTTAATAAACAACATGTAATATAACGAGTCGTTATCACAAGACTCTATTTGTTTGGTAAAAAAAAAAAAGGTTTATAATTTTTTTTTTGGTGAGTATTTCAAAGATCTTATTCATTTTACATGTGAATTATCGGCTAATTTGAGTAATACAGATGTGGAGGATCTCTTGTGTCACTTTACAGAGCCCCCAAAAATTGCATTAACGAATGCTCTCATGTTGCATGTTTGTTATAGGATCTAGAATCCAAAAATATCCTCCAAACAATGCTATAAAAAAATAACATGTCCTGATGGTATTGCATACTTTCTGTAGTCATAGTAGGCATTAAAATATAAAAACTAGTGATTTTCCATGGTGTTATCAGAAACCGAAGTTGAACTTTGTTAACCCCTTCCATTTGCTTAATTCACACTGACCAGGTGTAATATAACAGGCAGCACAAAAACGGTGTAACAATGACCTAAAAAGTATTTTTTTCTACAAAAGATAAGGATTTACTTTGTTGCAATCTAGATATATAATGTTATTTTCTTGATTTAAAAATAAACCTAGATATTTAAAAGAGCTATCATGATTATCTACAAGATATACGGCTATTCAAGACACGAATGAAGCGATCGAATTTATTCTGTATCACCTAACTGAGCTGAATATTCTAAATTACTGTATTTATCGTGCTTTCAAGCGCAGTGGTTACACATCAGGCAAAACTCTTGTGAGCACTAGGTTTTCTATTATTTTCCAAATCTACACTATATTTTCAGGCAGTCTGTTTACCTTTTTTGGACGAAACGAAAACAACGAATGTTCAGACGTCTTACCTGTATTCATCTAAACATTTCCGGAAAAATAAGATGTTTACAATACAGCGAGGGTGGTTTGTTGTTGTTGATTTCTCGTGCTCTAAGGAAGGTGGTTGGCCTCTCACTTCCTTTCCAAGTTGACAAAGCAGCCGCCGTCATATTTCTAGCTGCATTGACATCTCACAGCCAAAGTGTATCGCAAGTTTTACATACCAGTACACTGTTGCCCACAGCATAAGCCCTAATTAGACACAATGTCTGTTTAGTGCAACCTATCTAAATTGGGACAAAATTTTGTCTTTGGGATTTGCTGTACAGTGAGAACGGACATTTATTTTTCACAAAGTGACAATATTTACCATTACCAAAATTAAATATTTAATTAAAAGAAATCGTTTTTTTTTATTGAGGAGACATGTCACAATAAGTTAAATCAAATTGTCCAGAAAAATATAGTTTACTTGACTTTAATAGCAATTATCTCTTTTATTTTTCTTTAAAAAAAGATAATGACATATACTTTCTTTTACGACGACAAACTAAAATTTCTGTTGATCGGTATAGTTTATGATTGAAAAACTATAAATGATCAACAAAATGCTTTTATCTTTTTTTTGTTTGGCACTAAGTCCCGGAAGAGAATCGCATCCACTGTTCGTCCACTTTACACCGAAGCAAATTGATCCCCCCCCCTCCCCCCTCTACTGATGGCAGGTAATGGTGTCGCCGGACGTGGCAGCCCAACATCCCTTACATCATAACGGATCGACACCGAGAAAATGCTTTTATCATCAATGCAAAGTGATAACTATTTGTTAATTGACAGAGGTTGCGATACACTTTTTGGCTTTTTGATGTTTATAATCCGATTAGGGTCTGGTATATTGAGACTGCAATTTCTTTTCCTTGTTCTACTTTCTCGAGGCTCAGCATAATTGTCTTTGCTGCAAATCATAATTTGTTTTAACCGATCAAACGAACTGAGCAGGTGCGAAAGCTGACTTAAACATTTAGCTGCCTTGAATGAATAAAGCTCCACCATTGATAAAAATCATCTGTCGAAACGAAGAGGTAAAATGAAATATAAAAACCTAGATCATGAAAAAAAAATCGTAGAAAAGTTAAAAAAATGCATTAACCCTTCTCATCAACCTGTGAACTTTTACCGATAACCTGCACCGCAACCATAGCTTTTGAACTTCGCGTTCCTTGTTCGATACACTGTAAACTAATCTGATAACTTTGGATCTGACCAACCATAAACCTTTGATTGGCTCTGGGGGCATTGTAAATGGTATCTTGATAAAATAAATTAACATAGAAATGCGCACTTTTTTTGCATTGATTTTATTGATTAATTTTTTATAGATTTTATCGATCAACAGACAATTTAGGATCTGAAATCAGTGTTAAAATATCCTTCATAGAATCAAACATTTTCATGCCTGTCCATCTTCTAAAAGAAAGTGACAAAATTTACCGTTCTTACTGTATTTGAACTCCCGAGCATGAACAAAAACGATGAAACTGTTTATGCCGGCGATAAGAGAAGAAATGTATGACATCGTTTATTTACATCCCCCTTTTTTCCCCCACTCAAAATGTTGCGAACTATCACTGTACCTAACAAGCTTGTGAAAAAGGTAAAGATAATATGCAAAACAAGTGTTCAACTCTTACAAGAAACAAATTTAGGTTTTAACACGTTCCTTTGCGTCAGTCTCGGTAAGTGGGAGAATAAAAAGAAAGACGCCTGAATCTGCTAACGATTAATATAAGACTCAAACTGTAACATTAGTCCCTGGTGATGGTGTGGGACAAGAGTTAGCAGAATCAGTTAAAGCAGTTTTTAAAGCTGCGGAGGTGCCAATTGAATGGGAACAGTTTGACTTGTCGGGCCATGTTTCTGCTAATGACGACTTGATGAAGGAGACTTTGGCTTCTCTTCGTCGTAACAAAGTAGGATTGAAGGGTATTTTATTTACTCCAGTATCAAGACTTGGTCATGCTTCTTTTAATGTTTCCATGAGAAAGGTACGACCTAAAGAATTGTATGTTATATATCTATTGACACGTGAAGAAAAGGATTTAGATATTTATGCTTCTACTTCTTTAATCAAAAGTTTACCGGGTGTAAATGGGAGATTCAATGATATTGATCTTGCAATCATTCGTGAAAATACAGAAGGCGAGTATTCTGGCTTGGAACATAGTTCTTATCCAGGTGTTGTAGAATCACTCAAGTTGGTAACGCGTTACAAAACTGAACGCATTGCTAGATTTGCCTTTGATTTTGCATTGAAAAACAATCGCAAGAAAGTAACTTGTGTTCATAAAGCCAACATTATGTAAGATTGACTGGATTTATACTACATCAATATATTCACTATTTATAATAGGAAATTGGGTGATGGTCTATTCTTAAGAACCGTGCGCGAGATCTTTGAATCGGAATATGCCATGTCTGGTATCACCTTGAATGATATGATTGTTGATAATGCTTCTATGCAACTTGTCTCTCGTCCCCAGCAATTTGATGTTTTGGTCTTACCCAACCTCTATGGTAACATTCTTTCTAATGTCGGCGCTGGTTTAGTTGGTGGGCCTGGCATTATTGCAGGTTCCAGTATTGGAAGAGAATACGCTGTATTTGAGCCTGTAGGTTACAATATGTGTAAGGTGAAAAATCGCTAATGTGTTTGATAGGGATGTCGTCATGTGGGAGAGGATATCGGAGGAACCAACGCAGCCAATCCGACTGCTATGCTTCTCAGTGCTTCTATGATGTTGAAACATTTGAACTTGAACAAACATGCAAACCGTATCTCAAATGCAGTTTATCGTACCATTGAACAAGGACAATTTAAAACTCGTGATATGGGCGGACAAAACAGTACTACTGAATTCACAAAAGCTCTTATTTCGTCTTTATAGTTTTTTATTTTTTGGGTTCATCTGTTCTTGATTCAACCACACGTTTTTCGAGAACTTTATCGATTAAACCAAAATTCATGGCTTCTTCAGCAGTCATGAAATAATCTCTTTCGACCATTTTTTCTATAGGAGTGAGTTAGTAAGATTAGGTTACATATAGGATTGTGCATTGATTACCAATGGTTTCAATTTCGCGAATACCAGTATGTCTTTGGTAGATTTTGTTTAAACGCTCTCTAACACGAAGAATTTCACGTGCATGAATAGCAATATCCGAAGCCTGACCTGCAGCACCTCCCGAGGGCTGATGGATCATAATTGATGCATTAGGTAATGCATATCTTTTACCTGGTTCGCCTATTTTCGTTACGTTAGCTTCCTATCAATTTTTGTTTATCTATTAATTACCTGCAGTGAGTAAAAGAGATCCCATAGAACATGCTTGTCCATTACATAACGTAGAAACAGGCGATTGAATATACTATATAAACGTCAGCATATATCCTCTACGTTCGTCTCGTTATCAATATTACCTGCATCTGTAAATATGAGCTTAGTAAATGGCCCTTTTTTTTGTTATAGTCTAAACCAACTTACTGTATCATAAATAGCCATACCAGCAGTGACGCTCCCACCGGGAGAGTTAATATATAAACTAATGGGCTTTTCTGTGCTTTCTGATTCCAAGAACAGGAGTTGCGCTACGATTACTGAAGCAACACTGTCGTCAATCTACTAAAGCAGTTAGATTCACGAGCGAGCATTAACAGACAAATTTACGTACAGGCCCATTTAAACAAATAATGCGTTCCTTTAACAAGCGAGAAAAGATGTCGTAAGATCTTTCGCCTCTGCCCTAAACAAAAAAAAAACGAATGTTGTGAGAAATCTTTCGGCTACGCGCGACATGTATCTTTTATTACAGTATTCTCGACAACCATGGGAATTAAGGACTGTGCATGAGGTGAATCGGACCAAGAACCAATGATGCTGTTACTGGTTTGTGAGAAAAAGGACTACGTAAAAAAACATGAGCTTATTATGAAATCTTGCGTTGTATATTGTACTTGCTCTAGTATTCGCACGAAGTAAGATGGGAGAAGTGTTTCTAATAATATTTGAAATCATATTTTATTTAACGGGATTGTCTAATGTTTAGAAAAAGGGAAATATAAACGAAAGCCGTTTGTGCTGCAAACAATCTTAGATTTTGATTTTATCGGACACTAAAGCATTTTTTTTTTCACCTTTTGTGCCAGAGCTTTCAAAAAGTGAGTTTCTCTATATTTCTATCTTTAATGGCAAACCTTACAAAGGACCAGTTGACTGGCTTGCTCGTAACAAATTTAACGGGTGCAGAAGTAAGTTTATCTTTCAACTGCATTTGATCAATAAAACCAACATTCATTGTTTCGTTTAGATTAACACACCTCTGTGGAATAAAACCGTTCAAAAAGCAAAGTACACGTTAACCTACGACAAATGTACGAGCACCAGCGAGCATGAAGTTGACTCTACAATGAGAGGGTTCGTGGTTACTTAAGATTAGCAGCAAAAGCTAAATAAATTTCTCGTAGACTAGCAGAACGGTTCAGCGTTAAAGGACATCGAGACGTATCGAAAGCGTTGGTTGAGCACAAGACTGCGTATTTAGATAAAGCACGAATCTTAGGTTCACCGAGCTCAAATGTAATATATTAAGTGGAAATAAACAAGAGTTTTTGATTAATCGTTCTTGCACAATTAGCAATCCATTTTAAAATACGACATGCTACAGCTGCTATTGTCACTATCTTCATCCAAAAACCAAACCTACGACTTTATACCCAGAATTGACGAGACCATAGTAAACGAAGAGAAATTAACTTGGGGGGAGGTTGTAAAAGATGATCCGTTAGAAGGTGACCATTGGCAAAAATGGCCCGAATATTCAGTAGACGATGATTTTAGCGACGACGATGGCTATGAATTTGATGAAGAAACCACAGCAGCTAGACAGGTATATATTTTTTTGTGAGATAACTTCTTTTACTGATAGATCATAGCTTCAACACATTGAGAATCAAAGTGTACGAGTTACCAATGACCTTGAGATCAGCATAAATAGCTATAGCGGTCAAATGGATATTGACGAGAGAGGAGATCCTGAAACATTAGGCTTTTTAATAACACAACAATACTGGAGAGATGATTACAGTCTAGAAATCGAAGATACGTCAGATACAGCATTGCTTCAAAATCCATGCCAAATGAGTGATGCTCTTAGCCAATTGTTCTATACTCAAGCCGAAAGAAGTCAATTAAAGACAATCCCCGAATCAGGTATAACGAGAGAAGTCATATCTTTATTGAAAGGATGTCGTGGTGTTTTATTCAAATACATAGATGATCAATTCCAGGTATATAGATAACATCATACCTTATATTCTGCTTATGTATATTTATATAAATAGCTGGATGAGAGCTACATTCTCCAACATCTCAGTCAAAATGCACTAAGTATGATATTAAAGGAATTTTGCGTATTTGGAAACATTCTATCAGAACTCAGACAAATTGTTACACGCGTGGCAAATGATGTGAAATATGGACAAACAAGTCAAGCATTTGCTGCATCCATATATAATTCTCTCATGGATTTCGATGGTTTACTTTCAGAACTAGAAATTGGCAGTGGTTTTATTACACGGAACTCAAATGCGAGTATCTCGATATTAAAACTGCGTACCACACTTGACTCATCTTTGCAGTGCTTTAAGGAAATTCACGAAATCACAATGAATACCCCATATTCCGACGGTAGTCCAAGATTGATATCGACCTATTTGATATCCACATTTTATGATCGTACACTTACTGCTCAATCTTCTGGGCAGCTGGTTATGTATGACACTATGTTGTATATTTTAGAACAGCTGCTGGTGCCATACGGTCGAATTATAGATGATTGGATATTTTATGGCTCCTTAGATGGAGATATTGCAAACGAATTCTATGTTACTTCCAGTAATATCGTATCTACAAACGACTCAAATTTTTGGGTTGATGGATTCTCTATTGAGCCTGTTGTTCAAGAATACGTTTGCTATCCTTGTCCACTATTTAGTACCACCAACATAGCACGTATTTTTTTTACAGGAAAAGCTATTAATCTTTTAAGTGAAATAGAAAAAAAACTGGTATAAATGTCATCAAACAGCAATGTATATCATTTATTAAATATTGCTTATAGAAACATATTCAATTGATGGATCATTATCCAATCTCATTCTCTGTCACGATGAACGATTTTTTGGCTATTAAGCCACCTTTTATCACTTACAAAAGGCTATCTCGACAAGCTAGGTCTGATGAAACAGGATCACTTACAGCTGCATTATTTCCCATGAAGAAGAGCCGGGGTCAACAAATTGAAGCGATCGTACAAGTAGATGATTTTGGATCTTTGTTTGACCAAAACTTTTTACAATTCATTGACAAATACACACAGGAACCTTATATTAATACGGCACAGACGTTAAATAAGGTACTTCACACTAATTGCAGGCTACCTGAACAGCTGAAATCACTGGCATCAATTTATCTTATGCTGGAAAATGATTTGATGCATTCATTCTGTGAGGTGCTTTTTCAACAAATAGATAATAACGAAATCTGGTTTGATAAACACATGCTAAACAGTACGTTCTCTGAAGCATGCGATATGAGTGGCTATGATGAAACAGTCTACATTCAAGTCGGGGAATCTGATGACGCCAATCACGCAAAAACGGTAGCTTCGTATCTGGAATTAATCTCATTCAAAGTGGAGGTAAGAAGACAAAGTTAATTTGACCGTTTTATTAAATTTTATGTTTATAGATCCCATGGCCATTGAACAATTTTATTCTAAAGAATCATCTTGAAAATTACTCCAAAATATCAAGTTTATTGTTGCGGCTTAAGCGTGCGAAATACATAATGGAAAAAAAGACTTTGTTTGGAGGTCGAATCGACTATCAGAAAAATGATCAATGTGCTATGCAGTTTTACTCAGTTCGTATGAAAATACTCTGGTTTATCAATTCATTATGGCGGTATATTATGACAACCGTAGGAAATAATTTTGTCGAGTAAATTATTAGATGCTCATCCTTATTAAATAGATTCTTCATTCGGAGACTATTGAATTTAGAAACAAATTGTCAGCGTCCAAAGATGCTGATGAAATCACGAGACTCCATACCTATTATATTAGCACGATTGTTGATAGATGTTTATTGAACGATAAGGTAATATGCCGCTTCAATTTATCTATGCTAGACTAACGTCCCATGAATTAGACGAGCGCCATTAAAAAAGCCATTATCAGTGTATTTGATATATGTGAAAAAATGGCTGTTTTATTCACTAGCTTCATGCAATTTTCAATCGATGATAATATTATTGATATTGAAGCATTTAAAATACAAATGGGCGTCATTGAAAAGGATTTTAAGCGATCAAATGAATTCATTTCTGTTAGTTTGAAGATACTTGCAAAAAAGGCTAATTTACCGTGGTGTAAGTTCGCGTATGTAATCATCTGATGGGTAACTAATCTCATCTTCTTTATAAGTCGAATCTTTAGCTTTTTCACTATCAAGTTGAACTCAAATATCTGAATCCGCGGGACTAAAATAAATATACTTTTTTAAATGTGTTTAGACAAACATTCTGTTAATTCATTGTAAAGGCACCCGTTTGTTTATTCGCAAGACTTGAATTCCTCCTCTAACATAACAACCATAAAATTGTGGAAAAGTCTTGCTCCAAGAAGAATAAGCTTTCTATAAATACTGATGAATTGTATGTACCCTGAAAGCAAAAACCAAAAAAAAAAAAAAAAATATGAGATGTTGGTATTCCTTTATTTTATTTTCAGATTAATTATTATATATAATTTGTACAAGTAATTAGGCAAGATCCTTTTGTCTGATGCTTTGATTTTTATCTTTTTCATTGGCATCAGGGCTGCCAGTGAATGATGAAGAATCTTTTCCTTCGCCAATTTGCTGATCATGGTACTCAAAGCTTCTGTCAATAGCTGTGGTGGCTGCACCGTCAGCAAATACAGCATCAATTTCCTCAAGTGTCTTTCCCTTAGTTTCTACAAACCACTTCCAAACAACAAAGAATGCGACTACATTCCATGCGGCATAAAAGATGTATGTGGCCCAGCCAATAGATTCAAGTAATGGTGGTGTGAACAAGCCGACTGCAAAGTTGCACAGCTAAAGGAGCAATCAGTTTCTATGTTGCAAAAAAAAAAAAAAAAAAAAAAACGTACCCAGTTGGAAGAGACGGCAAGAGACATTCCTTTTGCTCTTGTGCGGAAAGGAAATATTTCAGCAGGGTCTTAATATAAAATTGGTTAGAGAACAAGTTCATAGTTCTATATCACAAATACGTACATAACCAATCAACACAGGCCCAAGTCATACCAAATGTACAGACATAGATCATTGTGAATGCAATTACAAGAACAGTGGATGTATGTCCAAGATCAACCTTGTTAAATACTGCCATAAGGACAAGCCAGATGGTCATAAAAAAACTGCCATACATAAATAAAGGACGTCTTCCAACTCGGTCAACAAGGAAAGAAGCAATAATAGCGCCTCCAAAATAAACAAGCGCAGTGTATCCAGCAAATAAAATAGTTTCATTTCCTGGACCAAGAATTGCTTCGTACATTTTAGGCGCATAATACTGTATGGGAGTTAATTATATCATTATTAATTGTATAACGTCAAAACTTACAGTGACAATGTTGATACCAGCCATTTGACCCAAGGCTTGCACGGCAATACCAATGAAGGACCTCTTGCGATATGTTGTGAACATTTCTTTCCAGGTGGGCTGTCCAAGTTTTGCTTCAATTTCTAATGCACTCTTGATTTCGTCATATTCTTTGCTGACGTCAAGGTGATCTTCTTCTTTACCATGCATATCTGAAAGTGTCTTGAGTGCAAGCTGATCCTTATTTTTAGATACCAAGTAACGAGGAGATTCAGGGAGTGCTAATGTTCCGACGGCCAAGATTAAAGCAAACACCACTTGTAATAAAAGAGGACCACGAAAGGACCAGTCGGACTCTACAAAAGAAAATCCGTAGTCGATGAATGCTGATAAAAAAAAGTTTGAGTGGACAGTCGAAAAAGTTTAGGCTAAATGTTTTACCAGACGCAGTATAGCCAAACATGTTTACACTCATGCCTAAAACAGTAACTCTTCCTCGCTAAGATGGCCCTAGTTAATTTTACAATTCATTTATTATGTGTGGCTAACTCACGTTATGTGCACGACTCAATTCAGCAGTATAAACAGGCAAGACAGTACTCAAGAAGCCAATTCCAAAACCAGCAATGACACGCCCTAACATGATTTGTACAAAAGTAACAGAAGCGGTTTGAAGAACACCTCCAACGATGAATATCAAAGCGCCTACCATAATTGTCCAGCGACGTCCAATGTTATCCATAAAGTAGCTGGTAGGATAGGTAGTAACCCAAGCTCCCAATTCAAAAATCGCAACAACAAGGCCTTGCTTAGTAGCATTAGGATATCCAAACAACTCAAGCCAGCGGTTGTTGACTAAAATTCCAGACATAACACCCTGATCATCTAAACAAAGAATGAGCTACATTTTTATTAAGAAACAATATGGCGCCACTTACAGCCAAATAAGAACTGTCCTAGGGAGGCAAATATTGCCACTGAATAAAGTAAAGCGCTTCCTTTCAATAATTTTCCCATTGATTATTATTATCTTGATTGTAAACGATTTTTAATGTAAAAACTCAAAAAGTAGCATTTGCTTATATACTTTATTTTAAATTGTTTGTGACCCTCCGCCTTGTAATGACATCTTTTTTGTGATCTAAAAGAAATACAAAATCCAGTAATATATACAATATTTTCCCACAGAAATGAGGCGGTAGTAGCACACTCCTGTTAGCTGAATATCAGACAAGACAAAACTTTTTCTTGGTAAAATTTTAGTTGTCACGTAATCAAAAATCAACGTGGCTCTATACATTCTATTATATGCATATCATGAGCTATACTTCACTTATAGAGAAAATATAATTTTAATCAAACGTTGTATTTTTAAAGTTATAGTTATTTCCAGGTTAAACGTCAAGTTAACATTACTGTATTATGCGGGTAAATTTTTTAATGCACTAGTCATCCTCGGACCAAAATGACATGTCATCTGAGGGAGTACAAGATTGAAATATGCCTACTGGTGCAATTACAACCTTGATCCAGCGGGTTTGTCCATAATTATAGCAAATAAGTTAGGGTGAAAATGTTACATAAATCATCCTGTGGCTAAATCCAACCCGTTATCGATCTTGGTTGATTATGGATATATGTTTAATTCCCACGTAATGAGTATCCATAAATCTTTCTTTACTACCATTGATGTGCACAATTAAATTTTATTTGATTCTTCTCTCAGCAAAACATATAATTTCTGTCTCGCCAAGCTCGTAAATATAATTATCACATCAACACCATCATACTGTTATAACGTGATCAAAATAATAACGGAATAAAATTGAATTTCCATACGGGGATTCATGTAGGCGCCTGTTTTTCTGCGGCCATTAATCAATTGTCCGATTCGTTCTGAACCTGCATATTGGGAGCTTCCCCACATCTCTGTACTACATTGTCTTTTTTTTGGAACTTTGACATCGAGATATCTTCGAGTCTGCTTTTTTGGCAGTCCGCGCCAACAACGTGTTGTACAGACGTATTTTTTTTATAGGTCCCTACGTTCCCTTAAAAAAGCAAGATTATCTTTTGTAAGCAATCATATAATTAGTAATACAAAAGAATTCTTTTTCATTTATTAAAAATATGTTCAAAATCTAGAACTTGTATGTAATACACTATTTCCAAAAACTATTTAAAAAGGATATTTACAGCTAAACATTGGTCTTGGGGTTGGCAATGTTTATGGGAGCACCGTTCACATAAGTAGAGGTGTTATTGGTAGGGTTAAC
The DNA here is from genome assembly GCA_943193625.1 of Mucor piriformis. Taxonomy (NCBI): domain Eukaryota; kingdom Fungi; phylum Mucoromycota; class Mucoromycetes; order Mucorales; family Mucoraceae; genus Mucor; species Mucor piriformis. Next base: position 168,067 of record OW971868.1, on the reverse strand, counting down.
ATCATCTTTGTGATTGGTGTTAAAAGGAGCGTCTGTTCTTTGAGTGTAGTTGGAACTGTAGCCTGGGTTTTGAGGATCGGGATGATAATTAGCATGAGAGTTGTATGTATTATTTTGAGGAACAGTGCTTGTATTGTAGCTACGGTCATGACCGATATTAACATTTCTGTTATATCTAGCGTCACGTTCCTTGTTTTCTTTCTCTTCTTCTGCTTGCTGCTCAGCTTGTTTAGCCAGTAATTCACCTTGAGATTCGGATGTGAAGATCTTGCACGTCATATAAATCATGTAAGCAAACACTCCACCGATTAAAGGGCCAAACCAGAAAATCCAGTGGTTTGCCCATTTACCAGAAACGATAGACGCAGCAAAAGAACGAGCGGGGTTGATCGACGTACCATCGATGGGTGCACCAACAATATGGCACATGAACACAGAAAGGCCGACCACAAAAGGCGCAAATTCAGCCAAAGGACTCTTGTCAACAATAACAAACAGTACAGTCAGGCATAGAGTACAGGTTAGTAGCGCTTCTGCAAAGAAACCTTGAGCGTAATTGAATCCGGGATTAAGCAAATTAACACCCTGTAATTCATGGGCAGTGACGAAATTAGCAAAATAGGCCCCGATAATCGCGCCTACTATCTGGGCAAAGAAGTAAAGTATACCGCGGAGCCAATTTATATTACCAGCAAGAACTAAACTTAATAAAACTGCGGGATTCAAGACACCTCCAGAAATAGGGCCACATAAAAACAGCGCCACTGTGATACCAGCACCGAAACTAAATCCAATACTTTGGATTTGACTTACAGTGGGTCCTCTTGAAGATGGGAAACCAGTAGGTGCCTCGAGAGCAGCTTGGACACCAGACAAAGCCAAGAAAATGAAGATACCCATACCAAAGAACTCACCAAGCGCCGCTTTAGCATCAGCAACGAGGTTCGGAGGTGATCCTTTGTTCGCGCCTTGTATATCTGCGATAGATCTCATTGTTTTGTTTTAGCAAGTATGAATTTCAAGATAAACACTGCATTATTTGTTGTATATATAGGTAGTATAAAATGGACGAGGAAAATTAACCTGGATTATTTACCTCGTCAAATATTGCTAACTATTCAACCTGTTTAACGTATTTCTCTTAGTTTCAGATTAATTATATATGTTTCAAGTTTCCCTATTACTCGGGAAAATCTTAATCTCAAGCCTGGGAATAAAAAAAAACTAATATGAATGGCCGCCAATCGGACATTTTGGATCATGCAAGTGAAAAAAAGAAGGCGTCACCACATTCTAAAACGTATTTAACCTTTTTGTTTCATTTTTTTTTTCTTTTTCATCAAATATGTGTACCTCCACCAAAGAGATGACTGTTGCCAGCTGGCAAAATGTTGGCACAATCGACCTGATAAATAAAGCTGTACCTGCTGTAAAGCCCGGAGAGGTTTTAGTTAAGGTTGCTGCATCGGGTATCTGTGGTAAGTGATATATTCAAAGTGTCTCGAGTTTATTTTTTTAACTTCTTTTTCCAGGTACTGATTTACATATTAGTCGCGGCGAGACCCCTCACGCTTCCAAGAAGGTTGTCATCGGCCACGAATTCTCAGGTTATGTTGAACAAATTCATCCTGACACCAAGGCCTTGGTCAAAATTGGCGATTTGGTGGCAATTGATCCTAATATGCCTTGTAACCAGTGTACTTTCTGCCGCAACCAGAAGTACCACTTGTGTCCAAACTTGTTTTGTATCGGTGTCACTGTAGATGGCGGCATGTCTCAGTACGTCTCAGTTCCTGCCCGTGCTGTTATTGCTGTTCCATCCCATGTTACACCTGAAGTTGCATCTTTAGCTGAACCTCTTTCGTGTGTAGTACATGCTGTTGACCAAGGTAAGATTAAGACTGGAGATTCAGTGCTTGTAATTGGAGCTGGACCCATTGGTTTGATGGCAATTGCCCTTGCGTCAACAAGTGGTGGAAGAGTTACAGTCATTGAACCAAGTGAGATGAGACGCCAAAAGGCACTTGAGATTTTCGGTGCTTCTGAGGTATTTGCTCCGGGAACTCTCGCCCCTGTGGATGGTACTCTTGGTGAAGGATATGATGTTGTTTTTGAATGTGTTGGTCGTCCTAATACTGCTGAAGATGCTGTAAATTTTGCAAAGGCTGGTGGCACTGTGGTCTGGGTCGGTGTTGCTAAGGTTGAAGACCGTGTTTCTATTTCTCCATTTGATATTTATAGAAAAGAGTTAACGATCACATCTACTTATACCAACCCTTATGGTATTGAACGTGCTGTTAAAGTTCTGGCCGCAAACAAGGTCGACTGGAGTGCCTTAGTCAGCCACTCTTTCAAATTAAGCGAGTTTGATGAAGCATGGAAGGTGTTTTTGACTGGTACTGGTTTAAAGGTTGTTGTTAAGCCATAAGCAGTTATAATTAGGCATTTGTATAGTATATGTAGCAATAAAATCATTCAAAAGAACTTCTTAACCTCACGAAAATATAACAATGCTCCTCCAGAAAAGAGTAAAGTCCTTCAGCTTGACTAATTTTGTTTAAATAAGCGATAAATACCATTGGACTATTTTAGAACTTGTATATATTTGTATTAAATGATTATTTGACAGGTTTTGATTTATGGTTTTGTGGCATGTGTATGTTCCAATTTTTTTTTATTTAATTAACAATGTATCCAACGCTTTGATCTGGACTTATCTACAATGAAAATGGATCTTCCAAGTACTCCCACCATGCTCATTCTGAACAAATAGCCTAGTTCGCTTTCAAAACGTATGTACTAAGTACAATCCATTAAAAACAGCAGGCAGCCAACCAATAGGGGAATTAGACCAACGTGGATTGACCAATTAAAGTATTGCAGTATTTTAATCTATATTTATTTTTTTAGAAATTTTTAATTTTCTCTCAAAAATTTCCAAATATGGTAATGACGAGTTGATAATACTGAGAGGCGAGTTGAAAATACTAGAGAATCTGCTGGTATTATCAACTTCTGAGTTATAAATACTGGTTATAAATACTGGTTTTCTTTAAGTTGGTTTACCACATAAAAAAACCCCCTTTCCTTATTCAAAAACTCATTATTATGTCATCCTTGCCTATTAATAACACTACCTCTAAGCGACGCCTTATTATTGAGCCCGAAGAAGAATTAGAGTATTTACTCGAGCAGAAAAAGGCTGAGATTTCTAGTGAAATTCAGGTTCAAACAAAATAAACAAATTTTATGCATATCATAAAAACAAACTTTATAACTTTCTAGCCTACCAGTACAGTTGCTTCCTCTGAAGGGGCGCCCAAGAAAGCTCGTAGATGCCGCCCATCAAAAAAGTATGTGTCAGCTGAAAGCTCAACATCCGAGTATTTTGAATCAGCAAACGAGCCTACTCCTGCCTTTGTTGCTTTTCAAGCTAGTTCCTCAATCAACGTATCCGAGTTCGAGCTTGCCCTTATGGCCTTACCAATGAAAGTTGGTGCCAGCACTGTAGCAGCTTACAGAACGCCCTTAGATAATTGCAAGGTACATCTCAAGATTTTTTCTCTATCATATTAATTATACTAATTTTTTTTTCAATGTCATTTTAATGAAGGACTTTTGTGAAAAAAACCGACACCGGTATCCTGTTTATCCTCAGTACCCATACACTGTTGAACCTACTGAGTTTTTGATTGGCTTCTTCAAGGAGTTTGTTTTTAAACGAACCTACAAGAAGAGCGTTTCAGTAGAAACCGATGTTAGAACACAGATTGGTTTACAAACTGAAGAAAATGAGAGCGACCAATTCACCTTACTCCAAAGTAATATGATAATGCATTAGATAAACAATAAGTAAGTTATACTCAATTATTAACTTTTTTTTTAGTTGCAGAGAATGCTCGATCGAGTACGAACGGTAGAAAAAAAATCATTGAAGTTCCATTAGGTATTGAAGCTGTCAATCAATACAAGAAAGTATTGATGTTTCTGCATGAATTTCAGTCTGGGCGCCGAGAAGTTGGATTCCTATCTCCCAAGAAGACCTATGAATATCTTATTATCATGGACAACGCCCCACGCCAATTCATTTTCCTGGAATGATTGATCCTGTAATCATGAAGAAAAGTTATGCCCCAATTACTCCCCCCCCCCATTCACCTGAATTCAATCCCATTAAACAATGTTGGGCTATAATAAAAGGAAAGGTTAAAAGAAACATAAGAGACTTGTCAAAAATAAAAAATAAAGAACTGATGAAACCCCCCCCCCAATGAAATCGAATTTCTTATATTCTGAATAAAAGAGTAATGATCAACTATCGATGATAATTGTCATGCTGTAGTATTGCGTAATAATTTGATTTGATAGCTTTAGTTTTTTCGTTTAGAAACTTGAATTCTTTGGAGATTTTGTGTTCTCATTTGCTTGAACTGCGGTTTATCCTTATCTTGACCTGAATAGGAACGCAGGATTTTTTTTTATCAAGATCAGAACCTGGACTGAGGTATTTTTTTGTACAAACACGTATTATCTATCAAAGTGTTTCAATCACACCTTTTTTACTCAACCTTCCACCTGTTCTATTTAATATTTTCTCTTCGCTATTTTATTCTCCCTTCTTTTCTCTATTCTCTTATCGACATTTATATTCCATGCGCAAGAAAAGGCAAAGACTTATTTTCAATCCAGACCAGCCTGGAGATCATGGAATTCCACAGTGGAAATATAAGCGTCATCGTGGAGAATCAGTAGACGCCGAGTCTCAACTGCACCAGCCAAAAGAAGAAAGATGGATGAAGCTACAGAGCGAAAATTGATGAGCTGTTTGCAAAACATTGAAGTATAAACTCACGTATGAAATTAGACAAGCTCTCAAAGGAAAGAAAGATATCTCGCAATTAAAATCAGACATCACAGCAAGAAAGACGCCCCCTAGAGGAACCTTTACTGCTGCCAAACTAGATGCTGGAGTGAAATCTTCAGAATTGGATAAATTGATGAAGAGAAAAAAGGTAAAGCCAATTAATCATTACCAAGAATTTATTCAACGAGAATTTGATCAAATGGCTACTGAAGTTCGACAAGAGATACCTGCAACAGAAAAAGAGTTGAAAGATGATGACGATGCTATTTCCATTAGCTCAAAAGGAACACAAGATACTCTAGGATCAGAGAGCATCAAAACCGAAGACGACATTGGCGAAGAAGACGACGATGAGAGTCAAATGCGAACTATATCACACCCTTTTTTGTCGCTCTTGCGATCGCATTTACCAAAAGATATCAAGCAAACTTTTTTGAATACTTTGGAAGACACTCTACGTACTTTCTCTGATTATATTATTGCATACAGTGATTAAGTATTGAAAATTGTTATGCTCTTTAAAAGTAATACATTTGAACAAAAACCTGACTCCTCCATAGTCTTCACTCCTAAAGTAGGCTGTTTGGTACGCACAGTTTTTCCTAAAGATTTCCCCATCTCAGAAAATATCATCAACTTTCCACCTACATTGGATCCAGCCCTCTTTAACAATTCAAGCTTTAAAAAGGATTTCGGTGACTTATTCAACAGTTCTTATCTCCAATTCCTGCGCAGCGACTATTTTTGTTCTGGAAGCTCAAGAGAAAAAGGCTCATTTCCGTGCCGAGATGCACTCAAAGGCGCATTCACTTCTCAACAGAAAAGAGAAGAAACAAGCGAACCCTATGTCATGAAATCGGCATTATCAAGATATATGGTCAACTTCAAGAATATGTGGTCAAATACCAAACGCTATTATCGTTTACTTAACAATGTATTGATTGTTCTCCTACGAATTCACTTGGCACCTGAGCGTGAAAGATTGAAAATAGATTATATGAATAAAAAGAAGGCCGAAAAACAGGGTCAAGTGGTAGACACTTACCTGCAAAGCAATATATCTGGTGGGAAAATCATTGGAAAAAGGTCATACAATGAGCGCAGGAGATTGTCTAAAAATGAAAATTCCGAGCTTCAAGGGTATAAACTGAAGGCAGAAAACTCAATCGACGAGTTGGAGAAACTTAAATGGACAAATAAAGTACTAAAGTGTAATGAAAGATTGGAAACGTACGCCACAGCTTTGAACAAGGAGGTATTCATTTTTAACATGCAAATGTAAATTATTGTTAATAAAAATCAAATTAGAGAGAAAACACAAAACAGAGAGCTACAAAAACTCGGTTTGACCCCTTAGTTGGCTCGCTTGTAGAAGCCATAGTTAAATTGGATACCGTAGCTGATACAAAACCCGCGGTAGCTCAAGAGATACTTGAAAACGAAGATGACTCTTTTGAGGTTTCAACAGACCCGACAAGAAGACGTCTCAATGTATTAAAGGCAATACTACGAGATTCGATATATTACACAAAGGAATTGAAGGCCAATTTAATCAAAGAACGATTACAGACGTTGCTTCCGGATATAACTGATCAAGAAATTGCGGCAATTACTACCAGCTACAACTTTGTGTTACCTTACATCTCTGAAAAGTCAAAGGTTGGAACGTTGCTCACCAACTGCCGTTTTTTTTTATGTCCAATGATCTTTTGAGAATTGCAGGATATGCCAAATTTTGTGTTTCGATAGCGCCATTGCCCAACTTGAATTCTCTCGCTGCTCTCAAAATTGATGCTCCATCATTGTTCTCACTCTTTAGTATATCCCAATCTGGGAGAAACATGGACATATTTGATCTCGACAACATAGTAATATTCAATCGACAGAGCTCCATCGAATCAAAGGATAGTGTATTTAGCTCATTTTTTAACATTCAAAAGTTGTATGCACTGTGTTCAAGCCATGGATTGAATTTTGCCCAAAGCATATATCTTATTCCAGGAATTAAAATACTGCGCATTAACGGGTATGCAAAGACAACGTCGCCAGCAAATTCCGTATTGACTACCAAAGATAAAGGTAAAGGGAAGGCCGTCTCTCATAAAACAAGTGGCACTACAGAACAAGTCTCCCGTAAAAGATTGACAACACAAAGCAGGACTCTGATAAGATAGCCACACTTCAAGTCTCTATTAACAAGATACAAAAAGATCAGAAAAATTTAAACCAACGAAAGTCGATATTTTTGATCAACAATCGTATCAGACTGCTGAAGAAAGAATGGACTAAAAAAAGCGGTACAGATGTATTGTCAACAGAAGAAAGGACACAGAACAAGACTCTTTTCGATCAAGTCAACCAACTGAAGTTTACCAGAGATAAAATCAATACTGGTATCAGCTGAAAAAAGCAAGAACTTCAAAATGCATGAAGAGATCTCTATGAAGCCCGTTCAAAAAATACCAAAGATAAAGAAGACTTAAAAATAAAATACAGAGTCACCCATTAACACTACAAAGGTATTGGACAAGTAGAGGAGTTCCAAGTACATGAGGATCTTTTGAATTCTGGGAATTTGGTATTTTCGGGGACTGATAATGGCCTGGTGTCTATGACAGAATCGGTTGGAATATCTTTAGATCGGTTTCGGTTCCATATACAGCTATATAATAGATTTTCTGCTCTTAGTAAACGTAATATCAATACATTTTTTATGTTTATAAAGTGTACTAACCCTTTCTCGAAGAATCCTCTTCTTCTTTGACCCAAGAACTAGATGCGAAATCTTCCTTTTTCACGCTTCCCCCGTCATTCAAAGTTTATGCAAGAGAAGTCCAATATGGCACGAGCGCCCTATCAAGAAAAAAGAAACTTGAAAAAGATAAAAAGTAAACGGACCTCGACATACCTGCAATTAAAAACAACATGCGGGAGAACTCAATTCAGCAAGCTACTACTTTTGAGGACTTGGAGCATCGTTACAAGGAGCAAATTAATAATCGAAACAATTTTCGACGCTTCTATTATTCAAAGAATCGCTCAAATCAACAGTATACGTATAAATTACAGAATACATTAATAGACTATGCTCGTGAGAAAGAGAATTCTTGAAACAAGGTAGAAAAAATTGCACGATCATGTTTGTTGGAGATCGTGGAGAGGGCACTGGGTCACGAATCAAGGGTTTTTTGAAATACGGAGGAAAATGGAAGCCAAAAATTCATAGTAGATATTGCTCAGTATGCGTAACGAACGAGCACAACAGTTCCCAAACCTGCATGTTTTGCTACAACAAGCTACTTCACCCAAGTAAAAGAATGACGAAAAAAGATGGCCCAAGGTTTTTAAAGAATGTTAACGGATCGTTTTACTGCGTAAATCCTCTTTGCCCTTTGTCGTCGCAAGCAAGATCGACACAGGCCCGAGATTGACTCAGTGCTTTAGCAATTGGTGTTTCCGGCCTGTCTACATTGATTTTTGGAGAGACTCTTCCACAATTCAATCACAATCTCAGCGGATATAATGCTGACAAATTCGAAACAAATGCTGCCAATTTTCTGAACACGAAACAAGGTCAAGCCCATGTATGTTGTGCATAATACTTTTGGTAAGTTTTGTTTTCCTTTTTGAGAACAGTTCTAAATTTGTATCTAACACTTAATATATCGTTACAGTATTTCTTATCTATTCTCATTTTACTCAACTCTATTATCTGACTTTCACAGTTGCTACAAAAATGTTATCGGCCAGATAATTTTTTTCCAAGAATTTTTAAAGTATCATTGGCCGGTTGAACATAATGCCTACTAAATGTTAATAAAACTTCATTTAATTGAGAAACTAGTATATAAACCAAAAAATTGTTCCATGCATTTAATAAACTTATATAATTCAATTAATTGAAAAGCATTTACAGCCATTTGACAGCCTGAGTAGGAAAGTACAGCTGTTTTTGCAACGATTTTGACCTTCTTCTCTCAAACTACGAGTGTTTCCGTGCTCACCACTCTCCCTACACTTGAGGTGAGGTATAGTTTATAGGTTTTACTTAGGGACCACAGGTGTGTACTTAGGGTTTCCATGGATAGGGTATCCCTCCATCCCCATGTATACACCTGTGGTCCCTAAGAAAAACACTTTTCAAATCAAAAGATGAACCTTTTTTATTATTCTTATTCTTAAATAAATGAACACCAAAGTTGATCTTTTCAAAAACGTACACCTTTACCACCTATTGCTGAAAGGTTTTCTTAGGGACCACAGGTGTGTCCATAAGGTGTCTCGCCATCTCTATGTACACACCTGTGGTCCCTAAGACGGCTCATTCAAAAACACAGATAACAGAAGCTAAAGACTTGGAAATTTACAACAGTTTTATAACCATACAAATTATCGAACCATGCGTTTCGCGTTATTAGCAAACTGGATGGCTTTTTTTAGATGAAAACGAAAGATTTTATTGGATGGATTAATATTTGATGTGTAAACAGATCAGTAGACTAGAGAGAAGAGTTGGCGGTAACAGATGAACGAGAGATAGGCAGATGAGATTGATGTCGTATTTGAGTACGATTCATTTAAGAATAAATAAATAAATCGTATAAAATTATAAATTATAAAATAAAATATCTTTGAATGTTGAGTAATAGCATACATATGTATACTACTACACAACTACCTCTACCTCGAGTACATACTTCTATATAAAAGGTGGCATGATTGGCTTAAATGGATATAGGGATAAAAGTTGCATATAGAATAATACACAACTGAGTTACTATACCTAAATTGGAAAACTAAAAACCCACTCCAATTAAATCAAAAATATAAAAAAGAGAATGATAGTTCCCTCTATGGATTACCTACCCATCGAGAGAATAGAACAGCTATCATTATCAATGGTTCATTTATTTATATATTGATACAAATTATACGACTGATAAGTGTATAATAGAAATAGTGCATAATCAAATGGATGCCTACTTTCTGCAACCAAACATACAAACATCGATAAGATGTTCTATATTTGGGATCATATCTTATTCATTCACAGATGGATTAAAAGAACCCGTTGAATCAATAAGAGGTCAAACATTACAAATATGTTCTGCCGAAGCCAATTAACCATAATTCATGTTATGCCCCTTTTGACAGCTACCGTTACACATTATCTTACTGGTTCTTTCTACTCCGAAAAACACAATAAGAAGTGTTCCCGGATCCTTTGATCTAGGACAATGTTAATTGAAGTCAATTCTAACGAGTAGAATTCATTTAACAAAAGGCGGGAAACTGAGTATAGATTTATTCCAAAACCAGAAAGGTTGACTCACTAACTTCCAGGGGCAGTTGTTCAATATAAAAGGATTGATTATTTTATAGCAGCAGAGTTCTTTAGTTTATTTTTTACCTACAATAAAAAATACACATTTATCTCATTATTTTTACCTGGTGCTATTTTATCAAATATCACAATTATACATATAATCTAGTATTTTTTCATCGGCTTTCTAGCTCGTGGACATAGAGACCCCCATCGGCCATTTTTTCAGAAGCTTTTTTTTTTTTTTTTTTTTTTTTTTTTCTCTCCCAGCACCCTCAGCAATCACGAAAGCGATTACTACAAAAGAATGACAATCCACGCAACCAGTCTATTATACCGTTTAATTAACTCATGAAATTAGTAGATCTGGTTCTAACTTTATCGTTAATTGGTACAAAATTTTATTTACAATTTTATATTCCTTGCAGCAATCTGCTGAACAAACGCCTGGTAGTATTATTGTTAGTGTATAATACAGAATAGTGGGAAATCAAAGTACGTTACCGAACTTCAGACGTTTGTCAGAAACACGTCCCCAAGGTATTCTGAAAGTTCTTGTTCTACTAAAGGTATCTTGCAGGAGTCAATTTTTGTCATTTTTGTCATGTCTTCAATGCTGGACATGCAGTAAAAAGACATAATGCCCTCTGTCAAAAATAGGATGAGTATTATGAACTAAAGTTTGTTTATACTGTTAACGTACCAAAACATGCCATACCAAGACAGCAATATCTTGGCCTGTTCTTAATTGCGGTTGTCATAAAACCTGTAAGCTTTTGCATATCTAAATGTTTCAGACTTAATTTGTTTTCGGCGGGTTTTTTTTAACTCAATAACAAAAAGCGTTTGTAAGTTGAATCTAATACCCCCATCAGCCTTTTTTTCGGTGACTCTGTTTTTTTTCCTAGCACCTTCAACAATCAAACGAAAGCAATTACTACGAAAAAAAGTCAATTTCTTATACCGAGCATAATTCATACATTTATGTATATTCCATTACCCTTCAATACAACAGAGCGGTTTGGGATTTTGAGTCTCAACAAAATCCAACAACGTTTCGTTGATTGTTATTTGTTGCAACGGTTAAATGATGTTTTTTTCGAATGTTGACTCATCCAAGTTCTTGATATCATGATCTTGACGAAAAATAAAGTCAACACTACACATGAGAAGCATGCTAGCTTAGTGGTTATATTGTTACAAATATATTATGTCTTACAAGATCTTCAAAAACTTGGTGACCAAAGAGCATTCATTCAACAGCTTGACATAATGGATAGGATCCTTCTATTTAAGGAGTGAATACATTGTTCAAGAGATATAGTTTTTAAGGAAATTCTTAAACTTTCACAAAAACCTTAAAATCATTTTTAATTCGTCTTTAAAATCATTGCCGTTATTTAAAGCATTCAAGTCCTCAACAAAAAAAAAAAAAAAAATTCTTTCGAAAACACTGAAAATCACCCCGGTTAGTTTGCGTATATCTAAATTAATTGATCGACCATACATGTCCAATTCAAGCTGTCTGTTTGACTTTTTCATTTTTTTTTGTTTCTCCATTTGTTCTTTGAACAAAGTGTGATCGTTGGGTTTAATTTCCCAGAACTATTGACATTTTTTAAAAACAGTTACACCTTAAAGCATCGTGTTGCTTACCTGATTGGGATTTGCAACTAACCAGAAATAGAAGTAATCGAACTTGCGTTGCGTTTGCATTTCTCATATAATATGATTGTTAGAGATAATTATTATAGTATTTGAACTTCACCACTAACTTTTTTTTTTGAACTGCTTTTTCAAGTAATTCATAACATTGGTTGATCACATCCACCTCGGGACTAGATAGTTTTATAATTAATATTTAGGCTATATTCAACACAAATTATATGTACATCTCGATGCCCAAGATATGAATGACTATAGACAATAAACTTGCTTTGTTACTAAATCCAGAGTCTTCTTCTTTTTGTAACTCTAAAATTGTATCACCTAGAAGTGGTGCACATTCAGTGTAAAACGTCAGTAAATCAGGATTGTCGTTTTTGTTTTTGAAACAGGTTCCAGCTAATTAATTATTAATATGTAGTTTTTATGTCTTATTTTTAAGCAACTTCTTACCTATTTCGACATCGGAAAAAAATTGATGGTATTCGGGCATAGTTTAAAAGTAAAAGGAGATAATAAAGTAAGTGGTTTTTTAGGGACCACAGGTGTGTACATAGGGATAGCGGGATACCCGATCCATGGGTACCTTAGGTACACACCTGTGGTCCTTAAGAGAAACACCTGTGGTCCCCAAGAAAAACACCTGTGGTCCCCAAGAAAAACACCTGTGGTCCCCAAGAAAAACACCTGTGGTCCCCAAGAAAAACACCTGTGGTCCCCAAGAAAAACCCTATTAAAATCTGTTTGCCGTACATAATTGTAATTTTGAAACACGTTGCTAAAAAAACTCCCTTCTAACATATCCTTTACATAGATGCATCACTGCTCTAAAAGCACTGTTCTGTCTCTATGTAACCATACATAATTTTACTGCTTAAGGGAAAGCCAAATCCTCATGGTGCTTCATATTACATCTGAGTAACACCCCACACTATAGAATAAGTTTAGCTTACTATCCCCAATACATTTTTTTTCGCATTTTTAATGAATATCAACCGTTTTATTATGGAAATTTAACCAGTATATAAATGATTTCTATTTACCCATCCCTAAAAAAAACCACTAAAAGTGACAATTTATCAAACATCCAACCTTTCGACTACTTTCTTATAGCCATTTATCTTCATTTATGCAAAATGGGTAAGTTTTGACGACCATTTATTTTCATTTATGGAAAATGGGTAAGTTGTGGCTACCATTTATCTTCATTTTTCAAAATGGGTAAATCTCGGTAAATACTAATCATTGTTTACCAACCTGGGTAAGCATGGTAACTACTCATCACACGTTAACCAATTTTGGGTAAATGAATTTAGCTTTGGTGCAGTCTGATTGTAAGGCACATAAAAATAAGGTACATGGGCACCTATCATGAAAAAAAAACGCAGATAAGTTTTAAAATGTGAAGCAGCATTGTATTGCAAAAATATACTTACCGACCGATAGTGCTGCAAGTGTAAATTTGATCTTATTGTCATCTATTGCGTTTTTGGTGAACATTGCCAATTTAAATGTGTCTGATTGTGTTAAATTATGTCGACTGATAGTAGCCATGGATTTAATTTCACAAAAACCCAACGCAAACACCGTTTAGTTGCTCGTTCATTGCCATTGCCCCCATCAGGTCTCAAGTCAACATCAGCTTTGCTTGATTCTTTATTCTTGAGGTTAAGCTTACATCAGATACTGTGTTTAGCATAAACACGCGCACCATTAAAGAAGCAAAAGACCTACTACTTATAAAGTTTCTCATGATTAGGTTGGTGGAACAGGGCTCAAGATTGGGTCTAGGTAATCACTAATAATCTCCATCTTACGAATCCGCTAAGGAGTGTATAACAGCTCACCTGCCAATTTTTCTGCTAGTGTTTGTTTGAGGTAGTTTCACGACACTTTGAAATAAAGCTTTAGTAAAGTTGAATTGAAAAGATATTTATATCCAAGCGGTTTTACCAATTCATTATTGCTTGCACAATTTGAGCATCCTCATTTCCTGTTTTCTCCATAAGAATGGCCAACTCCACAACAGCTTTTACTCTTGATATACTCCCGTCTCTTAGATTCTATATTGACGGAATGATAATTGTTTATTAGATATTCACTGTCCGGTTTAATTCATGCTACCCTTATAATTTTTCCAATATTCTTAGCTAAAGATGCCTCAAGCTCAATATCATGGTCGATATATGCATCATAGATTTCACGGTAGAGAGAAGACAGTGTATCGGCACCAAATAAATTAATCGTGTCCTTATCATTGGATTGTGGCACGGTTAAATAGCTGTGAGTCTCTTGGTTCACAAGCATGATATGTGATAATGACAATGTTTTTTGCAAATCCGATACCAATGACAATCCTTCTTCGCATGACTTTTCTTTAGAAATGAGCTTGTAAAAATGCCATAGTGGTGTAATGTCGATGCTGGATGATAGACAAAAGTGCTGTTCGGGCATATCGCCAATGTTTAATTTCTGAATTTAGTTTCCTAAAATTGATTACATCCAAGACACTTACTGTTATTGCCTCATTTACTTCTGGCTCACTGGTTTCACTAACATCATAGATAGCAGTATCTTCTGATAGAGCGAGACAAGTGGGCTATTTTGGTTCGCCTCTACAAACATATTGATAGCAATATTATTTTACAATGAGCTTCACGTGCTTAGGCTCCATCGACTACAAATTAATAGTGTGAGATATTTTAATAAAAGTTTATATTCATACTTACCAAGCAAACATTCTGAATCAAGTAATACAAATAAAACATCACCCGCTTTTCAAATTTTTCGACTATAGCATTCAAATAAGTAACGGATACTTCAATACATGCTTCGGATATACACTGACTGATACCACTGGCCAAATTTACGTCATACAAAGTATTAGGATGTTGTCTTCTAAAATCGTTCCAATCATTGAGTAAGCCAGAGGGAATTCCATTGCCATTTGTTCCACATCTGTTATTAACTAGTTGACTGATCGAGTAGCAGAATGACTGTTGATAAACATAGGCAGTTATAGTTTCATTGGAATGCAGAATGACATCATAGTTGACAAACATTTGCGCTCTGAAAAGTATCTGTCTTGCATCTTCAATAGCAAAGGTGATTTTATTTTTAAGCACTTCCTTGTATTGACCTTTTACACAGGTATCGAAAGAAAGCTTCTTGGTAAGTATTCCGAAGCCTGTGCTCAAGTTTTTTTTCATGACTTTAAGTTTTAAAGAGTTGGGGTTTGGGCAATCAGGAGAGCGAGAAGACCTATGGCCAGCGGATTTACAATTGGCACAAATAACATTGGGGTCTACTTCTACTCGTCGTCGCTTTGCTTGTCTCTTGTCACTCTTGATTGTTGAACTTTGGAGTTTCTCGCTTGTAACAACTCTGAAAAGAATTAGAAAGCATTAATTTTACTTTGTTTTTTACTCACCATCATCAGCGTTATCTTCTTTGAAGAGCCTACACAAAAAGTAATTCTTGTTGTAGTGACCACTTTCTTTACTGTGCTTGCATTTGGGTTGAGTTTTTTCTCCTAAACGGTACTATTTATGAAAAACCAAAGTAGTTTTCAAATATGACATATGCCATACCTAACGCTCTACTTGTTCTTACTGCTTAAATCTTGTTTTCAATGAGGGGTTTATACATTATCTTAAATGGGACGAAAACAAAGAAAAAAAAGAGAGAAAAGTACTCAAATGAAAACAACGAATTCAAGAATATGTCTATGTATTCAAGAATTCATCTATGTATGATGTTAATTTATCATCTGCTTGGACAGAAGTTAAAAACAAAACCTACATCGCTGTAACTGTCTGATTTCCATTTTTATTTTATCCAAAAAAGGTAAGCTAAACATCTGAAAATTAATTTTCATTCGTCCAGAAAATAACTATCATCGTCTGAAATTTGAAGTATTTAAATGTGCACAGAGACGTGACTGTTTTTAAATTGCCACCTTCTTTTATTATTTTTTAAGGTCGTTTATTTTCTTTCACCTATATACCAAACCATGTCCAAGTCGACTTTGCGTAAGTTGTTCCTAGCACCTCCACCTAAAATCGAGGATATATTGGCTGGAGAAAAAGTAAACCCTGACTTTGAGAACGCTCAGGAAAACATAGTCAGCAGCAGTATTGAGAGATCCTCAATCGGATCAAACAAAATAATCGCCAACGAAAAAAAAAGTATTGTGCGTCGTTTGTCGAATACCAAACCTAACACAGTAGATCCTATTTCAAATAAACGCAAGGAACAAACTGTAAATAATGAACAATCAACTTCGGTATCAAAGAAAGTCAAGGTGTTAAAAAATATGTTTCATAATATCAAAAACTCAGTTGAACCATCGCTTGTAAAAAGCGAACCAAGCATCGCTGCTCAATTTGCAACCAGCAACAACAACACCAGACTGCCAATGTTTAAACGTAAAGAGGACTCAAATCCTGAAACAACTCAGCAGACCACAAAAAAATTGAAACCTTCCTCTTTAAGAAAGTCAAATTCTCAAGCTGCACCCAAGTCATTCTCATTTGTACCCAAAAAGTCAATTGAAGCATTATCACTTGAATCGGCCATGATTCATATTCAAGCCACAAGTGCGCAAAGAGAAACTTCTGGAAGATGTAATTTTTCTACTTTTTTAAGAAATACATTTATTAACCTTCTTTTTTTTATATAGCCCTTGCAAACAACTGGGCGCCTTCCACTGTTGCATCGCAACCATTAAAACCAGTTCAGGCATCTTTGCCACCTTTGAGCCCAATTCGAACTTCACCACCACCACCATGGAAGCCAATTCGAGCTGTCTCACCACTAGTCCAAGTTGCTTTATTGCCATTGAGCCCAGTTCGAGTCACAGCTCTGCCACCGACAAACCCAGTCCACGCTACATTACCACCAACAAACACAGTCCAAGCTACATTACCACCAACAAACACAATTCAAGCTACTTTGGCACAATTGAACCAAGCTCAAGTTGTTCTGCCACCTTCAAGTCCAGTTCGAATTACACCACCACCGTTAAAACCAGCTCGAGCTGCAGCGCCATTACCACAGTTAGACCATGCCCTAATTGCTTTGCCACCAATGAAAAAGGCTATAACTACGTTACAACCAACAGGACAAGGACATACTGTACCATCACCAGTGCAAGAAGGCCAAATCACACCATCTGTAACCAACCAAGGTCAAAATGTGCCTGCATTATTGTACCAAGGCCAATCTGCATCATCACCTTTGAGCCAAGGCCATAATATTTCACCACCATTTAACCAAGGCCAATCTTCACCACCACATAGGAACCAAGGTCAAAATGTGCCATTATCACCAAACCGCCTAGGACAGACTTCCGGTCAGTCTTCCTCAGCAACAGCAAAGGTCGGTAAGAAGAAAGCTGCTCGGCAAAGAAAGGCAGATTTGAAGAAGAAAATGATAATGGCGAAGGCTGCGAGTAAACATTTCGACAACCCCAGAAAAATCGACGAACTTGATTTTGACGCATTGTTAGAACAACACGAGGCCGCTTCTAAGGCATCAACACCAAAAGTCGTGACACAAAAGCAACAGCGTAGTTCTGGTAAGTTTTTGTAAGTTTAGTTTTCATTTATAAAATGTTTGTCTGACCTGTTTGTAGAAATCAACAAAAAAAGAAATAATCAAACAAAGTCTCAACCTAAAGCCACCTCCATCAAGTCATCAGAACTAAATATAGTAACTCAAAGGCAAAAACAGCAAGCAAAGGGTACTACTCAAAAGCAAGAACAAGCAAAATTCGGTATGTTTTTTTCAACATGATTATTTTTTTAGGATGTTTTGTTTTAACTTAAATACAGAGCATAAAAAGCCATACGAGAAAAAAACGTTTGTACCAACTATTGTCTGTAAATATTATTTACAAGGAACGTGTAGACAGGATGGCAGCTGTACATTCTTACATGAAGGCGAAGTAGTCCCACCACCCACCTCTCAAACGGTATGTCATTACTATAAAACAGGCTCTTGTACTCAAGGTGAAGACTGTAAATTCTCCCATGTAAGTTCATTCTTTATAGAAACAATGAAACAAGGCCAGCTTACCAAATTTATAATTTTAGGATCTGCAAATTGAACCGTGTCGATTTTTCCACATGCAAGGCACCTGTGAACAAGGTGATCGTTGCCCATACTCTCACGCACCATTGGATGAAGAAAAATTAGAACGACTTCGAAACTTAACAGGGCATTGTCGATTCTACCTTTTAAAAGGTTATTGTAATAATGGTGATAACTGTTTGTTTTTACACACCGAAGCTACCGAGGAAGAAAGAAAAAAGGTTGAATCATCTATCACTGCCTGCCGGTTTTACCACATTACCAAGAATTGTAAGCAAGGTGACGATTGTTTCTATTTGCACGATGAAGCAACTCCCGCGCAGGTGAAGGAAATAACAGAACTGAAGAAGTAACTTTTAAATATGTGAATAGTTTGTATATAATTAATGTGGTATTGATTACCGAGCTTTATTAATTTATAATTAAAGTCTACACTATTTCGAAAACAATTTGGTCACAGTTTGAAAATAATTTGGCTTACAATGTAAAAAAAAATTAGGCTCATAAGTAAATAAAATTTGGGTCACAAAGTGAGAAAAAAGAAATGGTTCAAAATAAAAAATAAACAAATCTTTGAACTTACTTACAAGCGATAACAGGCCTGGAGAGTTTATTGGCGTCGTTGTCTGACGTTTCGTGGGTTATCTTGGTCACTTTCTTGGGATCTTGCTCTTGGCCTACATTGTTGAGGAACCCCGCCACGTTAAAACCTTGGAGAGATACCATTCTGGGCACGAAGGGAGCGAACAACAGGAAGCATGTTTAAGCTTATAACAGGATAGGTGAGTGTTACACCTATATATGTCATATAGGGTGTGTATACAACAAAGAGAGGGGTCCTTGGAGAGGACATTATCTGATCGGCAAAATAAAAAATGGCTGTAGCAAAGCCCTCTTGAGCGACTTCCAAGATAGTAGTTATTCGGTCTGAAGAGAAAAATAAAAAAGAGTGGACTATTTTCGTGCCAATTATTAAGCCAATCTTAGTTTTCGAATTTTGAGGAAATATTTGTTCGGGAAATAGTCTATATCAGAATTATGATTTGGTTATATCTCTAAAAAATGAAAAAACATCTCATAGGCCTTTGTTCTCAACCTTTTTCTTTTTTTTTAAATTGCGCTACCATTGGCGAGGGATAATGCCCAGGCTGATAAAATATTTCGTTGTAAACAACTCTATCTAATGCATTTCTTAATAAATCGTTCAAAAATACGATGATAATGACATGAAACGCGAAGTAAAAGGTCATTTAGATTCCGGTACGTCAAAAACATTCCCATTGATTTGACCACCCTTTCCACCCATCCCATACAGAAATAAAATAAAACAAAAAAAAGACATATTATTAGAGTATTTGTTGCAATGTGTTTTTATAACATAATAGAAATCAATGAGTTGGACAAAGCAAAAAAATTACTCGCGGTTACCACGACCTAATAAGAAAAGGGGATTAGATTATGCTATCAAAATGTCAAAGAATTGAGCCTTACCCAAACCACCACGGAATTCAGGCTTGAAGTCACCATCGGCACCTTCCTTACGACGGTAATCACCACGGTCGGCACGGGGACCACGGTTCTCACGACCTTCACCACCGACTAGAGCGAAAACGTTAGAAAAATGTATCGTACTGATTGACAGAATAAAAACTTACAGGCACGACGAGGAGCAGCAGGACGAGCAGACTTCTTCAAGGTAGCGGGGACGATTTCTTGAGGCAAGTGAAGGACTACGCAAGTTAAGACTTAGTAACAAATTGATATACGTACGGCCAAATACTTACATTCACGGAGGTAATCGATACCCTCATCAGTGAGGGTATAGTAGTACCATTGCCAAGAGAATTGGGTCTTAACGAAACCTCTGGAGGTCAAGGATTGCATGGCCTTGATGACTTCGAGGTTAGGAACATCGACTTCGCTATGCTTGGGGAGGTTATAGTCCTTGGGGGCGACAAGGGCACCATCTATTGTTACGTTAATAAAATGTCGCTTTCTAACGTGTTTACTTTTTTTTTCTCACCCTTGAAAAGAGCCGAGTAGATGGCCTTTCTGTTCTCCTTGGAAATAAGCATGTTGGGTTCTATTTCAAAAAAATACTCATTAGTCTCGACATTTTCTGTTTTTTTTTTGCAAATTATCCATTCAATTAGCTATCCATCCTCAATTAAACATCTCATTTTTTTCCCATCTCGTTTCCCTTAATTTCCATCAATCTTTTTTTTTGTGTATATGCGTGCTATTCGTTGGGATGTATGGATACTGACATATGTTGCATGGATACTGATGGATGGATGGATTCCCTTTTTTTTTGGATACTTATTTTTGGAGTAGTATTTGTATTGTGCCATCATTTTAAATAATTGATTTGTGTCGATGGATGGATGGATTCTGATTGAATGGATGGATGCATGTAGGTATCTTTAGACTTACCGATGCGGGGAAAGAAGGAATTATAGACTTTGGCGCTCGTTTTGACTTGAAAAGCTCCTCAGTTCGCAACATTTCCTCAATTCCCGCCTGCGTGTTTTAATGACCGCTTTCGCTCAAAAAGGAAATTGGCTCTTGTGTTTTGTTTAGCTGTCGCGTTCGTGTATGATGCACACTCCTTTGGTCACATTAGTCGTTTATCCAAGAACAAAACAGTAGGATTATTTTTGCCACATAAAGCAATGTCTGTGCGTTACAATGGCATTCCCCTTGATCCGTGACCGGGATTTCCTAGCCGTAACAAATAAAAAAAATTGAGCTTTTTCACCCCTTGCTTTTTTTTTTCTCGAACATGGCGATAAGTAAAGTAAAGCGAAAAATTGTTCAAGATTTCCTAAAAGAAAAACAAATTGCTGAGGATAGTTGGGAGTGCTGTCAAGTCGGTTTTGTGTCATTGAGTGACATGGGGCGTCATGTAAACCAAGTGCATGCGTCCGAGATTAATGATCAGGAAAAAGACCAATTAAACAAATCAAAGGCCATGGAGGAGTATCAACACAACTTGTCGAAACTTAAGCAAAGGAGAGGAGAAAAAGTAAAAACGACAGTTGTTTAACACGTGGTTCATAAAAACTTATTTGCTTATAGGGTTTTTCTGATCCTATATCAGTGGATTGCCAATGCCAGCTAGATACATTTAAAGTGATTTTATTCTATCGCTATGTTGGCATTCAAGATCCATTACAATTTGCCTTGGACCACCAACACTTTTGTAAAAATATGACGGGTAAAGTACGCATTGCTACAGAAGGTATCAATGCAACCTTGGCCGGTACAAACAAAGACATTGATCTTTACCTTGACTGGTTAACCACTGCCCAACCTTTTAAAGACCTAGAAGCACTTGCCCGTCGCACGCCTTTACTTTTGTCTGATCCATCGACACCTCGGTATAAATTTTTTAAACCTTCTCAGGGCTGTGTCCACGTCTTTTCTGAACTCTCCATCAAATTAGCGGATGAGATCTGTCCACTTGGTCAAAAGACCGTCGTACTCGATAAATTGACAAAGCCAACCCATCGACAAGGCAAATTATCGCCTGAGGATTTTCATGACATCTTATCCAAGCGACACCAAGACGATTTTTTGTTGTTGGATACACGAAATTATTACGAGAGCAAGATTGGACATTTTGAAGGTGCTGTGAAACCAGCCATCCGAAAGTTCAGTCAGTTTCCCGACTACATAGATCGAAATAAAGACGCCATCAGTGGGAAGAAGGTCTTGACATATTGTACAGGAGGTATTAGATGTGAGAAGGCTACAGCATATATGCGACAAGCGTTACCAGATACCGAGATTTACATGTTAGATGGTGGTATCCATAATTATATGGAGTGGTGTAAAACCAGTAATATCTCCGATCCCGTCTGGCAAGGCAAGAATTATGTGTTTGATGCGAGACAGTCGTTGGGTTTAGATTCATCGATTGTCAGCAACTGCCAGAAATGCAATCAATCATGGGATCAGTACAAGAAGTGTAATACCACAGGCTGTCATTTACTAGTACTGATATGTGATGAATGTTTCAAACCAAACAATCCAGTCTCTTGTTGTGATACTTGTGAGCAAAACCAGCAATGTCAATGTGAACAACTACGTCGTATTGAAGAACTCAAGAAAATCGCATAAAAAAATTTATACCAAGTTTTTTTTTTTTTTATTTTATCATCAAAAAAAAAATAAGCGAAATACATTGGGGAGAGGAAGAAAATGTTCTAAAGATACATGGGTAAAAAGGGAAGAAATACAAGTTGGGGGAAATATATAAGAGGGAGTAGGAGGGGAATTTAAACGGCAGTTTTACCATTCTTGTGTTGTTTGCTTGGGAGTGGCAGTGGCTTCACACCATAATTCATCTTCTTCACTTTCGGGATCATCCATCCATTTAGTATGTTGAGGTTCCGCCTTGGCGAGTTCATTGGCTTGTTGAATATCCAAGTTGGCAAGATCCTTACGAGGAGCAGGAATAGGTGCAAGTTCTCTTTGGACAGGAATGATACGAGGCAATTGATTGTTTTGATGCACAGAGGTTGTGTAAAGAGACATATCAGGAGCTTCATCACGAGCCATAGTTTTGGATCTAGCTCGTCTAGGAGGGGGCACATCAGAGTTGGATTTCTTGACTTCTGCTATGACAGGAGCTTGTTCTTTGATATGAACTTCTTCTTGGACATGTAAGACAGGAACAGGAGGCAAAGGCTCAGATGGAGGAGGTGTGGGAGGAGGCATAGGCCAGCTA
Source organism: Mucor piriformis (assembly GCA_943193625.1). NCBI lineage: Eukaryota > Fungi > Mucoromycota > Mucoromycetes > Mucorales > Mucoraceae > Mucor > Mucor piriformis. The sequence goes on along the minus strand of OW971868.1, from coordinate 145,390 downwards.
GCAGTCTTCACTTCCTTGGAGATACGTGAGCTATTTCTTAAACTAGAACGTTTATGATCCATATCATCAGTACCAGAAACGGAACCAGTGGAGCTAAGGTAAGAGCCAGGTCTTGTGGATTGTGATTGAACAGAGGAATAGGAAAAGTGTTTAATTTCAGCAACCTTTTCTTCTTCTTCATCATCCGAATCAAAGCTAATGGCAGAAGAGATAGTATCAGCAGGACTTTGAGGTGTACTGGTAGCTTTGGTATCACTCAATCTATGACGGTAATGATCATGATGACGAGGGGTATGTTCTTCTTCATCTGTGCTATAGCTCATCATTAGTACTTCCGACTCTTCATCTTCATCTTCAGAGGACGAGAACATGTAATCACGAACTTGGTTGATTTGAAGACGCGATTCGTTTTGATGAAAATAAGTATCTGTCACGTCAGCTGCAGGTACCACTGTTGAAGGTGACATTGAAGCGGCAGCAGAAATCACTTCACGACTATTGTTACGGCTACTCATGAACTCCATCAAAAGAGTATCTTTTTCCAAAATTGTCTCATTTAATCTCATCATTTGAGCTTCCATCATCATCTTTTGGTTCTTAAGTCTGTTCTCCATTTCAATCACCGTGCTTTCTTGATTTTGAATAGCCTCAGATAAAGCAAGGTCCTTGGATTCCAGTGCCTTGTTAGCCTCTATCGCCTCAGAAACAGCCTTGTCCTTGGCTTGGAGTGCCTCAGAGACAGCGAGATCCTTTTTTTCAAGAGCCTCGGTTAAGGTATTCACTTGATTACGAAGAAAGCCTAATGCCTTTTCGGTGTCAGCAGCAACAAGATCGGCAGTGGCAGCCGCGGCAGCAGTTATCTTAGCGGTAGCTTCATCCACATGTTTAGTCATCTCCTCTTCATCGATACCACGAGAAACGGAAAGGCCTAGGCCTTCACGAAGAGATTGGATTTGAGCATCGTGTTCTTCTTGCTTCTTAGCTAATAACTCCTTGATATCTGAATCAATCTTGCCCTTGTAAGAATCAAACTCATTTTGAATCTCTGTGGAAACCTGCATCATAAGCCTCATTTGACTGTAACTCATCTCCAATTCAGCTCTCAGTGCAGCAATTGAACCTTCCATAATCAACTTTTGTTTATTTAGCGCTGATAATTCTTCACGCAAACGATCCATCTCAACTTGAGTCTCTTCCAAGTAAGCGGATTCATTGGTGAGTCTAGTAAGACAATCCAAATTGATTTCGTACTCGCCTAAAAGTTTATCTTGTTTCACAATCAGTTCAGCAAGTTGACGTACACGCAACGATTCTCTTTCCTTGTCCTCAGCAACAGCAGCAGCACCTTGACGAGCAATTTCACCATTTTGTTCCAATTGACGCTTATAAAAATCGATGTCTTCATTAGCCTTGTTTAATCGAGCGTTACTTTGAGCAAACTGTGTTTTGAGAGTTTCGCACTGAAACCAAAGAGAGGCGGCTTCATCGACGTTGGTAGCAGGTACAGATGTGGGTGTTACAACAGGCGAAGTAGGGACGGATGCTTCCTTTTCTTGAATAGCAGCAACAGCTTGACGAGCAAGTTCGCCGGTCTGTTCCAACTGACGCTTATAAAATTCAATATCTTGGTTAGCCTTAGTTAATTTAGCATCGTTTTGAGCAAACTGAGTCTTGAGGGTTTCGCACTGAAACCAAAGAGAGGCAGCTTCATCAGCATTAGTAGAAGGCACAGATTTATGTGTCACGACAGGTGATGTAGGTGCAGATACTTCTTTTTCTTGAACAGCAACAACAGCTTGACGAGCAAGTTCGCCGGTCTGTTCCAACTGACGCTTATAAAATTCTATATCTTGGTTAGCCTTAGTTAACTTGGCATTGTTTTGAGCAAACTGAGTCTTGAGAGTTTCGCACTGAAACCAAAGAGAGGCAGCTTCATCAGCATTATCAGCAGGTGCAGGCGTCACAACAGGCGAAGTAGGGACGGATGCTTCCTTTTCTTGAATAGCAGCAACAGCTTGACGAGCAAGTTCGCCGGTCTGTTCCAACTGACGCTTATAAAATTCAATATCTTGGTTAGCCTTAGTTAATTTAGCATCGTTTTGAGCAAACTGAGTCTTGAGGGTTTCGCACTGAAACCAAAGAGAGGCAGCTTCATCAGCATTAGTAGAAGGCACAGATTTATGTGTCACGACAGGTGATGTAGGTGCAGATACTTCTTTTTCTTGAACAGCAACAACAGCTTGACGAGCAAGTTCGCCGGTCTGTTCCAACTGACGCTTATAAAAATCAATGTCTTGGTTAGCCTTGATTAAACGAGCGTTACTTTGAGCAAACTGAGTTTTGAGAGTTTCGCACTGAAACCATAGAGAGGCAGCTTCATCTATACTTGTCACAGACTTAGCTTGAGACTCGACGACAGGTGAAGTAGGTACACTTGAAGTTGTACTAGATGCTATGGATGATCTCGCAGAACGCTTATTTTCATTCAAGTCCAGACTTGAGACAGAATTTTTTGAGAAGTAACCAAAGTTGTTCTTTGTATCGTCTTCCAAGGCGGCATGAATATCCTCACCCATCTTTTTGTTACTAGCGGCGGATAAAGTACGAGCGCGAGTATTGAAAACGGGAGATCTTGGTGAAGTAGGTGGTGGTGAAGTCATAGACTGACGAGTGCCTGGTATATAATTTGCGTTAGGACGAGGAGAAATATCAATTTTATTCAACATCAAGAATTGTTGACGAGGGGAAAGGGGAGGTTCGGGGGGTGGTGAGATTCTTTTATTTTTATTTTCGGTACCTCCTGAATTATCTTCCTTCACAAATTTGTTAGCCCACACTGAAGATACACCCATATTCTTCAACCTGGCTAATTCTTTATCAACCACTTTGGCAGCAGGTTTGTTTGTGGTAGTGACATTATTGAATACTGACGAACGTTTCTTTAACCATGACGCATTCGTGCCATCATTCTCGGATACAGTTGTCATGTTAATAGAAAAAGGAGTGTGTATATGATTTTAAGAAAAAGGTAAAAAAAGGGAATTCTCTTCACTCCAAAAAAAGATGTTAATATATTATTGAGCGGAGAGAAAAAAAATCTTGATAATTTTTTTTTTTACACTGAGCGGAGACAACTTGACAACAAAAGGAAACAAGACACATGTATTTCCAGGAACACACACACACACAAAGAAAAGAAGCCACTTATTCTTATTGGAACAAGAAACAAAGAGAGGGTTGTATACTGCCTTGGGATTTTTTCTTTTTAATTTGGTGTGAGGTGGCACTCAACCTCACATGTCCTTTGTTTGCTTATCAAATTATATGTTGCCTTTTCCATCGCTTGTTAAATGCAATTATAGATTCTCTGGTAAACAAAGTGTCTCCTAATTTTAGTCTATAATTTCTTTTCTGTTTATATTTAAACAATTATCTCAATCGAAGGGTAGTACACGTCTGGAATCTCGAGTCTAAGCACGAGCAATCGAAAAGACAAAAGACAGAATAAAAACCGCATGATCACAAAGCTGAACATATAACATCAGGGTTGTAAGAGATCTGAAATGCACGTTTTCTATTGTTTCCGAAGCGATTGAGCTTATGGAAAGCTATTTTAAAGTGAGGATAAAAAAACATTAATAACTTTTTTTTAAGAAAGCGATTCGGCACTACTCCGACTCCTACACAGTTCTCGCTAAGCAAAAAGCACAGATTTGGTATTGTAACCGGAAAATCAAGAAGATTAAAAATTTGTGATACTGAACAATATGTAGGATCACGTTATAGTAAACTTATTTATAGAAAAACAGATATCATTACAAAATGCACCTGAACCGAGCTTCCCTTTCCCATTTAAGCCCCCTTTGTCAATAAGAACTGTTTATCATGCTGCGGTGTAACTTTACACTTTGATGACAGCTGCATTATTTTATAGGAGAAAATATCTTACAAGGCTCACGATATTAATTTGTGATTCAACTTGTTAAATCAACGATAATTGGCCAATTAAATCCACACAACATTATTGAATTAGCGAGCTTACTAAAATTAAACTTGCAGTCTTTCTACACATATACCCTCTTTCTCCTTTTTCCTGTTTTAACCGGCCAGACGAGTGTTTTTTTTATTGTCAACACATTATAAGCAATCCAAGATTATTGCTGAAGAAATCTATACTCATAAGAAAGATGTGATATGTATTGATAAGCTCAGGAAAGATACAAAGTACAATTTACAAAAGCTATGGTTATACACTGTTTCCCGAAATTATTAGCTCACTATTTGAAAAAAAAATTGGAAAAAAAATGGCACAAAAATAAAACTAAGATTGGCTTGTAAATCGTGAAATAAATGGCTCATAAAAAGACTCAGACCGGATAGCTACTATCTTGTAAGTCGCTCAAGAGGACTTTGTTAGAACCATTTTTTATTCTGTAGATCAAATAATGTCTTCTTAAAGGGGCTCTCTCTTTGTTATATACACACCCTATATGGCATATAGGTATATCACTCAACTATCTTGTTATAAGTTAGAAAAGTTTGCATTTCCTCAGTTTGCAATATAAAACTATATTTTTATAAATTATTATTGTGTAACAGGATATCCTAGTGATAGAGCACAGGATGATCATTTTTACTCCTTTTCTTTGCTTATTTGCAATTACAAACAATTGCTATGCCATTGTCGTTATGATAATAGTTGAATATGTATTAAGTATAAAAGAAGGGATTCTCATACATTTTGTTAAAAGGTAATTGTTGATCCGAAGGTTGACCGATACATTTGGTCATGGTGCCGTGTTAATTATGGGAAACTGGTCAGCCCCAAATAATCGATATCAAAAGCCAATTAAAGAGCTTGGATTCCGAAGATTGCTTCAAAAAGCCAGCTTCAGAGTCTACTTGATCGACGAGCCCCGTACGAGTAGACATTGCCTCACTTGCAAAAATAATAGTCTCGAAACTTTCCGAATGGTTCAAAAACCACGCATTTATAGGAGACAAGCCACACTTATTGTAATACTGAATGGTCTCTTAAGGCACTGATTATGTTACTTTCAACACTATTGATATTTTATTTATCGAACTTACAAAAGATGCTCGAGTCCTAAATGCCGTGCTATCAACAATGTTACACAAGAACTTGGCCCTCGCTTGTGGAATAATGATTTGGCTGCTTGCTTAAATATGCTTCATATTGTTCGTTCCCTTCGTGCCCAGAATTGTACCCCTCCAAGGTTCCAACGTGGCAGGGTCCTCAACAATGTAGACCAAGAGCAAGATCCCAAGAAGGTGACCAAGATAACCCACGAAACGTCAGACAACGACGCCAATAAACTCTCCAGGCCTGTTATCACAGATCAACCATAGATACGCTTAAGTGGTAAGTTCAAAGATTTATTCATTTTTTATTTTGAACCATTTCTTTTTCCTCACTATGTGAGACAAATTTTTTTCAATTCTCATTATTATTGTGATCCGCAAGCTTATGTTTCCTTTAAGCAATTTAAGCAATATGCAGTGGCATCTTTAATACTGCTGAAGGGATACTATTAGTCATGTAGAGTGGTCCTATTTTTTTGCGGTGAGAGTCGATGGATAGCTTATCACTGTAAAGCTTGTTGACGCAATAATTCAAAAACGAGAGCTTCATTTCTCTCGACAATTATCGAACCAGCGAGGTTTATTCTTTCAGCCTTATTCAATATGTTCAGAAAGGATTATGTTTACTTGATCGTATTCTTGGTATTTGATTATTATTTTCATACTAGATGCGATAATAGCATTTCTTGGTACCCCACAAGTGGATGTAATCCTTAAGATCTCTTCTTTTAGAACTTCCGATGTAATTTAGCACGTCAACGATAGAAACAAACGCATTGACCAACCAACTTCTCCTTCTACCTGATTTAAGAGAAACTCTCCAAAATAAACTGCCTTGTCCATAACAACTCTTTAGCATACATTATTAGACAAATAAACAAAACAAAAGAGACGCAATATTGTATTAATAAATATATATCTTTTTACAAAAAACATTTACACATTTTTATTGAAATTGAATGTTCTTAATTTAGACCAAAGAAGCTTCCTTGAAGTAGTTCTTAAGAGTACCCTTTTGAGGAATGAACTTGACGTAACAACCATCAGGTCTGATCAAACCAGCAGCACGGGCTTCGACGAAGTCAGCACGGGCAAGAGGAGTGAAACCCCACTTCTTGGAGAGAATGATCTTTTGTTGACCAGGGAACTTGTACTTACAACGTCTCAAAGCTTCAATAACGACAGCCTTGTTAGAGTCCTTGGTACGAACAGAGAAAATGATTTGACCAATGTTGACACGAGCGACAAGACCGTTAGGCTTACCGAAAGCACCACGCATACCAGTTTGCAATCTATCAGCACCAGCACATGACAACATTTTGTTGATACGGGTGACATGGTAAGGATGGACACGAATACGCATATGGAAAGAATCCTTACCGGAAGTCTTGGCCATGTACTTGTTGGCACAAATACGACCAGCTTCAAGAGCTTCGGCAGAAAGTTGTTCATATTCGTTGGAGACCAAATGGATACAAAGAGGGAAATCATCGACTGAGGCCTTCTTACGACCTAAATCGTAGATTCTGAGCTTGGCATCGGGGACACCACGACAGTATCTAGACTTGGGATAAGGCTTATTCTTACAGTATCTGTAACAGCGAGCAGGACGGCGACCCATTTCTATTAATGATAAAAGTTGAGTTAGATGAGCAAAACAATCTTTCATTCCCCCTTTTTATCTCTATTCCACTAGCGCACGTATTAGTCAGCAAGAAAAAGGTCACCTCATGACTAACTTTTTTTTGCTGAATAACACTGCTGAATGACACTGCTGAATAACACTGCTGAATAACACTGCTAAATAACACTGCTAAATAACACTGCTAAATAACACTGCTAAATAACACTGCTAAATAACACTGCTAAATAACACTGCTAAATAACACTGCTAAATAACACTGCTAAATAACACATTCCCATTTGAGGCAAAAAAAAAAAAAAAAAAAAAAAGAAAGCATTGGAAGAATGTAGCTCAACTGAATATTTCCACATCTCTGTAGCAAGATTAAAGCCAGCTAATTTTTTCCGCCAAATCCATCCATCCATCCATTTTTTTTTTTTGCTCCATCCATTGCCCCCATGCATCCAAAGAAATAAAAAAAATCAATAGCTTACCAATAACAAAGTACAGGTGATAAAGGAAGAATCAATATGTACACAGGTTGTACGCTTTGATACACCCTCTGCGGGTTCCCGCCCGCCCAAAATTCGTGTCATGCCTCCCCCCAATTAAAAGAGATCACTCTCTCATTCTAACCCCCAGAACGGCACTTTAAATTAAAAGCCACCCCTTTTTATTTCTTTTTGGCTCTAATTTGAGTTCTAACGGTTAGCTTTAAACCTTGTTTGGCTAAGTGCCTTGACATTTCACTTGATTCTAAAACAGTGTATTTAGTTCAAAATGATATGTCACACAATTATGCAATTTACCTTTCATGCCCGGATATGCCTTAGCTGAATAAACAGTAAAAGGATCAGAAAATACCTCGGTTACAATTTTGTTCCTAAACAAGCATGGTTAGATTGCATAGTTTGGCAATTTATTTTTTTGACACTTTACATGGCTAAATGTATCAAGTTAAAGTGCAATCGATATTGTCCTGTCATTCTTACACTTAAATCAGGAAAGGCGAAATAGTAGCCTTTTTCGTCTTGGAGGTTTTTCAATATACTGGGTGAGCTAACAAGTGAGCCCACAAGAAACCGCATTGTATAGGGAACTGCTGAACCTTGAATTAAATCATGCTGCGTTTGCATATCTTCAGACCATAAAGAGACATGGACTACATAGAATGGACTTTCCAATTCACTTTTTAATTGTTTATACAGTTAATAACTTATATTGACAAGTGGGGTTCGTGCTTCATACTCCTCAATATTATCTTGATCACAGTTTAATATAATTAATTTAATTATAGGTGCAGGATCAATAGGACGTTTATCCTTTTCGCCATAACCAGACATCCGACACTGTTGTGGCTGCTCTACAACCACTAACAAATACGCACTATGAGGGGTTAATTAGTTTAAAACCTGTGATCCTTCATCAAATTATCTATTTACTTTTACTTTGAATCTGAGAAACTGGGCAATTTGTATTTCTTTTTATTGATAGGGGATTTGCTCGAAAAGCTCGACATGAGGTCAATGTTCGGCTCAAGAAAAGTAAATTTACTTGTTGTCGTAACAACAGAGGAGTTCTTTTCAGCCGAATCATCATCCTCATTACTACTCGCTGTCATTTTGCAGTGAAAAGAGAGGGAGGGAGAGAAAGAAAGAAAGAAAGAAAAAAAAACAAAATATTCGATCGATTTTATCCCCTACGTTCCACACACCTCTTACCCAAAATAAATCGAAGATTTAAACAATTTTTTCTTTTTGTATTGCCATAAACAGCACATGATGTCAGTGTTGTTTCTACACTCCGCATTGTTTGTTTGCGTTTCAATTGCAATTGTATTTATATGAAAATGATTTCACAGCTCGGGGTTATACTCTTTTTCACAACAAAATGAACTATAATCAGAACGAAGGACAGTACGGAGGTGGTCAATCGCAAGGTTATTACACGCCTCCCCCACCTCAAAACGCTCAATATCAGCAACAACCTCCGCAACAAGGTATTTTTAAGGGATACACAACCGATTTACTTGATCGATTCGAATTTTTTTTTTTTTTTTTAATTAAGGTTACTATCAGCCGCAACAACCAATGTACTCACAACCACCACCTCAACAGTCGCAAGATCGTGGTGGCGGAGGGTGTCTGGCATGGTAAGTTGTTACTAAAAATAAATTTGACCTCTCCAATTAAACATGCGCGCTCCCCCCATAGTCTTTCAGGATTACTCTGTTGCTGTGCCGCAGAAGAATGCTGTTCCCTGTTGTGCTAAGTCATCGGAACATTCACTAAAATATGTAACCATATTGTAATAAAAAAAAATTGTTTATTATACAGAGAAATATTTACATGTAGGAATAAATAATAATAATACATAAAAAGTTTAGAGTAATGAGCCATAAGCAAATCTTCTACGAGCACTCGTGTCTATATTAAAATCGAGAATCGCATTTTCCAAACCTAATCAGACATAAATTAAAAAAGAGGTCTAAATTTTAAAATTCCTTTTCACTTGCCTACAAACATCTTTTGGCTATCGTTTGAAAAACATAAACCTGTAATGGGTGTGTCGTGACCTGCCGATCCAACACGTAATGTTTGTTGTCCGTCGAATGTACGTGCGTCAACAATATGTACATGCGACACATGTTCGGTAAAAGCCAAAAGATCAACTGCGCCAGTCTGTGTGAACTTGACACATCGTGCGGCTCCTTTCGTAATGGATGGGTGAAGTCCCGCAAACCGTGCCAGTGGGTTCCGGCTTCGGATGTCCCAGACATGCACAGAACCGTCTTGACTAGATACTGCAAATTTTTCTGATGAATGGTTCCATGCTACTGAAAAATTCGCATCACGAGATACAGCCATTGTTGTAGAGAGTTCATAGTGCCCACTGTTGGTCACATTGAACAATTGGACTCGGTTATCATCGCCTACTGTAATCATCTTTCGACCGTCAGGACTCACAGACGCTGTATATTTAAAAAAAACCGGTTAAAACGAGACTGTAATAAAAAATCTTATTTCTTACTATGGTTGACGGCTGTTCTAAAGTCTAATGTATCGATCAGCTCTAGATCCGGTACAGAAAATACTCTGATAGATGCATCATTATTAGAAACCAACAATCTTGTTTCTCCATTCAAGTGAGAAAAACATAAACCATTATTAATGGTACATCCTGGTGAAGTAGTTATGCTCCTACAATAAATAGTAAACACAGATTTAAAGGTAATTAAGTTTTCAGATCTTACACTTGATATTCACTATTTGTGTCTTTTAACGTCAAATCGCCTCTCTGTCCACCTGCAGCCCAATAACCGTAGCTAACGAATAAAGTTAAACTTATTTATGCATGTTTTTTTAAAAACCACTTACCCCGAGGCCATACATGTTGGAGGATATCCAATGTCTTTCAATAGATAGCTTCGTTTTCCAGTCATAAAATTATACTATAAAAGGTGAGATCAGCACGCATTAAGAATACAATAACTTTTGTTAGTACTCTGTAAATATCCTGTCCGGTGGGTACAATCAACTCATTTTTGTGGTGTTCATCATCGGTTAATAATAAATCTCGCAATTGCCTAATACATCTCATTAGAACAAATAATAAAAACTAGGGAGGACGTGGTACCAATGATGTATTGTCACTTTTTGATCGTGAACGACAGGCTTAGGCCGAACATACATGTTCACCTCACTTCTTTTTTTTTCAGAAATTCAGTACATGGACCTTGGAATTTTTGTAAGCTTTTTTACCTTGATACACAAGTTGTATCAATTATCGTCATGTTTGTTATTAAAGAAAAAGTAAATAAAAAAAAAATAGCAAACAAAAATATAAAATAAATAAAGCCGAGCATAAGATGGGGTTTCGGAAAGGCGAGACATTGAAAAGATTCCCCCGGGTGACGCAACTTGTCTCACTTTTGCTGAAATCTTTGCAGCACAGTGTTGTGCCTTCATTGTCATACTTAAACTAACAGTTCAGCACGGACATTATGAATTGCATAAATCGTATCGGTAATCCAGATGCATTAAATTTGATAAAACACGTCTTTTAACTCTTTATCTTCGCACAAAAACTATTTTATGCTTCTAAAGTATAATGAATGAAGTTCTGGAAAGCGCAATGATGAAGTGCTTTGCGTCTAAAAAAACGGACCATGTAGAAAGATTGGAATACATGATAATACCTACGTCGACCTCTTCTTCAACTTGATATTTAAGCATTGGCATTCACTAGTCTCTTTAGTCTATTTACGTCGTTTTGGCAAAAATAAATGCCGCCTGCCCAAACCTTATATTTCCTCATATGCCATGTTTAATCTGAGTTATATGAACGCTTTCATTGGAACATAATAGATCTCATCACATGATACAAAAAAAATGCGTGCATGCTACTTAAGTTTAACACTTTAGCAAACTATCAGGTATCGTTGCTATACGTTTTGAAAGTGCGAATACCTGCATTAATTGCGATCCAGAGTTATGGTAGGAGTTCCTATTCGCTGAATAGCTTGCCAACCCTACGCACACTAAATGGTATCTATTCTTTCAGTGTCCCAGAGTATATCCTCTTCCATGCCTAATCACAAATGTTCGGATTTTTAAATCATAGATTGCTAGAATGATCTAGGCCCCCTTTTCACTGTCGGTTTCTCTGCTCTCAAAAAATAGCGGATTGAGTGATTAGGTATCTGTCACTATGATATAGAGCAAATGCAATTAACCCGCAATGCGTCTCAAAAATCGATTGTAATTGATTTATTGCTGATGTTTTTAAACTACATTTTAATCATTTATAGACATATTAAAGACAACCGATTACGCTAAACTAATGCACCAGATCGATCCGCAATATTCACAAACGCATGGCAGTAGTCGTCCATTTTATTTTTACCCGATAAGAGCAACCATTTTGTGTCAAATAGAATTGAAACATCGATTTTATAGTGCGTTGTGGCCTACCAATAAACTGTTGGTGAAACGCGATCGAGTTTTCTTATTGAATTTCAGCAAGCGCTGGAAATGACAATCGCCTTCAGCCGATGATTAATAAATACGTACAAATATCGAATCGTGCCATTTGAAGACCACTTTATCGTATGATCGTTTGTACTGGGTATCTTTTACTTTAAATAGACTGGTTTAATACACGCCTTTTAAGAATGACAACGTTAAAGTTTATCACCAGTTTCAGCTTCATCGCATCTATTAGACTTAACAATCATCAAAAATTCACCTGATTTCTTTATTCTTGTTTTCTTTTCATTTTTATTCTCATACCACATCTAATTTTGGTTGTAAATAGCTGACATGATCAGAAGTTATACAAAAACAATTGCGACGAACCTTGCTGAAAGATGAAAATTATGATGATATAAACTATCATATAAGTGATCAAAGTTATTCAGTATTAAAGCTGGATAATCTAAACTCGACTGATGCCCTAGAACTTCAACATTGATATAAAATGCTGAAATTAAATCACGCAAACCAGCTTATTATGCTAGAGGTGATATTCCCCAGATATCCTTGTAGTTGAGAATCACACAGGGTATGTTTACTTTTCTTGTGCAAACTTATAACTAGTTATTCGAAAACAAAAAATTGACACGGCGCAAGACCAAAGTGTCTTGAATTACAATTTGAGAAAACTCAATACAATATATAAAAGAGGATAAACTAAGTTTATTACATATGAGTATTAAACTGATTATTTTATGTAATAAAAAAAGCTGATAGCAGTAAGTCAAATCGCAGAGGTTGATAAACAAAATTTTAATTTATTTTGGCATTTAGAATTATTATGATGTCTAAGTACCTGCAAAGAGTCATAAGATTCATTATCTTTCACCAGCCTCCTGGCAGGCCAAATGTTATTACTCGACTAATCAGCTGTGGACCACATGAAAGTTTAGACAGTTAGTGTAACCGATTTAGAACGTAAATAATGAGCATGTTCGTAGAAATCCCGGACCGGACTAGCCGAGCAAATACCACTAATTCACTTTTCAGTAAAGTAAACTCAATTGAAAACAAATATTTATCAATAAAATAAACTCGATTTGTAAACAAGTAAACAGGATGACAAAGGCCATTAAAAACAAAAAAATTAAAAAAAAGACAAGCAGTTATAGTGAAAAAATAAACTTTAATAAATATATACAGGGAATAATGGTAAAAACTTTTTATTTCTTAATAAAAGAAATTTAGTTGGAGGCAGCAGCAGCTCTACGACGATCACGTTCTTCAGTGATGGAAAGCTTGATACCTTTGCCCTTGGGGAGAGAAACCCAAGTCTTGGTTCCTTGACCGATAGTGAAGACGTTGGAAATACGAGTAGCAAAGACACGGTCAAGAGAATCCTTGACATGGACAATTTCAAAACCACCAATATGACGTTCACGGTGAACGAGTTGACCAACACGACCAATATTACGACCACCAGTGATCATGACGACGTTACCAACTTCGAACTTGACGAAATCAGCCACCTTATTTTCCTCAAGGTTGAAACGAATAGTGTCATTGGCCTTGATCAAAGGATCGGGATAACGAATAGTACGGCCATCATGAGTGGTAATATATGGAATACCCTTAGAACCGACGAGGACCTTCTTGACCTTACACAACTTGTATTTGGCCTCCTCATCGGTAATACGATGAACAGCAAAGCGACCTTTAATGTCATAGACGAGACGGAAGTTCTCACCAGTCTTTTCAATAGAAATAACGTCTGTTATGTTCAATTTAGAGAAAGGAAAAAGAAAGGCATCCGGGATTCGTCAAAGCTTAAGCTGTGAGAACTCACGATCATTGCGAACACACTCCCAACCCAACCAAAAAAAAAAAACACTTACCCATGAAACCAGCAGGGAAGGTAGAATCGGTACGCACCTTACCATCAACCTTGACCAAACGTTGCATCAAGATAGATTGAACTTCGCGACCGTTAAGAGCATACTTCAATCTGTTACGAATGAAGACAATCAAAGGAAGACATTCACGAGTCTTGTGAGGACCGGAACTAGGCTTAGGGGCATAAGAACCTAATCAAATAAATGAGATGATTAATATAATGATAATTGAAATATGAAGTTTTTTTTTTTTTTATAAATTTCTTTTATCAGTAAATTAAAAAGCTCGTCAGGATACATCGGATTGTTGAGCTTGACTTTTGTTTTTTGTTTTTGTCATCCCCAAAAGAAATTTATAAAAATAAAAAAATACCCAGTATGGATTGCTTACCCAAAAGTTTGTCAAGCATCCAATGCTTGGGAGCAGCGAGACGCTTCATATGCTTCTTAGGACCACGACCCTAATAATTCAAGAATGATTAATATCACAGATGGATGGATGAAGATTCATAAGACTTACCATATTAAATAATTATATAAGAGATAAAAAAGATAAAGGTTAAATTGTAGGTCTGTATCGTTACCCTTTTATAAGAAATTAAAAAATCTCTAAAAAAAAATTTCTTTTCTTGGGGACTGTTCTTACTCCCCCTCGGACACTCAAAAGATAAATTTTTTTTTGACATCCGTAATCCAAATACGGGTAAAACAAGTTTTTTTTATAACCACCCGGTCCAAACTACTAGTAGCATCATCTTCAACCGAGCTTAGTTTTTGATTTTTGGCTAAGGATTTAACCAGACAGTAGAAAATATGTATTTTTTTTGCCGCAAGTACACTGAGATCGTGAAACGAATGTTTGTTGTGACGAAAATTCATTATGATAAATTCACTCAGATTTAATTATAACTCTAATTGATTGGTGTGGTGCCTCTAGTTATTGGAAAACCAAGAGAAAAAAAAAATTAGCGCGAAACATTTTTCTTTGGCCTCAAGTTTCATTTTGCATTAAAATAGTCACTTGATTTATACAATTGTCATTTTATCTTTGTCGTGTGAAATAGACAAGATTAGTATCTTTTGTGATTTGAAATCGATGTTAAATAGACGTGCAAAATCTCCATATATAAAGTCATGCCTTGCTTGAAATGTAAAAAACAAGGAAGTCCGAACAATTTTTTCTCCAAGATGATTAAAAAATCACAAATATGAGCTGAGCATACTGATCGCTTCGGTCCTTTTCTTCTCTCCAAACCCAAGATAACTTCTTTTTTGCCGTTAGCTCTCTCTCGTCTCTTCATACTAAGGAATTCAAAGACAAGGTTCAAGAAAAAATGGTCGACTGTATGAATGAACAAATATATGGGCCTGACTTCACAATGGTTAGTAAGTATGCTACCCATAGTTAAACTCAATTCTTTGGGTTTTATGGAAACCTCAGTCGGGTATCTGAAGCACTAAATTACCATCTCGGCCAATTGGAAAACTCATGATATGAAATCCAAGTCAAGAACAATGGTGGTAAGGTATCTTCCTTTCTCTCTCTCTTGGTCCTCCTCTTCCCCTTCCGCTTCCTCCTCTTGCAATAGTTCTACTAATAGATCGTCTAAGAATTCATTCATAAAAAGAAGACTAGATGAGAAGATATATTGAACGACGAATCTTTTGTCTTGAATGATGACAATGAGTTTCTCGCTGCGTTCAATGAGTTAGACAATTTCATCAATAATGGAAATGTTTAATAAAAACGTATTTTTCATTTCAATCAATTCTACTTCAGCTAGCTATAGTGCTTCCCCTCTCAATTTACTAAATTTTTGAAGTTAAGTTGCCCAGAATAATGGGATTAACTTGGTCAATGATTGAGGCTAACTTGCCTAGCATTTTGAAAATAATTGGACCAGCTTCTGGTCAAATTTTAAAACTAGTCGTTCAATGCTCTCCGGGGTCTTTCGAGATTCGTCATTTTCTGCCTCCTGCCAAAGTTGTTCGTACTCTCTTGAGACCTCCGCTCACATGCTTTTTCTTTGCCCTCCAAAACAACATGTTTGGCATGAAATTATCTTTGAATTCCTGTGGCCTACAATTTTCACCCAAGATATCGTTGACGGACTATCTCACCTTGACCTGGATCAGCGCCTTGGCTACTGCAAGTACTCTGGTGTCCTGTCTCCCTCGATCAATGTGTTCTATACTCTTGCAGCCATTTAGAAAGCAGACTTTCGAATGAATTTTCAATCCACTCCTTTTTTCCCTGTCGCCGTGATTGCTGATACACGCAAGGATCTTTCTCTTTATTATTTATGAAATATCCTCTTCCGATCAATAGATTCTTTCGCACTTATTAATTCTCTTCCTCCTCTGATTTATTTTTATATATATTTGAAATATTATATGGCATTTTAAGATCTAACTTGCGATTACCTCTGGCTTTGGATCTTCGCTCCACAGCCACGTAACGCAAGAAATAAAATAACTTGAAAAAATTAAAACAATCAGAAAGCCTCTTGATCTAATCAGTTACGTATTTTGGGTGAATTTTCAAGTACTTAGTATGGATACTGATCTTGAAGAAAGAGCTTCCGACATGTTAATCGGATCGAGTCTAGTGAAGACGGTAATAGCTATACAAGACCCCTTTACTAATATTATAGGATTGATAGCTTCAATGGAATAAAAGGAGAACATTATTCATAACAAAATGAAAGCCTTTCATATTAAAAAATCCGTGTAATATCTAGTTTATTGCTGACAAAATGTAAATAATGATCAGTTGCAATTCCTTTTAGTATAGCGAATGTCACATCTCTAGGTGCTTTTCGTTTTGTGGCGTTTATGATCTATTCAAAGGATAAAACTTAATAAAATAAAATAAAAAAAAAAAAACAGCAAAGTCTGATAAAAGTAGACTCAAGTATTTGATGATTTATTTGTAGATGAATTTAGTTGCTCTTTTACAGTCTTCGAAGTTATTATTTCACCGTACCTAACCGACCCTGGATAAGATGGTTTGGATGCACGTATATGGTTATCCGGTTAAATCACTCAATAGTGCTAATTGATTTATGTTAATACATTGTTCATGATACAAGATTAATATAGTGAGTTTATTAGAAAGGCATGGACATGTTCGCTTATCAAATATTTCATTGTTCTTGACCGTTAGTGCTACAATCGAAAAGCGTCGGTGTCACTTACTGTAGAAATTACATATTTAGGAGACTCCTTAATACCTGATATACGTTACGACAAGGATAGTAGTACCTTAAGAATTCGATTTAATAAGAAAGGATCATGTTTGAACATTATATTTTATTGTTAATAATTTTGTGTGGATACATCAGTTTTCAGATTTTTTTTCTTAGCGCTTCCAGGTTCTCTCACTCTCCATTAACTATACCAAATGCTGTGATAATATTTTCAATATGTATGTTATTTTTAAAGTGATATAACTAAGACAGTCATTTTATCATCATATATACAAGTAGTGTTTCATAACATGTTTAAGTTTCTCTTCATGATCAAGGGTCTGAAAAGAGTAATTATTATTTTTGTTTTTTGGGTATATGAGAGACAGTGACACTGCCATTTGATAACCAATCCAGTGGAGGGATCGGGGCGAAGCGTTTCAAGTTATTATATTTAAACAACACAACAGTTTCGGATACTTACTAAGACAGACCCAAATAGAAAGGCAGCAGATATTCTAAATTGTAAGGTACTTGGGAATTGATACGAGTACAGAGGTGATAGAATTTGTCTTGTGGTGAGGGTATGCAATTCTGGTTGTCTTGGGAATAAGTAAGAGAACGACTTATTTCAGATGAGCCAACGAACATATGTTCTGGGTAGTGTAGGATATTGCCCGGGAAAAAGGGATAAAACGGAGATGTGACAATGTCTGGCATATACTGATTAAAGACCATTTTAGTGTTAATTTTGTTGTTTAATAATTGATACCAAATGTTTTGACCCTGAAGTTCAATGTATTTCTTCAGAACTTTTTCTTAGATATTCTGTCATATTTACGTGTCGTATTGCTTCAAGTATATATAAATTTTACTAAACGAACTGATATGGTACTAATTGCTATAATTTATTAGAAACAGGATTCTGTTCTTTTCAAACAAAAATACCCAAATCATTACTTGAGGAAAAATCCAATTTCCTGGTCATCCGAATACATGTTTTTTGGACAACAGCTTTTAAGAATAGCTACTGAAAACTACCAAAGATTTTTGATGATTCAACGTGTAGAAGTTTAAGTTCCCGAATTGCCCGAAGTTATGAAGACTGGATATGATTCGGTGACTGGGAAATTATAAGCTATGCAAGCGCAGGCAAAATTGAATAGTGAACAGATTATCAGCACTGAGATGATTACGAGAAATGTTCTTGCTGATACATTTATGCAAACAGCCTCGCGTTTGAGGCAATACGAATCAATCACAGAAGATATGGACTTGGATTGTGCTACTACTACCGGCGTATCTAGCCCATCAACAAATATGACTGAAGCTAATAACATCATAAGCAGTGAGCAAACTGGCGTAATTCAATATAAAATGAATAGGATCTTAAGAAATGTCAATGATGTTTGGCGTGAATACCCGGATTATCTGGATGTCCATCGGTAAAGAATTTAAAGCAAGAACATAAAACTCTTTGGAGGGTCAACAAAACAGAATCAAGGGTTTTTAGTAGTAGATCAATTATCTATAGAATAATTGAAAAGAGATCAAGAAGTAGAATTGTGTCCTGCGAGGAAGCAGCTGGAATTTTGGAATCAAGGCGTATCGAATTGAAAGCATCTACAGATAAATTGATAACACCTCGGAAACTGGATCATAATTAGAATATATTCCTTTTAAATTTAATAAACATATTAGTATTTCTATTCATTGTGTAATTATCTTTTGCAGTTGAAGACGTTTCATATATTTAAAAATTTTTATCATTAAATAACTTTAAATAATTAAGCAAAAATATTGATCATTCATTTATTAATAATAATTTACAACAGTGATCTATCACCATATGAATATTTATAAACACGGATCGATCACTGTTTATAAATCGGTACCGCAATGGTACGCACGCTGACAATAGCTATACAATGGACATGTAATGTTTGTTTAATCTAATGGTGATAAATCATCATTCCCCTTGATGGTGATCTTTTGGAGTTCTATCATTTAGCACGTTATATTATTATTGTATTTGATAATAAAAACAGCTTAAAACTGTTTTGCTTATCAAATGGTCTGTTTTATAAATTGAAAAAGAATAATTGTTTAGATTGAAGGATCATCTCAATAAAGGGTAAATTTGCTTTTAATTTCAGAAAGGTATCTACGAAAAATATTTATTACTAAAGTAGAAAAATTGAACGATAGTTAATCAATTTCAGTTGAAAAATGATGATAAAACAATGTTTGGGCATTACTATGCATAACACAATAAGCCCCTCTGTTTGATAACTAGTATACATAGCACGTCTTTTACATCTTAAGCCAAAATCAACTTTAAAATACAAATAAAGCTACCAATAATTCTAATTGTATTTCTATCTGGTTTTTATTCTTTTTTTACAAAACTATTCATCTATAAGTTTACTTTTGTTACCAGGTTCATTGTTGTAGTTGATTATTCTATCAGTAATGATGCTAAAACTGACAGTTTTTCTTTTATCACTCCTATAGCATTTATTACATCCTCATATATTTAACAAACATAGTATTTCAGAAAATAATGGATACACGTCCATCATAATCTCCCCCGGGAAACCGACCCATACACTAATATTTACTATTTGAATAAAAAGTATTCATGTCCATATTTATCTTTTAACTCTTTTTCAAACTTTTTTTTTTTGCTCTTCTCAAATTAGTTACTTAAATCGCGTACGTGCACTTCTTCTTCTTGACTTGGCAGTCTAGTAACCTATGATTGACTTTATATAGTCTACCATTTTCCAAATTCTATATGGAAAACAGGGTCAACTAGATTTTTTCTCATGAATCTGCAAAATAGAAGAAAAAATATCATTTTTGGGTTGGATATACTGCACTTTACAGATATAGTTTTGGTTCTATCTGACGCTAAGCAAATTTAGATCGAGCAGCTTTTGTTTTATGGACACATGATACCTTATAAAACATTTTCCTTTATTTGGACAAAATATAATTGCACAGTAGTAATTTATATCAATTCAAAACGATCAAATGTGCTTAAACTTCTCAATCTATTTTTACCAATAAACTGCTCTCACGAGGCAAGTGGGAGAAGCTAATTGAGCTTCGGTCGTGTATATTGTAGCTTTTTCACGGTGGGAGGGGGTGAAACAGACACAGTGACCATGGTTACACGAACTATTTGAGAAATGAAGTTTTTCAGTGCATTATAAATGCCCAATTGAAAAACCGGACCTATGTAGAAGAAAAGCAGGCCGGGTGGATAAAGAAAGAGCCGAGTAAGCAATAAGTAAACACATGAAAACCTGTCACGAGAGAAGAAATAAGGGCCCGGGTTGGAGAAAAAATGGGAACCGGACACTGAAAGAGAAAACCCCATGGGGGAAGTGTCATTTGGGTACACCACACAGTGACACTATTTTTACATTTTTTGTATTACTTCAAAAAAAAATAGAAAAAATCTATATTTGTGTTTGCTACACACACACACATAAACAATAAAAGTCTATATTTATAGAAAGGTCAGAGCATAATCTTATGTAACCTATAAAAAGATGAAATAAACTATTTCAATGAGTTATAATGTGGCGATGTTTTTTTCATATAAGAGTTGGCGGCGAGCGGGCGGCGGGGGGCGGGCACAAAAAAAAAAAAAAAAAGCACAGAAAGAGAGAAAAAACCTTTTTTCATTTTTTTTATAAATGAGTCAAAAAGCAACTTCACCCGTTGATTCTTTACAACAACAAAGACCGAGATCCAATAGTGTTATTCGAGCCATGAACAGCCAAAACTCACCCACACAGTCACCCACAACCAGCACAGCAACCAAACAAAGTCATTTCAAACGATCTATGAGTGTATCGGAAGGACTTCATGTTAGATTACCGACTCTTTATCATTCAGAAACTGAACCCATTTGTTATTCCCCCGTTACACAACCCACAACCCCCATTTGTCCTTCTGACTCGAACTGGGCAAACAAGTATGATGATTTCGATATTGGAAACCCCATTGGTAAGAGAATTTAATCTTTTAATGTAATTTTTTTTTTCTAAATGTGGTTGCCATTAGGTTATGGATCTTCTGCTGTTGTCTATGAAGCTATTTACAAACCGTTAAAAAAGAGAGTGGCTATCAAAATGATTGATCTGGATATGTTTGAGCGTAATCAAATTGATGAGCTTAGGGTATTTATTGACACTTTCTACAAAAAAATATTGTTGGCTAAAAGAAACCCATTATTAGCGTGAAACTGCGTTAATGGCTCTATCCAAACACCCCAATGTATTACGAGTATACGGATCTTTTGTCAATGGTTCAAAATTATACATTGCCACACCTTATTTAGCAGCTGGCTCATGTCTCGACATCATGAAGAGCAGTTTCCCCGACGGCTTTGACGAGATCTCCATTGCCACCATTCTTCGTCAAGCGCTTGAAGGTTTAATTTATCTTCACAAAAACGGCCATATTCATCGTGACGTCAAGGCAGGCAATCTTTTAATGGATCAACAAGGTACCGTCCTTTTAGCTGATTTCGGTGTATCCAGTTCGTTGGCAGAGAATGGTGATTTGCGCAAGACGTTCGTAGGCACGCCATGTTGGATGGCGCCTGAAGTCATGGAACAAGCTGGCTATGATTATAAGGCGGATATCTGGAGTTTCGGTATCACAGCGCTTGAATTAGCCACGGGTCATGCTCCCTTTGCCAAGTTTCCCCCCATGAAGGTGTTGATGATGACGCTTTCCAATGCACCTCCCACTCTGGATAGAGAGAGCTGTAAACATAAATTCTCAAAGTATTTCAAGGACATGATCGACCTGTGTCTTCAAAAGGAGCCCAACAAAAGACCCTCAGCAGAGAAATTGATTATCCACCCTTTCTTCAAACAGGCCAAGAAAAGAGACTATTTGGTTAAATCGGTCTTAGCAAACGTACCTCCATTGGATAAGAGACCTCATAGAAAGATACCTCACAAAAAAATCGCATTTCAGACTACAGAACAATGGGACTTTGATGATACCCAAACTAACAACCCAACTGAAAAGCCTTTAGAGAAGCCTCTGGAGAAGCCTGTTACCATGGTAAGTGCTCTCAACATACCTCAAGACACCCCATCCACACCCATAGAACGTACAAAATCAGTGGTCCAATTTGACGAATGCCCCAAACCCAATCTTGTGAAAACTTCTAGTATTCATGCTTCCCCTGTTGACACGGGTGATTTGCCTAAAAAGCATATTTCGTTTGGTGAAGCTGTCATCAAGGACCCTTCCTCTAGCTCGAGATCCATCATGTCTCCCGTAGTCGAAAGTCCTTCACCCATTATTAACGAACCAGTCATTGCACTTAACTATCCACCTCCTACCCTCTCTAGTGCACCCTTATCCAAGAAATCCCGCTTTGTCATCGAAGACAGTGCTCCATCTTCTATCCATTCCAATATTTCTACATCCGAGTTACATACACCTACTTGCACACCTCCCATGTCTGCTACAGAAATAGCTGCTACAGGAGTCGGCCTGGGTATCTGCACATCGCCTACCAACACCGTCATTACCAACATCAACACAGTACCAGGCACCAACAACAGCACCCCTTCTTCCGCAGCAGCAGCAGCCGGATTACAAGAAGGCGAGTTTAAAAAAGGACGATTTAGTGTCAACCAAACACCTACACGACCTGCCACACCTGTAGAGGATGGACAACAACAGGCTGATTTCAGAACTACACCCATGGCACGCGCAGCAAGTCAAGATAGTTTCCAAGAACGCAAATCCCGGTTTGAAGTAAAACAAGGTACAACAGAACCCAATACGCCTTTACATAGCCTACCCTTGACACGCGAAAATTCCAACGTTTCAAGAGATAGTGCAGTGAGTAATAAGGTGAGTCGATTCTCGATTGAAAAGCCCGAGGGACCGTTTTGTGAACTGCCTTCAACATCAGCAGCCGCGATGGTACCAGTGGCAACAGCGACAACAGCGGTGACAGCGGCAACGGCAGCGGCAATGGCAACGGCAGCAGCAGCAGCGGCTATCTCACCCGAGTGTCGAAAGAAGGGACGGTTTGAACTGACAGGAGGTAATGACAGTAGTAAAGAGTTTGTGAATTTATTGGAATCACCACAATCCACAGTCGCACCATCACCGGTGATATCACCTTGTAATTCTATTTCTCGAGGTCAAGGGAATCGTATCTTGGACCCATCGATGCCCAATATGGTGTATTCACATATGGAAAGTTTATTGAAACAAACGGAAATTCAAAAAAGTATGTTGCATGATTTATTAGCCACGATGCCTTCGATGTATGCCAATCCGACGACGCGTAGTCGTACGATATCTGATAGTAAAAAGCCATCATCTATACCGCAAAGCGAAGAGTTTTATCAGAGGTAAGAGAAAGACGGTGAATAAAAAAAAGATGATTAATGATGGTGAGTTTAGAACGCCAGTGAGTACAACAACATCTACGTCGTCATTACCTTCGACTACGTTATCAACGGATATAACATCTACAGTAGAACACTTACAACAATTGTTATTGTATTCGTCTAAAGAGCGGGAAAGATTGGCTCGAGAAAACGAATCTTTGAGAAGAGAAGTGGATCGATTAAGAAGAAGTCAAATGAAGAAACCTTCTTCAGATTCACCTGTACAAGAACAATCCAAATCTCTCGTTGCGCCGGAAGCACAAGATAATAAACAACCTAACTCGCAGGCAGAGAAGAAATAAAAAGTTTTTTTTTATTCTAAAATATGGCATGCAAAAAAAGTAGTTATGAAGAAGGGGGTATTTTAATTCGTTCGTAAGCGAGAAGGAATAGGTGATAGGTCTTGAGAAGCAGGACGTTTATGAAGGGATGTTTCAATCACACCTAAACGGTAAGCATAGTTCACTTTACCTTGTACATGCGTTACCAAGGTACGGTTACTGGGTCGAATAGGCTGCCAACGAAAGTTGTTCAACCTAAACACATCCAAGAACTCTGAAGGTTTGTACCACAAAGGCAAGATGTATATTTCTTGCGAGCCTTGTACTTTTGCTTGTAATAAAAAGCATGGTATACCAGGAGAGACCGAATGGGAGACGATATCTACGTTGACTTGAGTACCCACAGGGCCTACAGGGATTAATGCACTTGGGATGACAGACTGCGAAAGATAGACATAATCACCAAAGAACTGAGGCTTTTCACCACCGAGCACCTTCCATTTTGAATGTTTGTTTCGATCCAATTGAGATTGAAATAAGGATGCAAACGACTGACCAAGATTGGCAATACAACTAGCAGATAATGCAATGACGGTCTGAGCAGGTAAAGTAGTTAACTGCAACAGTTTCTCTTTCGCAGCAGGTAAGGGGTCTTCGGGTTGTTGGTTCCACAGTAAGCGTTCAGTGATTCTGCCGTTCTTCTTTCCCTCATGACGCAGTTCTAACAAGGCCTTATTATGAGTGTCGATGATATGGGCAATGACTCTCTTTTCCCAGTCGGGGTTATAGACAGGTCTAATGCCAGGCACATAAACCACTTGACCATCATCAATCACGGCTGATGCTTTGACAGCATCCAGATACTCTTTAAACCTCTTGACATGAAAAAAACGATCATCCCACATCACTACCTTTTTTAAAGACGGAATTTC
The DNA here is from genome assembly GCA_943193625.1 of Mucor piriformis. Taxonomy (NCBI): domain Eukaryota; kingdom Fungi; phylum Mucoromycota; class Mucoromycetes; order Mucorales; family Mucoraceae; genus Mucor; species Mucor piriformis. The sequence goes on along the minus strand of OW971868.1, from coordinate 120,954 downwards.
ATGTAAAATGTTTAATATGAAACAAGTCTTGAAATGCATGGTGGATTTAAATACGGATCCTGTTAAATTATAGCCTACTTGGGTACTATCCACACCTTCCCAATGGTATTCGGAGACGGATTCAGGATCAGGACGAAGACCGACCAAGTCGAATTGTAAGCCTTTGGATTCCAACATGGCAGGTATCAAGTGATGGAAAGGGTGATGGCGTCTTCCTGTCAAGACGACGGTCATGGTGTCCTCATCGGCAATGCAGTGTCGAGCTTCGTTGACAATTTTTTCGTTCCAGTAACCTTTCCAAGCGGTGGATTGGAGGTCTTTAAAGGGACCGAGATCAAGACTACGGATATCTCGCCACCAGCCAGGTCCATACACACTTTCGGCCGTTGCTAACTGAATGAGGTTGGGGTGCCAAATAGTGGGACTTAAGAGAGGCGAGAAGAATAAAGTGGAATCAAAGTCAAAGATGGCTAGTTTCTTGACCTGTTTCGTAGGATGCGTTTGAGCGAAATGGGATTTTTCAAACTGACGTTGAAGCACACCCTTTTCTTAATGATTTAACATGCTGTTGTTTTTTTGTGTGTGTATATGTGGTTTTTCCCATTTTTTGAAATGTACTTACTAATTCCTCGGTTGAAATGTTTGAATAGCTTGTAATCATGGAAAGTGGCATCTTTTTTTTTTATTGGGAGAAAGAAAGAAAAAAAAAAACTTTCGTTGTATGTGTGGGCCTGTTTTTAAAAGAATCGGAGAAATAAATATGATTTTATAATGGGATGCTTTTTATTTTTCAAACATCGTGATATTCATGAATAGTGAAACGAGAACGAATACCATTCTTGTTGATCAATAAATAATCTCTTAAATCGTTCTTTAAAGTGATCTCTTTACTGGGATATTTACGGCCTTGTTCCTCCTTTTCGGGTTGTGTCACCTTGACATTGGTTTGGTAAAGATAAGGTGCCAAAAATGGGACGGGTTCACCAGTCACAAGAATCAACTGTCAAAACAAATTAGCAACACTATACACATCTGCATTTGCCCAATTGTCTTACATTCACGTAGTTGAAATGGGCTTTATGAGGATAAGAAACTGGTGGTGACACCATAATCTATGGCACCAAACATATCAATACATATCAATACATATCTTCTCATCTACTATCTCTTCTTTTACCTGTTGCACTTTACTCAAGTCAATCTCGGTATCCAATTCAACTCGATTAATAGCCCTAGCTCTCTTATTATCGAAATTAGCAATGATTCCACAGTTACTAATCTAATATATATATATATATAAGCTCATGGAAATAATTCATTCATCTTTCTTTACTTTGAGAGGTATGACACTAGATCCAACCTTTTGGATACGTTTCTAAATTGTATTTTTAGTCTCTTGACGTTTCTCCCGCTGCAATCTTGGTTTTACCACTTCTTTACTTGATTGTGCCTCGATCCATTCTTTGGCAACAATATCAGCATCCTCCATCATTTCGATGGGGAACTCTTCTAAAACGGGATCGGCAGACATGGGTGGAGTTAATTACAATGAAAAGAAGCCTAGACATTTCGCACACGAAATAAATAAATAAAAAAAGCTTGCTTTGCACTAAAGTAAGTCACACATTGCGCCCAAGACAAGTCGTAGGCGTGCTAATTCACACTAGAGTAAAACGTCTTTAGCAGGCTCTTAGCAACACCTTTATTAGAAAAAAATCTTATTGCTTGCAACAAGATGATTTATCTGGTATGCTTTTTTAGTGTATGCTAGATGGTACTACTTTACACGTAGCTCATCTTATTGTTTGGTAAGATGTGATAATAGAGAAATTACACCACGCCTCTTACATAAGCATTATGTCTCGTGTGTATGATTGTTAGCTTCTTGCAACATCCTGTTAAAATCATGTCTTTATTGTTGTGTGTGCCTGCGGGGCATAATAGTAGTAGGTGATTAAAGCTCGACTGACAACATAAAGTTAACAATGCATTTATCGGCTTATCAAAAAAGAACAAACACGGTAAACAGGAAATAACAAACTAATACGAGCCCGCACTCACGACATCCCTGTTACAATCAAGCCATTTTACAAACAGAAATGACGAACAAAAGCTTGATTATTAATGGTACAAGTAAGCGTGTGACTGTTTAAAATAAGGAAAAAATAAAGGCGAACCCGCGCTCCTCCACCCATGTTGATTATCTCTCTTTTTTTTATATTTTTGTGATGGCCGAAGCTGTAAAGACAACCTCAACCCATTCTGGTGTTCTTCCCATTGGTAAAGATGGCAAGCCACTTAAGCCATGTTGTTCATGTCCCGAAACTAAGAAAGTTCGTGATGAATGTGTCTTTCAAAAGGGCGAAGAAAACTGTCAAGGACTTATTCAAGCTCACCTTACCTGTATGCGTAATTTAGGCTTTAAAATCTAGATACAATTTGCCCCCTTCGTAGACAACTCTTTGTATTTATATCGTATATCTCCTATTTAATGGACTGTTCATGGCTTATTCACTTAATAAAAAAAAAACGTCCCGCCCCTCCCACTGTCCTTCCCCCCACGTCCTCATATGGGGATATTTATTTGACCAATGTACATGTCAAACACATGGCCTTGTTTACTGTCGGAGCAAATAAATGGGTTGCATAAAAAGGGTCGATGAAATAAATGCAGCCAAGTTTTTTCAGCTCAATTGGCTATTACGCGATGTAAACGTGTTTCCATTAGAAGCAAACGACCTCAACGGAGCGTCTTCATGCAAGCTAATTGAAGTGGTACATAGGAACGCACTCGTTTTGTAGCAATTGTTTGTCAAGCACTAATTCCGGCTGTAAGAGCTGCACCATTATCAACTACCAAGCAATACAATAATCATCGACACGACTCAGGGCCTTCATTTTCTGTCGAACTCCTTGCTATTGAGCAGTTGGACTCTTCGATGCGTATATCATTTTATCTATACAGTGCTACCTGTTTCACAAAGGTCAATTTGTAAGCGTAACCATATTTATACTATCGACCTGATAAAGCAGATGCTTCATTGATACCATTAGGCGTATCAATGTACACATATAAGTGGTCTATATTGATGTTTCATGTATACATGTGTACAAAGAGAAAAGACGATTATCTTACTCGAATTATGTCGTGCAAATCTTGAAACTGTTTACCATAAAGTCCTTTTAGCGAAGGGTTTTATAGTGCATAAAAAAATCAGGGCAGATGTTGTAATGTTTGCTTGGTACATTGAGTCGGCGTAATCCGCTCTTTTAACCCATCGACTTTTTGTTTATTTAAAATAACGCAGCAAAATACATATATTTAAAAACCATCTAAGTGGCACAAAGCATGTGCCTCATTATAGAAATTTGTTTAATTGATAGTATACACACATTGGATGCTATTTTTTTTTTAATTATTTAGCTCATCCAACAAATCCAAAGTGACATTGCTTTTATGAAGCCCCTTATAACAGATGATAGGTTTTCCAACAAGTTCCTTTAAACTTAACGTGGTTTCTCTTGGATACCAACCATCAGGAAAAGTTTGATTTAAAAGGAAAGATTTCAAATAAGGCAAGTTAAGTTCTCCATCACGGCCGATAACATCCATTAGTAACGAGCACTCGATAGCGGAAGCAAGCTGCATCCATATATGTCAGTACTACCCTTATCACACCCATAATAAATCTCTCTTTTTTTTTACCTGTCCAAACAGATTTAAATGAATGTATCTGTTATACTTATATGATTCCAACCAACGAAGACGTCTTGCATCATTTTCATTTTTACGCGTAAATATACCTTCAAACTTTGTCCCCTTGTTTGAGAATTCAGCAAGTTGAATCATTCTGTGCACGTATTCAGGAACAGGGTTGATGGTATTGTACGGTGCCTGTCTCAGATCGTTTCTAGTTAAAGATACATCGTGTTCCAACAGACCTGATAAGGTAAGTCTGTCCAGGTCCAAGGATTCCAAACCAGAGAATTGAGACAAGAAGGATCCGTTGGGGTCAGCTTCCTTGTAGTTGCTAAAGACAAATTTTAATAAGCCAACAGAAAAGAGAGGTGGAGCACCTAAAAACATAAGTGCGTTAAACAAATCATCTGATTTGACGCTACGTCCGTCTCGCGCGATAAATCCGTGGTTGGCTAAGGTGTTGACCATTGGACAAGGTGATCTTAGATCTGTGTCTTTATGTTGGTAAGGATGATCCTTCATCAACGCCTTCCATTCTTCAGGTGTCTTTAGTCCTTTACGACCGCTGATCTCAATGACGAGAATAGAGATGATAGTGTAGGCAGCAATAAGACCAAGTCCAATGGAGAGAGCGTACGATTTAAACGATTTGGATTTCTTGACCTGTTCATTGGGGGTTTCTCTAGTATCCACCGTTCCGTACTTTCCACTGAGCATATTTTTTAATGTAAGATTTATAACTGAGAGAAGAAACGAAAAAAAAAAAAAAACCTTGATTTTTTTAATTTTATTTGCCTGTACTACCAAGCCTCTTTTTTAAAGTTTCATGGCGAAGCAATGTGTAACTAGGGCGAAAATACAATATTACTCTTTATTTTTTCTGGGTTTGTGATTCTATTTATATATAATGTAACTTTGTGTAATCTATTCTCTTTTTGACCATCCACATTCAGCATTTGGGTCCTTGACCATATCGACAAGAGGGAAATAATGGTTTACCATCTTTACAGAAAGCATGATTGGCACATTATCAAAACTGAGACAACGAACACGGACATAGGTGTTATCTTCAGCATCCTTGACTGCCGCAACCAAGTCATCCAAGGTGACGACTTGCTTCGAGTTAATATGAGTGATCCACATGGTAGGTACGAGACCATACATGTAAGCCGGTGACCCCTTTGATCGGGCAGAAATATAGATCTGAGAAGGGAGTGTCTTACTCTGTTGAAGAACAGCTTTATGGGGTTCTATCATCACCTTTGGTTAGTTTCCTGGGTGTATATGATATCCCAACTATTTTAAAACTCTTTACCATGTAATGCTGCACCTGCCCAGAATACAACACGACTTGTTCCATCACCGGAGACAGGGCTTGTCTTGACCTTGACCTGAATTTCCTTCTTGGCGCGTAAAATAGTCATTTCAATTTCCTCGGCTTCATACTGTACATCCATCTCATACATTCTGGTAATCACTTTACCATTTACAGACAAGATCAAATCCAATTCCTTGAGCACCTTGGAGCTTTCACTTGCTGCTTCTGTACGTCTGATCATAAAGAGTTGATGCTTGGAAGGATTGGCTTGCTCTACTTGACTGACCCATTCATCCGATAAGCCCATAGCCGCAGCTTGTGCCATCTGCACAGGCATTAATTCGGCATTGATGCTGCGGAGCGCAACATGTTCCTCACCTTGATATAAACGATCCAAAACAGATCGAATGGTAGAAATATGGATACCTAAATGATACTCGTTATCATGACCGTTCATATTACGTTCACCCAAGAAATTCATCCAAAGTCCTTGTACAAATCCATTGGCATCAGCCAAAAGACCTGATGAACATTGAAGTGCTAAAGGCGTATCGAGAGTAATTGCATCCATGTTAATACTACGGAAGCGAGGAGTCTAACAAAAAAAAAAAAAAATCGGTAAGCATTTTCCGGATCACTATTTTAAATTGGAAATGCTTGGTTTCACAAGTACACTTACTCCATTATGCGGGATGGTAACACAAGTGACATCAGTGACGACAGTGTTTAGGCAAACAGGTCGTTGATTGTGGTTGTGAGCAACAAGTGTTACTTTATGGCCTTGTGATAAGGTTTTATCACTGAAAGGTGCGCTCATGACATCCGTGTCTCCTAAAAGTTTGGGGTCATATTGAACCACAGCAAAATTATGCGTAGGATGCAAAAACTAGGGTGCAAAAAGTTAGTATTTTCTTTCATCTCACTATATACACCCTTTTCTTTTACCAAAATCTTTGCTGGAATCACAAGCGAATCAGCAACATTTAAAGTTAAATCACCCATCGAGGTAGGAACAATACTACGACTGACAATGACAAAACCTCTTTCCTTATCGACAATAACGCCAGCGCCTTGTTTACGACTACGGGGGAAACCATCAAGACGACAAGGCATATAGAAATTGACCTTGACTAAACAACGGATTAAATCCTTGGCAGGACCTAGACTATCATCCAAAGTAATGAAATGCTTTGTGGAAGGCTTGAGGGGTTTAGGAGGCAAAGGGTCTCCCAGGTCTGTATAGTCCCATAATCCAGTCGAATCATTACGTACTGCTAATCTAAATCCAGACCAATGTCTTTCAACTTGCACAACAGCTACCAAAATAGTATGTGTATCTGCAATCGAGTAATAAACCACAGGCACACGTGCACGGTCAGGAATTGTCTTCATCACCTCGATAAAGGCATCCAAGTTGGGTGTATCTTTATCATCCACGGATTTGATAATCCAACCATTATCGGGTCCATCCAAACGGAACACTATGAATCAAACATTTATCAGTAAACCCGGGACATTGTCTATCTGTCGTTCTATTAAAAAAAAACTTACTTCCAGAAGGCTCAGCAACATAAACACCCTTACATGGTACACAGTAAGCACGAGCCAATTGATATGAAACTTCATTCAATTTAGAGCCGCCAATTTCGACAAAACGATCTGGGGTGCTTTAGGAGGAATTGAGAATGAGTCACGATGCAAACAGATATAGATGCTAACCGAGATACTTACATGGAATGAAGGTCACCCACCTTAATTTTCAACTCGATAGGTTTACCACCACGTTCAACACACACGGTGATTTCATTACCAACATTTGAGTCCAGCATGGATTCAAAAGGTACAAACTTTGTGATATATTCGCCATTGATTGTAAGCAAGATATCACCTTCCTCCAATTTCTTATGCGCAGGACCTTCAGGCAAGACAGTTTCTGCTACAAGAAGACCGATTTCATCAGGGAATAACTTACGCAAAGTATCTTCCGTTTCTGGTCTTAAGCCCAAACGACGAGCTTCATCAAAGGGACGATAGGTGAATTGAGCTTGGACATCACCACGAGGCACCATCTCACCTCTCCGAATAAATTCCAAAGCACGCTTAATTCTATCCAAAGGTAAGAAGAAATCAGTGGCTGCTTTAGTGTGACCACCAGCTTGAAGTGCAACAGCGTTACCGTCAATATCAATTACTGGAGAACCAGAACTTCCACCGCTTGTGCTTGAAGCAGCTTGCCTATGAAAATAATAGAGTTAAATATATATGACTTCTTTTTTTGAATAAAATCGTGACATTTGTATGTGTATATGTGGAGGATAATTACAAGTAAAAAGTGTTGAAATCATTATAAGTCAAATCTCCGTATTCAGGTGTGTTACGATCTAAACGAGAAATAGAACCTGCTAAAATACTGAGCTTTTCACCAGCATCATTACTGTAAGGATATTTTAGCATGTTTTTAAAAAAAAAGAGTGTATATAGCGTTATTACCCAACGACACGAATGTCAAGACCGACCTTTGCTAATTCAGGATGAAGTTCGACTTGTGACATTGGCATATACTTGATTTTTTCTGGGTTAAATCTAGAAAAGTTGTTAGCAAACAGTAGGTCATAGGTAGCTTGTACACATTACTTCAAAAACCCAAAATCATGAACAGGATCACGATAAATAGGATAAACGTCAACTTCTTCGTGGTCATGACAAATGGCTTCTCCCACAAAAGGGCCAGCACAAGCAACATGTCTGTTCGTTAAAATGATGCCGTTCTTTGCATCAACGATAAATCCAGAGGCTTCAGAAGTTTCGGGTCCTAATAAAATTTTGTTTTTTAGCACCTAAGAGTTTATTTATTTTGCCTACATGGTTTCTTTTTACCTTCGGTATCAAATGCAGCGACTTGACTAAAACGAATGGAAACAATGGCTTTTACAACATTATTGATAGTGCCTTGCCATTTGGAAGGCTTCAATTCGGACGTGGTTATGGGTAGAACGTCAGTCATACAGACATCGTCTGACAACAACGCGTCCTCGTCCTCGTCTTCTTCTTCAGAGGGATCGACCTTTCTACGCTTAGCAGGGTATGTTGAGGTGGTGGAAGCAGGTGAATCACCTCCTTCAAAATTGCGATCCTTGGGAAGCAAAGGAAATGTCTGCTTTTCTGGTGTCAAAGGGGTACTCATTGAAGTGAAACCACAAAAAAAAAAAGTGTGTGTTAAAAAGAGAGAGAGGCTGCGTAGTTTTTTTTAAACGCACTCACTTTTTTTTTCTGAGCTCTATTTGCAGAAACAGTCACAAACAAATAATTAGAAAAAAACCACTCACATACGTGAAAGCGCTTTCTTTTTTGTGTGTGTAAAAAACGACTCCTCTTTTGCTTTCAGTACAATGAAAAGAATGAGTGATAGAGAAAGCCCTAGTGTTTCGAAAAAGACAAAATTCGACCTTGAATTGGGCTCTTCTAAACTCATCCTACCTACCCGCTCTTCTCAAGAAAAGAAATCAAGAGTAATCACATCTTTGACAAGACCACAGGTGGATACGGAACCCATTGTTTTATCATCCGATGACGAGGATGAAATATTATTGCATAAGGCCATGCTTGCCAAAAGTCTGAATGTCTCACCACCCAACCTGCTTCAAGACCAAAAGACAGATACACCACCTGTCAAGACTACGACCGCGAACGATTTAACCGGACGTGTCAAAGATAAAGGAAAAGGTAAACAATTAGTTTTAATGTCAAAAAAGCTGGCCAAAGCAAGCTACTCTCCTGAGGACGTTGCCTCCGCAATGGATATATCCAACTTGGACGAGGACACCGATGACGAAGAAGATGTTGACGTGGAAGGAGATTATGAAGAGGTAAAGTCTATAGCAGACGTTAATCATTCAGGAAATGAAAGTGTGGATTTAAAAGCTTGTGAAGAAATCCCAGTGAAACTATCTCTGCATACAGTCGATGATATGTCAGAAGTAGATGAATTACAATCAGATACAGACGCCGACGAAACAAGTATCTTGCCTGTAGTTGAAGAGACCGTAGAGAAAGTAGAAGCTCAACCGATGAGTGATGTCGAAACAAGTACAACAAAGCAGGTGAATGGAGTGGATTTTGACGGAGATCAGATGTCATTTGCAAAAGATCGTCCCGTTCGGGCCGGTAGAAACATCGTGAACACATACAACGATATTGCGAACTCCATCGATCCTGAAAAATTGAATTACGTATCATCAGACTCAGATGCCACTACTAAAGAAGTCATTCCCGTCACCACCAAAAAGACAAGATCCAGCCCACCCAAGACCATGCGCGCAGCTGTAATTTTATCCAAGTTCACAAAAGAATTAACATCAAGAAGACATTTGAAGACTGGGTTTGTTTATGATACCGCCATGTCCTATCATGCAACACCTAACCCAATGGAAATTCACCCAGAGGATCCACGTCGTATATTTAAAATCTTTAATATCTTAGAACAAAACGGGTTGCTACAAGAATGTAAACGCATTAAAAGTCGTCGTGCAACCAAGGAAGAAATTTTGCTTGTACACAACATTATTCACTATAGAAAGTTACGCGAAACAGCAGGTTTGGCGATAGTATAGTTATGTACATATTCAAAGTTCTAATTTTCGATTGTGGACAGATTTAAAGTGTCGATCAGACTATATGGCCATGGAAAACGATTTTGATTCAATCTATTTAAACAGCAATTCATTTGAGTCAGGTTTATATGCTGTGGGGAGCTTGATCAACCTAATGGAAGCCGTCATCTTGAATCAAGTAAAGAACGCCTTTGCTATCATTCGCCCACCAGGACACCACGCCGAATCCGATATGCCAATGGGGTTTTGTCTGTTCAATAATGTAGCCATTGCTACTAGGGATTCAATGAAGAGACTAAGCGTCAAAAAGACATTGATTGTTGACTGGTAAAAAAAACCCCCAGTGTAACCTATGGCAAACTAACTTGCTTAATAAGGGATGTCCACTTTGGTAACGGTACCCAAGTTATCTTTTCCGAGGATCCAAATGTGTTGTATGTTTCACTTCATAGATTTGAGGACGGTGCATTTTATCCTAGTGATAGCAAGGGTAGTGCAGAGTACACTGGGTATGGAAAGGGAGAAGGAAGAACATTGAATATTCCTTGGCCTTGTGCTGGCATGACAGATGCTGATTACGTATATGCATTTCGACAAGTGATTATGCCTATAGCAATGGAATTTGGACCTGACGTCGTAGTTGGTGAGTTCACCCCCACAAGTAAGGTATTTCTTCTGTTTTGCTAATGTACCCGACATGTATTAGTTTCTGCAGGTTTTGATGCGGCGATCAATGATCCCATTGGAAAATGTAACGTTACCCCTGCAGGGTATGGACAGATGACACACATGTTGAAGAGTATTGCGCATGGTAAGCTAGTGATTGCTTTAGAAGGTGGCTATGACTTGAACTCGATTGCCGTATCTGCTTTAGCCTGCATGAATGTCTTATTAGGTGACGCGCCCGAACCTATAGACTCTAATCTTATACCTAAACAAGAATGTATTGACACAATCACAAAAGTCAAAGCAGTTCAAAAGAAATATTGGAACTGTTTGTCCTGACCAGTTTTACATTTGTAAATAAAGAGGCGTTTATTTTCGAAAAATTACTTCTTTTTGAAAAAACTAAATAAATCAGTTTGGGCAGGCCCTCCTCCCTTTTTGACAGCCTTTTTAGCGGCGATGGATTTACTTGCAGCAGGTTTAGGCTTTGCAGGCGCAACGGCTTTAGGAACCTCACTTTCGTCGACGACTTCCCACTCCCAGACTTCCTCAGTGACTATCAGAAACCACAATTAGTTTTTTTTACATTACAAAAGCATACTTGGACCTTACCTAGAAAGCCACGAGCATTCTTGGTCGTCTTTTTTCTGAGAACCTTTCTCTTGGTTTGCCCAGGCAGTGTAGGTGGTGGTGGTGATGGTGTAGGTTCTGGTGGTGGTGATGGTGATGGTGATGGTGTAGCCTCGGTTTTTCTAACCTCGACCTCTTCCATTAAATCATCCTCCAGGTCAATAAACTCAGGTTCTTCTGGCTTGGGCTCCTCCTCCTCCTCCTCCTCTTCATCATCTGAAAATATGTCCTCAGGTTTGATTGTAGTCTTTGCCAATCTCATCTCAATATCCTCTTTACATGCATATATTAGTGAATCTGGCCAAACAGCATTTATAACAGACTTTTTTTTTTTTACCTGCATCAGTCTCTTGTTTTCCAACGGATTTCTTGGTGTTGAACATGGAGGTTGGTTTGGGTGTAGGCTCACTCTTTTCTGCTTTAGGCGCTGCGACCGCTTGCTTTTTTGTTGTAGCAGGCCCGAACATCAAGGTACCCTTTCTTTTGACAGGTCCAGCAGCATTATCCTTGGTGGGAGTAGCTTTGGCAGGAACAGGTGTTGCTTTGGCAAAAGATTTGCCTAATTGAGGTGTCCTGGTCTCTACAGGTCTACCCACGTTAGATTTTTTGATAGTTACACGGTTGTTTTTAAAAACGCCACATTTGACACGATCTTCAAGGGAGAGTTTCATAGTATCTTTGCATGCTGCATAAAGTATAGAGAAATCAAGAGGTTCAGAAGACGATACACTGTAGACATGGATACCCGTGATTTGTTTAAAAGACTTCTTTATCTCTAAATATAAGATTTTTAAAACAGCGGGGGGAGGGGAGGGCATATATCACATGATAAAGCTTACCTTCAAGTTCTGTTGCTTTCACTAATTGAATGTTAAATTGATCGTTCTTCATAGTTCTACCTGTCAGACAGTATACGGCATGAACAGTTTGTTGATTCTCTGTACTGAATTCATACAAGGCTCTAAAACATGGAATGATTTAGCTGTTGATGGTTTGCAAGATTCTGGAGCTTACTGTTTTGCGGTGTTGACATGAATGCCGAGCGATCTTGCTAAAGTTTTGTAGGTAACCTTGCAAGTATAAAAAAAATTAGAGAGTTTTAGATCAGAGTCCCAGTATGACAAGTTTTTATAGGCCTTACAGGTTTCTTTTCCTGAATCACAGCAACGTTTAAGTACTCCTTGTAATCATTCATTGCAAAAAGGAAACAATTGTGAGTTGCGAGAAAAATGTTTTGCTAAACTTTGGCTGTAGCGACATGATTGGGGGACGGTCACTCTGCTGCTAATTGATTTGCCGGATCGACAGGAGATCCAGACATTTGATGTATAACATTGTTAGCATATATCAGATTTAGGACGATTTCCATCATGCCTATATAACCCACGTCTAAATCGAAGTAATGGGCGCCCGTCCCACCGTTATAATCCCTGTTGATTGTGATATATATATCAGTGTGCCTTCTGAGGTGACCGTGGTATGATTCGCTTAGCTACATTTTTCCACCACATATTTTTTTTGTTTGTTGGGAAAATAGGAGCTACAAGTAATAATATAACTGTATTCATCCACTACGGCAAAACTATTTGTCAAGAACAGAAGGATATGACAAGAAACATAAACTACTTGGTGAGAGGGTGATTGAAGTGAGGATTATTTATTAGAAATGAATAGGGGAGAAGGGAAGGAGGGGTAAAGGACGAAACCCTGAATATCGATTTCTATTGTTGCGGGAAAATAAAATGGACTCGAAGTAACGTTAATTAGCTTGAATAATTAGACTTGTAAACTGGGATTGGTGTGTATTTTTGATCTGCAATAATGGATACACGGTGTTGTATTTGAGTACGATTCATTTAAGAATAAATAAATAAATCGTATAAATTACAAATTATAAAATAAAATATGTTTAAATGTTGAGTAATAGCATACATTTGTATGCTACCACACAACTACCTCTACGTCGATTACATACTTCTATATAAAAGATGACATGATTGGCTTAAATGGATATAGGAATAAAAGTTGCATATAGATATACACAACTGAGTTACTATATGTAATTGTAATAACGCTAGATCAATTATATTTAAAAAGACAATAAAATAATCAAAGTAAAGATACCCTTTTATTATAGTGTTAAATGTGGTCTTATTTATATTTTAACAAAGCTGTGTTTAAACTCTTAATCTGATATCAATTGATATCCAGATTATTGTTCACTACATTAAGAATTTGATTGAATTGAAATTTTGATAAGACTTGAAAAAATAAAAAAATAAAATAAAATAAAAAATAATATATATGCATGAATTGGTAATCCTTAGTTACCTGAGTCAATAAAAACTCTTACTGCATTATAAGAGAAAAGATACATAGATAACAGAACTATTAGTTCTTGGATCTTTTATTATCTCTTTCAGTTGATAACGTCTTTAACTTTCTCTTAGTCATACGTTTCTTTACAAGATCATATTTGTTTTTGCTTGCTAACTGAATCTGATTTATATGTATGGGATCTACATTTCGTCTTTTCCAGTATGTTATGATTGCATCAGTTGAATCAAAGTTCTTTGATGGTAACCAGCTATTATGATCGGAATTACATCCTTTCCATCTTACTGAGAAATCCAGAGATTATAAAAAAGAAATAAAAATAACCAGACTGCAAAAACTAACTGACTTTATTCAAACATAAAAATGAGGAATTCTTATGTACTTGATATCTAATGTTTACTATCGTCAATTTATTATTTAACGACGGCTTAGCAATTCATTCATAAAACAGAGGAGCTTGTTCATGAAACAGGCGAGGCTGTTTTTAATTGACGATGAACAAATAAAAGGAATAATAATAAACATCCTGTGTTGTATTATGATATCATGTTACACTAATGCTTTATAGAAAATACAGTTCATTGTTGTTGCAAGCTAAGAAAATATAAACTTTAATCTACAACAAGACATTTTGTGTTACACCTCATAATTGTTATGTAGGCGTGTATACAACACTTACTAGATATTCATAATTGGATGCATTATCACCCTTGTGATCTAATATGCTTAAGATTTCAAATGTTTTTCTTGCTCTAATACCTTCTCATTTGCTATCACCTTGATGTGTGATGTGTCGCATTTACTCCTTATAAATCGAATATCATTACTACTTAACTTGTCACTTCACACTGTGGTTAAAACAGCCTCTTTTAATCGAGAAAATTTGAAAATCGAGAAAAGTGGCGGGTTTTCTCGAATTTGAAAAGTTTTCTCGATTAAATAGAACGTGTAACATAAAAGTGAGCTGGTTCTGAATTTTTCACAGGTGAATTCACAAACAAAATAAAACTGCTTGATGTATACCAGCTATTGTGATCAATACTAACATACATCATACATTGGTTTGCTTATCGAACATTATCAATTTGACATGTTTCTCATTTCGTGACATAAAATTAATATCTGTTCTTTAATTATCTGTTTAGCCGATTTGTCACTACTCTCTGTTTAAATTGTAAACTCTACAGAACCTGATTTGATCTGTCTCAAAGCACTGTTACTGAATTATATATTCTTATATCTTTCCCGCAGTACATGCTTCCCAATTGGACATCGATCTTATCAAGTATATGACTCAGTAGATACTCGGTAGAATTCATGAACCGATGTCTCTTATATAAAGGCCCCAATTTTAATCTTAAATAAAAAACAATCATATAAGTGTCTGGTACTTTCTAGTCTCTCTTTATTATTATTATTTTAGTTGTATTTGTCTTACGGATACATCACTGCTACCAAAATCTTATTTCAAGCTTATCATGAAGTACAAAATATGCTTTTAAAGCCAGGTGGTACACAAAAAAATATAAACAGTAAGTGCTAGTATTGTGCTAAACCACATAATAAATTAACACAATATAATAAGAGGTCTATGTTTCACGGGTAAAATCCCGGAGCATAAATCCTCTTGACAGAAATTTCTTTATTTCCTGTGGTGATCTAGCTAGGCTACACTCATATTATTGTCAATAGAAACATATCAACATCTATACATCATTCATGATTTAGTAATCATACCAAAAAGAAATAGTTAGTACTATTAGATATTATATCATTAGTATTTCGTTAGCACGAGAATACCGTTGTATAAGGAAACTAAGTCATTGAGTACACGTGCATTAGTGAAGCAACAAGCAATATTGGTATCTATATTTGGTAACGAAGAACAACTTTCAATAATATCAAAGTGATAACTCAGCAGACAAGTCTTTTATATAAATACTAGAGGTTTTTATTTCATAATAAAGGACAATCTTATAAACAGTCTCAAACTACTCTATTACTGTCTTTATAATTTTTACATTACCTTGATACACAACATTTCCAATTAATGATTCTCCGGACCAATAATCTAAAAGGATCCTCAGGGACCATCAACCTCAGCTATCTTACGATATCAATTATACGAATGAGTAGTTCTTGATATTAAACAACGATAGATCGGAACAGTTATGTATCCAAGCCACATCATCCTCCAAATGTCTATAAATACCACCTCAATCCTAGCAGTTCTATTTAATCAATCAACTTTAATTCTATTTTTGAATACAATAAAATCGCAAGACTTATAATTGTATTCTCTCTATTGTTTTATTTTTTTTACGCAAACTACCTTCTTAAAAAGCCTATTTTGCAACACCAGCTTATTTTTACGTTCATGAATGCATCTTTCAACATCTCTGACTTTATCCCAATATGCTTTTATCGTGTTTGGAGATGAAAAGGCCGAGGTGTCTAGCCACGAATTTTCTCTTTCTTCATAACCGATCCACTTGACAAGGTATTCTCTTACGCCATCAGAATTTTCTCTGTGATCCCGAATCTCTTGTACTTCGTACAATTCATCTTCTATATTTGTCTCGTCAATGGAGACAACTTTGAGTTCTGACGGCACGTAGTCTCTATGCAGTAACTCGTTCATTTCGTCTTTCAGCACATACGTACCCGCTTGTGTCTTTCGTGTTACAGTGTATGGTCCCTCATATAGTGGAGATAATTTAGTTGCTCTATTTGGCAGCTTAACCATGACAGCAGTACCGACAGCAATGTCTACAAGGTAATTTTTTGTATTGAACTTCTTGCTTTGTTCCTCGACTAATCTCTTTGTTCTTTCATGGATAGCAGGGAAGACGATAGTAGCCATCATTTCTGCCTTATGCATCAACTCTTCTTCGGATGTTAACTTAGTGGGGATGGTCTTACTTATATTTGAATCAGAATAGTCCTTTGGTTTATTTAGTTGTCGAGCAAACATGAGAGAAAATGGGCTACTACCAGTTGTTGTGATCGAGCTTATATCCTCATATAACTCTTTAATCTCAGTCCATTCAATCCTTTAATAACTTTTATAAATATTGATTTATTATCTGTTGGTTTTATTTTCATACTATTGGATGCTCGCTAGATTCGATCCTCATCATTTACGACATCGATAACCAATGGCAAATATCCCGGATAATACAATCCAATAATAATTAGTTTTGCTATAACGTATCTTCCAGAAGGTCCCTTTATTTCAAGATACCTCAATTGATTGTCATCCACATGAATATACTTGACAGGTTTCACATATCTTCGGGAGATCAATTATAGTTTAACCGTACCTGATATTTGTATATAAAGGCCAATGTCTTTTATTTAATAAAGATTTTAGTTTACTTTTTGACAGTCTGATAATCCTCTACGTTTTATTATATTGTATTTTTTAATTCTTGATATTTTATATACCTCGAATTCCACAGCATCCATTTGATTATGCACTATTTCTATTATACACTTATCAGTCGTATAATTTGTATCAATATATAAATAAATGAACCATTGATAATGATAGCTGTTCTATTCTCTCGATGGGTAGCTAATCCATTGAGGGAACTATCATTATTAGATTTCTCTTTTTTATATTCTTGATTTAATTGGAGTGGGTTTTTAGTTTTCCAATTTAGGTATAGTAACTCAGTTGTGTATTATTCTATATGCAACTTTTATCCCTATATCCATTTAAGCCAATCATGCCACCTTTTATATAGAAGTATGTACTCGAGGTAGAGGTAGTTGTGTAGTAGTATACATATGTATGCTATTACTCAACATTCAAAGATATTTTATTTTATAAATTATAACTTTATACGATTTATTTATTTACTCTTAAATGAATCGTACTCAAATATGACAGTCTCGCTACCATGAAGACCCCTCGAACCATACGATAAAACTTGCTCATTTTCTAAACCTTCCCAAGAGTCTACCTGACTTGCTATAAAAGATATCCCTTTAAAAGAAGCATCACACGAAATACACTGGACAGCCGAACGCAAAGGAGAAGACAACACAGGAGCGGTAACCAAGGCATCCTTTAATTGATCAAAGGCGGTTTGTTGTTCTTGATCCCAGACAAAGACACTATTTTTCTTAGTCAACCTATTTAAAGGCTCGGCAATTTCACCATAACGGTACACATATTTTCTGTAATAGCCACTCAAACCAAGGAAACTACGTATGTCACTCGCATTGTTGGGTTCAGGGAAATTCTTGATCTTCAAAACATTTCTTTCACCTGGACAATTTCCTTCAGCACCTAAGACATGACCTAAGTATTCGACCTTGTCTTTACCAAAGAAACATTTCTTCCTTTTAAGCTTCAGGTTCGTCTTTTCACAAGCTTCGAACAATAACACTAGATGTTTCATGTGAGTCTCCATATCCTTAGAGAATACCAAGATATCATCGAGGAACACGGAACAAAATTCACCAATAAACTCTTGAAACATAGCAGACATAACTCTTTGAAATTGACAACACCCATTTTTTAACCCTTGAGCTAACCGTTTATATTGAAAGGCACCTTTGCTTGTTACAAAACCAGTTACTTCAGCACCGTCTTTATCCAACTTCAGTTGGTGGTAACCACTAGTACAATCAAAGGTTGAGAACACCTTAGCATCACCTACTGTTTCAATTAACTCAGACACGGTAGCCGTAGGAAAATTCTCTTTGATGATCATCTTATTAGCCGAACGAATATCAACAACAGGTCTCTTGACGGAAGCTTCTTTCTTATTCACCAAAAACAAACAACTCGACCATTCACCATTCGAAGGTTCAATGATATCTAGATCCAGCATCTTTTGCACATGCTTGTCAACCAATTCTTGGTCAGACCAACCTAATCTAAACAGACGATGACGGACAGGCACAGCATCCTTATGTAAACGGATTTTCGCCGAATAACCTTCGATACAAGTAAGACCAGATACCTCAGAAAAACAATTCTTGAACCTTTCAACCTGATGTATCCGTAAGACAAATACAACTAAAATAATAATAATAAAGAGACTAGAAAGTACCAGACACTTATATGATTATTTTTTATTGAAGATTAAAATTGGGGCCTTTATATAAGAGACATCGGTTCATGAATTCTACCGAGTATCTACTGAGTCATATACTTGATAAGATCGATGTCCAATTGGGAAGCATGTACTGCGGGAAAGATATAAAAATATATAATTCAGTAACAGTGCTTTGAGACAGATCAAATCAGGTTCTGTAGAGTTTACAATTTAAACAGAGAGTAGTGACAAATCGGCTAAACAGATAATTAAAGAACAGATATTAATTTTATGTCACGAAATGAGAAACATGTCAAATTGATAATGTTCGATAAGCAAACCAATGTATGATGTATGTTAGTATTGATCACAATAGCTGGTATACATCACAACCACTTCTTTCAATTCGGGTACTACATCATCAGAAATATTTTCAGCAGTATACTCTAGATTTTCAGTTTTCTCAAAACTTAAATCTCCTTCTTGGCCAGTGGGGATAAGATCGTCCTCAAGTGTCGTACAAAACTTTTGGCTTGCAGCTACCAAATAAACTTCATGTTCACGCTTTGTTTTTCCTCGACGGACACGAGTAGTACGCCCTTGCACCTTGATCACACCATTTGAAGTAGGCACTCGAATGTTAGAGTTTTGCATATCCATGGAGATACCATAAGCCTGGAACCAAGGCACACCAGGCAAACAAATTTCACTATCATCATCCTTTTGAACAGCCATATGTTCTGGGCGAATCTTTCCACCGATATTAATAGGAACATTCATAACAATATCAGAAGTCGATGGAGTTCTACCACTATTAAAACCAATCAGATGCAGACTATCACCATTTGGAACTAGACCTAACGCAGTACAAATACTAGAACCCAAAATAGACACAGATGCCCCAGAATCAAAAACGGCTTCAACGGATTTTCCGTTTATACTAATTGTGTCGCGTAAAGGTGAACTTGATTTCATTCGTTGAAGATCATAAGGGTAACCATATACAGATTCAACATCACTAAACTCCAGGTCAGACATTTCACCACCAATTCTATCACTAGTCAATGAGGATGAATCATATTCGGATTCAGTATCAGATAAATCGGTATCCATACCAACTTCATTTACTGACAGACAATCACCGATCTGACTATACTCCGCGGTATCCATTACACCGACATCCATAGGAGATTCATTGACACCGACACCAGAAACACCCACACCAACACCAACACCAACGCCAGCACCAACACCAGCACCAACACCAATACCAGGCTTAACAACACCAGATGCAGACAATTTACTACGAGAATTTTTCGCCTTGACCTCTCTTAGGTAACGGATACCATCTACTACTTCCGCAGCTGCTTCTTTATCCAAAGAAAGCCATTCAACTACAGAAATACCAGATTCAGTACTCAAAAGTATAGACCACACTTTCGATTTCTTGAGTTTAACCGGGAAGCGTCTTGCTTTTGGACGAATTCTCTTCCTAACCACAGTACGTTCTTGCCCGACCACAATAGGAACAGAACTACCTGCAATAGCGTCATTTGACAAGGTAGAAACAGCTCTCCTTTTAACGCCATTGACTAAAATTTTATTTGGTACAACTGGACCATCGATAGACACTTCTACTAATTGGACTTCTTGACTGACTTGTGGAGGACCTTGAACTTGAGGATTTAAATTATTTGGAACAACAGTTACCTCGTTTACTGTTGTTCGTTGCCTTTTCCCGAATCTTCACCATTGGAACTAATAGGTATGGCGTTACTACCAGTAGCAGGAGTGGGTACAGGAACTTGACCTTGATCACGGAGAAACTTTGGACAATCATATTTCTTATGACCGGTATCGTGGCAATAGAAACAGGTGAACACAGAACGGTTAACATTATTTGAATTGTTATAAGGAATGAAAGATTTAACGTTGGTCGACTTATTTTGACCTTCATTTAACTTGACCAAATTAATACTAAGTTGCTCCAATTTAGCCACAAGGGAAGAAACATCAGAATTGGCTACACTAGCAGTATCAGAGAAACCATCGTTCTTAAAAGAATGATTTTTAACATAATTAGACTTCAAGTCTAAAGAACCTTCACGAGCAACAGCACTAACACGAGAACGATCATACTTCAAAAAGCTTTTCTCGATTTGTTTAGCCTTAGTCTTCGCAACCTGGAAAGAACCGGGAGTACCTTCTTTTTCTACTTCAAAACCAATATTTGGGCGGATGGCTGATAAGAAGGTACGGACTTGGAACACCGGACTCTTGGTATCCAAAAGTTCAAACAGCTCTTCCATCTTTAGAGCAACATCATCAATGGAATCACCTTCACCTTGCTTCATGGTTTGGAGTTGGAACCACCACTTATCTTCTTGATCAACCAAATATTGTTTCTTAAACAAAACAACAAAATGATCCCAAGTTTTAGCCTTAATACCAACTACGTTAAACCAGGTTTCCGCCTTTTTGACAAGATGATCACCAGTAAGGAACAAAATTTCTTCATCGGATAGCTTAGCAGAATTCTTAAACCTTTCCATTTTCTTTAACCAAATGAAAGCCTCATTACCAATATCTTCTCCAGATACAGAAATACCAGAAAAGTTCTTAGGTTCGCTAACTCGCCAATTGAATGGGTTCTTAGAAAGAGAAACACTTTCTTGATCAGTGTTTGAGAGTACCATAATAAAAGAGATAAGCTAAAATAACTTTGTAACCGGATTAATAACTATCTCTGGTAGATCGGACCACCTTGATATGTGTCCGAGTGCCTTTATGTCTACCTTTGTAAAAAGTAGTACAGAGAATAAACAAATGTGGAATATAATACGAAAGGAGACTGTAAGACTTAAGATTATTGGACCACAGACAAAAGGAGAGAGAGAGAGAGATGCACTAGCAAGCCAAGAAAATCTGCCAAAGTAGTTATATGGTCTTTGAAAATAGAGTATTAAAAATAAACTAAAAATTAAGATATCATTTTATTGTTACAAATAATTAAGCTTTTTATAGCTGTCAAATTTTTTGTCTAGAAGAATTTCTATCATCATAAATATCACGAACTAGTCTAATACAAGATTACCCGAGATGATATACATCACGATAAGATACGGATAAAATAATGGAACAATTTAAATTAAAGAATACGGAAATACTGATCAATCTGACAAGGACCAAACTAGACATAACACAAGAACTTGCATGAAAATTTTAAACACAACAATTTGGAAATCAGAAACAAAAAGATCAAAATCCATATAAAGAGCCAAGGAACACAACACCCAACAAACCAATGAGAACGATATATACACGTGATATTCACGTGATACGACTACGTGACCACGAGTGACACAACAAAAATACGCACGTATCATAATTGATATGGTTCTCGTTGTCTTTTATGTTTACCTTGGTTGGAGTACGAAAATAAACAAAATAAAAATAGATAAACAAGGAGACTGTAAAGACTTGATATCTATAGTTACAGACAGAAGAGAAGAGAGAGATTGCACTAGTAAGCTGAGGAAAGCTGCCAAAGAAGTTATGTATCCAAATTAAAGTATATAAAGGAATTATAAACCAGAAGAAAGATAATGTTTATTTACTACCAAGACATAAGCTTTTTATAAATGTCAAAATAAAATAATAATAGATCAGTCCATCAACTCCAAGCAATTAATCATAAGATCAATACAGATAATCGATACATAGATGCAAAGATAAATAAACAAGTAAAGAATGAATCAGACGATAGTATTCAAATAATAACACGCAAGGAAATTCGATACAATACTATTTCAATTACAACACCGACTAAACAATAATAGCAAGCATAACCAATTTTCACAACACTCCAAGACCTTCATTAACACTCCTACTACTTCTCTCCACCAATAGAAATTCACAAATCACATGACAATCACGTGTTTTAGAGACTTCAAGCGAATCACAGAACCAAAATACGCACGTATCATAATTGAAATAGTGTATTTGTACACGAAGTAGTAAATCTCTGTGAAGTGATTTGGTGTGATAGTAATTGACAAAAATGTATAAATCAAAGAGATTGTGCAGACTAGAATAATAAACGAATATACTGCCATGTTAATAACCTCTAATAATCGACACATTTTACAATAATAGGAACCTACGTTAAGATTGTCGGTACTTATTAAGTAAAGACGATCAATCAGAAAGAAACCACACAGGTAATAATTAAGATAAACAAATTTTTATCGTAAGAAAAGGTTAATCCTTTATTAAAGTATGAAGAAGATATGAGTATATATACTAATTATTGAATTAAGGTAAGTTTCGAGATATGGTAATTCTTGTGATTTTGACCGAAGCAGAAATAAAGATTCTAAAATCGTCCAACTTCATTTTCTTCCAAATTAGGGTGAGTGCTTGAAAATGTGAATTTAGTAATTTAAATTCCAATTTTGTCTGAAATGTAATAATGTAATTGAACATAGGTTCAAATAATTGTAGAAACGACCAGAGATATTATGACTTGGAACTGTAAACGAAGTAAAGTTGTTTACATATTTTCTTGTTGTTAATTAATAAACTAATAAAATTGATGATACGCTTGGTACTGAAATAAATAAACTGAAAATATAAAATAAATGTTGAGAAAAAGATGTTGTAATCTTGTAATAAGTACTGTTTAATGAATTAAAAGATGTGAAAGCTGTAAAAAATATAATCTTCTTGTCTGAGAGAGTTGTAATAATATGGGTGATGATGTCGCGTTATGAGTAGGTGATAATGAAGATAGTTTCTTGATACAAAAAGTATAAACTCCATTTGGAATAAACAAACTTCTATATTTCCTTTTACAGATGTTCTAGAAGCACTCGATCCTATGAATACCTGAGTTGTCCTGATAATCATCCTGATTTGCAGCAAATATCGGGCATAATTTCAGGATCCCAATTTTTCACACATTTCAGGATTCCTGAATTGCACCCGATTGTCTAAGGATATCAGGACCTGAAAAGGTCCTTGATCGAACATAATCAGGAAAAAATCAGGACCTGAATTGATCCCATATCGTTGATCCATTGGCTTATAATATATAGATGGACCCCTACTACTGGCTTCTTTTAAATGATTCATAATAGATGTTCCACATCACTGGCCGAATATTCGTATTTTATGACAGATTACACTTTTTCATTGGTCTTTTATAATATGATCCATTAGATCTTTTTTTTTAATAATGGTTAAAACCACGGATCCTGTTCATTTATTGGATAGATTTATGTGAAAAGGATAGAAAACACGGTATTGATTTAGGTAAAAAAGGCTTTTATTTGTAAAAAAATGTAGCATAGCTGCATGCGATTGTGTAAAACAAACCCCCCCAAGCACTTACCTTGGTACGCACCAAGCAACCAGAGAAACGATTAAAGCGTATCCGCTGTAGTAAGAGCGGCTTTCTTGACTATGAAGCAATGGAGGGCATTCGAAGGTTTTGCTACATGAGAAATCAAACCATCCCTACCGTAACACTCTATCTACGCCTAAATAAAATAAAAATTGAGTCGATCGTTTGACGTACAGGTTGCATGTCTTACTTACAACAATCAGAGAGTCCATGAGAGTCATCCTTAAGCGTTTCTTGACAACAATTAAGACTACATTAACAATTAGAACGCGCTTTAGAATCTATCTATGTATAAAACCTTACCATGCTTTTGTTTAAGGCAACGCGCAGTGAGACATAAGGCGTATTACTTCTAGAACCAAATGCGTAGCAGCGACTCTCAGACAACCTAATGAATAATTATCGTTAATAATCAAGTTTAAGACAACCACATTATACATCACCTAACGTTTTTGAAAGACCCCTAACAGAGAAAGTCAAAGGAGACAGCATGGCGACCAAAAGACTAATACAATACCCATGGCAAAGTCAAATACAGGCAAGACCAGAGATAAGGAGTCAGACATTAGGTCTAAAAAAAAAATATTATTAGGTCCCTAATTGAAAGACAAGAGCCAAAGTACATTACCCAAGGCAAGACAGAAGAAGTTCATTACAAACGGCAAAGAATGTCAGAAGCAGAAGTGAGTTGCGTGGAAGCCGATCAACTAGAAAAGGGGTTGTTAGTCTTCTAATTAGAGAGCAAAAAAAAAAGTACATTACCCAAGGCGAATGAAGGGAAGGTCACAAACAAAAAGAGCTAGGGTCTGTCATCTAGAAATATAAAAGGCCTTGTAAGTTAAAAATATTGGAAGGGGCGCTTGTTTTCTTTTACTTTCAATTACACATATGTGGAACGGGTGTGTAAGCTTTAAAACCTTGAATGGATGCTGCATTTAAAGAAACGTGTTTATTTTCACTGGTATTTGAAATACAAATAAGCTTTACCTGCTATTAAAAAACCTTCGAAACAAATTATAATGGAAGGAAAGAAAAGCGAGGAAAAAGAGAAATAAAAAACAAACCGGGAAAAGAAAAAAAAACTCCGTTTATTTGAATATGTGACCCCTTAGTTGAGCCTAAACTCAAGATCTATTACTAAAGATCTAAAAAAACACAATACTTCTTTTCTTTCTCCACAAACAAAAAAAAAATGAACAATTTAAACAGAAACTTACCTCCTACTGTAGGAACTGGTATTGCAATTGCCAGACCTACAAACTCTCGTCGTGCGTTTGTTCCTCCTGCCAGAGTGCCAGCAGCATCTCTTGAAGAACAACTCCAAGCCGTGTCTGCTAGACTTTTGGCACTGGAAAATCCTCCTGCTGCTAGTACGGGTGGATATAAGAATACTGGCGGACATGACCCTGAACAGTCAGTTAGTGATTTCATCTTCTACAAAAAAAAAGCTATTAATAAATTTGTGTCGTAAAACTCATAGGCTGACATTCGTCAGTATTACCAAGACTATCTTGTTCAGGAGGGCATCAACGGATGGGATTTTACCACTACCTTGGGCAGAGGTGTCAATTGCCTCATCAAGAATTACATCTTGGAAAGGTTTCGACTTGCCGAGATTGAGGCCAACCGCCTTCTTAGACCACTCCACCAATTGAGTGGTCAAAAGAAACGTGTGATCAGCTTGAGGATCAGACGAAACTTTGAAGGTCTTTCTCTTGCCTCGTCCGAGATGGCCAACATGCCTTTTGAAGAACGCCAGTCCAGGGCTGAGGCTAGAAGCCAGAGAGCTAGGCTTAATGCTGTAAGTAAATCGGATTATTTTGTTTCTCATTTTAAAAATACCTTTGATAGAAATTGAGAAAAAGAAACGCAAACTTTTTGAAGCATGAAGCAGTTCTCGTGGCTACGTTCTATCCAAAGCATGAATGCAACATGTTTTTAGAAAAAGAATACATGTCAGAAGACGAGGCTGACATGCGCAATGACAGCGGGCAAGTCATGTCATATACGACACTTCGTCCAACATGGAGATCAGACAGGGTACATATATATACCATTAGTATTAAACAATTTGAATGATATAACTAACATACCATTATTATTGCCTTACTAGTTAAACAAGTTTTTCTCTGTGTTGGACTCACCATCTGGGCAGAGAAATCCAGGTCGCCCTTTACCTCGTTCGGTGAGATTGATCGAGTCACCAGTGGCTATTGAGACCTTGGCGAGATTGCACAGATGGGGTGTCAATGATATTTGATTGAAATAAAAACATCATTCAATATCCTAAAAGTTCTACAGTGTAAACCAAAAAAAAAAAAAAAAAAAAAAAAAAAAAGAGGGGGAAAAGAAGTGTTTGTTTGAGAAAAAAATGTGTAAAGTGGATATGTTACCAATTAAAAGTACAGTTTTGGAGCAAGGTCGGTTACAACGTTTACGTTGGTAAGATGATCTATCTTGATGGCGATGGGAGAGTAGATCAATTGCACAGGCAAGATCGACATGTATGAGTCTTGCTCAAATTCATTCGAGACTACATGCATACCATGGTGGTTGTATGAACCTAATTGCACTGTTGATTCGGCAAACCACCTTGAATAAAAAAAGGCGTTAGTCACTTAAAAAAGAACATGTTGAATACATTACCTCACAAACGCAAATGTGTGCATCATGGTGGCAGTTTCGTCATCTCCACCAACGACATTAACTTCATGTCGGAAAAAAAACATGACCTGCGCAGGTCTCAAAACACCAGAAGGTGACACGGTCTTGTAATGACGAGCTGCACGCTCATCAACAGTCTCGTTGTCCCTCAAATCATCAACTTCGTAGCTCATGCGTTAGAAAGCACGGACATAAGATCCACGAGCATTCCCACAAGATGACTCCACCGACTTGTAAACCGAGCCAAAAAGATCCAAGGTGACAAACCTGTATATCCCACGGTCAGTATTCAACGAAGAGAATTCTTGGTTGTACACTTCAGTGTAATACTCAATCAAGAGATACAGAAGTGACAGATCCATGTTGGTGACAACCTTCAACTTCATCTGCTTGACAGCGCATGGTGGCAGCACTTCATACCCGTAACAAAGTTGATGACCATGATTTAGAGAAATAAAATTGTAAATTGAAAATTCATTCAAACAATCCCAATATTCCTCTTTGACCAAGCCATCAACTTCTCTATACCCGTGAGGGTCTCCACCAGAAAACAATCTTCGTACCGCTTTATCATCCTCAACGCCCAAAATTGACGATGAATGCAGTGTCCTAAAATAATTATCCGCGTGCACGGCTTGCAAAAACTTTCTTGCTAATGTTCCCTCAACGGCTCCCTTGTGGTTTGTCTTGATTGTTTTGAAATCACCATTGTATCTTTCAAAGTGAAAAATCCACGACGAAGGTCCAGGTCCATAGTCCAATAAAGTATCGCGAAGATGCAAGTGGAAATGCATGTTGCTTACCATTAACAGTGGATCGTTGTAGATACTGACAAAGTCATTACAAACTTCTTCATATAAAAATGCATGATTTCGACTTCCTCCAAAGATATACATGGACTAGACAAGTATGCGTTAGCAGCAACAAAGTCCATCCAGTTGTTGTAGTACTCTACAGGTAGTTTCATTGTCAGCAGGTATGGTGACATGACCAAAGCCCAGGTCTTAAACTCGTCACTTTTTAAATGACCAAATCCAACATTACCAACAACCATTTTCCTAGCAATAGACTGGCCATCATCTCCAAAAGGCAAAACAAACTTGTTCAAACTGGCCACTGACATTTCACGCAAATGATCCTTGGTGATCAAAGCCGAGGCACGGTTATTGACGAATTTTTTTTCATCACGCCAAATTCCACGCATCATTCGCTTGGCTGTTCCCATGAAGGTGTTGTGGCAGATATCAAATACAACGAATGTAATAGGATCGAAATATTCCAACCGAAGTAATTCACTATACCTGGTACCGTTCTTTCTTTCCAAATCAATTCTGGCCGAGGCAGTGGGGGTATTTAACCAGATTTGAGCGTTTTCACGATGTGTAGACGCATCACGAACAACCCAATCATCGTTACGGGGACCAGCAGAGAAGTTTCGCTGGAGAGGGTGACCAGGAACAGACTCAAACAAATGATCGCACTTGCTACAAGCATTGATCGAGTTGTAAGACGTCATACCGATAACCTTTCTCGTCGCAGGTAAATCACAAGCCACCATGGTCAATGCAGCCTTGACAACCTGGATTCCGTTGTTCTTGGTTTGGATTTGGACACCAGGTATTAACAATTGGAGCTCTTCAACCACAAGACGCAAATAGTGATTTATTTGAAAAGTCTTGGGTTCACTAGGCCCAGGTATCAAACAGCACATAAAAACATTTTCTCTCAAATTTCTGATTTCCCTTGGTAAGTTGGTGCAAGTGAGATAAATAGCGCCACAACTGTAAACACTGTTGGTGTATAGCTGAAACCAATCACAATTTAAACTAAACATAAGATTGTAATCACTCTGATAAACGAAAGGCAGCTGATCGGCAGAATCCATCTTGAAGTTGTTCCAAACTCGTCCATCATAAATATCTGACATCACGCCAGGCACGACAGTTCTTTTTTTCCATTGACTGATATCGGTGACAAACTTGTCTCGCAAAAAAAAGGTACGCATCGTGGATATAATCGAATTGTAATAAAACGACTTGATCGGCTTCGATACCTGTCTGGCATTTCCCGAAAAAAGCTTGTTGCTGCAGCGGGTTGATCCAGGAAAAGGCTCAACGGAAGAGCAACTTTTTCCAAGCAAATTGGTTTTCTCTTCGGCGGTATGGAACGGATGCACAGCATGGCACACATCACAACTAACGTACTCCTTCATGCCATGATGAACCCTCTTGGCAAGTTGGCTCCAAGCAGAAAAGGTTTGTGCGCGCACAGGAAATCGGTAGTCGATGTTGCTTATTTCCAATGCTTTGTTCAAAAAAAGCATCAACGTTTCACATCCATCGTCTGTTAAGTGCTTTCCATGAAGGCTGACAACCAACAAAAAAAAAGATGAAAGCCAATGGCTCGGTGGGGATATGACTGTTGTCAGAGACGTGCACAAAGGGGTCTGTTTAAAAAGGGTTTCAATACGTGCAAAATATACCAAGCTATTAATCTGCAATACCTTCTTCTACACTAGTCTCTTCCTCAACAGCTTCGTGAATTTCTTTGTCTCCGCTATTGTTGTCAGTGTCTTCATACTCGAGATCTAAATCAGCAGCAGCTTCAATGGCAACGACTAATCAAAATTAAACTGTTTAATAAAAAGAGAATCTCTATCTAAAAGTAATTCCTACCAGGGTCAACGTCCATGTCATCTGATTAAACAAAACAGTAAGGTAGGTTTTAGTGAAAATTTGCAAATAAAGTTTAATGGTACATACCAGAAAGCAGCAATGCAATTTGGTCAGATTTCATGTGGTTTCTTAATGTATAACGGGAAACCAATTTGAATCCGTTGGGACTCAATGCACACTTGGAGCATTGACAGCGTCTAACATTACGAGATTGCTTGATGGGAGGCATCGTTAATTTAAGATCTAAAAAAAGTGGAAGGGAAAAAAATCAAATCTGGAAATCGTTACTGATCTTAAGCCGGAGCTGAAAGTGCCTCCCCCCAAATCTCTTTTTTCTTTTTTTGTGGTGTCACAGCTGCTTGGCGTCTTTTTTTTTTTACAACCAACGCACCCATCTCTCTTTTTATTTTACAATTAACATCCCACTTCTCTGTTTGAATCCTTTTGTAATGTAGTAAAGTTTTAAATTTCTGTCATGTAGTCTTTTTTTAACACGCTGTTCAAACCAAAAAAAAAAAAAAAAAAGAAAAAGAAAAAGAAAAATCACACACACACACACAGCCACGAATATAGGGAACGATAACTTCAACGACTTGAGTCCATCAATGGGTTTATGAATAAAGAGGTATAAAAGAGAGCAAGGAATAAGTGCTACGATTACAAAATTGAAAAATACTACGTATTGTACTAAAATAGCACTATACACATATAAAAATACCACCGATCCTATGGATCGAATCACATATTAAACAATCAATACACATACAAGGTATCAAATAATTATATGTTCTGAGTTAAGACATTACAACTCAGAATAAACTAGAATATTTCTAAGAAAGAATCGTCCCTTTAATAATGACAGAACAATAGAACGATTCTCGGATTAGGTAATCAAGGAAGCCAATAAGCACTTGACGCTTGATTATTGAAGAACCACCGGCTATAGGAATACACAAGCCAATGGCACCTCTAAACAACCTTCCGTGAACTTCCCATCCTAATTATATTAACCGTTTCAACCACAGCTTTAAATAACTATAAATACCCTGTCTTCTAACATGGATTAGAAAGGCATTCAGTTTTAAAACTAAAATAATAAGAATAAAACCGCACAAGCACTATTAATCTTATTATTCCTGTTTTTTTATCTTTTATTTTTCTGTGTTAAATCCTAGATTTCTCCACACGTATAATTAGCATGATATCTTTTTTTTAAAAAACCCACTTGCTGCCATCTTAAAACATCAATTCTAGCACTTTGTAAATGACTATCATAACTTTAATATAATCTAAATAAATAGACTAGTGGGTAAACAACATCCAGAGACAAAAGAACAAATATCTACGAAACGAATAATTGCATCGTCTATTTTTTATGATAACACAATGAATACAACAAATCTTAACGAGCTCTTTCAAAACACAGTTGCAAGGCTTGCTTCCGAGATGACTCACCCTACTACAGATACATCTAATTCAATAATATCAGTCCAAAGGAGCAAATAAGTGATGTCTTTTTAACATATTTAACCTCTTTCAGCAGAAGGATGTATCATGGTCAGTTCTATTGAGTTCCACTGCGAAAAATAAAAAGTTCTGTATTAGTTCCATAAGTAAAGTACCCACATACCATGTAAATCCACATTGGCATAACACTCTGAAGACAATAAATCACCCAATTCACGTGATATTCACGTGATTTTTTTTGCGGTGCGTAAAAAAAGTTCAAAATCTCCTTTTTTAGCAGTTTTTTGTAGGAAAACAAATTGATTTTTCTTTTTTCCTGAAATTTAGCACATTTCGGGTACCTGAAAATGTCCTGAAAAGCCCCAAAGGCGTAGTGGTGCACTGCAGATAAAATTTGGTGAAAAAAGTCGGTAAATTAGTGGTAAACGAGCGGTGTATGAGGAATTTCCTGACCCGTTTACCGATATTGGCAAATTGGGAAATTGACGATACACGGTAAACGGGTCAGTATACTCCGCGTTTACTGATACAGTAAACGAGTAGGTAAACTCTCCGTTTACTGCTATTTTACCAATGCTGGTATATTCGTCGTGTGCTGATACAGTAAATTAGCAGTGAATGGCCCATGATCTGATTCGGTACATGAGCATATACCTCTGCTTTTAGTGCATGCCATTGGTTTATTACTTTAGTATATTACTTTTTAACTGGTTGCTTTTTTATTAGCAATGCTATTAATCAGCATATTACTGGTTAAAGAAGACACATAATATGGCTTTAAATCAATTTTTTATTGGTTCAGAAACTAATGATAGTAGGACTACTTCCTATACTACTTTTTACAAAAATACGTTTCACTTACCTCGAGTATAGCCACATGCATTCTGCAAGCATACCATTACATGGACGTCTTGTAAGCGGCGTATAGTAGAAAAAATAACTTGATAAGACCAAATGTAAAACCTGATTGTTCATAATAAGAGTTAGTTCAAAGAAAATTAAATTGAAGAATAAATAATTACCACTCTGATATACGACAGTGTTTTCATTAAAGCACAACCTGATTAAACTTTGGGGAAGTACCAACAATTCATCATGCCAGTAGACAACATGCAATAGAGCAGTTCTGAGCCTACGCATAACCAGTTAGTATAAATGAAGACAAAAAAAAAGATATAAAAATTATTACCTGGACATAATACGTGACACAATACAAGATATGTATAGGGCTGTAACATAGTGTGGAGGCGGGAGGGCCGTCATTATTATCTATAGATTTACAGACGTTAGTACTGAATGATTACTAAAACCTTACATGCGTTACCTTTTATTACAGAGAGCTTGTTTGACTTGGGCGACACACACATGCACACACAAAAACACGATAATTGCACTGTTCCCACACCAAAGCTCTAGTCAGCACCTACATCATGTTATATTAGTTTGAATTCATATAATCAAGAAGTTTGTTATTACCTGACGCTGTGGTTTTTTTTTACGCAGCCATAACAAAGCAGTACATAAAGTAAAAGTTAACGATAAACAATAGCAATCAGGCAGAGCTATATTTGACTACGATTAAAGATAAAAATATGCAGTGAGATCTCAAAAAAGCAAAGACTTGGGATATTTACATAAACCAACGACCTAGTTGTGCTAAAGACTTGTCTTTTTCCAAGATGAAGTTGCTTATTACAGTAATCAAAGTAACAAGCTGAAAGATGACAGCTGTCCAAAATTTAGGAGGACCTAATTTAGATTTTGAATTAACTTGGCACAGAAGACAAAAATATTTCTTTAGCTTACCACGTGTACAACACAACTTGTGTGGATATCACATAAAAAAGGGACCCGTTATTTCGCTGATCAATGAAATACAGATTCAAGGAATAATTGACAGAGACTTTACCAATGAATAACTAGATGAGGAGAAACGCCATTCTAAATAACTGAAATCATGAATTAGTCTGGTCAAAATAAAGTTTTCATGGCAGCATGAGAAGACCTTGTCTTCCTTTGAACTTGTACAGTAGACTTGAAGGGAAATGCAGACGTGATTGTAGGTGTACCAGTTTAGATGCTTGTGCCATTCAGTACTGACGTAAACTGAGGGAATTGTATAGAAGGAAAAAGAATTTTTTTGTCGAGCACACTGGCTTTTAATGAAGGTGTTTTCCAAGCCACAGGGCATTATTCCTCTCTTTTCCTTTTACCCCTTACAATATGAGAAACAACTTGTTACACGTTAGAACCACCAACACTCCCCGTCGCCAACCATACCCTAACCAGGAAGACAGAGAGGTTCCTGTTACCCGCCGTGATTTTGAAGAGCAGAATGCCAGGCTTCGTTCTCTTGAATTGCAATTGCTTGAACAATCTGCTTCACCAATTAGTTCTAGCCAAAGAGCGACTACGGCAAAAAACAAGAACCTCAACGTAAGTGTTTTGTTTTCTATACACAACAGAAAAGAGATTAACGCACATTAAAGGCCCTCTTGAAAGAATTGACCGAGATTCCGACCAACAGGTTCAACTTTGATCTTGCAGGTATGCACAATGAGGGAAACGAAGCTGTTTACCAGTCTATTTTGGTTCAGGCTCAGGACACACAGTACTTGAAAACCCATTTTCTTGACAGGTCTGGCCATTTTCTTCCTGGAAAGCTTAATTGGTTTAACAAGTGTCTTAGTACTCGGTACACTACCATGAAAAGGAGACACGACAAATCAAGAAAGCCGTTGCAACAAAGAGACGCTGAAGCTCGTGCTTACCGTTACAAGTCTAGAAAAACAAGAGTTAGTTTATTCTTGTAAGAAAAAAAAAATTACTGACCAAACACTGCTTCTTTAGAAAATTATCAATAGACTTGAAACCTGGACCGAGTTTGGACATATTATTTCTGAAGCTGATCCATCGATCCAGGATGGATTTTTGTTCATCGATGAAGAATGCTGTTCTGCTGAGGAGGACGGAGATTACAGAGAGAATAGTAATCAAAGTAAGACTATTCTCGTTAAAAGGCCTAGCTGGAGAAGTCCCAAGGTATGTTATGATGGACCTATATAAATCAAATTAATTATGTACAGTACCCGCTCTATTTAAGGCCGCTCCATTTAAGGCCATTTCCGATTTAAGGCCATGATTTCAGAAAAAAAAAATTCCCCAGCCAAGTGGCCTTATTGGCCTTATTCTGTTTAAGGCCACGATCATTTTTCAAAATGGCCTTATTCAGTGCGGAAAAAGTTAGTCACAATCATTTTTTGGCTGTCAGAATTATTTTTTGTGGCCTTATCCAGAAATTTGTTGGCCTTATTTTTTTCCGTTTTCGGAAAGTAACAGTTACTGAACTTGTGTGACTGCTAAATTTGAAAAATTGAAATGCCGCGCAATTTGATTTAAGGCCATTTCCGATTTAAGGCCACGATTTTGTCCAAAATTTTGTGGCCTTAAATAGAGCGGGTACTGTAATGTGTAGTTGAACGATTTCTTCTTGAAACTTGACAAGCTTCGCCTTGACCAAAACCCCAATGCGGGCGTGTGTACTAAGGAAAGGGTCTACGAGACGGTGGAAGTAGAGCCCAAGCCTTCCCAAC
This sequence comes from Mucor piriformis, assembly GCA_943193625.1. NCBI lineage: Eukaryota > Fungi > Mucoromycota > Mucoromycetes > Mucorales > Mucoraceae > Mucor > Mucor piriformis. The sequence goes on along the minus strand of OW971868.1, from coordinate 86,839 downwards.
GACGACTCTTGCCTGCTTGGGGTTTCAATTAAACTACCTGTTTTTTTTTTTTTTTTTTTTGGAAGATTACAAAATAAAGCAAAAAAGTTAAATATAATTTATTGAATATTGACATAGTTACCGTTTACAAACTTATTCCACTATGCGTCTAGGTAAATCAATAATGATATTACAATTGCTGAGTCTTTCAACATATATACCAATTGGAGAATATATGCAGTGCACGGGAAGAATATCCATAAAGGAACGATTGGTAAAACTATTCGAACAAGAATGGGAATTAATGGTATCAAATGTTGTGATGTAGCAATTGGGATCCAGAAATTTATACCAGCGAACATAGGCAAAGGTAAAAGTTACTATTTGCAATTTGTTGTTGGTATCCATGATAGACAATGATTGTCGAAAAAAAAACTGTATTTGAGCAGGGCGAAGCACATGGTTTGTGTGGTGAAATACACACATAACAATATAAAATATAATTAATATTGGCTCACAGCCAATAATACAAAACACATAAACTTGCATATCAATACCATACAACCAATAAGAAATTCAATATCATAAAAGATAAGGACATCACTGTATAAATATCCTTATCCCTCTATCCATTAGTCATAACCGAACACAAAGTACCAGATTACATATAATCACTCCCATATTAAGAATGAAAGAAATAATAATTTGTGTTACACACAAATCCAAGCTTATCAGAAATATACCTCATATATAGACTGTGAACTCAGGCTATAACCACAGATCAATCAATCATCACATACGTGGATAAGGATGTAGCAATCAAACCCTTATCACTCTGTGACCTACTTTTACAAATAATTCTCCTCAACTAACTAATATAAATAGAGATCCTGGAAGAACCCAAGATATCTCTTCAGTCTATTTTACTTTGATTAAGAATAAACCCTTTGCAGGACCTTTAACTTAATCCCTTGTTTTATTTTTATTCTTTTTTTATTTTCAGTGTGAAACCCTCTAGTTTCTCCACAGTTTGTGGAATCAATTTCATTAACATCTCGATAAAAGGCACGTATGTAACTACCTCTGGCTGAGGTAGCTTCACGAGAACTGTACCTTTGACCAAGAATGTTAATTGACTTGAATTTCACTACCTTTGCACCAACCTTGACGTTTCTATTATGCTCTAACATAATATTGTCGTCATCGTACATTACACATTCCACTTGAGCATCTTTGCCAAAGATATACGGATCAATATCGTCACTAGAATCAAAATATTCCTGGTAATAGCAGAGTAGTTGATCGTATTCATCCGAAGATAGAACACTGTGAGCCTTGTTAAACTTCATGGACTTGACGGTGCTACATGGAAGTTGTTCAAAGCCATAGGCATGCGTGTATCCACCATTACCGTTACTGTCACCAGCCAAATCAACGAACCCAAACAAATTAAAGTCAGCATCATTTGCATTTTCTATCTCTTTAGACAAAAAAGCATTTTCGTAAGCCTTCCTTTTTCCATGAATATCTTCACCTAAAAAGATAGATTTAAGATTATCAAAGGACACATGGGGACCTAAATCCGGGATTGTTGAGGACGAAAAATAGTCTTGACGGTGTACACTTTCCACAAATTTGTTGACAACAGTTCTTTCAATGGATTTGTTGTTTGTGTTGACACCTTTCAGATCAGAATTGTACCGTTCATAATTAAAAGCATGGTGAGAATGAAAACTTCCAAAGTCAAGCATTTGTTCCAATAAATGTACATGATAGTGCATATTACTGTACAAACTGGATTTACCATACAACACTTCAAACCCTTTACAAAAATCAATGATCTTGGCGTGACAGAGGCGCATTTCAGAGATTTTGACGTTTGGCATACTCATGACCTGCATTGCACTAACAAAAAGCATCCAATTTTCGTATTGAGCGTTCGTTAACCGGCTTTTTAAAAGCAATGGCGAAAGAAAAAGAGAGTACACACGATATTCGTCAGCCTTGAAATATGCAAATCCATCACCAATGCAAATTTTTCTAGCAATAGAAGCGGTGTCGTATCCAAATGGCATGATCAAGTTTTTAGCAATGGCCGCCATTTCCTTCAAATCCTGTTTGACAATGAGGCCCATTTTCAGAAAAACATGCTGAACTATTCTTTTGCAAGTACCAAGCCAGACGTTATGCATGGGATCATACACAACAAAACGAACAATATCAAAATAAGGGAGTTCATGAAAGACGCTCCACCTCGTACCATTTTGTCTCACCAGTTCTTGGCGTTGACTTTCGTTACAAGCCAATTTCCATTGACTGGCATACGCCAAATTTGATGCCATTGTTCGTTTTTTCAAATTGCCATCCCATCCACCAGAAAAATCACGTTTCATTGGATCTTCTTCAAGAGAAGGAAACAAATGATCACATTTTCGGCAAGCAAACAAAGAATTATGAGCGCTAAACCCAAAAGTCTTTGCTGCTGCAGGCAGATCCAACGTACCAAGAATCAACGCACCACGAACAATTACTTCACCGGCAGTAGTCATCATAGCGACACCTTCAGCCATCAATATCTTCAGTTCTTCAATTAAAGGTCGCATGTAGTTATTAATTTGCTGCAGGTGTGCTTCTCCAGGTCCAGGCATAGCAGCAACAAAAATCGTATGGCATTTTTTGTTTCTAATTCTTCTGTCAAGGTTCAAGATAGTCAAATAGATAGCACCTACCGAGAATACACTATTAGCATAAGGTTGGTACCAGTCTGCATTTAAAGAAAAAACGAGATTGGTATCCGATTCTTCAACAAAAGGCTTTTGAGCAGCAGGGTCTAATCTAAATGACTTCCATACATCACCGTCCGTCACATCAAACATAAACCCAACTTTTTGTAATTTTCGGGTTTTCCAAGAAGTGAGCTTTTCAACAAACCCTTCGCGACAAAAAAATTGCTTCAACGTAGTGATAAGAGAATTGTAAACGTATGTACGCTTTGGATTTAGTTTTCCCGTTTTACTTTTGTCATACAATTCGTTTCCACATCGATCTAATGGGCGTTTTGTGGTACTTGAAAATTTAGTTACAAAATTGCAGCGTTGGTGTCTTTGTCGTTCTTGTTGTGTCAATGGCATATTGTAAATAGCATGGCAGCTGCTACAGCTGAGATATTCCTTTATTCCTTGATAGAATTTGTCTTGGTACTTCATTCTGGAAGTGAACGTCTTCATTTGCTTAGGAAAACGAAACTTCAAGTCCAAAAATTCCAAAACAATGTTCAAGTACAACATGACTACCTCGGCACCTTGCGTGGTGATATACTTGCCATACAAAGTCATGAGTAACAAAACAAAAATATAAGCTACGGGCTCAGAGGGAAACAACGACGGGTCATTGGAAGCTATAAAAAAATATCATTAGCACACAGGTGCTGTTGTATACAAAAAATAACGGTAGTACCTTGCTCCTCAGGGGTTTCCTCTTCGTCCTCTTCGACATTAACCTCTTCCTCACAATTGACATTCGAAGATTCAGACTCTACTTGAGTTTGGTACTCAGTGTAGAAATCGTCTAGTCGTGAAAAAAGGTTTTAAATTAGTCAACGCTAAAACTAAACAAAAATACAAAAATAATTTGGAGGTTCTGTTTACCTTCGTAAGTTTCAAATCAGGTTCATTTACTAGACTTTGGGTCCATGTCGTCGATTCCGCAATGTTGTTGTAAAGTGGAATTTCTTTTGAATTCAAATAAGTAAAAAAAAAAAGGTAGAGTGAGTTTTAACAATAAAGTAACGTTGTGCTATTTTTCAAGCATACCTTGACATGGCAGACCTTGAATCAAAGTGTGCTTTTTTCTGAGGACAATTGCTTCAGGGTCAATTGCTTCATGTCTCTTACGAGTCTTCAAGGTGACAAAGCTGTATTCAGCAGGAAGTCCACCAGCACAATAACTTTTACAAAAGCAAGGTACTTTTGTGATTTTCGTCATTGGTAAAAAATAACTCGGTTGAAAAAGGCAAAGAAACCAAATAAAATAAAAAATCTCTCAAGTGCATTATTTGGAACTCTAATAATAAGTAGTTATTCACTGTCGAAAACTCTTCATCCTCTTCGGGGTATTATAGAGTAAATTTATTTGTCACAATTGGCTTGTGGTGATCTAGCTAGGCTACACTCATATTATTGTCAATAGAAACATATCAACATCTATACATCATTCATGATTTAGTAATCATACCAAAAAGAAATAGTTAGTACTATTAGATATTATATCATTAGTATTTCGTTAGCACGAGAATACCGTTGTATAAGGAAACTAAGTCATTGAGTACACGTGCATTAGTGAAGCAACAAGCAATATTGGTATCTATATTTGGTAACGAAGAACAACTTTCAATAATATCAAAATGATAACTCAGCAGACAAGTCTTTTATATAAATACTAGAGGTTTTTATTTCATAATAAAGGATAATCTTATAAACAGTCTCAAACTACTCTATAACTGTCTTTATAATTTTACATTTACCTTGATAAACAACATGGCTACTATAGTGTACTTCACTTTTTTAACCATTTTTTGTAAAAAAAAAATGGTATTCGGTACACAAACTGTACACAAACTGTACACACTAAGAAAATTTTCAGCTGTAAATAAAACACCGCTTTGTTAGATACTTCCAGACGCTGAAATTTGCAAAACTTTGAACGTAAATAGCTCAATGAGTTTTACAGATATAAACACACTGTTAATAATGTCATACTCCACAAAGTTGGCACTATCAGCAAAAATAAAAAAAAATCAATTTTTACAAATTTTAACGATTTTAAAAAAAGACATCGGTAAACGCGTCGTTTACCGTTCGTTTACCGTATCGGTAAACGGGCTAAAAGTAGCTTTATCTGCAGTGGTGATTCTTGGAGACATTAGAACCATTCCCATTTACAGTCTTGACACAAATGTAGCTTCTTCGATAGTATAGTGGTGAGTATCCCCGCCTGTCACGCGGGAGACCAGGGTTCAATTCCCTGTCGGAGAGTTTTTTATTAAAAATTATTCAGTATTTCAGTCTAAAATTAGACGATTCCAAAAAAATTATTGGACAGTTTTTAATTTCAGTCTAGACTTATTTTATTTTTTTTGGACAGGTTCAAAAATTGAATTAGACACTTTCACTTTCTCAAATTAGACGTTCATAAAAAATTTCTGGACCTTTTCCCTTTTCTTCTTTAGTTGTTCATATATATTTTACAATGGATTTTATATATTATAAGCCTGAATTTGATTATTATCCAGACAGTGAAGCGGATGATGAGAGAGATTAAGTAGCAATGGATTATGGTTATATTCTGCAATTAACTGACTTGGACTCTTGCGAGTCAGTTTTTGACGTCAAAATGGAGGAACCAGTCGAGGAGCCAATAACAGTAGAACCAACAATGGAAGAGATTACCACTGACTTTAATGCGATATCTATTACAGATAACAGCAAGAAGAACAAATATGGCCCGGAGCAGATTCGTGTTTTTATTGAGCTTATTCAGGAAGAAGGGTTGAGTGTGCCAAAAGCTGCCAAGCAGTCCATGATCCCAAGAGTAGTGCACACCTTCTACTAAAGGAATTTAATGCAGGTAGTGGCGATGTACTTCCTGGTAAATCACTAAAGCAAAAAGCGAACAGAGGTACACCTGTAAAGCTTTTACCTGAACATACGGAATTTCTTGTAAAGCTCTTCGATAACAACCCTTCATCGACTCTTGAAATGGCTAAAGAGGCATTATGTAAAGATTTTGTCGGATTTACTATTTCTTCGGAAAGCATTTGGAAGCACTTGACAGAGAGCTGTCATTTTTCTTTAAACCAAGCGTAAAAATACAATGCAGATAGAAACTCTGAAAGAACTCTTCCTCTTCGTCATGACATAGTATGCAAATGGAAAGAAAATGGTGTAGACTTTCAGAAGAACTGTGTTTTTATTGATGAGGCTGGGTTTCATACTCAAATGATGAGAAGTCGCGCATGGTCGAAAAAAGGCGAACCTGCTATTGTACAAGTTCACAGCAGACGTGGAGCAAATGTTACAATTGTCGGCTGTATTTCTCCTTTTGGAACCATCAACTTTTCTAAAGTAGAACCATTGAAGCGATTAGATATGGAGAAACTCGAGGAGGAATTTAAGGAACATACAACTAAAAAGAGAAAAGCTAATGATTTGGAGAAATCCAAGTCAAAACCTCTTAAGAAAGGAACAACCGCGTACCATATCGTTAAATTTATCGAAGCTGTCATGGATGTTTTTGATAAGCATAACAAAAAGGGAGTGTTTATAGTTATGGACAACTGTAGAATTCACCACTCTGCGTTTGTCGTAGACGCAATTAACAAACGAGGCTATCAGCCTCTTTTTATGCCTCCATTTTCTCCATTTTTGAATCCAATTGAAGAATGCTGGTCTAAAATTAAACGTAATGTCAAACGAAATCCTTTAGACACCAACTCAAAACTCACGCCACGAATTTTTGAAGCATGTCAATCAGTGACTGTTGTGGACTGCATGGGATGGATCAGGCACGCAGAAACTTATTGGGATAGATGTATGAATAAAGAGTTGAACCTTGAATAGCAGTAAAACTGTAAATTGTCTCCCAGAAAGTAATTGATTCTGTTCAGAAATTTTTTATGAACGTCTGTTTTGAGAAAGTGAAAGTGTCTAATTTAATTTTTGAACCTGTCCAAAAAAAATAAAATACGTCTAGACTGAAATTAAAAACTGTCCAATAAATTTTTTTGGAATCGTCTAATTTTAGACTGAAGTACTGTAAGCGAAGCGCGCGTTACTTTTGTTGTACCTGTCATACCTTTTTCGGTCTCTTAATAATAACTTGACATAAAATAGAATAATTCATATTTGTGATGAAATCATCTTTTGATCTCCTGACTTAATATTTTCTATCTTGGATTAATTACTATTAGTCTCACTACATACCGTTTTCAGTCTCTTAATAATTTGTCATTGTTTCGGTCACACAAGTTACTTTAATACAGTATTCGCACTTCAAATTCAGACAAATGATTTTTTTTTCAGACCTGTTCAGGATATTATAGATTTGTAGATACTGAACTATTGCATTTTAAACAGAAAGTCGTAATGATAAATCATTCTATTCCACACATTCCCAGATGTCATCTTCTATCTTCTTGCATACTGTGCATGTGGTGTAACCACTTGTCGAGCACAGTATACTAACCCCACTCAATAGTTTTACACGTACAAGGTTATCGGTTATTGAATAATCCTGATACAAAATCTTTCTTAATTTGATTACGCGACTGAGATTCATTTGTTACCATTTTGCATCGTACTATTACGTGATGTTATTCTTCAATATGATTGGATAATAGAACCTGTCGTATTTGAGTACGATTCATTTAAGAATAAAATAAATAAATCGTATAAATTATAAAATATAAAAAGGATTGATTATTTTATAGCAGCAGAGTTCTTTAGTTTATTTTTTACCTACAAGCAAAAATATACATTTATCTCATTATTTTTACCTTGTAATATTTTATCAAATACCACAATTTTTTTTAATGAAGAACCAAGGAACTGCTGCTACCCCCGCAAACAACGGTGCTCCCTTCGACCAAGTATCAGATCACTCTGATATGGAACTTGACCTGGATCTCGGCCCCCTCTCGGATGAAGAAGCTCAAGACTATCCTCTGGCTCCCGGCTCTGACGCTGATATCTCTGTCAATAAGGACGATATTGGTCCCTATGGCTTTAATAGTAAATATGATGTTGGCAATGAATACAATTCGCATCAGTTAATCAGAAAGATTAATAATATTTCTATTTTAGATCAATCACCCTCTGACGAATTGGATGAGGACAAAGAGTTGATTAAACTCTATCACCAAAAAATCAAGTTGTTGCACAAAGCTCAACTAACAACTAACAACATTGAGGAAATCATCAACAACAACAAATTGATTGCTCAACTCAAAATCTCAATCAATGAATTAAAGAACGAGTGTGGTATTTGATAAAATAGCACCAGGTAAAAATAATGAGATAAATGTATATTTTTTATTGAAGGTAAAAAATAAACTAAAGAACTATGCTGCTACAGTAGCCGCTCGATTTAAGGCCGCAAAAAAAATGAGAAAATTGTGGCCTTAAATCGAATGTGGCCTTAAATCAAATGTGGCTGTTTTAAATAACAATCTGTTTAACAGTCACATGGATGAAAGGGCAGGCGGGAACAGTTCATTCTATTACTTCTTTTTCTTTCGATTATATATTAATACTTTAAATATTTCAAATAAATAATGGCCAACACTACCGAAAAAGATATCAGAATTCGCCTCACACTCGAACAGCAAGCGGCTATCTGTGATAAACACAATATGGACTCAAACATGAATCAAAAAGAACTAGACGTTTGGGCTAAAACTAGATTTAGTCTCAAGGATGTTCTTAGTAGAAGAACTATCTCCAACATTTTACGTAGATCTGATAGTATTTACAAAGCCATGGTTGTCAATTCTGCTGATGCAAAAGGAAAAAGCGTAAAAGTGTCAAGATTCGCTAACCTGGACAATGACATTGCTGTATTCATCAATGATATGAATTCTCGTGGCCAGCCTGTGAACCGCGATAGTGTCAGGGTATATGCAAAGTTCATCGCATGCAAGAAGTACGGTATGAGTGAACTCCCTGAAAAGGAGAGATTGACATTCTCTGATGGCTGGTTAACGAATTTGTTTCGTCGTATCAATGTCAAGTCGAGACATATGTATGGTGATAATGGCTCTGTTGACCTCACGACTGAGAACATTGTTCAACAGTTGAGAAAGATTGAAACTTTGTTGGAGCCTTATGATCCAAAGGACATTATGAACTTTGACGAAACGGGTTTGTACTACGAACAAGGACCTACGCGTTCTATAAGTAGTAAGCCTATGGGTGGTTTAAAGAAGTCCAAGGAACGGTTTACAGTCGGATTGTTAACTAACTCGGATGGAACTTATAAGGGACATCCTATTTGTCGTATTTGAGTACGATTCATTTAAGAATAAATAAATAAATCGTATAAAGTTATAATTTATAAAATAAAATATCTTTGAATGTTGAGTAATAGCATACATATGTATACTACTACACAACTACCTCTACCTCGAGTACATACTTCTATATAAAAGGTGGCATGATTGGCTTAAATGGATATAGGGATAAAAGTTGCATATAGAATAATACACAACTGAGTTACTATACCTAAATTGGAAAACTAAAAACCCACTCCAATTAAATCAAGAATATAAAAAGGAGAAATCTAATAATGATAGTTCCCTCAATGGATTAGCTACCCATCGAGAGAATAGAACAGCTATCATTATCAATGGTTCATTTATTTATATATTGATACAAATTATACGACTGATAAGTGTATAATAGAAATAGTGCATAATCAAATGGATGCCTACTTACTGCAACCAAACATACAAACATCGATAAGATGTTCTATATTTGGGATCATATCTTATTCATTCACAGATGGGTTAAAAGAACCCGTTGAATCAATAAGAGGTCAAACATTACAAATATGTTCTGCCGAAGCCAATTAACCATAATTCATGTTATGCCCCTTTTGACAGCTACCGTTACACATTATCTTACTGGTTTTTTCTACTGCGAAAAACACAATAAGAAGTGCTCCCGGATCCTTTGATCTAGGACAATGTTAATTGAAGTCAATTCTAACGAGTAGAATTCTTTAACAAAAGGCGGGAAACTGAGTATAGATTTATTCCAAAACCAGAAAGGTTGACTCACTAACTTCCAGGGGCAGTTGTTCAATATAAAAGGATTGATTATTTTATAGCAGCAGAGTTCTTTAGTTTATTTTTTACCTACAATAAAAAATATACATTTATCTCATTATTTTTTACCTTGTAATATTTTATCAAATACCACACTATTGTTATTGGCAAAAGGAAGACAGCTAAGGGTGCAGCCGCTAGACCTGGATAATATAAAAAGCTATCCATAGGTCAGACTCACTACGTTGAGTATCATTGTTCTCCAAGTGCTTGGATGACTTCAGAAATTTTCACGAAGTACCTCAAGCATTGGAATGGGTCATTTGCCTATGAAAATAGAAAGATCGCTCTTCTTCTAGACAATGCCTCTGTCCATAAGGTTCATCAGGAGTTTAGCCATATTAAGCTTATTTTTCTTCCTGCCAACACGACAAGCAAGTTGCAACCCCTTGATGCAGGTAACAGCATTTACAAATTTCTCAATTGATAACTCATTCAGACTAAATTGCCCAAAGGTATCATTGCTAATGCCAAAGCCCATTTTCGCTGTCATCAGTACAGCCGTGCTGTTAGAAAGTATGTCAGTGGATTGGACGATTCGGCTAACTTGTCTATGACAGAAGTAGAAGCTCTGTGGTGTTTGGCTGAATCGTGGCTTAACGTCAAAGCATCCACTATCAAAAATTGTGGGGACCACACTAATATTATTCAGTTCAAAACCAGTGCTCTGAGTAACGATACCGGCAATGATTCTGACCACCTTATTCCTGATCTGGGCTTGCCTATAGATGACGATTTGGCTCATCGTCTCAAAGGAGTTGTCTCTGAACTTTCAGTAATGCTGGAAGGTGAGGGGCCAGCTGCAAACGATATTAGTGAGTTTAATTTGGAGGCAGATGAGTCGGATTTACTAGTTACTCAACCTTATGATACTGAAAGTATTACTGTTGGGACCCCTTCAAGTACTGATAGCGGTATTGGTGGAGAAATAGAGGGAGCAATGGAAGAAGATGAAGAACACCAAGAAGCAGAAGAAAGCCACGAGGAATTTCAGTATTTCAAGGATCTTCGCTCGAAGATGAAGTTCTCGTATGAGACCTTGCTCAGAAACTTTGTCCCTCGAGATGATACGGATGATAAGCTCATCAAGCGTTTGCGCGCGAACTTAGACGAAATTTCTGAAAAAAATCAAACCGATCTTCGTCAGTTTTTCTCTAACAAATAAAATTACTTTCCAGAAAATTCCAAATGATGGGTATTCTACAGAATATTCCTTGTGACCGATGAATAAGGCCATAAATAATTTTTGTCAGCTAAAAATTTATTGTGACTAACTTTTTCCGCTCTGAATAAGGCCATTTTAAAAAATGGTCGCGGCCTTAAATCAAATAAGGCCATTAAGGCCATTTGGCTGGGGAATTTTTTTTTTAAAATTCGTGGCTGTGGAGAAACTAGAGGGTTTCACACTGAAAATAAAAAAAGAGTAAAAATAAAACAAGGGATTAAGTTAAAGGTCCTGCAAAGGGTTTATTCTTAATCAAAGTAAAATAGACTCAAGAGATATCTTGGGTTCTTCCAGGATCTCTATTTATATTAGTTAGTTGAGGAGAATTATTTGTAAAAGTAGGTCACAGAGTGATAAGGGTTTGATTGCTACATCCTTATCCACGTATGTGATGATTGATTGATCTGTGGTTATAGCCTGAGTTCACAGTCTATATATGAGGTATATTTCTGATAAGCTTGGATTTGTGTGTAACACAAATTATTATTTCTTTCATTCTTAATATGGGAGTGATTATATGTAATCTGGTACTTTGTGTTCGGTTATGACTAATGGATAGAGGGATAAGGATATTTATACAGTGATGTCCTTATCTTTTATGATATTGAATTTCTTATTGGTTGTATGGTATTGATATGCAAGTTTATGTGTTTTGTATTATTGGCTGTGAGCCAATATTAATTATATTTTATATTGTTATGTGTGTATTTCACCACAGTGGCCTTAAATCGAGAATGGCCTTAAATCAAGCGGCCTTAAATCGAGCGGCTACTGTATAAAATAATCAATTCTTTTATATTGAACAACTGCCCCTGGAAGTTGGTGAGTCAACCTTTCTGGTTTTGGAATAAATCTGTTGTATCACAGGTGTATGGAAGCTTATGAATCATAGAAACAATAGAACAATAACATTGGATCTCAGAGGATAAACTATGAGTCGTTATGAGGTGCTTATTGCTTAAGAACGAATAAGAATACACAAGATCAACAAAAGTCAGATTCAAATGGATAAAATAATAATCATGATGCCGATTGGTATCATGTTAATAGTTTAGACACAGCTTCTTAAAAGTATAAATAAGACCACAATTACGTTATAATAAAAGGGTATCTTTACTTTGATTATTTTATCTGTCTTATACATATAATTGATCTCACGATATTACAAAATCTATACTCAGTTTCTCGCCTTTTGTTAAATGAATTCTACTCGTTAGAATTGACTTCAATTAACATTGTCATAGATCAAAGGATCCGGGAACACTTGTTATTGTGTTTTTCGGAGTAGAAAAAACCAGTAAGATAATGTGTAACGGTAGCTGTCAAAAGGGGCATAACATGAATTATGGTTAATTGGCTTCGGCAGAACATATTTGTAATGTTTGACCTCTTATTGATTCAACGGGTTCTTTTAACCCATCTGTGAATGAATAAGATATGATCCCAAATATAGAACATCTTATCGATGTTTGTATGTTTGGTTGCAGTAAGTAGGCATCCATTTGATTATGCACTATTTCTATTATACACTTATCAGTCGTATAATTTGTATCAATATATAAATAAATGAACCATTGATAATGATAGCTGTTCTATTCTCTCGATGGGTAGCTAATCCATTGAGGGAACTATCATTATTAGATTTCTCCTTTTTATATTCTTGATTTAATTGGAGTGGGTTTTTAGTTTTCCAATTTAGGTATAGTAACCCAGTTGTGTATTATTCTATATGCAACTTTTATCCCTATATCCATTTAAGCCAATCATGCCACCTTTTATATAGAAGTATGTACTCGAGGTAGAGGTAGTTGTGTAGTAGTATACATATGTATGCTATTACTCAACATTCAAAGATATTTTATTTTATAAATTATAACTTTATACGATTTATTTATTTATTCTTAAATGAATCGTACTCAAATACGACAACGAGAACAAAAAATAAAAGGAAGTCAAACCCAACAATAAATCAAAATTCAATAACAAAAAAATTGACATTCCCCATTTCCAATTAATTGACGATCCAGCCTCCACAAAATCGAAGAACCGACCATCTTACGAAAACGCCGAAATTTTTGTCAGCACTTTTGAGATGGTATTGGAAACAAACGATGTGGATGTTAACGCATCATTGTGGAATTCGAGGTATATAAAATATCAAGAATTAAAAAATACAATATAATAAAACATAGAGGATTATCAGACTGTCAAAAAAGTAAAAAACTAAAATCTTTATTAAATAAAAGACATTGGCCTTTATATACAAATATCAGGTACGGTTAAACTATAATTGATCTCCCGAAGATATGTGAAACCTGTCAAGTATATTCATGTGGATGACAATCAATTGAGGTATCTTGAAATAAAGGGACCTTCTGGAAGATACGTTCTAGCAAAACTAATTATTATTGGATTGTATTATCCGGGATATTTGCCATTGGTTATCGATGTCGTAAATGATGAGGATCGAATCTAGCGAGCATCCAATAGTATGAAAATAAAACCAACAGATAATAAATCAATATTTATAAAAGTTATTAAAGGATTGAATGGATTGAGATTAAAGAGTTATATGAGGATATAAGCTCGATCACAACATTGCCCCCTGCCAGACTGTAATAAGTTTTTATGATGTGAGATCACGTACTTGTATGTGTCAATTATGTAACCATGATTATATGTATATAAAAAAAAAAGAAAAAGAAAAAAAAGAACTAAACTAGATTGATGATCGTAATAATATATGTGCCGGTAAAAACCCATTAAAGTAAAATTAAAAAACCTTATGAGGTAAAAAGTATGTTTGGGAAAAGGCTATATTCATTATTTAGAAGTGACTTTGTCTGTAAGTATTTTCTGTGATCTTGTAATTATACGTGAACTTTTGTTGCTGTGTTTATCACGTGTAGCTCTTTTGCGAATTGTGTTATTCACAGTAGTAGGAAGAGAGCTGTCAGTATTTCCAGCGTTACGGCGATCCCAATATAATTCAATATGTAATTTGGAATCAAAGTCATCTGTATTTTGCCATGTATGATATTTAGGATCATTGTATCCTAACCAATGTACACAATATTCATAATTGCCTGGATTACCTCTATGATCAATGACTGCTTGTATTTCATAATGCCCTTCAGTAGGATTATTTTGAGAAGCTTTGTTGTCATGTATTAATTTGATCTGTTGAGTAGGTATGTCTCGTGATAACAGTTGATCGGCTTGATCTTTAAGAATATATGATTTGTTTTTAGTATATCCTACAATAGTAAAGGGTCCTGAAAATCTTTCTTGTAATTTAGAATTACGATGAACGTTGATGATCATGACTTTACTTCCGATAGGATACATGTCTTTAATCATTCTGTGAGATTTTTCAAAGCGCTTACTATCTTCGATCTGTGTTTCTTTAATACGAGCAGATATTTGTGGTATCACAATTTCCTGAGCAAACCTGAGTCTGTCATTGATTAATTTAGTATCAGCTGTTTCAAGTGATAATGTAGGTGCGTCATTAGAATAATCTGTTAATTCGTTCGGCTGTCTGTTAAACACAATTGCATATGGTCTAGACTTATGTAACTTAGAATATTTAATGTTCATAGCCAGTTGAACAGGGTTAAGGTAAAGATCCCAATCGTCATTCTTGCCTTTTAACATTTTAACAATGCTAGACTTTGCAATTCCGACAAATCTTTCACATACTGCATTTCCACGTGGCGTGTAAGGTAATGATAATCTTCGATCAATCCCACTCATTAAAACTAGTTGCGAAACGATTTCATTGACAAATTCAGATCCTCCATCATGCGTGAGAACGCGTGGGAATGAAAATAAACAAAATATGTTCAATAGTTTCTTAGCAATGGATATGCTAGTTTTATCTGGTAATGCGCGAAGGATTGTAAATCTACTGAAGTGATCTACCATGACAAGCATGTAGTTATTTCCACTAGCAGATGTTGTATCAAAAGTACCGAGATCTATACTCCAATGATCTAGAGGTTGATCTGGTAAAATACTTCTTAGAGGATGATAACCGACTTTGCCGATATTATAATGTGAACACGGATCACAGTTAGATATAATACGTTGAATGTCATTTCTCATGTTAGTCCAATGCATGCAATAGTCATTATGTATAGTATCTTCTACAGCTTTAATACCAAAGTGACCTAAGAGGTGTGCTTTATTGATGATATCATCACGCTCTTTCACTGGTGGTGTTATGTAATCTGCGTATTGCAAAGCACGTAATATAATAGGACTGTTATTGGTACCAGTAGTAGGTGTACTTAAAGGCAATGAGTTTTGTTTGGTTATGTGTGATACTGGTAGATGGTTTATATTATTGGCATAATGTTTACCATGTTCTTTAACAGCTTTTTTATAAAATGAAGATGAAATATTTAATTGCGGTGTCTCCTTTTTACGGTGCGCTTTATATTGTATCTTTTGGAATTTCTTAGAATTTTGTGACAGTGCATTTTCACGGTGAAGATTGTCGTGTTTATTTTTACGCTTGAGTATGAAAGAGGATTTCGTTTCATCTACTAATTTTCCCCCCTCCAAATTAAAATCTTCCGTGAATAATCTACTACCAGCATCAGCAATGTCATTTAAATGTCCAGGCAAATGTACAACATCGTAAGAAAGACTGAATAGAGCTTCGTAATAAGTCAGTAATAAGTGATTTGGAACTTCTTGACTGTGAAGGTAAATAAGTGAACGATGATCAGTATGCAACGTAAAGTGTTTTTCCACTAACCATTTATTAAATCTCAAAACAGAAAATAATGGCTAGCAATTCACGACGTGTAGTACTATAGTATGATTCAACGGTGGTCAGCGCACGACTAGCCATGGCGACAAAACGCTTTTCATCGTTTACAAGCATGTATAAAACCCCAGAAATACCAGTGTTCGAAGCGTCTGTAGCAACATGTAATGGATATTGGTAGTCAACATGGTGTATTAATGGAGCTGAAGCTAAAGCAAGTTTCATATTTTCGAAAGCTCTTGTGTGTTCATCTGTCCATGCTGCGGGTAAATCTTTAACGTTACGTAATTTATCCAGCTTATTGCTAATATGAGCATACATAGGAATAGAAGCGCGGAAAAAATTCATGTACCCAAGATATGATTGCAACTTTTTTGTGGTAGTTGGAATTTCGAATTGAAATGCAGTGTTGACTTTACGATAGTCAGGAAGTAGACCACCACCTTCAACTATAGACCAACCCAACAAATGAATACTAGTTTGAGCTAAGACCACTTTATCTGGTGCAATAACTAAATTAGCTTTAGTCAATCGGCGCAGCACTTCAGCAACACATTCAGTATGATGAGGAAGAGGACCGTTAGTACTGATGGTGAGGTCATCAACGTAAACTTGGATGTATGTAAGATCTGCAAAAAGCTCTTGTAATACCCGTTGCACAAGATTACCAATGAATGATACACCGAAGCACATTTTGACAAATCGGTATTGACGATTAGTATAAGGACACGTAAAGGATAATTTATGACGATCTTCGGCAGCAACAAGGAAACTATTGAAGCAAGATTTAATATCAATAAGTGTATGAATTTTGGCGGATCCAATACGGCTTACAATATCGTTGATCATAGGATAACTTTGTGTATCAGTAACGGTTAAGATGGAATTTAAATTGCGGACATCTGTGACAAGACGAATTTTATCAAATGTAAATACACCATCAGCGTTCTTTTTACCGACAACCAATAAAGGAGAATTGAAACTAGTATATGTTTTAGCCACTTCAATCACACCTTCATCTAACCATGTATCGATCTGCTTACGAACGGCGTCTCGATGTGCATATGGTAACGGATATTGTTTTTTAAAAGCAACACACCCTGGTTTGGTATTTAAATGGATAATAGCACCTGGTAGATTACAGTATGTATTTTTCATGTCTATATTAGCATTTTCTTTAAATAATGGATCTAATGTTGTTTGCATAGTTTCTCGTTCTACTTATGTACCGAATGGACTATGATTAGGTTTAGAGATTGGATCAGCAGGAGCTGGAGGAAATGGGTTATGTTTGTACATATCAAAGTGTGATAAAGCTAAACCAGTAACGCCTATTTGTATTTTATGAAAAGCATCAATTCCGATCAAGATAGGAATATTTCTATTGTTATGAGTAGTATAGAAGTCAAATATTTCAAATGTATGGGAAAGATGTTTTTTATTATAAAAGATTTTCAGATTGGTTTGACCTTTTCGTTGTTTCTTAAAATCGTTATGACCACATTGTATGTCACCAGAAGCTGGGGTTATGTTGATAGTTGAGCCTAAGAAAGCAGCGAAAGAAGTATTGACAATTGAAAAATCTGCGCCCGAATCTACGATAGCATATGTGATGACGTTTTCTATAATTATGGGAATAATAATAGAGTTAGATTTATGAGCAGGAGGAGTACTAAATGTTTCATGAGACTTACATTGTTGAGCAAAACTAGCCGTTTGAACAGCGTCATTCATATCCTCATCGGAATCGTTATCTTTTATGTTGTTAACATTAGATGTGGATCCATAACGAGACCAAGATGAAGAAGCACCTTGATTAACTGTGCCTTCTACTGAGGCGACCGCATCATCAATGTAATTTTTACGTTGCTGAGAACTGACTAAATTCAGTGCACCCAGCGTGTAATTAGAATTACCGTTGAAGTTAGGGCCACCAGTAGCCGTGTTGCATCTGTGTTGTGGGGTCCAACCGACAGCATTGCACGAGCGACAGGTACGAGTTTGAATGGGTCTAGCCATATTACGAGGAGCGAAAGAAGAAGAAGCAGCAGAAGAAGAAGGTATCGCACCCGAACCAGAACCAGAGGAAGCCTCTTTAGCGGCTCTGCAATCGTTTAAACTATGGGACGTTGTACGATGAAAACTGCAGAACACACCAGACTTGACCTTAGGTCTGATATCCGAAGGACCACGAACTTGACTTCTGGAAGGGCCAGCCTGCTTATAAAAACGAGATGATTTATGGTGATCATCATTCAAATCGATTTCAGTGGCAGTACGCTTTGGAGCACGAGGAGCAGATTCCAAAGAGGCAGCATTCTTTTCTTTGGGCATACGAGTGGCAAGGCGACGAGCAAGAGCAGCGAGGATATCTACATCATCCTGTTTGTACTCAGCAAGGTTGGCTGAAGCAATAGAAACTTGATTGGCCAGAACCTCAGGAAGTGCCTTCAAGAATTTGTCAGAGAGAATGGAAGCAGGCAGAACTTGATCTACAGCACGACGACGAAGACTGTTGAACCTGTCAATGAATGTTTCAAGGGTTTCACCACGGCCCATGGTAATCTTGTTCAATTCTTTAGCACAGTTGTTACGCTCTTCTTGCGCATTCATGCCATAACGTTCCTTAAAAGCAGTAGAAAACTCCAACCAAGAAGGATTGACTTGCTTGATCTTGATGAATTTGGTCAAGTAGTCATCAAACCAAGAACGAGTAGTACCAACCAGACGAGAAGGGAGCAAGCGAAGAAAATTAGCGTCCAGATCCAAGTTATAACTGCGCATGATGTCAGTGAAGTTAACCAAACAAGTTTGGATGTCTTCAAAGACATGTACACCAGGGATATTGTCATGACCTTCCCAACA
Source organism: Mucor piriformis (assembly GCA_943193625.1). Classification (NCBI taxonomy): domain Eukaryota; kingdom Fungi; phylum Mucoromycota; class Mucoromycetes; order Mucorales; family Mucoraceae; genus Mucor; species Mucor piriformis. The sequence goes on along the minus strand of OW971868.1, from coordinate 68,113 downwards.
GAACATTGGTAACTTGGAGGGTACAACATTGGAGACCTTGGAACCACTAGAAGAATCCTTAACAGTGTCTTGAAGAGCCAAAAGACCTTGCTTGAACATTTTAAGATCCGAGATACGGCGGTTGAGACGGGTACGCTTGTTAGCCAAAGCAGCATCACTTTCCAAAGCAGAAGCAACATACATCGTCAACTGATGGATTTCGTCTTGAGCCAGAGTGATTGCTTTTTTAAGATCCTGGATCTTGTCAACCTTGACAACCGGGGCAGGCTCAACAATTGGTTGAGAAAGTTGGACCTCAGAAGCAGAACTAGTAGGCAAAGGAGCAATACCAGAAGGAAGAGGAGCCAAGACAACAGGAGCATCCAAGACAGTAAATTCATCGAATTGGGTTTCGATATAATCCATGGACTCAAAGGGTAAGATAGGGCTACAAGAAGCTTCAGTGGAGAGACCAATAGGAGAACCAGCGGGGATGGATGTTTGAGACATTTTGGAAAAATAGAAAAAATTTTCGTTGGAAAATAAAGAGATAGTTTTTCAGGTGATAAAAAAAAATGTGGAATTCGAGGTATATAAAATATCAAGAATTAAAAAATACAATATAATAAAACGTAGAGGATTATCAGACTGTCAAAAAGTAAACTCAAATCTTTATTAAATAAAAGACATTGGCCTTTATATACAAATATCAGGTACGGTTAAACTATAATTGATCTCCCGAAGATATGTGAAACCTGTCAAGTATATTCATGTGGATGACAATCAATTGAGGTATCTTGAAATAAAGGGACCTTCTAGAAGATACGTTCTAGCAAAACTAATTATTATTGGATTGTATTATCCGGGATATTTGCCATTGGTTATCGATGTCGTAAATGATGAGGATCGAATCTAGCGAGCATCCAATAGTATGAAAATAAAACCAACAGATAATAAATCAATATTTATAAAAGTTATTAAAGGATTGAATGGATTGAGATTAAAGAGTTATATGAGGATATAAGCTCGATCACAACATAAAGAAGTTTTTATGGCCCAGCTCGTTCGATTTTTTATCAAGCATTCTTTGCCATTCAAGTTGGTTGAAAGTAAAGAGTTTCAACACCTTCTTTGCTTAGCTAAAAGAACATCAAATGAAAATGACATCAAGCTTCCTAGTGCCATAACCCTAAAATTGAAGATCACAAAGACATACGATATGTGGAAGTCCAAAATCAAGATTATTTTACAACAACAGGATTCACTCTGCTTAACATGTGATGCTTGGAAGGCTTCTGCATCAAACGACTTTTTTGCTATTTGCTGTCATTATATAGACAATAACTGGATCCCTCAAACAGTCATTATTGCATTCGAACCTATGACAAAGCGACACACAGGTAATTATATAAGGCTACAAGCTTTTTCCTGTCAGTTCTTTATCAATTTTTATTTTGCAGGTGTTTATCTTGCCCAAGTATTTTCAAGTGTGTTAGTTGACTATGGTATTGAAGACAAACTGTTTACTATTACTGCTGATTCTGCTTCAAACAACAATACCATGATGAAAGAATTGGAAAATAGGTACAGAGAGATCAATGGGTTTACTGCAGATCATCATTCAATTCCATGTTTTGGCCATGTTCTCAACATCACTGTTTCCGAGATACTTCAAAAGGGTTTCAAAGTCAAGGTTCCTTCTGGTAATACAAATATGTATGGGTTGAGAAGCGATGTCGATGCTAATACGTCTCAGCAATCTGATCGTACCAATGGAAGGTCCATTGCTGCTAATGTAATTCTTGGTAATCCCGTAAACAAATTAAGGGCTGGTGTTCTCAAAATTCTTGCATCCGTTCGTCTTCGCGATGAGTTCCTTATGTGCTGTCGATTAGAGAATTTGAAGCCTCGCCTGTTATGTTATGATGTCGGGACACGATGGGGATCTACTTTAAATATGATTGAGAGAGTACTTTCTTTGATCACACCGTACAATCGTACTTGTGGTATCATCGATTCAAGAGTCATGCAGGCCGACTATGATCTTTTTGCCGAGGTGCAAAGTGATGAAAAAATGTTCAATAATGGAATGTATGTTTTGGATGAAGACGAGATCTCCTATCTTCGTGAGGTTACCAGTATTCTCGACCCGTTCCAGCAAGTGACCAAGTGGGTATCTGGTGAAAAATATCCTACCATGAGCCGCTCAATTGTTTCATTCAACACGCTTTTGGATCACTTGGAAAAAAAGATTATAACATCACACGTTTTTCTTCCTGGCGAAGGTTACGGTAGAGTTAATACGTCCGTTGTCACTGAAGTTCTGCAACACAAGATAGATATTTTACAACGCCGTTATACAGGACAACTTACATCCTCTGGTTCTAGTGATCAAAGCCTTATCTTCAAAGGTTGCTGGCTTGGAAGACTCAAGCTGCTCAAGTACTACATGAAAACAGATAGCTCCAAGGTCTATCCCATTGCAACTTTCTGCGACAGTAGCATCAAGAATAGGTTTTGGACAGCTAGAAACTGGGGTGAATACGGTGTGCTTGCTATGAGACATGTTGAAGATGAATGGATCGCGCACTATAAGCCCTTCGTGCAAGAAGATATCGTTGACACTTTCCAGTATGCCAGTAGTAATAATATTTTTGCCCAGATTGCTTTAGATTTACATGAAGGAATAGAAGCAGAAAGAGATGACAATGATGATGAGCTTCAGTTATACAAGCGTGAAAGACCAAGCAAGTTTGAGGTGTCTATAGGTCTTGTAGCAAGCAGTGCAAGCAGGCAATTTACACCAACTGTTCATGATAGCGAGACAGATTCTCTGTTACCGGAAGACGACGTTTATATAGAGTTTGCCCCCAACAATGCTGGATCTTCTTCTACGGGAAATGAGGTACTATCAGAAAGTTTCACTTCTGATGACCAATCTTCCTCTGGCTCGCTACATTTCTGGAAACAAAATCAACATCGCTTTCCAATTTTATCTAAAATGGCCAAAAAATACCTCTCTGTTCCAAGTACAAGCACTGCCTGTGAAAGGTGTTTTTCCCGATCTGGTCGCTTGTTTACCTCTTCTAGGTCAAGACTTACGCCTGAAAACGTCAAAAAAATTATGCTTGTAAGCTACTGGATAGACATGATTGACGAAGATGGTCTCGCCGAGGCACAACCAAATAGCACATAGTACCCCACATTGTAAATTTCCCTTTTTTTCAATCCCTTTTTTCCTTTCCCACAACACACCTTTTTTTTTTCTAGATTACATTTCCGGTCTCATAATACGTTATTACATAATATCGATATATCTGTTGTCCGATGGTAAGTATAGTCTTTTCATTATTATTTATACATTTATTTATTTTTCGTCATTTTTATCATTATTCATTTTTTTATATTCTTTAACATTTTTTTACTTCAACAAATAAATAATTTATAAAAAAAATGCCTGTCTTCAAATTTTAAAAAAAAACTATAAAAGGAAAAAATTCCAAAAGTTTGTGTGTAACCGATCGTTGAAGCAATGCAACGAACGAACAAACATCGATCGTTGAATTTTTTTCAACGAAATCATGCGTTGAAATAGCTTCAACGATCGATACCCTATTGTAATGTCGTTGAATCGTGCGGTATCGTCGATCGTTGAAACTGCTATCTCTACTCACAACAACAACAACAAAACCCCTTCTGTCACCAATACGACAATAACAAAAAATAGCAATGTTGAAGGTTTCGACAACAAAAGAAATTTCCAAAATTTCAGCAACAACAGCAACGCATATGATCGCAACAAAAAGTTTAAAGACAACAAGAATATGTGTAACTATTGCAACAAAACCAGCTTCAGTTACGAGCATTTGAAAACTTGCGTCTCTTACTTGACAAGCGACAAATACAAACAGTATTTGATGAAATCTGCCGATGCAAAAGAACAACCAAGAAATAAGGTACCAATTTATTATATTAACTCTATTTCTGAAAATAAAACTGACAATAAACTCAATTATAGTAATATACACAAGCTTTTAGAAGAAAATATTGAAGGAATAATCAAGTCCCTAATTGACGAGTTTAAAAATAGAAATTTAAAAAAATTTAACTTCAATAAAAATAAAATCAGTACACCCAATAATTATAATGTCTCTTGTTATCTAATTGAAGAATATAATGAAAAGGAAAAGGAAGATCTTTCTCCCTATTCTCTCTTTATTACAATAAATAATGAAAAATTAGTAAGCATGCTTGATACAGGTGCTACGATATCATTAATCAATAAAACTTATGACTTTGAAGATAAAAGCATATTTGAAAAGATAATCCCTGCCAATGGTAGATTATCATTCGTAAACAAAGATGCTTTTGCCTTGCGCATTGGTAAAACCGAACCTTTAGAAGTCAGTTATAAAGGAAAAGCAGTTTTCAGACACAGCTTTGAAATTGTTGAAATGCCGAATGCCAAAATCTCTATTCTTATCGGTAGAGATTTAATACCTAAACTTGGTATCTACATTGAGAACATCGCATATAACTTTGACGAACAAAAAGAGATTATATACAATGACACTGTAGATGATACTATGTATAAACCAAGTGTAACAAAAGCATGCTCTAAAAATGAATATGAAATCTTTATGGAAAGGATGAAACCATATTTAGAAGCAAACAAAAATATAAATATTCACGAACTATGCCCACGTGAAGATGCGGTTGTGATGTGATCAGGCATACATTCAAATATATATTGATATATTTACACGTATACGATTATCTCACGTCTTTTATCCTTTATGACTAATTATATTTATTTTAGTAAGGCTTATTATTATTACTATCCAGTAATAACTGTCTGATTAATACAAGGTAGAGGACTTACCATGATTAAGGATCTCATCCGAATGTAAAATTATAAAATTCGGCTTTCTTTATTATATTTGGCGATTGTGACATTTGCGCGCTTATGTGAGCACAGACATTTATGTTTGATTCTCAGATATTGAAAACTATATAAACCCTTTGACTTTTCATTAAAAAACAATAATTCTCTTTTTGCGACTGATTACTTTCTAGTATCTTTTGTGTTTTATTTTATTTTTGTAATCCTTACTACTACCATAGCTCGGATTCCACAGTGTTGTGATCGAGCTTATATCCTCATATAACTCTTTAATCTCAATCCATTCAATCCTTTAATAACTTTTATAAATATTGATTTATTATCTGTTGGTTTTATTTTCATACTATTGGATGCTCGCTAGATTCGATCCTCATCATTTACGACATCGATAACCAATGGCAAATATCCCGGATAATACAATCCAATAATAATTAGTTTTGCTAGAACGTATCTTCCAGAAGGTCCCTTTATTTCAAGATACCTCAATTGATTGTCATCCACATGAATATACTGACAGGTTTCACATATCTTCGGGAGATCAATTATAGTTTAACCGTACCTGATATTTGTATATAAAGGCCAATGTCTTTTATTTAATAAAGATTTTAGTTTACTTTTTGACAGTCTGATAATCCTCTACGTTTTATTATGTTGTATTTTTTAATTCTTGATATTTTATATACCTCGAATTCCACAGGAGCACCTTTTGGTCTCAAAAGTTTATCTGGCATTTTCCAAAATTTAATGGAAATGATCTTTGCAGAGATGAAAGAATTCGTTTGTATTTACATCGATGATCTCGTTTGCTACTCCAATAATTTAAAATCCCATGAAAGACATTGTAAGCTTGTCATGGAAGCATTAACTAAAAACAAATTACCCATTAATCAAGAGAAAACTTATTTTGCACGAAATGCAGTATATTTACTTGGTTTCTGTATTTTCTCACAAGGAAAATCAATTGATGCTAGACGTTTAGTAAACATCGATTCATGGGAAAAACCTAAGACTGCAAAAGCAATGATGAAATTTTGCGGTTGGGTATCTTATATGCGATCCCACTTACCAAACGCAAGTGAATTGACTGCACCTTTGGACCATTTAAGGTATAGTAAACAAAAAGTACTAGAATGGACACCCCAAATGCATGTACATTATCAAAGCATTATTGATATCATAAAACAAAACATTGTCTTAAGCCATCCTGATTTAAATCATGAATTTAGTTTAGCCGTAGATGCTAGTAACTATTCAGTAGGCGCTTGTCTGTTTCAGGAATATGTTGATGAAACAGGAAAAAAGACTATCAAATATATTGGTTTTGCATCCAAAGCATTAAGTCCAAGCCAACGTAGTTATAGCGTAACCAAAAAGGAATTATATGCTCTCACTACTGGATTAACCAAATTTTATAAATTCTTATATGGTTCTAAAAAATTCAAGTGTTACACTGACCATAGAAGTCTTCAATATTTATTTACGACTAAACACATGTCGATGATGATGTTAAGATATATGGAAGTTATTTTATCTTTTCCTAACATGAAGGTAATCTGGATCCCTGGTGTAGAAAACATCATGAGTGGTAAACTCTCTAGATTATTCCCCACTCATGCAGATAAAATTCCATTTGAAAAAGACGAAATACAATTATTTCCTCAAATATTTAAAACAAACCAAAAGAATTTAAAATCAAAGTTACAACATAAAAGGAAAACTTTAACAAACAAAAAGAATAATGAATTGCATAAAGCAAATGAAAAAGAATTTATGGAAGCTAACGATTTAAATGCCTAGCGCTTACCAAACTTTTCACAATATTATTGTTCCACAGATATGACCAATGATGTAAACAATCATGTGAGAATACACACTTGGTCTATAAAAACAATTCATAATGAACTTGATGACAACATGGTTGAAAACGATACCAATGATTATTTTCAAATCAATTACATCCAAAATATGGATGAATCCTTTATCATTCCTTTAGAAAAAGATAGAAAAGACATTCTCGAACGTGCCCATAGTTTTGGTCATGGCGGTGGTGAAAGTTTAGTACATCGTATTCGTAAGGATGAAGGTATGAATTGGCCTAAAATTATGCAAGATGCTCTGGAAATTGTAAAGCAATGTTCCATGTGTCAAAAATTCGTAATTGCAAAAAAGGGATATAATCCTTTAAAACCATTATATTGTTACACACCGGGATGGCACTATCGAATGGATTTGTGTGGACCATTTCCTGTAACTACATCCAATAATACATATTTTTATAGCTATGCTTGATATTGCTACTAGATTTTTAATCTTACGTCCTATCCCAGACAAATCAGCCAAAACGGTTGCAAAAGAATTAGTTTCAATCTTTTCATTAATCGGTTACCCTCAAATTATCAATAGTGATCGTGGCACTGAATGGAAAAATCAAATACTTGACACTTTGTGTGAAGCAATAAAAATAGATAAACGTCTATCCACAGCTTATTTTGCTTCCAGTAATGGTGGAGCTGAACGAATGGTTCAAAGTTATAAAAAATTACTCTCGAAATTAATTCAGGGTGTATCAGAGGATGATTTGGATATTGAAGTCAACTCGGTACAACTTATGATCAACTGTGAGGTGTCCAAACGCTTAAATACTAGTCTCTTCAACCTAATGTTTGCAAGAAAAATGTCGAACGAATATTCATTATTCAATGATCCAGAAGATGGTATCGAACCCAGGAGTAATGATGAATTGATCAAACGGATTGAATATATGTCCGACATTGTCTTTCCCGCTATAAAGGATCGCACTGAAATATATAACAAGATGATGAAGAATCAATTTGATAAGAAACACAAGTTGATTGACTTCCCTATCGGAAGCTTCGTTGTTGTAAAGAAAAAGGGAATCCAGAAAGCACTCTCTGCAGTGTACGAAGGACCCTATGAAGTAATTCGTAAAACTCAACATGGCAACTATACTCTTCGTGATGAAATGGGTTTGGTTATGCCTCGAGATTTTAAACCTTCTGAATTAAAACTAGTGTTACAAGATCCAATCGTCTCCAAAGAAGAAATCTACGAATTCGAGGCCATTGTGGATCATAAAGGTGATGCTGGTAATCGTCTCTATAAGATTTGATGGAAGAATTACTCCCCTGAAAATGACAGTTGGATTCCGTTAACTAACTTTACTGATCCACAAGCTGTTGTAACATACTGGAAACGTGTTAAAGGTTTTGTACCTAAAGATGAGGAATGAATACTCCAAACAATGTTCAAATCTAAGGAATCAGATCTTCCTACCTTTGATCAAAACAAAACGGGCACACGCTTGCAACAAATTTCCTCTGCGGAAAATAAAACTACAAATATTCGAACAAATGATGCCAACCGTGTATACCACAAAACTAGCGTAAGAACAAAACCTACAGCTAATAATCCTGCACATGGCTCATTTCATCGAAGCAATTGTCTACCAGAATACTTTTAGTCCTGCTACAGATCCTGTTCGTTTAAAAAATAAATAAAGGGTGAAAATCACGATTTACTTATACCCTCGCACTTTAAGAGGTGTTTGAATCTTTAAAAAGTATTGAAAGTCACAATTTTGAGAAAAAGTTTTATTATTTAACGTCTTTGACGAGTAAGTCTTCTGTTTGGTGCGTTATCTACATTTGTATTAAGATCAAGTATATTGTGAATCATTGAAGCTCCATTTCTAAGAATTGTCAACCCCTCATCACTTATACGGCTCGGATTATCAATATACGTGCGATAAGCAGCTAACATACTCACCAAATGCTCTGTTGCATTATCTAAAGATGTTGTTTCCGAAGAAACAGCACTATTCTCAAGTCCATTGCTATCGTTGGCGCTAATCAGACTACTATTATGAATAGAATCTTGAAAACTGACTACAAATTGCAGTTTAATTTTAGTCTCACTATTTTTCGATGGATTAGCAAACAGTATGATGATTTCTTACTTGTATATAAAGCAATGTCTGTGTGTAAACGATTGAGCAAGAACATGTGCTTACAGTTATTTTTGTTGAAAACGAAATCTCATGCAGCTACAACTAATCATCTTCTGCTCTCTGACTTCAACTTCATATGTTACAATAGTGTTTGTAAATGATTGTACAGCATATGTGCTAAGATCGATACTTCTAATCATGTTTGGAATTACTTCTATCGGAAACTGTTCAGCGTCAATCTGTCTTCTCCTTCTTCTTTCTTCAGGACCCATTCTGCCCACGTTCAGCAACAATCTTTTCACATTTTGTTCGTAATCTTGGCTAACATCATTTACCAATACATAAATCAACCTGTCTACTCTTCTATTTGGCTTTCTCTTTAAATACGTGGTTTTTAGTTGATTATGCCAGCTTTCCACATAATTGTTTGTTTCCATGTTTGTGTACACGGCTGGCTGATAGCAAGAGGCCCAACGCATGAAAGCATCATTTACAAAGTAGTACGTCTTCAAATATCTGATCAGCTCTACATGCTCGCTAAATTGATCCAAAAAATTGGCAAGTTTTCTATTGAATTCCGAGGTACTTCTCTCCCACATCATTTGCTTGAGTGCCGCAATAATGGACCTATGAACTAGGCCGTTAGTTTGGGAACTGCCAGTTTTGACCAACTCGCGGATTTTTGAGGACCACGCTTGGGCGACGTGAAAAAGGCACCATTGTATTTGAGCTTCTGGAAATACAGTGCGAAAAGCGATCAATTCGACGTTTGAAACATCAATCGTCTTTTGTACGTTGTTGCATCCCATATTTCTTAAGAAAGTTAGGAATTCGACAATTGGAGTGACGGCGTGATTTGCTGTGAAACAATATGCAACTGGACAACCAGTTCCAGTTACTGGATGGCGAACAACGATTGTAAATAGTAAACAATTGTTGATACTTGTTGTTTTGTGAGTGGCATCTAAGCACCAGTATGGGCATTGAAACAGAATGTTTTTCTGCCAAGGAGATAAAAAAGCAAAAGTAAAGTTTGTATTAAAGTCGTTTCCGACATAAACATTATACCCTTTCTCGTTTGACAAGCCTTGCAACCATAATCTGACGGATTCATGCTGATCATGATGCTTTTTATAAGCTGCCTCTTGGATTTTTTTGTATTGGTTATACACCTCATTATAGTCTATAACTTGATCTCTATGAATAATATCTTGGCTGCGACTTTGATGACCAGCCATAATAATACGAAAATGATTTTGGATGTAGCTGTTAAGTTGACGTTGAATTGATACGCGGACATCCCTGCACTCATATCCTTCAGCAAGCTTCTGCACGAGAAAAACCTTTGTGGTTTTTGACATTGGCAAAAAGCAGAAGTCTTCTTTAGTCCCAATTTGATGATTGTGTTGTTTTTTAAAAGTGAAAAAGACATTGTTGGGATCATTTTTGTAACAAGTAATTTTCATAGTTGCAGGGCAGCCAATTTTCTTTGATGTTTTTTGAAGAGGTCCGGCAATTGTAGACTGTTCGTTTGTAGACGCTTTGGGTGGTTTCTTTGCACCGCTTCGGTGACAAAAGTAAGTCTTGTACCAAGAATGCAATATTACTCTTCTCCTTTTAACAGATGCCCCTTCACTCTCAGGCTGGTCATTACCGGTAGATTGTTTTGCATGATACAGCTTTCCTACAATCCACATCACTGCGTATTTCTCAGTGAAAGTGTCCAATATTTGGTTCATTTGACTAAGAGGAACTTTAATTTCCTCGGGAATAGGAACATAAGGTTCGATGCGAAGGGTAAATGACATTTTTTTATTGTAAACACTTGAATAATTTTTTAAATAAATAAAAAAAAAACTGAAGTAAAATAGAATCTCATTTTATTTTTGTCATTGAACTTTTTCAGGGGCGGTGGTTTTGATGGCTTATTCAAAAACAATTCAAACACCTCTTAAAGTGCGAGGGTATAAGTTGATGCGAAAATCTTCCCACACAATTTTTTTTTCTTTTTGGTAAACAGAAAAAGTTGTACGTCACTATAAAAAATACGTCGCAACAGCTGTTCTGATAAAATATTCACCACACATATACATTATAAAAAACCAAATTTCTCTCAAATACATCTACCTTATTCTCGCCACTTGAAAACTACCGAATGTTAAATTTTACAAGGAGGCTAGGGGGGGGGGGCTATGTCGTATTTGAGTACGATTCATGTGGTGATCTAGCTAGGCTACACTCATATTATTTTCAATAGAAACATATCAACATCTATACATCATTCATGATTTAGTAATCATACCAAAAAGAAATAGTTAGTACTATTAGATATTATATCATTAGTATTTCGTTAGCACGAGAATACCGTTGTATAAGGAACTAAGTCATTGAGTACACGTGCATTAGTGAAGCAACAAGCAATATTGGTATCTATATTTGGTAACGAAGAACAACTTTCAATAATATCAAAGTGATAACTCAGCAGACAAGTCTTTTATATAAATACTAGAGGTTTTTATTTCATAATAAAGGACAATCTTATAAACAGTCTCAAACTACTCTACTACTGTCTTTATAATTTTACATTTACCTTGATACACAACAATTCATTTAAGAATAAAATAAATAAATCGTATAAATTATAAAATATAAAAAGGATTGATTATTTTATAGCAGCAGAGTTCTTTAGTTATTTTTTAATTACAATCGAATGAGAAAATGAGCTTAAAGAAAATAATCTAGCTGTTGGTCCCAAAGAGTTTGAGGAAGCTATGGATTATATTCAAAAGTTTGTTAAGAACAATCAAGCTATTCCTAAAGGTTCTTTTTGTACCATACCTGAAAGTGTCGTTTGTTTGGATACTCCAGAAAATGCTACAGCATTCAAAAGCCCTTATTCCATTCCTTTCAAGATGCAAGGTGTAGTGAATGAACAGGTAAAAGAATGGCTTGAAAACGGCATTATTGAAAGAGCTCTTGCAAATACGGAATGGAATACCCTTTTAACTGTAGTCAAGAAACAAATGGTAAAGATGAGGTGACTGGTTATCGTGTATGTCATGACCCAAGACTAGTCAGCACTCTCTTGAAGACAAATGATCGTATGCCTCTGCCTGTCATTGGTGGATTGTTTGAGGATTTGAAGGTGCGAATATTTATTCTACTCTTGACTTGAAGTCTGCATTCAACTCTTTGCGTTTGAACCCAAAGGATGCACATAAACTCAGTTTCACATGGCGTGGTGTACAGTATAAGCCTATTGGTACAGTGTTTGGTATCAAACATGTTAGTTTACAGTTTCAAAGGACTATGAGTATAGCTTTAGAAGGATTACCTTTTGTAAGATTCTTTGTGAATGACATCGCTTGTGCAAGTAAGACATTTGAGGAATACAAGGTACACTTGAAGCAAGTGATTGAAAGATTAACAAGGGTCAATTTGAAGTTGAATCCAAAGAAGTGTCATTTCTTTCAGAAAGAAATTTATTTGCTTGGTTTTCACATTTCACCTAATGGTATTACCATGGACCGTAGAAAGCTTGTTAATGTGTTGGAATTTCCTCAGCCAAAAACGGGTAAAGATATCCAAAGTTATTGTGGTTTGATCAACTATTTTAGGACTTTGATTCCCAATGTATCATCCATTATGTCGCCATAGATTCATTAAGAAATGAAAAGTCGATTACACATTTATGGACTGATAAACATCAAACCGCATTCGATAACTTGAAAAAAGCACTTTTGAGTGATCTGGTGTTGTCATATCCAGATATGAATTCTCGTTTTTGTATTAGTTGTGATGCGTCTCTAACTGGGATTGGTGCAGTGTTGTATCAAGTCAGGGATGGTAAAACTAAATATATTTCTTTCGTGGCTAAAAGCTTATCCTGTGGAGAAACTAGAGGGTTTCACACTGAAAATAAAAAAAGAATAAAAATAAAACAAGGGATTAAGTTAAAGGTCCTGCAAAGGGTTTATTCTTAATCAAAGTAAAATAGACTGAAGAGATATCTTGGGTTCTTCCAGGATCTCTATTTATATTAGTTAGTTGAGGAGAATTATTTGTAAAAGTAGGTCACAGAGTGATACGGGTTTGATTGCTACATCCTTATCCACGTATGTGATGATTGATTGATCTATGGTTATAGCCTGAGTTCACAGTCTATATATGAGGTATATTTCTGATAAGTTTGGATTTGTGTGTAACACAAATTATTATTGCTTTCATTCTTAATATGGGAGTGATTATATGTAATCTGGCACTTTGTGTTCGGTTATGACTAATGGATAGAGGGATAAGGATATTTATACAGTGATGTCCTTATCTTTTATGATATTGAACTTCTTATTGGTTGTATGGTATTGATATGCAAGTTTATGTGTTTTGTATTATTGGCTGTGAGCCTGTGGTGAAATACACACATAACAATATAAAATATAATTAATATTGGCTCACAGCCAATAATACAAAACACATAAACTTGCATATCAATACCATACAACCAATAAGAAGTTCAATATCATAAAAGATAAGGACATCACTGTATAAATATCCTTATCCCTCTATCCATTAGTCATAACCGAACACAAAGTGCCAGATTACATATAATCACTCCCATATTAAGAATGTGGTGATCTAGCTAGGCTACACTCATATTATTGTCAATAGAAACATATCAACATCTATACATCATTCATGATTTAGTAATCATACCAAAAAGAAATAGTTAGTACTATTAGATATTATATCATTAGTATTTCGTTAGCACGAGAATACCGTTGTATAAGGAACTAAGTCATTGAGTACACGTGCATTAGTGAAGCAACAAGCAATATTGGTATCTATATTTGGTAACGAAGAACAACTTTCAATAATATCAAAGTGATAACTCAGCAGACAAGTCTTTTATATAAATACTAGAGGTTTTTATTTCATAATAAAGGACAATCTTATAAACAGTCTCAAACTACTCTATTACTGTCTTTATAATTTTTACATTACCTTGATACACAACAAAGAATGAAAGCAATAATAATTTGTGTTACACACAAATCCAAACTTATCAGAAATATACCTCATATATATACTGTGAACTCAGGCTATAACCATAGATCAATCAATCATCACATACGTGGATAAGGATGTAGCAATCAAACCCTTATCACTCTGTGACCTACTTTTACAAATAATTCTCCTCAACTAACTAATATAAATAGAGATCCTGGAAGAACCCAAGATATCTTTTGAGTCTATTTTACTTTAATTAAGAATAAACCCTTTGCAGGACCTTTAACTTAATCCCTTGTTTTATTTTTATTCTTTTTTTATTTTCAGTGTGAAACCCTCTAGTTTCTCCACAGAGCCAATATTAATTATATTTATATTGTTATGTGTGTATTTCACCACATGCTCCCTCACCAGCGTCAGCGTAGCGCGCGAATGTGGAATTCGAGGTATATAAAATATCAAGAATTAAAAAATACAAGATAATAAAACGTAGAGGATTATCAGACTGTCAAAAAGTAAACTAAAATCTTTATTAAATAAAAGACATTGGCCTTTATATACAAATATCAGGTACGGTTAAACTATAATTGATCTCCCGAAGATATGTGAAACCTGTCAGTATATTCATGTGGATGACAATCAATTGAGGTATCTTGAAATAAAGGGACCTTCTGGAAGATACGTTCTAGCAAAACTAATTATTATTGGATTGTATTATCCGGGATATTTGCCATTGGTTATCGATGTCGTAAATGATGAGGATCGAATCTAGCGAGCATCCAATAGTATGAAAATAAAACCAACAGATAATAAATCAATATTTATAAAAGTTATTAAAGGATTGAATGGATTGAGATTAAAGAGTTATATGAGGATATAAGCTCGATCACAACTACGAATTAAGCAATTATTCATTAATTACATCAATTATATTTGATAGCTGTTTATACCACTGCACTTTGTCTTATGTGTAGATACATTGGATACGGATATTCTGTCAAATTAAGTGTGTTTGGGATGTGTAAAAATAGAAAAGAACTGGGACAGGAAAATACTGTTAGAACTGAGGTATCTCCTTTTTATTATAAAAATTCGATAAGAGACTACTACAGAAAACTATGGGGGTATTTATACTAATTTACGAGATGGATCTTAAGATGACAGATCTCACGGTTAATGGAATATTATGTAAAATGATAAACGTGATATCAACCCACAGACTATACGGTGTGGTTTTATTATCCAATCATATTGACGAATAACATCACGTACTCGTATAATGCAAAATGGGATTAAATGAATCTCAGTCGCGTAATTAAATTAAGAAAGATTTTGTATCAAGATTATTCAATAACCAAAAACCTTGTACGTGTAAAACTATTGAGTGGGGTTAACATATACCGTGCTCGACAAGTGGTTACACCACATGCACAGTATGCAACAAGATAGAAGATAACAAGTGGGAATATGTAGAATAGCATGATATGTCATTACGACTTTACTTTCTGTTTGAAATGCCATAGTTCAGTATGAACAAATCTATAATATCCTCAACAAAGTGTGCGTCATGCATAATTACAAAAAAATGTCGGAACCACAAAGATCTGGAAGCTTGTTGTAATTTTTTTTTTTTTTTACAGTGCCTTCAAAGCTTTGGTGTACTGTTGTTTTTTTGTTTTACTTCGCAACACACGTTGTCGCATCAGAGTCGCTTGAGGTTCAAGACTTTTACGTTTTCTACTGGTAAGCTCTTTTTTTGGAGTTTCTTTACGAGTAGGCATTTTGTTAATTACCATTTGTTTTTTAGTCGCGTTGTGTACAATTTGTTGATTACGCTCCTGGTCAAGTTGTTTTTGCTTGTTCACTCTAATCCAGTATTTACGAATTGTTTCGGGATCCGAGAATGAAGATGCTTCCAGCCACGAATTTTCGCGTTCACCAAATATTCCCTGTTATTCTCAGGTCCTCTATGGTCACGAATTTCTTTGACTTCATAAAGTTCATCCTCAATGGCAGTGTCATCGATCGATACCTTTTTTAATTCAGAAGGTACATAATCTCTGTGTAATAACTCATTCATGCTGTCTCTCAATACATATGTACCGTTTTTAGTTTTGGTAGTGACAGTGAAGGGTCCTTCATAAAGAGGTGATAGTTTGGTTGCTCTGGATGGCAGTTTGACCATTACGACAGATCCGATTGGGATATCTATGAGGTAATGTTTATCATTGAATGTTTTTTGTTGCACTTCCATTAATGCTTTTGTTCTTTCATGAATTGCAGGAAATACGATTGAGGCCATGTATTCGGCTTTCTTTATAAGATCGTCAGTTGTGATTACTTTTTTTGGAAGTGGAGTCTGAACTGAAGAATTTGAATCTTCTTGGACGATTGGAAATTTACGAGCGAACATAAGTGAGAAAGGACTACTTCCGGTACGGTCTCTTATCTTTAGATTGCAACACAGTTGTGCAGCAGGTAATATACTGTCCCAGCGACTGGTGTCGTTACCACACATTTTTCTGACTGTATTAACAATTATTTTTACAGCATTTTCAGCACAGCCTTTAGCTTGTGGGTAGTAAGGTGTGAAAAATCTATGGCTGAATCCTAACGTCTTTGTAACGGATGCTAATAGCCCATTCTTGTATTCCTTACCATTGTCAGTGACCAAGGCCCTAGTAGGCAATCCATAGTCGCCAAATATTTGGCATAGTGAATTTGCAATCGTATCACTTTCTTTATTGGGTAATGCTCGAGCTATGATATAGCGAGTACAGATGTCAACGACAACCAAGATATAGACATTATTATTGGCAGTTACACTAAAGGGTCCAGCCATATCGGTGGAAATGTGTGCGAAAGAATCAGCAGATATAAGTGATTTTAGTGGATGGAAGCCTTTACGGGCCACATTATAACGAGCACAGTCGATGCATTCATTCACAAGTTGTTTAGCCTCAGTAAAGATTCCTTTCCAATGGAGTCCGTCAGAATGTATGGTTTTTACATAATGTTCGTCCCGAAGTGACTGTTGTATACAAGCCTACATAACATTTATGAGGTGTAACACAAAATGTCTTGTTGTAGATTAAAGTTTATATTTTCTTAGCTTGCAACAACAATGAACTGTATTTTCTATAAATCATTAGTGTAACATGATATCATAATACAACACAGGAAGTTTATTATTATTCCTTTTATTTGTTCATCGTCAACTAAACACAGCCTCGCCTGTTTCATAGACAAGCTCCTCTGTTTCATGAATGAATTGCTAAGCCGTCGTCAAATAATAAATTGACGATAGTAAACATTAGATATCAAGTATATAAGAAACCCTGATTTTTATGTTTGAATAAAGTCAGTTAGTTTTTGCAGTCTGGTTATTTTTATTTCTTTTTTATAACCTCTGGATTTCTCAGTGACCTAGTTGATGTGCTTCATATAATAGTTTTTGTCTTTGTTCGATTGGAGGGGTAATGTAATCTGGTAAGTCCTCTTTATGTTTTGTAGAGTTTAATTTTACGGCCAATACGTGTATTTGTTTATGGGTACTTCGTATTTGATGTTCATAAATAAATCTATCTGTTGATGTAATTTTATCTGTTACTTTATAACTTTCAACAGGCATTTTCTTTCTTCTTTCTAATATGATCCGATTTAATTGTCTTATTTTTTTATCTTCTTCATCTTCTAATTCTTTATCTTCAATACAAGGAGGGTAAAGTCGACTGAGGAGATCAGGGAGTACATTATTCAATCCCTTAATATATGTTACTGTGAAGGAAAATTCACTTAAAACATCCATGTAAGATTGTATTGTTCGGTTTGGAATATGTGTAGTATAATAAAATGTGATAGCACGATGATCTGTCCAAACTTCTATGTTTGGGTGTCCTAAAAGCAATGATCGGAATCTTTGAAATCCATAATAGATAGCAAATAATTTACGACGATTCACAGACCAATTCTGGGCAGATGGTGGTAATGATGTACTAGCCATAGCAATGATGACAGTTCTATTTAGCTCATCTCTTTGTGTGAGAATGGCGGATACTGCATATTGTGACGCATCAGTTTCCAAATACATTTTTTCAGACATTTTAGGAGTGTGTAAGATAGCTTTTGACATAAGTATCTTCTTTATACTCACTGTGGTTAAAACAGCCTCTTTTAATCGAGAAAATTTGAAAATCGAGAAAAGTGGCGGGTTTTCTCGAATTTGTAAAGTTTTCTCGATTAAATAGAACGTGTAACATAAAAGTGAGCTGGTTCTGAATTTTTCACAGGTGAATTCACAAACAAAATAAAACTGCTACCAAAATCTTATTTCAAGTTTATCATGAAGTACAAAAATATGCTTTTAAAGCCAGGTGGTACACAAAAAAATATAAACAGTAAGTGCTAGTATGATACAATAGATTTTATTCCAAATTGAGATTGAGTTTATTGTGGGAAAAATTAAAAAGAGTGGTTATCTTCATCTACATCACCTTCAAAAAGTGTGTTTATATTTCTCAGAGGACCAGCATCATGAGTATAAAAATGGTAGATAGGTCTTTGACCTAAGGAGCTTCCAGATGAAAAGAAGTTGTACTTGTGTAGATGCTCAAGACAATGTGCCTTTTGTGTTCTCCAAGTGGAGGTTAATTCCCGATGACCATAGGAAACGCCTCTACCACTATTTTAAGAAGACTATTTGTAGTGAGAAGAAGCATTTTGCAAGAACGGAGAAGGACTGGGCTAGTAGATAGTTCTTAAAGCCCGTTCACCGCCACATCATTGCGAGTTTAATGAAGAGCAGCTCTCCGTTGGCCACTCTCAGAGATTTTTAAATAAATAAATATAAAATCGTATAGTAATAGTCAAGTTCTGTTTGTTTATTTCATTGTTTGTCATTTTTAGTTTGACGCTAGTTTCTAGCAGTTAGAAGAAGTATATTTGACATTTAAAGGAAATATGAAGCCCTGAAGCTGAAACTACAGTACCCGCTCTATTTAAGGCCGCTCCATTTAAGGCCATTTCCGATTTAAGGCCACGATTTCAAAAAAAAAAAAATTCCCCAGCCGAATGGCCTTATTGGCCTTATTCTGTTTAAGGCCACGACCATTTTTCAAAATGGCCTTATTAAGAGCGGAAAAGCAAGTCACGATATTTTTTTGGCTGTCAAATTTTTTTTGGTGGCCTTATCCAGGTCGGGTCAAAAAAATTTTTGGTGGCCTTATTCAGGTCACAGATAGAATCTCTGGCTTTATTTTTTTACCGAATATTCTGGAAATTTAGTCTTCATTTTTGTTTTTTGGGAGTATTTTATTTGATCATGGCTTTTAAGAAAAATAGCGACGAATATCTATTTGTTTTTTTTCAGAAATTTCTTCTGCTCTGATACTATCTAAATTTTTACGTAAACGCTTGACGAATTAATCATCCGCATCATCACTGGGCACCGTGTGAGCCAACAAAATCTCGTTTGCAAACTTCAGCTTCGAACGAAGATCCCTGAAGTGCTTGAACTCTTCATGAGATACCTTTTCTTCTTCATCTGCTGCTTCGTGGATTTCTTCTCCAATACCGCTATCAATACTTGAAGGGGTGTCTTTACTAATAATTACAGCCTCGCAAGATTGAGTAACAATCAAATCCAATTCATCTGCTTCCAAATCTAATTGATTAACATCATTTAAAGTTGCACCTTCACCGTCAAGAAGAGCTGTAAGCTCAGGAACAACCTCATTCAGTCTATGGACTACATCCTCATCTAAAGGCAAGCCTGATTCAGGATGAACTACAGAATCACAATTGATAGCGTTTGCTTCGTTACTCAGGTCCCTATGTTTGAACTGTAAAATATTAGTGTGATCCCAACAGTTTTTGATAGTGGATACTTTCACTTTAAGCCACGAGTCAGCGAGGAACCACATTGCCTCTACCTCATTCATCGAAAAGTTTCCAACATTTTCCAATCCAGCCATGTACTTTCTTACAGCACGACTGTACTGATGACAGCGAAAGTATGCCTTAAAGTTGGCAATGATGCCTTCAAAAAATACAAACTTAATGAGCTATACAAAATAGAAACATTTACACTTACCTGCGTCAAGAGGTTGTAACTTGCTTGTTGTATTGGCAGGCAAGAAAACCAATTTGACATGGCTGAACTCCTGACTAACCTTATGAACTGAGGCATTGTCAAGAAGAAGAGCGATCTTTCTATTTTCATAGGCAAATGACCCATTCAAGTGCTTGACATACTTTGTAAAAATTTCAGTAGTCATCCATGCACTTGGAGAATGGTGATACTCGACATAGTGAGTCTGACCGATGGACAATTTGGCATATTGTCTAGGATTAGCTGTTGCACCCTTGGGTGTCTTCCTTTTGCCAATAACAATTGGATGGCCTTTATAAGTTCCATCCGAGTAAGTTAACAATCCGACTGTAAACCGTTCCTTAGACTTCTTCAAATTACCCATAGGCTTATTACTGATGGAACGCGTAGGACCTTGTTCGTAGTACAGACCCGTTTCGTCAAAGTTCATAATATCCTTTGGATCATAAGGCTCGAGCAACTTTTCGATCTTTCTCAACTGCTGAACAATGTTGTCAGTCGTAAGGTCAACAGATCCATTATCCCCGTACATGTGTCTTGACTTTACACCTATACGATGAAAAAGTTTTGTCAACCAGCCATCGGAGAACTTCAATCTATCCTTTTCAGGAAGATCATTCATGGCATACTTTTGAGTAGCCGTAATTTTGGCATACGCCATGACACTTTCACGGTTGACAGGCAAGTGGTGCGCGTTCATGCCATTGATGTATGTCGCAATATCGTCGTCCAAACCAGCAAAACGAGAAACCTTTCTACTCTTGCCATCGACTACGTTGCTACTGGCTTCTCTAATAGCCCCGTAAATTTCCTGAGATCTACGCAAGATATTGGACACGGTCTTTCTCGAAACTGGCTCTCTAAGACCAAATTCTTGCTGAGCCCATTCACCGAGTTCTGTTTGGTTCAAAGAGGGATCAAAATTTCTCTTATCACAAATAGCACCTTGCTGATTCAATGTAAGACGAATTCTGGTATTTCTTTGTGCAGTGTTATTCATTTTTTATTAATTATGATTAAAGGAAAGAGCAGAATGACGGATTATCACGCGCATCAGATAATTAACCTTTGTGACTGCTAAAATTTAAAAATTTAAAATTCCGCACAATTCGATTTAAGGCCACGATTTTGTCCAAAATTTTGTGGCCTTAAATAGAGCGGGTACTGTATATTTAAAAACTGAAAAAAAAAAATACACGTTTTTTAGTTTGTTGTATCTCACTGAGTTAATAATAAACTACTTAACAGCAGTCCTATTCTTTGTTATGACCAATAAAAAAAAGGGGGAGGAGGGTGGGGGAGTATAATGTGATTTCTTTTGTCTAAATAACAGTTTTTTAATAAAAACTAGGATAATGATTATCTTGTCAGGTAAATATAAAAAAAAGTTTTATTCATATTCTAGATACTTTTTATATGATTCACTACTCTACTCTGGTAATGCCGACAACATTTTCTGGTAAATTTCGCATTTGTTTGTGTCTTCTTTGAATATTGAAACGCTATTTTGTCTAACAATAGGTTCTTTGTACAGTAGTCACTGACTCTAGTTGAGGCATTTGGATGATATCTTGAGCTGCTCGCCATTACATTTCTTGGCACAGCTTGTAAAAAGCTTTAACAATAATTTCATACAAGGCTTTGCTTATACATGGCTATGTTTGAGGTATAAAATGTTTGTTTTTGGTTCTACAGATGTAAACTTACTAATAATTTCACTTTTATGTACAGGCACCATAATTTCTCCACACCACATCATATAAGGTAATTGTTCAACCATTTATAAAGAGTAACAGATTTTAACCCCAATTAAATAGATCTTACACCGTGAAACTTTACATTGTCAGGTCTCTGTTTACCAAATGGATTTAGACATATTTTAATACGTAGTTCTTTGAGACTTATTTGACAATAATTACGTTGTAGCAACAATGTCTTTGACACATTTTCTAATGCAAAGGTAAGTATCTATAGTGGCGGTTACTGCAGTCAGCTATTGTACTGGCAATATTACGTATGTAGCAGTGGTTCAAATTTTTAGTTTTAGCATTATATTAAACATTAATCGATTATAAAATAAACAAAGCATTTAAAATTATAATATAACGTAGTAGTAGTACCAAAAATAAACCATTTCCTGATAACGAGAATTTAATATATTCCAGTAGTACAACAATCAGTGTCCACAATCACCAGTAGTGTCACACACATTTTTCGTAAATATAAGACTCCTTTTGAATTTATTACCAAACGCCGCTACAAATAAAATCGAGAAACTTAAACATTTTCACGATTTTTTTTTACAGCCAAATTCTAACCACAGTGACTATTCAATCTTTCGGTATGGAGTGGTATCCATTTTTCGAGAACATTTTTATCATTTCGGAGTGCATCCAAAGGTGCTGCGATTTTTGATATCATGGGTATATACGCTCTTAAATATGATACGACGCCCATAATTTTTCTTACTTGTTCGGCAGATTTTGGGATTGGCCACTCATCGATGTTAGACAATCTTCGTTGATCAATTTTTGTAATACCAGGGCCGATAACAAAGCCTAGCATGTATATACTTGTTTTAAAGAAGGTACATTTTTCATAATTGATTTTAAGGTTAGCTTCAGTGAGCTTATCGATTGCTCTATTCACTATTTCGGCATGATTTTCTACATCCGAGAAGATACAGCAATCGTCTACATATGTAGCAATTTGTGCTTCGCCATCAAAGATGATGTTCATTACTCAGCAGAATTGACTGGTTACGAATTTAAGCCCAAAGCATGTTCCTACCCATTTTTATGTTTGTCCATCAAAGGTAAAAGATAATATTTCTTGACCAGGTTCATCCACTTTAAAGCTGTTATAGCTGATTTTAAATCTAAACGATTAAACACTTTTCCTTGGGATACCTTCGCAAAAATATCTTGGATGTTTGGAACAGTATAATCTTCTACAAGCGAATCATCGATGTTCATGTTCTGTCTTCTTAAGTCCAGACATACTCGTGTTTTTGTAAGCCTGTTGTTCTGATCCTTTTTTCCAATAGCGAGTTATATTTATTGCTTGGTTTACATTTAACCACAATTCCAGCATCCATCCATTCATTTACTTGCTTTCTTATCTCGGGGATAGCATGATATGGTAGAGGGTATTGAGAAGTATAACAATTTGTAGCATCCTTTTTTATGGGAATTCTTACGATACTTTCAGGTAAGTTACAGAATTGTCCAGCTTTTGTACTTTCATTTCTTTGGATGGAAGGTTGGATAAGTTGAATGAATTTTTCTCTTTCTTCTGAAGTACCATAATCTGCGGTTTCAGGATCATATTTATTTGAAGGATCGTGATTCGCACATTCAAATTGAAGATTTTCAACAGCTTCCTTATCTTCAGGATATTTGTAAGCGACATTAGTGAGACCAATATTAAGATTGTCAAGAATATCTTCTCCGAGTAATACATTAAATTAAGTTTGAAGAACATTGTTAAATTCAACAACTTCGAAGGAAAATTCAAAACTTATAGCATTTAAATATCTTATTTTTATTGTTTCAGTTTGTCCGATTCTTTTAGTATTTCTGTCAAGATAATTTATATTTCCTTCAATTTGAGGGAAGTAAAAGTCAAGAACGTATTTATTTATACAAGATATTTCAGCTCCAGTGTCAATCTTTCCTTTGAGTTTTCTATCGTTTATGAGAAGAGGAGTAATTAGACTTTGTATGAGGAATACTTATTAATTTTGTTATTCTTACATTCATACTGATCGAACTGTTGTTCTTGTTGTTGTTGCCTGTTGGCTGTAATTGACAGAATTGTCTTATTGATATTGCGGCTGGCGAGGTACTCGCCACAGCGATGGCCACGGGACCATTCCTTCTCACAGTACCGACAAGGGTTACTTGTTGCGGCGCGAGGTTGGTTACGATCACCAAGCATACGACGGGATGGTCTAGACGACCCAGCAAACGAAGAGGATTCCCCAGACTTGTTTTGATTACACTGGTTTGAATCGTGCGAGTTATTGTCCCCATGTACCTTGCAATAATATTTGGCAGATGGATTTCTTCTTTTGCTTCCCCGAGAGTCACCCTGATCAGAAGTGATCTTTCTCTTGATGGTAGCGGTATCACTGGCTATGACGGCGTTGGAGATATCACTGGCAGAAGGAATTTTGTTATCAAAGAGAGTGATAGCGGCCTTGAACACGTCTTCGGCAGTCCAGCATTCCTTATCTTTTGTTTGGCACTTACAAGAGTGAGGATGTTGGGTTGCTATTTGGTAGGCAGAGCAAGGAAGTACAGGTCGGCAATGAACTGTAACTTCACATCAAAGTCAGACTCATCAAGGGCGCGAGTGAACCTGGTGTCAAAGTCGGACACCGTTTCTCCTACTTTCATCTTGATGGAGATCAGTTCTTGCGTGGCCAAGAGTCTCAACTGGCGGTTGCCATTGTCGTATTTTAGTACGATTCATTTACGAATAAAATAAATAAATCGTATAAATTATAAATTATAAAATAAAATATCTTTTAATGTTGACTAATAGCATACAGTCGTTCCAGCGCCAAAGGGCGGTTTTTGAAAAAAAAAGGCGGATAATAAATTGTTTTGAAAGACGGCTTTTTAAATCTCAAAGGGCGGTTTCTTTTTTCTCAAAGGGCGCTTTTCAATTATGCAAACACCAAGGTTAAAATCATTTACCCAAAATTGGCAGACGGATGATAAGTAGCTACCGTACTTACCCAAGTCGGTAAATGAAGATAAGTATTTACCGAGATTTACCCAAGTCGGTAAATAAAGATAAGTATTTACTGAGATTTACCCATTTTGAGTAAATGAAGATAAATGGTCGCCAAGACTTACCCAATTTGCGTAAATGAAGGTAAATGGTTGTCCAAACTTACCCATTCTGCGTAAATAAAAATAAATGGTCGCCGAAACATGCCCATTTTACATAACTGAAAATAAATGGCTACAAAAAAGCAGTTGAAAGGTTGAATGTTTGGTATATTGAAATTTTTTATTGGTTTGTTTTTAGGGATGGGTAAATGGAAATCAATTATATATTGTTTAGAATTTCATAATAAAACGGTTTATATTTATTGAAAATGTAGAAACAAAATATATTGGGGATAGTAAGCTAAACTTATTCAATAATGTAGGGTGTTACTCATATATAAAATGGAGCGCTATTCAAGTTTGGCTTTCCCTTAAACAGAAACATTACGTATGGGTACATAGAGCCATAACAGTGCTTTAAGAGCAGTCACGCATCTGTGTTGAGCATATGTTAGAAGGGGTGGTTTTTTAAAGGACTTGTTTAAAAGTACACTTTTGTACGGTAAACAGATATTAGTACATTAAGTAACTGATACAAAAAAAAAGAGATTAATATTATATTTTATAATAAATAATTAAGAAGTTCCACTTACTTTTGGGAAAAGGCAAAGGTATTTTTAGCACCTAAAGTTATATCTGTTAGTTTTGCGAATCTAGAAACTGTACAAACTTACATTAAAAAAACCAAAGAAAAGTAAAATTAGTTTAAAAAGCCAAATATTTATTTGGAAAAAATGGAAACAAAAAAAAGTAGAGAGAAAGGAAAAAAAAAAAGAAAAAAAAAGAGGGTATTTATAACTTTGTTCTCTTTGTACCACATTGCTGCTATGAAAAAAAAATGTTAACAACGATCATCAACCACATCTATAAATCCGTTACCCTTGACGTTCTGCTCTTTTAGTTGTTTTAGAGGAATCTTTACACCAGGCCTCGTATTTAGCGTTTAATGTACATATACTAATATTAGGTCACTCCTCTAGCCAAGTCCAGTAAGATGTTGGCCCGAGAAGCTTGTGACAAACTTGTCAAAAGTAAGATTCCATTGCAGCTTGTGAGAAGGCATGAGATCTGCGGTTCCAATGGCTGCTATTTGTATGACGAACTGAATGACAAAGATCTAGATGCTTGTCCAATTTGTCATGGTTCCAGAGATATCAAAAAAAAAATTAACCACAGTTAAAATTGCAGAGAAGATAGCTGAATTAATAGCCTGTGATTCAATTAGAGAAAGACTTGCTTACAGATCAAACGAATATCCCAACAATAAAATCTTACAACAACACACGTTGCAAAGAAAGGTCTACACGGATGCATTTGACGGCGAGCTCTTTGCTGATTTTGTCAAGCGAGGATACTTTGATAACCGATTTGATACTGCGCTGAAGATTGACATCGACGGGTTTCAAAGCAAGTTTTCGAATACAAAGATGACAATGATCCATTGTGTGATTTTAAATTATGACATTTCAGAAGTAAATACTGTATATAATTTTTTCAAGGTTACAGCCAACTCACATGATTTACAGCGTTTTACGAGAGAAAACACCTTCCAGATCGGAATCATTTTTGGAGGTGTCAAGGTGAACCTCAATTCGTACTTAAAACCGATCATCAACGAACTGGCCAAGTTAAATTCAAAACCACTGCTTGTTAAACGAAATGGACAGCAAATTGCCAAAAGCAGAGTTACTGTAATGTTTATCTCTGGTGATGGTGTTCAATGTAATGAATTGATGAATTTCGGTGGTCATTGTTGTACGTATGGATGCAGATTTTGTTTGACCAAAGGAAATCATAGAGGTGATGTACGTGATAACAACGGTATAGTCATGAAGGGTACACATGGCATGTATTTTGAGAAACGAAATCAACAGTTGAGATCAAGAGACAGTTTACTGTTAAAAGATAAAAGCGCAGTATATGTAAGTAAACCAAATTGTATTTAATTGGAAAGGTGTTTACTGTGGAGAAATCTAGGATTTAACACAGAAAAATAAAAGATAAAAAAACAGGAATAATAAGATTAATAGTGCTTGTGCGGTTTTATTCTTATTATTTTAGTATTAAAACTGAATCCTTTCTAATCCATGTTAGAAGACAGGGTATTTATAGTTATTTAAAGCTGTGGTTGAAACGGTTAATATAATTAGGATGGGAAGTTCACGGAAGGTTGTTTAGAGGTGCCATTGGCTTGTGTATTCCTATAGCCGGTGGTTCTTCAATAATCAAGCGTCAAGTGCTTATTGGCTTCCTTGATTACCTAATCCGAGAATCGTTCTATTGTTCTGTCATTATTAAAGGGACGATTCTTTCTTAGAAATATTCTAGTTTATTCTGAGTTTTAATGTCTTAACTCAGAACATATAATTATTTGATACCTTGTATGTGTATTGATTGTTTAATATGTGATTCGATCCATAGGATCGGTGGTATTTTTATATGTGTATAGTGCTATTTTAGTACATTTACTATAATTCTACGTATATAGCTGAATAACACATATGGTATCAATGGGCCAAGTATATTTGAGAATCTCGTATCCTTCCAGTCAACTGCCTTTCATCCAATTGATGAAATGCACATGTTTTCCAATATTGCCAAAGATATATTTTCAATGCTTTCCCCAAAATATAATCAACATTTTAAATACTGCGGTAATGAAAACCAATATCCGTTTGAACTCTCAAACAGTGCATTTGTGGCTATCAAGAAGAGTATGGATGCATTTAGGCCACTTATACCGGCATCATGTTTTAAAGGAAGCTGGCTTGCAATGGAACCCAACAATGTCAAAGGCTTGTATCGTTCTGCTAAATGGTTGGACTGGCTTCTTTATTGTTTACCAACTCTCATCTTGTCCCAATTTGAGAATCCTCAGGTGTCCGACGGTTTTCTTAACTTGGTACGCGGCATAGCTCTTTCAATGCAGTTTTCAATTACTAGTGCCGATATCAAAGAAATCGACAGGTACGCACACTGATCCGCTTTCTTACTTCCACAATCCATGATCACTAATCAATCCTTGGCAGATGTTTCGAGCATTGGTTTAAATTTATTGACAAACTCATTTCCGAGAAAAAAATTTCCAACTGCATATACAAGATAAATATGCATCAACTTTGTCACATCACTTTTATCATCAAACAATGTTCTATTCTACAGTGTGTTTCTGTTCGTTCTATGGAAAGAGAAATAGGTTAGTACATAATCGTGACAAAAAAAAGACGAAAAAAAACTTACAGTTTTTTAGGCGCGTACAAAAAAAAATGAGATCGAGAGTAAACGCTGGTGAAAACGGCAATAACATTATGGAACGTACAGCTTTATACTTATTTCTGAGGAATACACAGATGATCGATTTTGATTCAGCACCACCAAAGATTGTCACAGACTTTGAAGACCACTCGACTGGTAATACCGACTTTGGCCAGCTGTGGGCCCCCTTTTATGATCCGTTTGTAATATCAAATCAACCTGATAAATTATGTCTTGTCGGTGGAAACCTATTGTCAATGAAAGCATTTGTTAATGCGTTGAGATCGTACAAAAAACGATTGTATAGCATACCTGGTCCAATTAAAAATATAGATATTGGTGTCGCTTTCATCAAACCCGCTGGAAAACTTTGGCAAGATTCGCACGTCTACTCAGCGGCTATTTTTAAACAAGGCCTATCTCGTTCAATTACACAGCGCGGGGGTGAATATGTCTTGTTTCATTCTACCCATAATATTAAAACGTAAATCTACTTTTCAAGAGGAATACATTCAACTTACATTGTATTAACGTTCTAGTAATTCAAGTGGTAATTCGACACGACAAGTACCTAGCTGGTATGTTGGAAAGGTTTTATTTTTTTTCAAGTATTCGTTTGATGACGTTGGAAGTTTCTATGCTGTTCTCGAGGCAATGAAATCGCACTCTGCCGCTTCTCATAATTCTTGCATTCCAACAGTAGTTCCATTCAAAAGCAATGAGGGGAAAAAAATAGTTGTTGTTGATATTGCCGATATTGTTACTGTTGTTGGACTTCTTAAAATGGTGAATCATACAACCATCGGTAGAACAATTACATACAAAGAATCAAACTCTTTGTTTGTTATTTCTCCTTCGACATGTTTTGATACCGACATGAAGAAAACTGCTGGATATATAATAAATTTATGTTGAATAAAGAAAAGATAGTTTTCAATACGCTCTTACAAAAAAAAACATGTTGTCTAAAGAAGCAGTCCAGTCACGCGCCCCCACGTCATTAAAATAATAAGTAAAGACACTAAAAGGCTTTAAAATTTCCATCAAAACCAGGAACAGAAGGCAGACGCGGCCATCGACATAAGATTAATGCCTATAATTATTTGAATCAATCTTGGCATATACAGGATTTATTTGCTAAATTGAAAATTTTACATATGCATGCTAAGAATATATTGAAATTTTTTATTGTCGGTAAATGTGGGTAAGTAGTCGCGCAAGATTTATCATTGTGGGTAAATGAGGGTAAGTATTCGCGCAAGATTTATCATTGTGGGTAAATGAGGGTAAGTAGTCGCCCAATAATTACTATTCTCGGTAAGTCAGGGTAATTAGTCGTCAATCTGTAGCTTTAATTACTATTCAATAGATGCGGAGTTATCTTTCTCGGTAAATGGCTATTGTTGGAATAATATGCGTCACACAATCTACCCAGATTCGATAAATATTTACCTGGAGGTAAATGTGTATAACAATAACTTACTTATTTATTTCAAACCGGTAAATACTTACCGCCTGCCATGTACTTTCCCAAAATTAGGTAATTACTTGCGCAGCGATAACTATTTGCCAAGATTTATCAAATTTATGTATTTTGGGTAAGTAAATATAGCCTTAGTGAAATTCGTTTGTTAAGGAATTGATTTTCTCTTTATCAAAAATACTATCAGCTACCCAAGGAAGAACGCAATGCCATAACATCTCGAAGGTCGCATCAATAAAGCAAGAACCATTTGTATTTTTGCATAAAGCTGTATGGTTGTGAGTGATCAAGGGCAGAGTGATTGAACGTGTAAAGTTCACTCGTTCCAGTGAAATTCTTCTCATTGGTTTTGAGTGGAAGATAGCACCAGCACAACGGCTAGGCGGCAGCTTTAGTTTAGGTACTGTCGCAACTGAATTGTTCTTATCACTAACTGATTTTAAACACGGTCCTTGTGAATCAAGTGCATCTCTTAACTGGATGGAGAGAGCCTCAAAGCTTTCATTTTCAACTGTATTGTCATCACTACCTCTACGTTTACTCCTTACTTTCTCATCAAACGATTGTTGTAACTTTTTTGAGGGATTTAAAAGATTGGTTTCGTTAATTTCTTGAATAAAACGGCTGGTTTCATCATTTACTTTATCTTCAGCCAACAAATAATCGTTATCGTCATCGTCGTCTAGTTTTCTTTTTTTTGTTAAGTCAATTACAATTTCGAATTCTTCGTCGCTTAGTTCTATTACTTCTTTTTTAGCATATTTATTTGTGAATAAAGCATCGTTGTTATCAGGGGCTCTACTGTCGCTGACAGCAAAATGATCGATTCTTGTTTTTCTTTTTTTTGTGCTGACCTTTTTTTTGTAAGCTGGTGAAATACCCTTCTCATAGCAGCTTGAGAGAAGACTGCCATCGCCTCTGCTGTACTGTAGAATAAATCTAAGACTTGTTGCCATTGGTTGCTTGTAAGCCTCTCTCATGATATTGTATAAAGTTGAGTGGTAAGACTCTACTGCATTATATGTTCTAACACAATGATTCAATAGGCTGAATGTTGCTTGGTACCATTTCTAAATATCATACTAGAGACCGTAGGCTGTAACCACTATCTTAGCCACTTACGGCAAGTTGGGAACTCCAAAGAAAGCTCAAGAACAGTCGTTAGAAACAACAGGTTGTTTGTTGTTTCACGCAAGGTTTTAACTAGCTATAAAAAACGATAACTTTTGTCTCTTGGAACCACGGCATAGTTGGAGACAATTCTTTGAACAGACTGCATATAATGCATGTAGCATCCCTTGATAAATTTTGCTGGATCTTCATTAGGAAAACGTTTTAAAAACGCAGCCTTGAATCCCTTTATTTGAGCCGCAGAAAAGTCCATTACGTTGCCCAAAAAGTTCTGAGTATTCACTCTAAAATGGTCAAAGAGCTGGGCGAAGTAGCTTTCGAAGGTTTTAGCACTGAGATCACGGATGAAAGCCTGGAAGATGACAGTATACATTTGGAGGTGGGGCAAAAAAATAACTGAGGAGCAGAGGTAATAGCCATCTTCTACAGCTTTGTATGTTACATCTGTGATTAAAGTGTTCTCTGAAAAGAATATACGATACTTTGTTATTTCAGGGGCAGAAAATATCATTGAAAACTTAGACTTTAAGACTTCACAAGACACAAAAAAACCATC
This sequence comes from Mucor piriformis, assembly GCA_943193625.1. Lineage (NCBI taxonomy): Eukaryota > Fungi > Mucoromycota > Mucoromycetes > Mucorales > Mucoraceae > Mucor > Mucor piriformis. The sequence goes on along the minus strand of OW971868.1, from coordinate 36,882 downwards.
AAACTCCTGCTGTATTTTTCCTAATTCACCAAGAAAATCGCCTCTCTTTGTCACCCCACTTCTTTCCCTGGACTTTTCCAGCTCATACTTTGTTCTGTCCTTATTGTTGAGAATCTCAGCAACCGAATCCCTCAAAGGTTCATTCAGTCCCCCAGTTCGAACAGATACGCCTACTATAGCAGCTTTTGGCGTGATTAAAGGATCAGCGCTGACAATGCTGTCCATGGTCTCTTTCTCTGCCTTTGTCAAATGTTTTTGTTGATATGTGCCATGAGTGTGATTGCCTTTATGTATCATTTTACAGTACAATATATCCTCGAAAACAAACTTGACTTTGACTTCGCAAGTTTTTCTTTTTAATTTTTTTTCACAAACTCCACACTCTTGCTTGCTTATATTTTCGAGAGTGCTGGCAGGTCGTCTATCACGATTGAAAAGCTGACAATCTGTGTTGTTACAATAAACAGATCCAAGACATTTTTTAGAATACACTTTTCTGTCTTCTTTTTTCATGTTTTTGCAGTACACTGTCTCTAACTGCCAGCCGATGTTCAGGTCAAAATTAACACAAGTTTCTTTTTCCAAAGAGTATTCTGCTTCAACTGTTTCCCTTTCGTTTCCATCAGGGAATTGTTTCTTAGAAAACGTGGTAGGAAGCGTCTTTTTCATTTTATTAACGTAGATACTTTTCTATTTTCCCGTTAATTGGCAAGTCGCATTAATACGCATAATGCTATCTAAAACAGTTATCTTACATTGGTTGATTAGGTAAATATTGAAATTAATCTAGCTACAATAAAGTAAACAGAAAATTACATAAAAAAAGTGCACGTAAAAAAAATTAAGACTAGAGTGGCTTATGCCTATAGAAAAGTACATAAAAAAAAAGTACATAAAAAATCACCGTCCTCGTGCAAAATGATGATTTTTTAGCAGTCATCAAAATAAGGGATGATAATGAATTGGCGTTTCATATTTTTTACTTTTTTCCATCTCCCCCCTCCTCCCTTCTTACTCTCTGATATTTTTTCAAAAAGAGAGGCCCGTTTACATCCATGACAACGCGTTGGGAATCTTTGAAAGAAAATCTTATTTGCTACGGTATGCACCTGTCAATATAGAAGCGACGAGTTATGACTCTAATCGAATAATTATGATAATAGATTACTGGAGCTCTACGAATTATGCGGAGTGGAGTATGATTGGCTTCTTCAAAAGCCTAGTTACCATTGACCCCACCAAGCCAAGAAGAGAAGCAATCCAGCTTCTTCAAGGTGATTTAAAAGTGCTTCGTGCTGCCTTTGTCGATTCCAAAGAGTCAAAATTAATAACCACCTTACTTACTGCTCTGCGCAAGCAAAACGACGTTCTCGATCATTTCTGGCACGCATCATATCCTACACTTCAAAGAAATGCCATCAATCACATCACCAATATTAACAACGTTGAGGCTAGTATGGAAGAAGAAGCGACAAATAGAGTGAAAGGCAAGAAGCGTATGAACAGCGAACCCCAGATCGCAGGTTGTCGTATTTGAGTACGATTCATTTAAGAATAAATAAATAAATCGTATAAAGTTATAAATTATAAAATAAAATATCTTTAAATGTTGAGTAATAGCATACATATATATACTACTACACAACTACCTCTACCTCGAGTACATACTTCTATATAAAAGGTGGCATGATTGGCTTAAATGGATATAGGGATAAAAGTTGCATATAGAATAATACACAACTGAGTTACTATACCTAAATTGGAAAACTAAAAACCCACTCCAATTAAATCAAGAATATAAAAAAGAGAAATCTAATAATGATAGTTCCCTCTATGGATTAGCTACCCATCGAGAGAATAGAACAGCTATCATTATCAATGGTTTATTTATTTATATATTGATACAAATTATACGACTGATAAGTGTATAATAGAAATAGTGCATAATCAAATGGATGCCTACTTTCTGCAACCAAACATACAAACATCAATAAGATGTTCTATATTTGGGATCATATCTTATTCATTCACAGATGGGTTAAAAGAACCCGTTGAATCAATAAGAGATCAAACATTACAAATATGTTCTGCCGAAGCCAATTAACCATAATTCATGTTATGCCCCTTTTGACAGCTACCGTTACACATTATCTTACTGGTTCTTTCTACTCCGAAAAACACAATAAGAAGTGTTCCCGGATCCTTTGATCTAGGACAATGTTAATTGAAGTCAATTCTAACGAGTAGAATTCATTCAACAAAAGGCGGGAAACTAAGTATAGATTTATTCCAAAACCAGAAAGGTTGAATCACTAACTTTCAGGGGCAGTTGTTCAATATAAAAGGATTAATTATTTTATAGCAGCAGAGTTCTTTAGTTTATTTTTTACCTACAATAAAAAATATACATTTATCTCATTATTTTTACCTTGTAATATTTTATCAAATACCACACAGGTTCTAAAAGAAGACAAGCAGAGATTGCTGTTGACATTGATGTTGGAGGAAAAGACAAAGAAACTGAAGTCGAACGTAACGTAAAAAGTGAAGTTGACTGTGAAGCCGAAAGTGATGGAGTCGTGATTCCCAATTCTGTTGATAGCTTGGGCACTATCATCAAAAAGGAAGCCCGTCAACTGCACAAGTCATATTCACAAAACCCAAATCATCTAAGTAATTGCGACAGAAAGCTAATGACCGCTGGACTTTCATCCATTCTTGATCTTGCTGACCAATCTCACTCTTCACAACGAAGACTTTTCAGCAACGAGCAATGAGATTTCATCAATCAGTACTTTGATAGAAAGCTAAGATGAAAGGAGTTTCCTCTCGACGCTGCCGTAATCAATACCATCACCATTATCAAGAATACTTTGGACTTGTCCAATGATTTCGACGCAGTGAAGAATTACGTTGGCAAAATGAAGATCAAACACGCGAATGACTTTGGTTGTATCACAGCTTTAAATATCATAAAGCACGTTTTGAGGACTATGAGCACATACAAAAAAATGCTCATCAACAACACAAATATCAATTATCGCGAAAACGATTATTTTCGAATTTTGTGGTCGCCTTTATTGGAGATATTGTTCCCTCCTTCCGAAAATGTGCGTGTCGTTTCTGCTAAATCAGAGTATCAGCTTTCAATTAATGAAAAAAAGATCCTTTATCCAAAGAAGAAGTATATCCATGGATTCAAGATCGATATCAGACTGGTGGTGGATATCAAGGAGGAAGAAATTGACCTTGCCATCGGTGAATGTGCTAAGCACAACAGCGACGCCAAGTCTATTAAAGATGAAGATAAGCTACTCCGTAAAGCAAAAGACGCGGTGGATGGTATCATACAAAGCACGAGTGGCCGCGACTGCCGGCTCATGGCATACTTCTTACAAATGACTGGAACGCATTGCTCCTTATCTACCTTGGACCTTGCTAAAAATGGTTTATACGTTGCCAAGCACCGCCATAGCTATAAATTCCCGTCCTCCGTTTCTGATCTGACGGATTTTTCTATTACGTTGGCTCACTTGCTGCAGATGAAGAGGGAAGTGTCGATTGCTGCGGACAAAGTTATTCAAGCGCGCACACCATCATCTGGCAGTGAAGAGTCGTTTAACCGCCTCCAAACGCACAGAAAGAACAAGAAGCTTGCATGGATGCGGGATACTTGGTACACTCCTCCAAGGGAAAAAACCTCTACTATCCCTGTTCATATGTTTACTCCTCCTACACCACCCGTATTCAAAGAGGTCAATGAAGATTCAAGCGATGAGGAACCTGAAGTTATAGGTTCTACTGACAAATTTGGCTGGATCCAGTATTCTAATAATGAATACTTCAACATCTTCAGCGAAGAAAGAACAACTGAAAACCCGTATGAGTGATTTAACTTCGTTTTGAAGTCATAACAACTATCAACTGTAAATATGCCCTGAATATTTTATTATAATAAATCATTTTCATTAGTTTTTTTTAAAATATATACAAATACACATATAAAATTTGTCATGCGTTTCCAGCTGTTTAAAACGTCTAAAAGATTGTGCTTCTCACCCACAGCGCTACGGAAAACGTAATATAAAATTAAAGCAAATGTAAAGCTTCAAAAAAAGCATGCCAAAATAAAAGTACATTTTTCTCTATCATAATTACAACAAATAAAATTATTAAAATTTTTTGACATAGTTTAATATTAGAGGCTCTGATCAAAGGTTTACCAAGAGAAATAAGTAGACGGGAATCGAACACCAGAAAGCCAAACAAAGAGGATACAACACCCCAAAGTCCAACAAAGATCACCCCAAGAGTGATGCTAAACAAAGAGGATCCAACACCTCAGAGTTCAACATAAATTACCCTCAGATCAAAGCTAAACAAAGAGGATCCAACACCTCAGAGTTCAACATAGATCACCTTCAGATCAAAGCTAAACAAAGAGGATCCAACACCCCAAAGTCCAACAAAGATCACCCCCAGAGCGATGCTAAACAAAGAGGATCCAACACCCGAAAGTCCAACAAAGATTGCCCCCAAAGCGAAGCTAAACAAAGAGGATCCAACACCTCAGAGTTCAACAGAAAGACCACTAGAAGAGCGAGAATCTGACAACCCACTGCTAAGATTTTGTTGATATCCATATCTTGGCTCGCAATCCTAAAGAAGTTTGCACCGTATTGATTAGTATACCTGAAAAGAAGGAAAGTAAAACTATCGGACAATTTACCAAGTCAAACTCATAAGTCACTGTTGAAAACTCCATACGTCAAAGAATGCAACACTTTCAACTTATTCAAGTTTGGACATCATTATAGCAAACAGAATGATCCAACACCTCTTGAAAGCAAGAACATGGAGTGTCCTGTAGTTCCTACAATTTCATTACTCTTCCTAAAGATCACATCGTTTTAAGATTACTGTTGAAAAACAGAATTTCAGAAGGTGTTATTTTAGTGCACTTGAAATAAGTTTGAAATAAGCAAGGTTTGAGAGAATATTTACCTACTGGAGAAAGCAGCATATCAATACGTTTTTATAATGCACATTGATGTTGTGAAAGGATTTGAAGTTGATAGTGGAAGAATGAAAGTTGAGGAAGGGATGACCCTTTTCAATCACCCCGGAATAATTTGATTGGGTAACATTAATGATGACGTTTGGAAAATCTCTTTTATAGGGAGTCAGCCGTAGACAAAAATCTCAAAGGGCGGTTTTTTTTTTTGGCGCTTTTCAACTTTCCAAAAGCCGGCTTTCTTTTTTTCTCAAAAGACGTTTTTTGACTCTCGAAGTTCGCATTTTTTTTAAGAGATACGATGACTACTCGTTTTTATTATGAAGACGGCCAAGGCAGAATGGTCGATGAGCAGGGAAATGATGCTATGGATTGGGACGAAGAAGTTACTCCTTTCCATTTAAAAACTTTAACGCGTATAAGAGAGTATTGCGAAAAGCAAGAAAGTGGACAGATATCGGTTGACGAGGACCCAAAAATTTTTGATATTGATATGGAGGATGTAATAACCACAGTTAAAAATCAAAAAAAGAGTTATAATAAATACTCTAATGAGCAAAAGCTTCTATTTGTGTATTATAACAGAATCAAGATGTTCAATGCAGCTAAATCCGGGCATCTTGCAGGCGGTATAAACGACCTAACAGCACAAAAATGGGCCAAAAAACTCAAAGAGGACAAGGACTGGAATATTTTTGAGAAGCAAACTAATTTGGTTAATAGACCAAAACCACAACTAGATGAGAAGCACAAACTTCAGCTTCTGGATTTTTACGACGAACGGCCAGAGGCACGAATAGTTGATGCAATGGACTTTCTCACACAAAAATTCTCGGATCTTAGCGTGCAGAAGAGCACTGTACATAAATTCTTGAGAACTGAATGCAATCTTTCCTTCAAAAAACTGACAACCCAACCAGCTGCTAGAAATAATCCAACCAAAATCCAACAACGCAAGGATTGGGTCATCAAATGGAGTAAAACGGACATGAACTATTTGGGAAATTGTGTTTTTGTCGATGAGTCCGGATTTAATATTAACATGAGACCGCCTAGTGGATGGGCGGTGAAAGGAAAGCCAGCTGTCATTAATACTCCCACTGGCAGAGCTGTTTCTCATACTGTACTAGGTGCCATCACGACAAAGTTTGTTTTTGCTATGGAGCTTCGAAATCCCCAAGAGGAAACCTCGAAACGAATCAAAATTGACTTTAGCAATCGTAAAAGGAAAGCACCAGCTCAAAAGAAAAGGTCGAAAGGTACTGTCACTGGCCACTACTTGAAGTTTCTTGAAAAAACCATGGATGAAATGGATTATTTTCCCGAACTGAAAGGCTACTATATTGTAATGAATAATGCACCCATTCATACAGCGGCCCAAATTGATGAAATGATAGTTGGAAGAGGATACAGAAGTATCTACCTTCCTCCTTACTCCCCCGAGCTTAATCCAATAGAGCAATTTTGGGCAATTGTCAAAAATAAGGTCAAGCGAAGTTCATTCGAAGCTACTGAGGACTTGACAACTCGAATTGCTGAAGCTTGTAACGGTGTTCCTCCTAAGCACCTCCAAGCATCGCTCAGCACTCTATAAATTGTTTTCCTATCTGCTTACGTAGTGAACCTTTATAAATACTGTTAATTTCAAAATAAACGAACTTTGAATATAAGAAACCGACTTTTGAGGAAAAAATAAGCCGCCTTTTGAGAAAAAAAAACCGCCCTTTGAGATTTAAAAAGCCGTCTTTCAAAACAATTTATTATCCGCCGTTTTTTTTCAAAAACCGCCCTTTGGCGCTGGAACGACTGTACATTCGTATACTACTACACAACTACCTCTACCACGAGTACATACTTCTATATAAAAGATGACATGATTGGCTTAACTGCATATAAGAATAAAAGTCGGATAAATAAAAATATTCAGCTGAGTTCCTATGTCTCGATTGGAAAAGTAAAACCGTTTCCAATCAAATCAAGAGTATAAAAAAAGAGAAATCTAATAATGATAGTTCCCTCTATGGATTAGCTACCCATCGAGAGAATAGAACAGCTATCATTATCAATGGTTCATTTATTTATATATTGATACAAATTATACGACTGTAAGTGTATAATAGAAATAGTGCATGAATAAAGGGATGCCTACTTTCTGCAACCAAACATACAAACATCGATAAGATGTTCTATATTTGGGATCATATCTTATTCATTCACAGATGGGAAAAGAACCTGTTGAATCAACAAGAGATCAAACATTACAAATATGTTCTGCCGAAGCCAATTAAACAATGAATCATGTATGTCACTTTTGACAGCTACCGTTACACATTATCTTACTGGTCCTTTCGGCACAATAAGATGTGTTGATGTATCCGTTAGACAAATACAACTAAAATAATAATAATAAAGAGACACTAGAAAGTACCAGACACTTGTATGATTGTTTTTTATTTAAGATTAAAATTGGGGCCTTTATATAACAGAAATCGGTTCATGAATTCTACCGAGTATCTACTGAGTCATATACTCGATAAGATCGATGTCCAATTGGGAAGCATGTACTGCGGGAAAGATATAAGAATATATAATTCAGTAACAGTGCTTTGAGACAGATCAAATCAGATTCTGTAGAGTTTATAATTTAAACAGAGAGTAGTGACAAATCGGCTAAACAGATATTAATTATAATGTCACGAAATGAGAAACATGTTAAATTGATAATGTTTGATAAGCAAACCAATGTATGATGTATGTTAGTATTGATCACAATAGCTGGTATAAATCATGTGTTTACGATTGCTCTGAGTTGGGACGACGCTAATTGAAGTCAATTCTAACGAGTAGAATTCATTTAGCAAAAGGCGGGAAACTGAGTATAGATCTATTCCAAAACCAGAAAGGTTGACTCGATAACTTCCAGGGGCAGTTGTTCAATATAAAAAGGATTGATAATTTTATAGCAGCAGAGTTCTTTAGTTTATTTTGGGCAATTCTTGATACACGCTCGATTTACACGCTCGATTTTATTTTCCGACCCAAAATCATCAAAAAGTGTGATGTAGACGAGGAAAAAGTGAAAAGTGTGACGTATACAAGTTTATATCGATTTACTTATATCACAGACTTTTAAGCGGTATTCAAAACATCAAAAAGTGACGTATACCATTCATGAATTTTTTTTTTTATTTATCACCTACGTTGTGTTTGAAGGTTAACATTTGGGGGAATGTTGCCTGTAGTTTCTAAAATTTGGCTAATACTGTTAATATTATCTTGCAATCTCTGAATTTCTTGAGTATCTAAATTGCGAGGGTTCTCCTGAAATGCTCTAATTGTACCTAGTAAATCAGTGAAATCGATATTGTTTATCAACTGAGGATGCGAGTCGTTTGGACCGGAAGGTAGTTCATCTATTTGTACTCTATAATTTGTAGCTATATTCAAATAATATTAATAACTGACTACTGCTACTATTGTTTATGTTAGAATAAACTTACGTTCAAAAAGAAGGATTCTTCTATGGAGTCTTTTTACGAGATACATATGTTTACAAACTATTCTGTTGAAACTAAAATCGTCACATTTACAGGACTTCATCTGTTCTTGCTCAACAACTATTTCGTAGTGGATATTTTTATCTTCAAAAGATGTAACTCTGTAACCACTTTTTTGTCTATCCTCACCAAGATCTGAGGCTTCAAATATTCTTGTAGCAAGAATTGCTTCATTGACATTTTCTGCACTCATCTCTCGTACCCTTCGTCTTCTTTCCTCGGGACTCATTCGACCAATATTGACATACATTCTATTGATATTTTGGATGTAATCAGGTAGTACGTCGTTCACTAAGATATAAACCAAACGATCAACACGTCTATTTCTTTTTCTATTCAAATAGGTTGTTTTCAGTTGGTTATGCCAGCTTTCAACATAGTTATTTGTTTCCATATTGGTGAAAATTTGTGGCTAAAAAGCTGATGACCAACGCGTAAACGCATCATTGTCAAGATACTTTTTTTTGAAATATTCCATGAATTCAGGGTACATTTGGTAATCGAAAATAAACGAACGAAGCATGTCGATGAATGCAAGTTTGTTTTTTTCCCACATTAGTTTCTTCAGGACGGTAATTACTGACTTATGTGCTTGTGCGTTAAGTGAGGAACTTCCAAGTTTGATTAATTCACGGATTTTACTCATACAAGATCTAGCAACATGAAAGAAGCACCACTGGCCTACGACACCCGGGTAAACAGCATTGATTGCATTCAATTCAGCAGAACTCATGTCTATGGTGATTTTTTTAAGTGCATTAAATCCCACTGTAAACCGTAAAAAGTAGAGAAAATCCCGAACTGGTAGCATTGAATGATCCTTTGTGAAGAAGAATGCAACAGTACAACCTGTTCCTGTCAAGGGATGGCGAATGACAATAGTATACAAGATTCCTTTATCAATCTTTGTTGTGGAATGAGTTGCATCAAGACAAATGCTATCAGAAGATAGGAGTAGGTGTTTTTGCCATGGCGATACAAACCCAAAAGAAAAGATAATATCAAAGTCATTGTTTATAAACGTATCATAGCCTTGTTGCTTCAACTCTTCTAACCATATTTTTAGAGACTCTTCTTGGGATTCCGAGCGCTTATAAAAAGCTTCTTGGATTTTTTTATAGATGTTATAGATCTCAGTGGCATGCACCAATTGATCTCTATAAACTATAGTACTGTAGCTACTTTCATCACCAAGATTGTTGGCTTTGATGTACTCTACGAAGTTACTTTGAATAGCTATACGCGTATCTCTCTTTCTATATCCTTCTCTTAGTATCTCTTCAATTACAACCTTTGCAGCGTTTGAAAGGGGAAGATATTGAAGGTCATCAATTGCACCTAATTGATGATTATGATTACCAGAATGCTCCAAAATAACGTTGTTTGAATCAGATTTGAAGCAAGTTGCCACAAGTGAAGCCTAGCATTTGATTTTTTTACTTTTTTTCTGGAGATCTCTTGTGGTGCCTGATTTGCCTCTCTTAGGCTGATCTTCTCTCTCTTGCTTCTCGTCTGCTCGGTGACATTTGTAATATACTTTGAAGATGTAGCGAATAACGTGTTTTCTACGTTTTACAGAAGAGGAATCATCTGCCATTCTATCTTTTTGGGCCCTTTCAATTTTAGTTCCATCTTTATAGGAACTTGTAACGAATTTGACACCATACTTGGGGGATAAAATCCTCGATTGATTGCTTATAGAAGTCTCTCGAAACGATAAGTTTGTTAGGAATAGGTGAGTATCTTTGAATAGGGATAGATGTGAAGTTAGACATTTTTTTTAATAAAAGTTTAATAAAACATTAAGTCTTTTTTGTTTCCAAAGTCTTTCACCTTTCGCCTATTTTTTTTCGCAGTCCTTTTGGTTTCGTCATCATTAAACATTTTTGGAGACCGCTTAGAAGTCTGTGATATAAGTGCGTGCAGTTTATATACAGGACGTCGACGTAGCACTTTTTTAGTAAAGCGATGGGGGTGGGTTGGGTTACTATTAAAGTAGGCGCCGGAAATGAATGTATCAAACCCCTTTTTCTTATTTATCAAAATGTAACTACTTATTATGTATTCTCAAACAAGAAGTGTTCGAGATAGCATGCATGCTGAATTCAACATTACGTTTGCTGTAGGCAAACAATATGAATCGAGAGCTGAACTTCAAAACGCTATTCTTACCTTTGGTAAAAAATATAACGTTGTGTTCTCCATTGCCAGTTCCCACCCAGGAAAGGGACAGTATTATTACATCTGTAAACACGGAGGTTTTAAGCGCGTGATTGGAAAATCTGGCAACGATGAAGACGTTGTTGGTACAGTCAATCTCACCGAAAAGGTATCAGTTGTTTCTGAAGAAAAAAGTGTTTACAAAAAAAGCACTCAGAAGTTCCTTTGTCCGGCTATAATCAACGTCATTGGGCTGGCCATCACCAAAAGCAACATGATTCATAATCATCCAATCTCCCAAGACGTCACGACTTATGCAATTCACCGTAAACAAGGACCTGAAATTATGGATCGAATTTACTCTCTTTTGTCAAGTGGGCATAAAAATCCCGTCACTAGCGTCATGGATGTAAATATTGAATTATTCGATGAGCTGTTTTTCAATGGTTTTTCTAACGCTTATATAACACTTGTATTTTGTTAGACTTTGAGGGCTTTGAACGTCAATAATATCATTAGAAAGGACATCCAAAATATTCAGTCTTTGTTTTTGAAAGATGAGGGTGGGAAAGAGATGTATTCTCTTATTTCGGAATTGGAAAGCATTAGATATGTTGTCCGTATCCAGGTTAAGGATAACCAAGAAGTAAAGGGCGTGTTTTTCATCCACGAAAAGGCTATAATGGAAGCAAGATGTTGGCCTGAAGCAATAACCATTGATGCGACATATAAGACCAACGCACATAAATTATGCTTGGTCAATATCGTCGGAACAAGCAATGCTTCTTCGGTTAAGGGAGGCAATAGATTGCAAACTTTCGCCATTGCTGGAGCATTTGTAAATAACGAAACGGAGCAAACGTACACCTGGATTTTGGAGGAATTGAGGGAAGCTGTTTGGCCAGTCGAAACAAACTTCCGCTTACCTTCTGTAATTATCACGGACAACGAACAAGCACTTCGTAATGCAATTGATCATGTTTTTCCTGAAAGTCAACATTTGCTTTGTTCGTGGCACTTATGGAACACTATGTCGACCAAACTTGCGATTGGTAACGTTGGATCGGTAGAATACTATCTGCGTCTTGCTGAAGCCGAGGTGGAATTCAAGTCAGTCATGACAAGCTCGACTGAAAAATCATATGCCGATGCTATTTCTAACTTTGAGCAAATTATCAGCACTGAAAGTTATTTCAAGGAAGACGGTAAAGTTGCGTTGGATTACTTGAAAGACGTGTAAGACAAGACAATTTCTATTGACAATCGAAGATTATTGACAAATTCTAAAAATTCTATTTTATCAGTTTATTACAAGATGATGAAATGAAGCACTGGGTTGGTTTTCATGCAAACAAGCATGCTCACATGGGTGACAGAACTTCGGGCAGAGCTGAAAGTTTTCACTCTGGCTTAAAGAGGGCTTTGGAAAGTCAGTCAGCATCAAGACTTACACTTACTGCTAAACGCATGCACGCCTACTACGAACAAATGGTTTAATATAACTATTGAGGAAGCCAGAAAAGTTTATGAAACTAAAAAAACGCCGTGGCTCTATATTTAGAGAGTAGACCGTTACCAGAGATTGGGGATCGAAAGAATTAGCATTGACTCCTTGTCGTTTAACGAAGATAGAGAAAAAAGGTTTGTAAAGCTTCATTTTAAAGTAGTGCGTTTTGCTATGGATAAGATTAGGGAAATCGTTGTCGCTTCTTTGCAACACGACTTTGTTACCAAAGGGAAAAATTGCGATTGCTGGGATCGTGTCAGATACCTTCTTCCTTGTCCCTGCATTATTAGTGTTTATCCCGACGTGTTACCATTGTCGATTTTTTACAAACGTTGGAGATTTGAGCATGATGAAAGTATGCCTATCAGAGATAGAGATGTCTGCGACCCAACGTAATTAATTATGTCTTGCGATTAGATTTTGATGAAGCGGAAGACGAATTTGGTGGGATTCATTCAACTGGAAGTGTAAACAACAACGATGAAATCGGTAGTCTTCTAAAAATGTGTCAGAGTGTTGTCAATCTGATGACAGTACTTCCACCAATGGTCTCTTCCCTGCTTACACTGGTGCCTTTCCTATGTTGGAATTTTCCAACCCTTCAATGTCTTCATTGGAATCACTTCGTCCCTTTGGATCATCTGCCTCTGAAGAAAGATTTTCTGAAAGCTCTACTTCGTATCCCTTTTTGAACAATACTGATTTTCAATCTTCCGAGCTACTCAACGATTACTCATCAGTCAATTATGCCGCCCCCGCTAGAAAAAGACTTTTAGACAAAGTGCAAGGCAGTTTAAACGGTGCTCCTAATGATGATGAAGTCTCCGTAAACTTTAAAATCCCTATTGCCGGTAAAAAGATTCTCGATAATGCAGCTTCTGGAAAAAGCAAAAAACGTGGTGGTGGTCATGCTCCTTGCTGGGCAATCACATATGGTTATGGTTTCCGGTACAAGGACTCTAATCAAGTCATTTGGACATATTGCAACTACAATAGAGACATCTGCAAGCAAGCCAACAAAACAGCGGGTTATCAAACAGGTGCTCTTTTGGCCCATTTATCAAAAAACCATGGAATTGACGTAGATACCGGTACTTTCTTCTAACAAAATAAATGAACTTAAACTAATAGGATATTACATTAGCGATGGATTTATGGAATGGGCTACCTGCCACTCATAAATATGCAGACAATGGACCAAATATGAACAGTTATATTGTCAAGACTACGTCTGATGCACGCAAAACGTACTCTACTGTCACTAAAGAAGTTTTTATGGCCCAGCTCGTCCGATTTTTTATCAAGCATTCTTTGCCATTCAAGTTGGTTGAAAGTAAAGAGTTTCAACACCTTCTTTGCTTAGCTAAAAGAACATCAAATGAAAATGACATCAAGCTTCCTAGTGCCACAACCCTAAAATTGAAGATCACAAAGACATACGATATGTGGAAGTCCAAAATCAAGATTATTTTACAACAACAGGATTCACTCTGCTTTACATGTGATGCTTGGAAGTCTTCTGCATCAAACGACTTTTTTGCTATTTGCTGTCATTATATAGACAATAACTGGATCCCTCAAACAGTCATTATTGCATTCGAACCTATGACAAAGCGACACACAGGTAATTATATAAGGCTACAAGCTTTTTCCTGTCAGTTCTTGAACAATTTTTATTTTGCAGGTGTTTATCTTGCCCAAGTATTTTCAAGTGTGTTAGTTGACTATGGTATTGAAGACAAACTGTTTACTATTACTGCTGATTCTGCTTCAAACAACAATACCATGATGAAAGAATTGGAAAATAGGTACAGAGAGATCAATGGGTTTACTGCAGATCATCATTCAATTCCATGTTCTCAACATCACTGTTTCCGAGATACTTCGAAAGGGTTTCAAAGTCAAGGTTCCTTCTGGTGATACAAATATGTATGGGTTGAGAAGCGATGTCGATGCTAATACGTCTCAGCAATCTGATTGTACCAATGGAAGGTCCATTGCTGCTAATGTAATTCTTGGTAATCCTGTAAACAAATTAAGGGCTGGTGTTCTCAAAATTCTTGCTTCCGTTCGTCTTCGCGATGAGTTCCTTATGTGCTGTCGATTAGAGAATTTGAAGCCTCGCCTGTTATGTTATGATGTCGCGACACGATGGGGATCTACTTTAAATATGATTGAGAGAGTACTTTCTTTGATCACACCGTACAATCGTACTTGTGGTATCATGGATTCAAGAGTCATGCAGGCCGACTATGATCTTTTTGGCGAGGTCGAAAGTGATGAAAACATGTTCATTAATGGAATGTATGTTTTGGATGAAGACGAGGTCTCCTATCTTCGTGAGTTTACCAGTATTCTCGAACCGTTCCAGCAAGTGACCAAGTGGGTATCTGGTGAAAAATATCCTACCATGAGCCGCTCAATTGTTTTATTCAACACGCTTTTGAATCACTTGGAAAAAAAGATTATAACATCACACGTTTTTCCTCCTGGCGAAGGTTATGGTAGAGTTAATACGTCCGTTGTCACTGAAGTTCTGCAACACAAGATAGATATTTTACAACGCCGTTATACAGGACAACTTACATCCTCTGGTTTTAATGATCAAAGCCTTATCTTCAAAGGTTGCTGGCTTGGAAGACTCAAGCTGCTTAAGTACTACATGAAAACAGATAGCTCCAAGGTCTATCCCATTGCAACTTTCTGCGACAGTAGCATCAAGAATAGGTTTTGGACAGCTAGAAACTGGGGTGAATACGGTGTGCTTGCTATGAGACATGTTGAAGATGAATGGATCGCGCACTATAAGCCCTTCGTGCAAGAAGATATCGTTGACACTTTCCAGTATGCCAGTAGTAATAATATTTTTGCCCAGATTGCTTTAGATTTACATGAAGGAATAGAAGCAGAAAGAGATGACAATGATGATGAGCTTCAGTTATACAAGCGTGAAAGACCAAGCAAGTTTGAGGTATATACAGGTCTTGGAGCAAGCAGTGCAAGCAGGCAATTTACACCAACTGTTCATGATAGCGAGACAGATTCTCTGTTACCGGAAGACGATGTTTATATAGAGTTTGCCCCCAACAACGCTGGATCGTCTTCTACGGGAAATGAGGTACTATCAGAAAGTTTCACTTCTGATGACCAATCTTCCTCTGGCTCGCTACATTTCTGGAAACAAAATCAACATCGCTTTCCAAGTTTATCTAAAATGTGTTGTGATCGAGCTTATATCCTCATATAACTCTTTAATCTCAATCCATTCAATCCTTTAATAACTTTTATAAATATTGATTTATTATCTGTTGGTTTTATTTTCATACTATTGGATGCTCGCTAGATTCGATCCTCATCATTTACGACATCGATAACCAATGGCAAATATCCCGGATAATACAATCCAATAATAATTAGTTTTGCTAGAACGTATCTTCCAGAAGGTCCCTTTATTTCAAGATACCTCAATTGATTGTCATCCACATGAATATACTTGACAGGTTTCACATATCTTCGGGAGATCAATTATAGTTTAACCGTACCTGATATTTGTATATAAAGGCCAATGTCTTTTATTTAATAAAGATTTTAGTTTACTTTTTGACAGTCTGATAATCCTCTACGTTTTATTATCTTGTATTTTTTAATTCTTGATATTTTATATACCTCGAATTCCACAAAATGGCCAAAAAATACCTCTCTGTTCCAAGTACAAGCACTGCCTGTGAAAGGTGTTTTTCCCGATCTGGTCGCTTGGTTACCTCTTCTAGGTCAAGACTTACGCCTGAAAACGTCAAAAAAATTATGCTTGTAAGCTACTGGATAGACATGATTGACGAAGATGGTCTCGCCGAGGCACAATCAAATAGCACATAGTACCCCACATTGTAAATTTCCCTTTTTTCTCAATCCCTTTTTTCCTTTCCCACAACACACCTTTTTTTTTTCTAGATTACATTTCCGGTCTCATAATACGTTATTACATAATATCGATATATCTGTTGTCCGATGGTAAGTATAGCCTTTTCATTATTATTTATACATTTATTTATTTTTCGTCATTTTTATCATTATACATTTTTTTACTTCAACAAATAAATAATTTATAAAAAAAATGTCTGTCTTCAAATTATAAAAAAACTATAAAAGAAAAAAGTCCAAAAGTTTGTGTGTAACCGATCGTTGAAGCAATGCAACGAACGAACAAACATCGATCGTTGAATTTTTTTCAACGAAATCATGCGTTGAAATAGCTTCAACGATCGATACCCTATTGTAATACCGTTGAATCGTGCGGTATCGTCGATCGTTGAAACTGCTATCTCTAGTGCCATCAAATATCTGACATGCATAACCAGGACCATCATAAGTGATGCAACCCCACATCTTTAAGCTACCGCCACCATGCTTGACTGTAAGGTCCAAATGATGAAATTGAAGCTTGTCATCCGGTCTTTTCCAACAATACTTGATACCGTCCGAGCCCCAAATGTTAATTTTTGTTTCGTCTGAAAATACCATTCGTCTCCAATCATCTTTAGTCCAGCTACGGTGAGCTTTGACCCACTCAAGTCTTTGCTTTCTATGCTGGGGTTTAAGCAGAGGTTTTTTCTTTTTTTTTGCAGCCTCAAATCCAAGGGACTTTAGCAATTTAAGACATGCTGAGTATCCTATTTCGAATCCAAGATCATTCAGGTACTTTTCCACCTCTTTTCCCGTCTTAAGTTGACCAAGTACTACCTTCTTACGAATGGCATTTCGAGATGTCTCTTTCAGAATCGGCTGGCGACCAGATGCAGATCTTGACATTTCGGGAAACCATTTGCGTTTATAGTCAGAAATAGTGGATTTTTTGACTCCAGGAACGCGTTTCATAATTTTAGAGTACGAATAACCAGACTCTAGCAAGTTTTTGATACTATTTTGAGCGTCAATAGGCAACGATCGCACCTTATTTGAAGGCAACCTGTCGGACACGAAGAAATTGTAAAAATGTTGGGAAATGTTGTGTATCAAGGTAATGTAAAAATTATAAAGACAGTAATAGAGTAGTTTGAGACTGTTTATAAGATTGTCCTTTATTATGAAATAAAAACCTCTAGTATTTATATAAAAGACTTGTCTGCTGAGTTATCACTTTGATATTATTGAAAGTTGTTCTTCGTTACCAAATATAGATACCAATATTGCTTGTTGCTTCACTAATGCACGTGTACTCAATGACTTAGTTTCCTTATACAACGGTATTCTCGTGCTAACGAAATACTAATGATATAATATCTAATAGTACTAACTATTTCTTTTTGGTATGATTACTAAATCATGAATGATGTATAGATGTTGATATGTTTCTATTGACAATAATATGAGTGTAGCCTAGCTAGATCACCACAGGAAAGAAGCGAAAAACAATATGAAACACTTTCTTTTATTATTTTTGTTGATTACTAATTTTTTGTGACAGTTTTTTCACCGAATTCGATGAGGTTCTATTTTTTATTGCTGACCCGGAAAAATGGTCCGGATGCACAACCAAATTTATACGTGGTATTATTTCTGAGTCCGTCATTCAATGGATGTGAATTTAATACTATTTATTACCAGAGGTTTTTCCTTTTTAAAAAAGTTAGTCTCGTTTTGATAGGATGATTCGTTCTGGATCTATACTTCATTTTGTTGTTTTTTGAAAAACATCCGGACCTTTAATCCACCCACTGTATGTGCCAAGATCGATATTTCTAATCATGCCTGGAATTACTTCTATCGGAAACTGTTCAGCGTCAATCTGTCTTCTCCTTCTTCTTTCTTCAGGACCCATTCTGCCCACATTCAGCAACAATCTTTTCACATTTTGTTCGTAATCTTGGCTAACATCATTTACCAATACATAAACCAACCTGTCTACTCTTCTATTTGGCTTTCTCTTTAAATACGTGGTTTTTAGTTGATTATGCCAGCTTTCCACATAATTGTTTGTTTACATGTTTGTGTACACGGCTGGCTGATAGTAAGAGGCCCAACGCATGAAAGCATCATTTACAAAGTAGTACGTCTTCAAATATCTGATCCACTCTACATGCTCGCTAAATTGATCCAAAAAATTGGCAAGTTTTCTATTGAGTTCCGAAGTACTTCTCTCCCACATCATTTGCTTTAGTGCCGTAATTATGGACCTATTAACTAGGCTGTTAGTTTGGGAACTGTCAGTTTTGACCAACTCGCGGATTATTGAGGACCACGCTCGGGCGACGTGAAAAAGGCACCATTGTATCTGAGCTTCTAGAAATACAGTGCGAATAGCGATCAATTCGACGTTTGAAACATCAATCGTGATCTTTTGTACGTTGTTGCATCCCATATTTCTTAAGAAAGTTAGAAATTCGACAATTGGAGTGACGGCGTGATTTGCTGTGAAACAATATGCAACTGGGCAACCAGTTCCAGTGACTGGATGGCGAACAACGATTGTAAATAGTAAACAATTGTTGATACTTGTTGTTTTGTGAGTGGCATCTAAGCACCAGTATGGGCATTGAAACAGAATGTTTTTCTGCCAAGGAGATAAAAAAGCAAAAGTAAAGTTTGTATTAAAGTCGTTTCCGACATAAACATTATACCCTTTCTCGTTTGGCAAGCCTTGCAACCATAATCTGACGGATTCATGCTGATCATGATGCTTTTTATAAGCTGCTTCTTGGATTTTTTGTATTGGTTATACACCTCATTATAGTCTATAACTTGATCTATATGAATAATATCTTGGCTGCTACTTTGATGACCAGCCATAATAATACGAAAATGATTTTGGATGTAGCTGTTAAGTTGACGTTAAATTGATACGCGGACATCCCTGCACTCATATCCTTCAGCAAGCTTCTGCATGAGAAAAACCTTTGTGGTTTTTGACATTGGCAAAAAGCAGAAGTCTTCTTTAGTCCCAATTTGATGATTGTGTTGTTTTTTAAAAGTGAAAAAGACATTGTTGGGATCATTTTTGTAACAAGTAATTTTCATAGTTGCAGGGCAGCCAATTTTCTTTGATGTTTTTTGAAGAGGTCTGGCAATTGTAGACTGTTCGTTTGTAGACGCTTTGGGTGGTTCCTTTGCACCGCTTAGGTGACAAAAGTAAGTCTTGTACCAAGAATGCAATATTACTCTTCTCCTTGTAACAGATGCCCCTTCACTCTCAGGCTGGTCATTACTGGTAGATTGTTTTGCATGATACAGCTTTCCTACAATCCACATCACTGCGTATTTCTCAGGGAAAGTGTCCAATATTTGGTTCATTTGACTAAGAGGAACTTTAATTTCCTCGGGAATAGGAACATAAGGTTCGATGCGAAGGGTATATGACATTTTTTTTATTGTAAACACTTGAATAATTTTTTAAATAAATAAAAAAAAAACTGAAGTAAAATAGAATCTCATTTTATTTTTGCCATTGAACTTTTTCAGGGGCGGTGGCTTTGATGGCTTATTCAAAAATAATTCAAACACCTCTTAAAGTGCGAGGGTATAAGTTGATGCGTGGAGGCCTACAAAAATCTGCTCGTCTACGGGCTGCTGCCAATTACAAAGAGCAATCTTCACAAGAGGATGACTCTCAGAGACAACAATAAAAATCCTTTTTTTTTCCTTCTTTCCTTCATTTCTTTTATTTCTAAACTCAATTTTAACAATGACACTCCAAGAAAGCATTCACAATACCTTTGTTGAGGATATTTTAGATTTGTTCATACTGAACTATTGCATTTCAAATAGAAAGTAAAGTCGTAATGACATATCATGCTATTCTACATATTCCCACTTGTCATCTTCTATCTTGTTGCATACTGTGCATGTGGTGTAACCACTTGTCGAGCACGGTATATGTTAAGCCCACTCAATAGTTTTACACGTACAAGGTTATCGGTTATTGAATAATCTTGATACAAAATCTTTCTTAATTTAATTACGCGACTGAGATTCATTTAATCCCATTTTGCATTATACGAGTACGTGATGTTATTCGTCAATATGATTGGATAATAAAACCACACCGTATAGTCTGTGGGTTGATATCACTGTGGTGAAATACACACATAACAATATAAAATATAATTAATATTGGCTCACAGCCAATAATACAAAACACATAAACTTGCATATCAATACCATACAACCAATAAGAAATTCAATATCATAAAAGATAAGGACATCACTGTATAAATATCCTTATCCCTCTATCCATTAGTCATAACCGAACACAAAGTACCAGATTACATATAATCACTCCCATATTAAGAATGAAAGAAATAATAATTTGTGTTACACACAAATCCAAGCTTATCAGAAATATACCTCATATATAGACTGTGAACTCAGGCTATAACCACAGATCAATCAATTATCAGGATGTAGCAATCAAACCCTTATCACTCTGTGACCTACTTTTACAAATAATTCTCCTCAACTAACTAATATAAATAGAGATCCTGGAAGAACCCAAGATATCTCTTTAGTCTATTTTACTTTGATTAAGAATAAACCCTTTGCAGGACCTTTAACTTAATCCCTTGTTTTATTTTTATTCTTTTTTTATTTTCAGTGTGAAACCCTCTAGTTTCTCCACAATCACGTTTATTATTTTACATA
Organism: Mucor piriformis; assembly: GCA_943193625.1. Classification (NCBI taxonomy): domain Eukaryota; kingdom Fungi; phylum Mucoromycota; class Mucoromycetes; order Mucorales; family Mucoraceae; genus Mucor; species Mucor piriformis. Next base: position 16,010 of record OW971868.1, on the reverse strand, counting down.
ATATTCCATTAACCGTGAGATCTGTCATCTTAAGATCCATCTCATAAATTAGTATAAATACCCCCATAGTTTTCTGTAGTAGTCTCTTATCGAATTTTTATAATAAAAAGGAGATACCTCAGTTCTAACAGTATTTTCCTGTCCCAGTTCTTTTCTATTTTTACACATCCTAAACAACCTTGACCACTATGCCAAGTGGTGCCAAAGCGGCTGTTGAAGGTACGATTCGTTAAGCTTTAGAGCTTAACGTATATTTTACAAGGGATGTCAGTGACGTGTTAAAGTTGAATGGTGGGAATAAAACAATGACAGTTTATGTCAATGAGTATTCTTACATTTATCAATTACTGAAAGTAAGTGGTGTGGGGTATACATTTGCACATTATGCCTTATAAAAGAAATATACTAATTTTTTGTTTTATATCACAAAGCAGGGTCCTTGGACAATCAGACCACTTGTGAACAGTAGTGACAGGAAGTACTATGCAAACTATAGTACTTCTATTGCAGCAGAAGAGTTGGGTGTTGTTGTTGATGGTGCACCACTATGCTGAAAAAAAAAACACGGACAAGATGTTGCTTGAGGTTGCAAAGCACAACCTCATACAAACCACCTACCGATTAGTTGAGGTGGACGACAAGGTCATCACTGGTAAGTGCGACCATGTCAAGTTGTATGAAGAATTGGAGAAAACTCATCGTCGTCTTTGTAAGAAATATACGGCCTCAAAAAAAAAAACTCCATGTTTGCAATAAATCCTGAAGTTCAGCTTGACTTTTTTAGGCTTCGAGACATCATTGGAAAAAGAGATATCGACGCTTTGATGCAACAGAATGTTGCTAGAAAAAGAGAAATTATCGATGCCTTCGAGAGCCTTGACGGTGACGAAGGCGGTAGAGTGATCAACGAAATTGGGGAAAGCTCGGGACAGTAATTAATGTCATTCGAGGCATGGGTGGGAGGGAGGGTCTTTTTTTTCTTTTAGCTTAAAATAAAAAAAATAGTTGCTAAATAAGTAGGGACCAAATGTAAAAAATGTTAATAGAATACACGTCTTTTCTTGTTATTGAAATTGTTTTTCAAAATCAATTATGTTGACGATGTTTTTACCGACGAACAAGCACAAGTGGCAGTAATTGGGTTTTGTCCTGTTACAAATAACCTCGCAGAAAACTGGTCGTTTTTTCAATGATGCCATGGAGTTATTTGAGGGTTTGGCATTTCAATGTTAGTCTAACCCTAAAGAGTACATGCCATTGTAGAGACTTACTGAATTATATTAATATAGACTGTGGTGATCTAGCTAGGCTACACTCATATTAGTGTTAATAAGAACATATCAACATCTATACATCATTCATGATTTAGTAATCATACCAAAAAGAAATAGTTAGTACTATTAGGTATTATATCATTAGTATTTCGTTAGCACGAGAATACCGTTGTATAAGGAAACTAAGTCATTGATTACTCGTGCATTAGTGAAGCAACAAGCAATATTGGTATCTATATTTGGTAACGAAGAATAACTTTCAATTATATCACAGTGATAACTCAGCAGACAAGTCTTTTATATAAATACTAGAGGTTTTTATTTCATAATGAGGACAATCTTATAAACAGTCTCAAACTACTCATAGCTGTCTTTATAATTTTTTACACTTACCTTAATACACAACATAGACTTGGTGGCCGATGGCAGAAATATAGTTGTCATGATGCTGTTTATCTACTTGGCTATGTCTTTTTATACCTTGTGAATGAACCTAGTCCTTCTGTTCGTAATGTTGCAGAAAAAGATATTAATCATGGTATTGAAAAAGTAGAAGGTTGGATCAGGGCTAACAATTGAAGGAAAGGGTCAGTTGTTGATAAGCACGTTGCGTTGCATTGGTTTGGAAGTGAAATTCAGTATGAACCACTCGATGCTGAACATTGCCCTTTCCAAGGTCAAGCTTACGTTCTCCCGGGTACCATTCATAACCTCACATATACAAGAGTAATTATCGGTCAACAATTTTGTTTGTGTGGAGAATGATTGAGAGCAAATCAATAAAAAAAATAAAAAACTTTGAGAGTCCCAACTCGTAGTGCCCACCCTTAAAGTTATTTTATTAATTTTTGGACGACAATTTTTGTTTTAACTTTTGAAAAAAAAAACATGTTTCTTCACTACAACTACGATATTCTTTTTGTTGGTATCAATTTAGACTTAGCGTCATAACAATTTGGTTTCTTCGAAAGGCCAAGAAATCAGTTTCTTAAATTTTGGTTGTCATTGGTTAGTATTAAATGTTGTTGGTTCAACAAAGACAAGGTATTTTAACAAGAAATGATGTTGTAAATGCATCAGACTTAAGGTAATCTCATTTATCCTTAATATATTATGTTGACCGAGCTACACGATCTAAAAAAGATGTTGTTGCAGAGGAAATGGTTGATGGAAAGAGACGCTTGGAGAAGTGGTTGCACAATATTGTCCGAAACTAATTTGCTTTGTTGGCAAGAAATGTCATAAGTTCATTTGTTACATTCAAGGTACAAACAATGGAGTTGAATTTGGTTTGCAAACCGAGCCATTGAAGTACTGCAGTCTACTGTGAGCCCCATGGTATTATCAAAGGTGCTCAAATGACTTATGACAACAAACTTGGGTAGATATATGCAATATGGCAGTTTTATTTCTAAATAATTATATCAGGAACTACAAGAACTTGAATACTTATTTTACACAGAATTTTAAATATGAATAAACAAAAACAATATTAAACATCCTAGTGAAAGGTTTTATTACATTTTATAGTTATTCTATCCTTTTATTTTGACCTTTTTTGGCGTTTTATCATCTCCATCCCTTTTTTGTTTATCAAATTCACTCACATCATTACATTCTTCGTTTTCTAATTCTTTTCATTTATCTGCCATTGCTACCGGCAAACAGAATCAAGCCAATGAGGCCATGGTTTAAAACTCTGCTATCTAGCTAGGATAAAAACGCGCTTTTTCAAGGCTTTCACCAAACTCAGCGTATGCAGCATTTATAAAATTAAGACATCGTACCCAGTCTGCATTAACAAAGTTTTTTGGTTGAGTTATAAGGGCAAAAGCACTAACGTGTCTCCAGTATTCAGTAGCAATTTTTTTTGTTTTTGTTTCAAATAAAAGTTTCGAAATCGCAATGGTGGAGGTGGAGGTGGATGTTTTTTTTTCTATGAATCCCAAAACAGTAATTGCATTTGACAGTGCTCAATTAAGTTAGACGGCTCATTGAGACGTATCATTTTATTTATTGTATTTTCATGTCAGCAAGCTAGCCTCTAATTTTATTCTTCGGTGGTACAAGTAAGATTTGTTGAAATTTTTTTTTTACTTCTTGAAGAACCCCCCTACCATCACTGTATTTGCTACAATCTTCAATATGATTCATAGATCTCTGGAAAAATTTGCGGACATGAACTATGTTTCCGCTTTATCAAGATAGTCAGAAACATTATTTTCCAGAGATTTGAACGTGTAATCACAGCGCAGATGAGCCTCCCTTTTGGCCGAGCCGCAATTGCACTTGCAATGGTACTTTGGGTACGACTCAAGAATATGCTTCGCATTCTCTACTTCTTGCTGCAAAGCAAACTTCTGTGTCACAAAGTCGGATTGACTGTCTAAGATGTGACGCGCAAAACACATTGAACTATCGTCTGGCTCCTTGGACTGACATGTCATTTTTTAGGGTTTTCATTGAGATCACAACCAAGCCATTGGTTACGCTCCTTTCAAATCGTTTTAATGCCTCTAAAGTAGCCTAACTGCTTTGTTTTCACAATATATTTTAGTCTGGTTATAGTTTTGACTTCCTTGTCGTAAAACAAATTGCTGTAGTTGTGTACCGTCGGTCAAAGTTACTGTAATATCTCTAGACTGATATTTTTCCAACAAAGGTTAAGATTTTTCATTCAGTGTCATGCGGTTAGCGGCAAGAGCATCGTCTGCATACGCGTTGTGGTTTGAACTATTGTCAAAAAGGAAAAAAAACCTGACAATTTTTATGAAGACTATTGAAAAGTGGGATTGCATCTCTTCTAACTGCCCAATCATATTTGTGTACTTCCAATGGCCTTCTCTTCCAGCACCCGCCATAAAATATATCTTGTTGAATTCTAAGCTAAGGATCTCATTGTTCCATGGCAAGGGCATTGAAATTTACTTACCATAATTGAAGATTCTGGGCAGTTTTTTCTGATATGATTTTCGCTCTTTAAAAGTCAAAGGTCATCTTTGCAATCATTTGTGTCGTATCGCTCCTTATAAATTGAATATCATTTCTACTTAACTTGTCACATCAATTATAATAAATATATATTATAAATTATAACTTCTACCTTAGCGAATATCATTCCTATTGTCCGATACAGTTCTAGCACGGCTCATTAACTTTGCAGAGATCAGATTCCATGCTCTATGCCGGTTGTTTGAGCAGTTGCCGTATCTTCTGAATTTAAATAAGCTCGTCCAGTAATCCAATCAACGATTTTAATCATTGAATGGATAAACGATGAGTCGCTAAAAAGTTCTGAATATGAATCAACAGGCACATCTTATACCAACAATACGTCAAGTGGCATATATAATAATTTATAAATCAAATTCCGTCTATTCCCAAATTTCTGGAATAGTAAATTCGATCTAGGCAGCAAAAATCTTTTAAGTAATAATCAAATATAAAAGGACCTCTATTTTTATCATAACAAACTCTCCAACTTAAATTAAAAGAACAAAGAGTCTCATTTCTTGTTTTTTTATGCACCTTTACTTCCCTTTTATACTTGAATTACCACAACTTTTACTACTTTTATATATTGTGGTTTTTTTTCTTCTTTTTTAAACAAAAATAAATAAAAAAACTGTATAAAGGTAACAAAAGTGATAATAAATGAAAATCAATGAAAATCAGTGAAAATAAATGAAAATAAATGAAAATAAATGAAAATTAATGAAAATAAATGAAAATAAAAGAAAATAAAAGAAAGCAAAAGAAAGCAAAAGAAAGCAAAAGAAAGCAAAAGAAAGCAAAAGAAAGCAAAAGAAAGCAAAAGAAAGCAAAAGAAAGCAAAAGAAAGCAAAAGAAAGCAAAAGAAAGCAAAAGAAAGCAAAAGAAAGCAAAAGAAAGCAAAAGAAAGCAAAAGAAAGCAAAAGAAAGCAAAAGAAAGCAAAAGAAAGCAAAAGAAAGCAAAAGAAAGCAAAAGAAAGCAAACCAAAAAAAGAAAATAATCATGGATGGGGTGCGGAAAAAACTAATACATATAAAAATTTTAGTGTGATAATTAATAAAAGCTACGGCCATACAATATTGAAACCACGGGATCCCGTCCCATCTCCGCTGTTGTGTATCAAGGTAAATGTAAAATTATAAAGACAGTTATAGAGTAGTTTGGGACTGTTTATAAGATTGTCCTTTATTATGAAATAAAAACCTCTAGTATTTATATAAAAGACTTGTCTGCTGAGTTATCACTTTGATATAATTGAAAGTTGTTCTTCGTTACCAAATATAGATACCAATACTGCTTGTTGCTTCACTAATGCACGTGTACTCAATGACTTAGTTTCTTTATACAACGGTATTCTCGTGCTAACGAAATACTAATGATTGATGTGATCAGGCATACATTCAAATATATATTGATATATTTACACGTATACGATCATCTCACGTCTTTTATCCTTTATGACTAATTATATTTATTTGACTAAGCCTTATTATTATTACTATCCAGTAATAACTGTCTGATTGATACAAGGTAGAGGACTTACCATAATTAAGGATCTCATCCGAATGTAAGATTATACAATTCGGCTTCCTTTATTATATTTGGCAATTGTGACATTTGTGCGCTTATGTGAGCACAGACATTTATGTTTGATTCTCAGATATTGAAAACTATATAAACCCTTTGACATTTCATTAAATAAACAATAATTCTCTTTTTGCGACTGATTACTTTCTTGTATTTTTTGTGTTTTATTTTATTTTTGTAATCCTTACTACTACCATAGCTCGGATTCCACAATGATATAATACTTAATAGTACTAACTATTTCCTTTTGGTATGATTACTAAATCATGAATGATGTATAGATGTTGATATTTTTTATTGACAATAATATGAGTGTAACCTAGCTAGATCACCACATCCGCAGTTAAGCAATATCTGGACCAGTCAATACTATGGGTCAAAATAGACATTTTATTTTTATAATTAATTAACACAATCCTGGTGGAAAGGTTATACATTGTGTTCTTTAAGGCAAATAATGTTGACAAGTTAATAAATTATAAGTGTAAATAAGATGAAAAAAAAATTTCGAAAACAAAAAAAAATAAAAAAATAAAAAAAATACACACAAAAAATTTTAAAAAAACAAATTTGAAAAAAAAAATTTAAAAAAAAAGTAGAAAAAAATAAACGAACCAAATAATTTTGTCTTACAGTTTTTGATTTTTTGCCTCTCTTTTTTTTCTTTCGTTTTCTTGGATTACTTACTTACTCTTTTTTAATTATTTTGTTAAAAAAACCAAAAAAAAAGCCGAAAAATCAGAAAAAAAATTTTAAAAAAAGTCGAAAAAACAGAAAACAAAAAGCAAAAAAAAAATAAAAATTTAAGATAAACATACAAAAAATGTTAAAAAAAAAAATTTGAAAAAAAAAAAATTTGAAAAAAAAAAAAAACAAAAATTTAAAAAAAAAAAAAATAAAAAAAAAAACAAAAAGAAAAAAAATTAACAAAAAAATCCTGCGTTCCGATTGGTCTAATATTTGACAGGACCCCATGACAAAAAATTTCGGCTAAATAGCCCCATGACATGGCTAAACAGTCGGCCCGACTAAAATTGTCGGGGTTTATATCGGATTTCTAATTCTGTGCTATACGTTGATATGTAACATTACTATTAAATTGTACAAATTAATTTAATCATTTTTTTAAATTATTATTATAAGGTTAACAAACAAATTAAATAGCTTTTAGATTACAACGTTTTTACCTTTGTCAGTATAAATTGAATCTAAAAAACTTCAAATTTGAAAAATCGCTTAACCTTAAGTAACAAATAGCTCAAATATAAAAAATTAAATAAATATTTTGTAAACATTTCTTTGCAATGAAACCTTAAATTAATTAATTATTTGTAAATGTTTTTGCGGTTTTTTTTTTTAAATAAAACCACTTTGTACATATCGCCGTATAGCAATTTTTGCTATACGGCGATATGTACAAATTTACCCGGGACCGATTTTTTCGCTATACGGGGATATGTACAACTAAAAGACGCGTTTCTTCGCGTCATTTTCGCGATATTTAGGGCGCTTTAAAAATGCAGTCTTCTATACGGGACGTAGCATCTTTTTACTTTTCCATCAAACATCGATGGCCGTTCCCCATAAATTCCCCCGCACTTTTAACTTTTGGATCTGAAACACTATTAATTTTTTTTAAAAATTTTTTTCAATTTTCTGCATCTACATATCGTCGTATAGCAAATTTTGCTATACGTCGGTATGTAGATCCCGGAAACCCGCTTTTCTACCCAATCAAAAGGCGCACAAAGTCCGCTCAAGTATGAATTGGTCCGGATAACATTGTACTCCTTCGAAAACACTTCGAAATAACTGGACCTTGCTTTTTACAAGTTTTATAACACTTTTAAATATTTGGAAATCACAAAAAACCCCGGAACGATCAACATCCCATGGTTATTTTCTGCAAATTTTACAAGGACCCGAAGCATATTGCGGAAATTTACCTGCACGGAAAGCGTGTGGAAACTGAACGGACCCGGCCCAGATTACCACAGAATGCCTTGGAACCGGACTGACTTCCGAAGAACGAAATGAAACCGGAATGGCTTCCGGAGAACAGAATGGAACCGGAATGGCTTCCGGAGAACAGAATGGAACCGGAATGGCTTCCGGAGAACAGAATGGAACCGGAATAACTTCCGGAGAACAGAATGGAACCGGAATGGCTTCCGGAGAACGGAATGAAACCGGAATAACTTCCGTAAAATGGACCGGAACCGGAATGATTTCCGTAAAATGGACCGAAACTGGAATGACTTGCGTAGAGTGGTCCGGAACCGGAATAAATATTAAAAAATTGATAGGTACCGGAAGGACTTCTGGAGAATGGACCGGAACCGGAATGACTTCCGAAGAATGGGCCGGAACCGGATATAAAATCCTGAAATGTAATCGAAAGCTAAAATCTCGTCCGGAAACCCACCGGAATCGTTATCCAATTCCGACAAATGGACCGGAACCTGTAACAGCTTTATAAAAAGGACCTGATCAAGTAACAACTTCGCAAAAGAAACCCGGACCCGGAATTGGCTTTCAGAAACTCATTGGTACAGGCAACGACGACCAGAAAATTAAACCTGAGCTGGCAATTACTTCCAGAAAGTGACCCAAACCGGCTACTACTATCCGGAAATTGGGCCGCAGCCTGCAATTGCTTCCGGAATACAGCCGGAACTACCAATGGCTTCCCGGCATCAAACCAGAATATGTACGGCTTCATCAGATTAAACCGGAACTGGTTAAAGTTTCCATATATCTGACCGGAATTGGCAGCGGCTTACGGATATATTAGCGGAATGGTGAACGGCTGATTTGTATTTGAAAGGAACGAGCAATGACTCTTATGCTTTTTATTTTAATTTGTCCGTAATATTTTTTAGTTAGAGACTTCTTTGTTGTCAAGCAGTTTACTCATTTTGTTTGCGAGTATTTAGATGTAAACACCCGGTGTTATATCACAAGTCCATATAAGGCATTACTATCAAAAGCAAGCCCTATAATTTAATTTGGAAAGATTAATATTAATAAGTGTTAGGACAATATATACACTTAATGATCAATAGTCCACACCCCTGGTATCAAACCAATATATACAGTAGAGCATCTGAAGCTGTGAATAAAGGACTATCTTATATTTGATTGAAATTACCGTCTTTTAACTAACGGATAGTAGGACCGGCTAATATATCAGTAAGAATATATCAATATCTATACATCATTCATGATTTAGTAATCATACCAAAAAAGACATAGTCAGTTCTATAAAACACTATATCAAGTAATACGTTACCATGAGAGTACCGTTGTATAAGGAAACAAACTGACAGATAGTACGTGCATTAGTAAAGCAACAAGCTATATTCGAATCCATATTTGGTAACGAAGAACAACTTTTAAGAACATGAAAGTGACAGCTCAGCAGACTTGCTATGTATACTGTATATCTAAATACTACGGTTTTTATTTCAAAATAAAGGACAATATTACAAACAGTCTTAAACTACTCTACTGTAACAAAAGTAGACTTATAGATGAATAGTTTTGTAGAAGAAAAGAGTAAAAAACAGATAGCAAATACAATTAGAATTCTTGGCAGATTTATTTGTATTTTAAAAGTTGATTGATCTTTAAGAAGATGGAAGAGACGTGTTATTTATACTAGTCATGAAAGTAGGGAGACTTATTGTGTTACGCATAATAGGGAGAGAAATAATAACAATAACAATAACATATCTTAGTTTAGAAACATGGTGTTACCGCTTGTCGGACCTATAACTAGTGTCCTCCTTCTCACAGATTCCATAGTACTTGATAATGCTTCATATGCTTTTATCAATTATGATGAGTGACGAATTGAATATCTATATTATAAATCTATATGTATTTATCACATCTACTACTCTCTTTGTAATTTTTCGTATACCTTCATACATAACAGGACTATATTGTTTTAAGATTTAAGAGACTGAAAAAAGAGAAAAGAAACAAAAATAAGGCAAATCCGACAATAATATGAGCATAACCTAGCTACATCACCACAAATAGCATAACAACACTGTTAAGTATTTGCTTCAAACTAATTGTTCTAATTGACATGTAAACAACAACAGATAGCTGATCCAAATAATGCTGCAACTTACATGTATGCATATTTCTGGTGTATCTCATTGAACATCCAGATGTTGTTTAAAGTACTAAAATGATATAAGAAATCTCTATTAGTAAAATGAATACAATAATTTGCTGAATACTTCTATAACGGTTTTGACATCTGTACCAGTTAATCATGTTGATAATGTAACACCACAAGTATGTAAGCAGGATTTCCGAAACTGTATTGGGCACCTGATTAATATATGAGGTGTAAAGATACAGTGGGCATTGTGGCGTGGAGATGGTGTTACTATTATTTATGTCTGTCTTAATGGTTGGTAAGAGATACTGCATTTTATATTCGAATGTTGGGGTTCTTAAGTATCGCTTAAAGTATTAGCATGGTATCTATGTGAACACCATCTTGACGGGATTGTCACCATTGTCACTGATATCAATCAAGCAATTGCTAAGGGTCTATGCCGTTGGTTGTATTGTTGCGGCTATAACGTTTTGGTAACGTTCAACTACAAGTATTCTTCGATAGTATAGTGGTGAGTATCCCCGCCTGTCACGCGGGAGACCAGGGTTCAATTCCCTGTCGGAGAGTTTTTGTTACAAGCAACATTTTTAGTGTTTTCTTTTACTTACTGGAACAGCTGCAGCGTCATTTCTTGATTTTAGATGCGTATTTTTTATTCTGTAGATTCTTTAAAAGCAAGTAAGATAAAAAAGAATGCAGTAAAACTTGGTAATGTGTATTATCATCACTTTTTGTACAATATTAATAAGTAAAAAGAGGAAGCAACAACAAGTTTTTTATGTAATGAAAAGGATCGGCAAAAGTGAATATGAAGAAACATATGATATGTCAACAACAACTGCAAGCATATGAACGTCCCACAATACTCAATAATACTGCAAAAAATGATTTCTGCCAGACTTGAACTGGCGACCGTCTGCGTGTTAAGCAGACGTGATAACCGACTACACCAAGAAACCATGGTTATGAAACAAAATTGACATAATTGTATCGATTACAAACAACTGACAAGCATTCCTGCTGGAAAACGAGCCGTTATCCTGTAACGCTGTTACAGAATGTAACGGTGGTCTAACAAGCATTCCTGCTGGAAAACGAGCCGTTATCCTGTAACGCTGTTACAGAATGTAACGGTGATCTGATTTGGAATTTGTTAGATTTTCTAGAAACAAAATTCAAGGATAATTTATGTTGTGGCGTGTCATGATACACCAAAACGTGATTAGCGGAAGTTATAAAAGAGTTCGTACTGCGAAGTAGCTGTTACAGAATATCACCCTGGAAATGTGACATTTACATTTAAAAGAAAAACAAAAAAAAAAAGAAAAAAAAAAAAAAAAAAAAAGAAAAAAAAAAAAAAAAAAAAGAAAAAAAAAAAAAAAAAAAGACACCACAATTTGAACAATGTAGCAAAATAGTTCCCTTATTAATGATTTTTTTTTTAGCCAGATAAGTGGCCGCAGGCCACTAAGACAGTGGTGTGACAAAGGACAACAGAGACAGTGGTGTGACAAAGGACAACAGAGACAGTGGTGTGACAAAGGACAACAGAGACAGTGGTGTGACAAAGGACAACAGGAAGACAGAGATAGGATTAGGGGGTTAGCGGTTAATTAAGGACAAAGTACAAGAATAGGATTAGGACAGAGTCAGGATTAGTATTGTCTTTGAGACGCGACCGAAAAATTTGAAACGGTTACAATGTAGCGCAAAACTGTGGCTTTCGAATAGTGTAAAAAAAGGTAAATTACCACCGTTGGTTGTCGCGTAAACGGCGATTGAAATATACCGCTACATGCACCACTCACATGAAATTTTTTAAAAAGAATAAAATTTTCGGCTGGATTCGAATCAGTGACTAACTGTAGCGAAGTAGGGCGTATTACCAAATACTGACAGGGAACTACTGTTATGTTGTCAAGCCCGTAAATGCTAATGATTCTGATGTCTCCAATAATCTTGTGACTAACCCGGACTATGACATAGACATGCTGGTAGAGATTGAACTCAGGCTGAAGAAGACATCAAACCAGAAAAGACGTTTCGTACCACTCAAAAATAATCACCTGAATCTGAAAAAGGCTAAACCGAATAACATCACTTTAATATAAACATAACACCTCTTTCGACAACCTGTTTCTATTACTCACTATTATTATATTTATCACACCATTTGTACCTTACAATTAGTATATATATCCCTTAAGTTTTATATCAATAAACATTACCTTCTATTTTATATATTTGGGTAATTACTTACTGTTGTGTATCAAGGTAATGTTAAAATTATAAAGACAGTAATAGAGTAACGTGCCACCAACTTTAGACCTGATAAATTTTTGCCATTTTTTAAGCCAATTTTTCTCAACCAAAACATATTTTTTTCGTAAAAAAAAATCTGAAGAACTATTCTTTAAGCGTATATCAATAATAATCAAAAAAAATATTTGTACTTTACATATTAAAAAAAATGTTGATAGTCATTAAAAATTGTCGGTGAAAAAGTATTTAAGCGGGGGGAGCCTAAGGGGAACCTCAGATTTGAAACAACCATTAAATATGAGGTAATCTTTTTAAACCTCCGCGCATAAAATCAGCCAATGAAAAGACGTTAAAACGACAATGTTGTAACTTTTGATAGCTATCGGCTCACTCAGTTTTACATTGTTTTGCAATTGAATACATGGATGCATTTAAGTAAACATCAAAGAACACTTCCTCAGGTTTGGATTTTCATTATGTTGTGGGGGGGGGACCAAAGGCGTCACCCTGCAAAGAAGTTGGACTTGGAAATTTATGATCTCTATGGAAATCCTGAATTCAGCATTTATCAAAAATCTAATTACATACGGTGTTTAATTATAGCTTTAGACGTGTAGTTATAGGTTTGGATTTTACATTTATCTATAAATTAATCATTTTGGACAACATAATATGTCAGTGCGTTTTTCGAATATTGGTACTGGGGAGTGACCTCTGTTAACTAATCGAATTTGGTCAAGTATGGATGGATTTTTTTAACGCTATGTGTAGGCTCAATTTTACTTTTCTTTTAAATATTACGACAGAATATAATAATGCATACCACTTTCAACAATGCCGGAGGTTTGAATTTGTACTCGATCAACAAAATAGATTTTTATGCGGAACTTTTTGGGATATGGTGTTATATTAAACACAAATGCCTAGGGAAGGTCAAATTGAGCATGTAGATTTCCGCTATCAAAATTAATGTTGGCCAATAGAACACATAGTGTATCTAGATGTGACTAATGCGCGTCAAGAACGTCTTTTCACTTATTACTTTAAACTGGGGGAGCAAAGCGGGAGGCTCGCCTTAGATGCGATTATACTTTAAACTCTTTGGAAAAAAACATTGATGACTTTTTAGACAAAGCGGGAAATATCTCCTGTATACGAAGATACTTTAGACATGCAACTGAGTACATTGAGGCATACAGCAACTGTAGTGATGGTCGTGAAGTTGTACTGACTGTGAAAAAATTTGTTGAGAAAAAGTATCTTTCTCACCAATAACAAAAAAATGTAGACTTCTTTATTTTGCAAAAAGATCTTAACATGCAAATGCAACACCATTTTTTTAATTCCACACGAAGGTCATGTCCAATGTCAAATGTGTACGTGTATGTGTGTGTGTGTGTGTGAGGGGGCGGGGGTGCGGCTTTCCCAAAAAAAAAAGTGCATGACGATTATCGCAATTGCGAAAAAAAAAAATTGAAACAAAATCGAAATTTATCAGGTCTAAAGTAAGTGGCACGTTAGTTCGAGACTGTTTATAAGATTGTCCTTTATTATGAAATAAAAACCTCTAGTATTTATGTAAAAAACTTGTCTGCTGAGTTATCACTTTGATATAATTGAAAGTTGTTCTTCGTTACCAAATATAGATACCAATACCGCTTGTTGCTTTACTAATGCACGTGTACTCAATGAATTAGTTTCCTTATACAACGGTATTCTCGTGCTAACGAAATACTAATGATATAATATCTAATAGTACTAACTATTTCCTTTTGGTATGATTACTAAATCATTAATGATGTGTAGATGTTGATATGTTTTTATTGACAATTATATAAGTGTAGCCTAGCTAGATCACCACAGGAGAGAGGACAAATAAAAGAAATAAAACGTTTTAGTCAACATAAACACAGTGGTAATGTCACATTAATAGTAGTAGAAGAATAGAAACATAAAAAAGAAGATGAAGAAAAAGAGAACAAATGTAAAGCAGAAACCAAGTGGTAACGTTCCAGCGAAGCGAAAGAAAATAATGAAGAAAGAAAGCAGGAGGCGGGGGTGCCGGTCAAAAGGCCGAAGGTCTTTTGGCCGGCACCCACGGCCTACGGCCTGCGAGGGTTAGCACCCACGGCCTACGGCCTGCGAGGGTTAGCACCCACGGCCTACGGCCTGCGAGGGTTAGCACCCACGGCCTACGGCCTGCGAGGGTTAGCACCCACGGCCTACGGCCTGCGAGGGTTAGCACCCACGGCCTACGGCCTGCGAGGGTTAGCACCCACGGCCTACGGCCTGCGAGGGTTAGCACCCACGGCCTACGGCCTGCGAGGGTTAGCACCCACGGCCTACGGCCTGCGAGGGTTAGCACCCACGGCCTACGGCCTGCGAGGGTTAGCACCCACGGCCTACGGCCTGCGAGGGTTAGCACCCACGGCCTACGGCCTGCGAGGGTTAGCACCCACGGCCTACGGCCTGCGAGGGTTAGCACCCACGGCCTACGGCCTGCGAGGGTTAGCACCCACGGCCTACGGCCTGCGAGGGTTAGCACCCACGGCCTACGGCCTGCGAGGGTTAGCACCCACGGCCTACGGCCTGCGAGGGTTAGCACCCACGGCCTACGGCCTGCGAGGGTTAGCACCCACGGCCTACGGCCTGCGAGGGTTAGCACCCACGGCCTACGGCCTGCGAGGGTTAGCACCCACGGCCTACGGCCTGCGAGGGTTAGCACCCACGGCCTACGGCCTGCGAGGGTTAGCACCCACGGCCTACGGCCTGCGAGGGTTAGCACCCACGGCCTACGGCCTGCGAGGGTTAGCACCCACGGCCTACGGCCTGCGAGGGTTAGCACCCACGGCCTACGGCCTGCGAGGGTTAGCACCCACGGCCTACGGCCTGCGAGGGTTAGCACCCACGGCCTACGGCCTGCGAGGGTTAGCACCCACGGCCTACGGCCTGCGAGGGTTAGCACCCACGGCCTACGGCCTGCGAGGGTTAGCACCCACGGCCTACGGCCTGCGAGGGTTAGCACCCACGGCCTACGGCCTGCGAGGGTTAGCACCCACGGCCTACGGCCTGCGAGGGTTAGCACCCACGGCCTACGGCCTGCGAGGGTTAGCACCCACGGCCTACGGCCTGCGAGGGTTAGCACCCACGGCCTACGGCCTGCGAGGGTTAGCACCCACGGCCTACGGCCTGCGAGGGTTAGCACCCACGGCCTACGGCCTGCGAGGGTTAGCACCCACGGCCTACGGCCTGCGAGGGTTAGCACCCACGGCCTACGGCCTGCGAGGGTTAGCACCCACGGCCTACGGCCTGCGAGGGTTAGCACCCACGGCCTACGGCCTGCGAGGGTTAGCACCCACGGCCTACGGCCTGCGAGGGTTAGCACCCACGGCCTACGGCCTGCGAGGGTTAGCACCCACGGCCTACGGCCTGCGAGGGTTAGCACCCACGGCCTACGGCCTGCGAGGGTTAGCACCCACGGCCTACGGCCTGCGAGGGTTAGCACCCACGGCCTACGGCCTGCGAGGGTTAGCACCCACGGCCTACGGCCTGCGAGGGTTAGCACCCACGGCCTACGGCCTGCGAGGGTTAGCACCCACGGCCTACGGCCTGCGAGGGTTAGCACCCACGGCCTACGGCCTGCGAGGGTTAGCACCCACGGCCTACGGCCTGCGAGGGTTAGCACCCACGGCCTACGGCCTGCGAGGGTTAGCACCCACGGCCTACGGCCTGCGAGGGTTAGCACCCACGGCCTACG